>OY743092.1:18649930-19287180 GCA_963555665.1 Dircenna loreta
AAAGTTCAATCTACATTTACTACAAGCTTTAGAGATATTAATAAACATTGATAATTTTTATTCTATAAAAAATATATATAAAACCTTTTTGCTGTACTAAAATCTGTAAAGCTAATATTTATTTTGTTGGTACGATTGATAATCATCAACCTCTTATACTAATTAGTATAAAAACTAATTCTATTAGTCAGAACAACATACAAAAATAATTGCTTTATATACTTACACAGATAATAAAAAACATGGCGGTTTGTTTGAAGTAAAACAAATCCGGTATCATCAGGACAGATCAATTATCTATAATGCAGGTCGTTTTTGTACTATTAAATGTTTTTACACCCAAGTGAGATCATGGAGGATATATGAATACAGATTGCTAAATTGTTTTATGTTCCTTGTGTGTTTAAATTTATTAATATATTATGATTTAAATTGTTTATTGCAACATCGTTGTCGAGGCACATAATTAATTAATCAAAGCAATTTCCCATCAATAAATAATACGGATATATTATTATTTAAAAGCCGATATCCTTTGTTGATCTAAGCTTAAGAACAAAACATTTGTTCTTAAGCTTAGAAATGCATTTATTCAAGGGTTTTTTTCGTAAAATTGTTTTTATATTTATTTTAATGATAGGACATGCCTACATCCCAAGCTTGTCCTGCATGCCCATTCAAAATACTGATAAAATATTAAATTTTCATAAGTTATGTTAAACTAATTTTATTAAATATAAAGAACATATAATAAAAAATATCAACCCGCTCAGAACTCGAACCTGCGACCTCTGGGACTTCAAGATAGGACGGTATTTTAAAACCACAGTTCTGATACAGTCCATATTCTTTAAAAATATGTAAATAATTGTTTAACTCATATATTAATACACATTGGTATATGGGTCGAAGTCATTAGTTCTAAACTTTATTGTTATATATGCGAATTGTAGTTTGTTTGTTTGTGATACTTTCACGCCGTAACCGCAACACTGATCCTCGTGATTTTTTTCATACACATCCCAAACATATGGTTAATAAAGACGAAATAGTATATTTTGTTTCATAATAACGTACTTTGCCCAAGAGATAGAAATATAGCTTTAAGACTGCTGTCTGATATAACAAGATAGTTTATTCTATAAGCCGCGGGCGACGCCACTGGCAAAAGCTAGTGAATAATGTAATGTATGTATTTAAGGCTATAATTAATTGTATAAGGAAGTTGTTATCGCATAATAAATACACTGTGTAAATTTGTGTATTATAAGCACTGTAGGATGATCAGAAAGATGTGTTACTAAGTTCATTTATTATATTAATATACTGTAAAAATTAATCGTTATTAAATGCATTAAAATAGGTTTTATTAATTTACATAAAACATTGTGTGACGCGGCTTATAATGTACCGCCTCGTATCTTCCATAGGGTTGTCCCTAAAGTGGATTTCACCCTTTACAGCTTCCCCAAAAGGGGGGAAAGTTCCATTAACACGCTTTCCCAAGGAGGGTAGACAAACTTTTCCCAAATCTTTTGCTATATTCTAAATGTATCCTTATAAGGTTCATTTATTCATTGAAATCATTTCATACACAGTTATAATACCCACATAATATATATATTTACAAAAATTACTTCCTTCGTTGAGATGAATTATTGTCTTTTTTTACTTAAGATCTATCGAGAACCTCTCTTTCTTCTCTTTCAATTTATCTGTGATATAGTTCGCTTTTGACTCTTAAAAATCATTATATTTAAGATTTTTAATGATATATCAAATTTCTGATGGCATTGAGTGGCAGAAAATAGTTCATGATTGTAAGTGCCCTTTGAACGGACTTAAATGAATATATTTAGGCCGTGTTTTCTACTTATGTGATGAATATTAGATTTTTTTAAATAATATATAATGCACGGTCGTTCTATAGCACAACTCATCTTTTACTACTTTTTAACTGTCTTGCCTATCAATATATTTTTTTATAAACAGTTATAGCGAGTTACGTCGTTACTCGTTAATTTAATAAATAACCAATGTCAGTAACCGCAGTTAAAATGTTAACCGTTGATTTAATATAATTTATCTTTATTGCTGTTGGTTATATAATTGGATGACCATACCGTTTATGGCTCTCAATGTGGTACACCTTTCAAATTTCTTTTCTAAAATTTAAATGTTTGTGTATTTTGTTTATAATATATTTTAGGGGACGATAAATAGTTTGATAACTTTATTCAATTATGTTTGAAATATTTTACTTTATTTAACATTTATTCCCTCGGACAAACAGACAGACAAAAATTATAAATATAATATATTTACAATATCAACAACATTTTCATAAGAATGTATGATCCGGATCTACATTTCTTATATATAAATAAGATTGTTACAATGACGGCCTTCAAACGCTTTCACCATCATGAGGCCGCATCACTGCGTACGTGGTTACCGGCGAGCACTCAACTTGGAGCTCATAAGTCTTTGGAAAGTACGTGTATGTATGTGTATATTGAGTCACTATTTACTATTACTGATTAAAATATACTTCATCAAGAATATTTAACAGAATATTTAGCATTTTATTTCGATTCTTTGGCTATAAACTTTTTTTTCAAACTAATAGTTTCGTTAACCTTTAGCTTCGTGTTTTTTATTTGTTGTCCTTGTATTTCTACACTTATCTTGGAAACAAAAAAATATATTCATACCAAATGACATTTAAATGTCAATAAATATCCTAGACAGTCAAGAAGTAGAGTACTGTTAGTGTGACTTACAGTATCCCTAGTACGATTTTTGATGTTACGAAACATTGGTAATTTTCAAGCAGTCACTAAACGAGCACTGTGATTGGTTGTAATTTGGTTGTGATAATTAGTAAACCAATCACAACAAAGAACTCGTTGTTTGACAGCTCGAAAACTATCAATGTTTCGTCACCAAAGCTCGGGGAAAAATACTTTTGAATCTTGGCTACGTTAGTCTACCTCATACCTAAACTATTGTCACTTAACCGTTTTTTTGTTTTTAAATAAATCAACTCTCTTAGTTTTGCGATATTATCTCAACCAAAATTTATAAAATTAATAACAAATTTAAAAATGTCGCCTTAAATTATTACATATTAAAACAGTTCTATTTCATAAACCAATAGATAATTTGTTTCACTATAGGGTCCTTGACCTGCCGGAAACGGAACTAGCGACAAGGTCTGTGAACATACACCTCAGGTTTTGTGACAGCCCACGCCCCAAATGTCAAGATCTTAAGTGTCAACGACTTCGTTATTATTGTTTATATATATATATATATATATATATATATATATATATATACCAGTAATGTGTAATCTGCCTTATGATCTGCAAAAATGTGTATCGTGACTGACGAATAACTGCTTTACAAAGCAATGTTTACGTCCGTGTTTGAATCTTACAGAACATCCGTCTCGAGATTGATTGTCTCTTATAATGACAGAAACCCACACATGCTAGCTCTGTATGTAGGCTAAAGATAATACAAGCTGAATGATCCGTAAATAATAACGTAATATAACACTAAATGTCATATAAACTCGAGCGAAATATTGCAATATGAATGTTCATGCATAACTTGTTTATTAAGGTTGCGAGCGTACAAAATGTTAGTACAATTAATTGTTATATAAAAGTATAATTAGGCTGAGATGAGATCTCATTGTATTTTTCATGAGTGAGATATAAATGAGAGACATTTTAATTTACCTGGGTTACAGTAGCACGATGACAGACATATCACTAGCAGAAGAATAGTCAGGCGGTGTTCAGGTCGAACAGCCATCGTAGAAAAACACAGGAGCTGAAAAAAAATACATATTACATTAATGCTTAGTAATTGAAAAAGTACCTACTCTAGGAATAATAACGACTTGGTAATTATTAAGGTAATTATTAATTTATTTATATCTTTTCCACTTTGAATCATCACCAGTGATCACTTGTGTATGTCAAATGGAGATCAGGTCAGGAGGGTCACCGGACACTCCTCTACTTAAAATTAAAGCTACGATAGATCCAAACGCGCCCTGGTCTGAGAGAACCACACAACAAACTCAGCCGGGTGTTTGTTTATTGTGATCACTGTATCAGAAACGTCAATATAAAATATTAGTATAACGTTAAATCTAAAGTCTTAAGTATTGGGAAGTTTTAGATTGAATGAATTCAAAGAATTCGTATACCTAAAAATATAATAACACAACCAATTTCCCGGAATCGGGTGACAGATGTTTAGTCATTATGTATAATATATTATATAGCATATTGTTTTATTTGACAATTAGTATTTAGAGTCCTGTATATTTTAGCCACCATTTGGCACAGCTATATTGTTTTTAAATATTTTTATTATTATTTACAAAATTTTTGACCAATGTAGCCAATTAACTATAAGAAAAAAAATAGCACAAACTTGTAGTTTAGATAAACAAATTACATTGAACAAATATTCGAAATTAATTGTATGATAACGGCCGATGGACGCTTATTCGTTTTTTTTTTCTTGATACATACAATATTATTGAGACAAAATGTCAAAGATATATTTGTTTGTTGTCAAAGAATTTTGGCCCAATCTTTGTTTAAGTAGCTCGCTAATTACTTTCTTTTACACAGAAATAAAATGAAAAATCTTAGACGGGAAATGATTTAAAACATTTTATATTTATTCAAGGAACTATTGTAAAAATTCTTTGTATTGTCGTGATATCTGAAATCATAGCATGTACTAAGTTTTTAATGGTTTGTAAATCTGTCCGAGTGTTCGTCTACAAGTAAATCTAATATTGCACCATTATTGTTGGTCAATACTCAGTGCCCTTGTACCTTGCTGATGAAACCTTTCATTCAGACATCTTTGTATTAAAACGTATGTTCTACATTTGTTTAAGCTATACATTTGGAATACGTCTATCAAAGTAGCTTAACATGGGCTAATTTAAGTTTGAAATCAATAAAGAATGAAGAATAAATTGATACATTTTTTCATTCTTTATTTATTTAAAATCTAACTACACTATGAATATTTTATATTTTCAACAGAAATTTCATATACAATTTCCTTTTTCTTATAAAAGTTTAAATTTTATTAGTAGTTTTGACTAGTGTAGGCTGGTTACGTTCGTAAAATACAAATAGCACGATTAGAAATTATCAGCCAGGTGGTTACTGCGTTATGAACGAATATCTCAAAAGAATCGATATAAATACTATTGAAAACATACAAACATCAAAAATAATTAAATATAAACTTATATATTTATTTAGTATAAAGGAAGGCGGAGCTATTCATTCGTTAAGTAAAGAGATAAAAAGAAATATTTCGTTTGATAAATACAGCAGCGTATAACAAAACAGTATATTGCAATAGAAATATCTTTAAAGAATATTTTGCTCCGATATATAAACTTAAATCAACACTATACCGTCTAGGTAAATTGGTAGAGACTCAAACACACCGGTGAACGTCCCCTCCTCGTACTATGAAAGCGATAAACCTTGTGTGATGAAAAAAAAATACACTACATTGCTCATTTAATACGAGTAACTACAAAAATCTTTATCCTCAACCAGCAATGAATTATAAGCGTACGAAGGACCGCTGGTTTAAAAGTTGATGTAATTTGCGTAAACAGTACACGTTTATGGTCAACATCTTTTTTAGAAACGGTATGTTTAGACAGGCTATTAGTTACTGATAATTTTCTATTGGAATCTGGTCATTAAATTATAATATAGTTCTAAAATATGGCTTCAAACTTAATGATTTACAACCCAAAAGAATATATTAGGTATTCGAGAATCAATGGTATTAATATTAATATTTTAATTTTTAATAATCTTTTAGTTAATCTTTAAATTATATTTGAATTTGTGTATAAATATATTTATCCATGTTTATTTACATTTAAAGTCTGTTAATTGTCTTTTAACATGATAAAACATGTTTAAAGACAATTTCAAAATTTACTTTTAAATGGCATTTTTTCAGTGTTATTCGATAACCTGATGTTAGGAATAAATATTTTCTAAACACGCTTAATAAATGACGCATACGTCCCACAGATATATAGGATGCAGGATTCATCGAAGAATTAATACACGATAGCTCAATTCTTATGTCGACAAGACGGGTTCCCACAGGTCGCAGGTTGTAATGCTAGTGTTAGTAGACAGTGATTGTTGAACAGTCAATATATATCGATATTAAACACTGCATTGTAAGATATACCAGCAAAATGATAAATAATTTATACCAAAAATAAAGCTAAATCTTATTTGCAAAGATAATCCATGGTAGGTAACCATTTACTTTTATTTAAAAAAATGTATGCATTATATGTAATTTTCCTGTTAATAAATATGCTATTTTCAAAAACTTTGATGTAAGCCTTTAAACTAAAAAAACATATTTTGTGATCAATTTATTAAAGCATCTGTCATAAAATATCGAACAGTAATACAATTCTGTATTTTTGAAACCTATATGCTATTAAATATTTATAAAACATACAAAAAGTTATGATATTCAAGACTTCAAAACTGTCACATACCGTTATATCGAAAGTCATGAAAAATTCAACGGATATTTTGAGTGACACGTAAAAAGAAACAAACAGACAAGGATTGTATAACAATATTGTGGTTGCCATATAACCTGGTCTTGTGGGCATTTAATTTTTAAAATGATATTCCAGTTTAATAACTATACATATTTATTGTACATATTGCCGACTGTTTGGCGCAGCACGAATGCCCTTTGCATGGATAGGATCCGGGTTCGACCAAATTGTTTATATTATAGAGACTTATATTGGAGTTCTAAGCAAATTGTCTTAAAAAAATCTACTTAAGATACAACATACATTTCTATGTATTTAAATATTTATTAGGATACTGATATTATTTATTATATAAGCGATATAGAAAGTATTTACATAGACTGAAAATAGGTAGGAACATAAAAATATTTCAGTAGAATGATGATGCTTCATTTGAGTATTAGAGAAAAAAAACAGCTGATATATGGTAATATAATAAAAAGAGTACACGAACATGTATTGTATGAAATAATGTTAAATCTTATGATACTGATAATATCTGTTATTAAAATGAAATAATGGCTCTGTATAATTGCGCTTGGGCAAGCGGCGTGAATTTGACCCAAAAATGTTGCTGACAAGGCCGACTAACTGAACTACTGTGTTTCGATGACCCAGACTGAACCACGGAAGTATGGTTTGTATTTTCAATAAAATGCATCTTTACATGTTATTATTAAATTAAACCTCGTCTTTATATAACAATATAACGTTGAGAAACGTTATAACAACCAGCTGATTAAAAATCCGTGCAGCAGTTTTATTGTATTGTTTACCAAATCGGTATCCGTGTTTTTATAAGAAATTGAACTAATTTTTCGTGGTAAAAGGTATCCAATATATAACCAGGGCAATAAGCTATAACCATGCTAAATTTTAGCAAAATAAGTCACAGTTTATGCGTAGTAAATAAGGTATTTACTGTTTTGATATAATTATATGGCCAGGCTAAACTAATGTCATATATTCTGTACATAATCGTAGATATATAATATATTAGAGTAAGATTTATAGTTATAAGTATTAAGCAAACTCGCCCCGGGCATAACATTGCAACATATCTCTATATCATTATCTTGAAACGGTGAATTGTGCTATAAATACAGACGGACACATTTTTGAGATAATACCAAAACCTTTCAAATTATCTTTACCAAATAACTTAGCTTTTAAAGTAGTTAACTAGTTAGAAATTTGTTGGATATAATACCCGAGTAATTCATGATGTTAACAAATTATCTATGATGTTCAAATTCGTAGTTTAAGTACCAAAATAACTATTTTTATAACTTGTGTCAAATAATTTCGAATATAAATGTTTGAAGCAGATTTTATAGATTTAGCAATTAGTATAAGCTTGAAATAAGAGCTAAGATTCAAAAGGTTAATGTGTTTTTGCACAAGAATTGTTCATTTACGAACAGAGCATATTCGTTAATATATATGGGTACTAATATCGAACCTATAACATTCCTGACGTGGAATTTTAAACGGCGTATAATCTTAATAATCTCGCTCGTAGAGTTGTTGAATTCTAATATGTACATCGTGGTAACTGTTTAGGAAAGTTGCAGTCGGTCAATTATATACTGTACTAGAAGTTTAATTACCTTTTTTCTTTATGATATTACCATCTATGACCTTTATTTTTTATGTAGAGACATCTTTTTAAATGAACGATGTTGGCCACGATTAATAATATTAATACTAGCCATGGCAAGAATTTATATATTTTATAATTACTTAAATAGCAGACAATTTTTTCAATGATACGAGATAATTGCTTTTTAATTTTAATTAAGTTTTAACCCATCAATCCTTACGGTAAAATAATATTCTAACTGTTAAATATAAAATCTTTTTTTAAAGTTGCCAGCTTTTTATTAAAAAAAATATTATAAGCCACATTTAAATACATAAATATCTGGTTGTCTATACTTATCATTAGGTTTTGATTTCATCACGTGGACGAATTTAAAATGTCACGTTTCCTACTTTGACAATGATAAATTTCTATACATACTTTTGTGAATTATATTTATATATTTACTGATTCAATTGAATTAGACTCTCCGTTCATATACCCATATACCAGTATATGTATCTTAATAAAGTAACAAACAACTTAAAACAGGTAGAAGTAATAAAAATAAACAATTAGCTATATTTGAAGGTTAGTTTATTCACAAAACCAGTCATCACATTTACACAAGAATGAGAATATTGTTTTAAAACAAACGTTTTGCGAATATAACATACAAGGCTGTGTTATAAAAGAATTTAACCGTTTTACCGCTATCTTTAATATAACTTAGTATGGTAATAGGTCATTGGCAGGATGTTCGCAGATCCTTTATGAATCACCTCATTTTCCAACGACTCGCTTGAGTTTGACACGTGACTGATACATTTCAAAGGAATTAATTTGTCAAACATTACTTAGAAACTATGCCGTGTTTCAAATAAACGTAATGGTATTATGGTATAAATAATGAGTTACCAATGTAAATAATACTATTGAACTGTATGTAAGTTGTTCAAGCATGCTAGCATTATATATCGGCCTTCTAACGGACAGATTTGACAGATCTTTGTAACTTTTTTAATAGAGTGATCGATCGACAAGAAAATTTGGTTCACTGTTAAAGTATAACCAGCTAAGAGCTAGCAATATAATTAATCATAGTGACAATAAAGTGAAGCACGTTTTATATGCGATATGTTTTTAAATGACATTTAAAAACAATTTTTGATTCCTTGAAAGAAGTAGTTACATAAATATATAGATAATTTTATTGATGGACTTCCTTTGCCTGTTAAGTTATTGGTAGTGTATTACTATTATATCAGCTGATATTACACTCGTAAATTTTGAACGCGGAGTTTTGCGTTTCAAATTCACTAACTGTTTGGTGTTTAGTATGCCATATAATGTGTTAGAATTTCGCTTATATAGTATGTAAAGTTGCTCTTAAATATATAACACTCTATGCATTTTTATATATATCTTACAGTATGGTGTCAAGTGTTAGGATACCATAGAAACTAGGTAAATGTAAATAAACTTAAGAGTAATTTATTCCAAGGTACATAAATGGGCAAGCTTACGCAATGTAACAATGCAGAGGATGCAACTCGTGCTAAGTGGGCAAATAATCCAACAATAATCATTAATGGTAATTCGTCATGAGGTTGAGGTAGCCAGCGGTTCGCGTCCTTGCATTCACCACGAGGCACTTCGCCCACCTTATCACCGAATGTCATCGTCTAGCATCGGACCACGATTTAAAATGAGAAAGGCAACTCACCTCTTAATTGCTGTTCATAATTTCAAGTATCCAATGCAGTTCAATATAGCGAAGTGACAAATATGTTTGATAACATGTGCCGTCTGTTAAATTTGTTTACGGAGCGAAAGCGGCTGAACGCGGAAGTAGTGGAGCGTCGGTGTCGAAGGCGGTCGACTCGCTCGCAGTTTATGTGCGACTCCGCAGCACGCGTTTCTCCAGCGGAGGTGTCGCGAGGAGAAAGTTTCGGCCCTGGTGCGCCCGCGCCGGTTGGCGGACGCCATGGAGGGGACGTGACGTATCTGACTAACGTCTGAGAATCCTCTTTGCACTCATCAGGTCACTATCGAAATTAAATATGAACTCAGTGTCATGGTATATTTCAATCGTAATTTCACTGTTAATTGGTTTTGAACTTATAAATACAAAGCTAGCTAAAGTGATAAAAATAACGTTTAGTACTAAAACATACTATTTTATCAATTTATTGTAATAGTACCTACTACATTTTGAACTTTGAAGTTAAATTAATCAAAATAACTTTGAATAAAAAAAAATTGCGTCTCAAACTTAAATAGTGACGTAGGCTAGTCAGTTCTTATCTAAAGCGGGCCAATATTTTTGTTTATAATATAAGAAAAATATAAATCTCTAAAAATTTAATTTGCCTTTTAGTATAGTGTACTATTAATGTCATTCCGTCCTAGAGGGCTAAGTAATCATGCATTCCAAGCAGACTAGACATTCCAACAATAACAATAGTTTTGAATTAAATTATTTTTTATTAAAATCCACAATTAAAAAAAATAAAAATATGCATTGAATTAACATGTTCAATCACAATTAAAGTCTATTAAATCCTGACATTAATTTTAAAAACAATTAGACTATAATATACATTTTATAATAGTTTCTAAAAATAAAATAATTAGAACAGCAGCGGAACCAATAAAAAAGTTCCCTTTCAATTTAAATATGAACATCGTTAAGACAAATGAATACAAATGTGTACCAGCTTAAATAATTAAACCAATTAAACTTTTCCCACGAACCCCATTCTTAAGCCCTCGGCTGTACGCGAATAGTTACTGTAAATACTTTAACACTACTATGTAACACTTTAAAAGACCTTACATTCTGTTGTTTATATATTCGTTTATAGCAAATTATATTTTAAATGAATACATCATTATATTATATATATAATTAATGGTTTTATATGCTTTATGTCTGTACAGAAAGCGGTAGTATTCTAGAATAATGAATGTTTTGTATTCAATACAAAAATATTTACTCTTATAACCAATCGTCGAAGTCGTTAAAAATATTTATGCGGTAGTTAGCTTAAAACAAACAGGGACAAACGGGGACAAACGGGGAACTTCGGCGTTTTACATCCTTGATGACAACTCTACCATCGCTTTAGCAGGCACGGACTTATACACTTTACAAACACAAATTATAATTTATTTAATATTGTCGATTTCATATATATTAAAAATATAATAATGATCGACTTCCTGTAAATAATTTGACGAAAAATGGCGTTATTACCGTTCTTGGATTAATTTTATTAACTATTCGATAAAAAGCTAAAATAAGCGTTACGTTACATTAAGTTAGTATTTTTTATTTATGTATATATGTAGCTAATATAAGTAATGTTAACTAAATGCTTTAATAAGCTGTGTACCAATGCGGGCCTGTTTCATCAGGCATCTGTATATACAATTATCTGTTAAGAGCCTAGTCAGTGGCGCGCGCTGTTCTTCCTAAATGACTCCTTACGACAACCATCGGAACTCGTAACAGACGAATTAGTTAACGCGCTGCATCCGAACTGTAGTCATCTTATAAAGATTTTATACGATGGATACGTACACAAGTTACCAGTTAAGTGAAGAAACTTGGGATCAACTTTGTTCAGGAACGGTACAGAGTGATAGTGCCCCTGCGCAAAAGCAACGATGCCAGGCAAATGCGCGGGAACGTGATAGAACCCAAAAGTTAGTACTTAAAAGTTAACTCAAAAAATAGTAGATGAATGTTGGTGAAATTATTAAACTTATTGCACTTGGATACTAAATTCAAAACAGTTTTCTTAATACGATAATGTGTTATTTAAAAAAAGTAATATATTTTTTTAAATCATTTATAGTAATTGTTTGTCATGGAGTTTTTTTACGCAGCCTAAACTTGAAACAATAACTTTTAATTATAATTTGAGTTGTAGGTTCTTATACAAATTTGGTTAAAAGAAGAAGTGTAGTTATTGTTATCAAAATATATTAAATTTCTAAGCAGTGTAAACATGGCGTTCAATGCACTTCGCCACTTGATACCAACGGAGCCTCCAGATCGTAAGCTTAGCAAGATTGAGATCCTGAGGCTTGCTGGCAGCTACATTACACATCTCGACAACCAACTGTACACGGGTAAGGAAATAAATTCTTCATTCCAGACGTAATAGTGATTTTATAACATATTTGAAAATAATCCTTACCTCAATTACTAATACAAATCTATATATTAAGAATAAAAAGTTCATTGATATTCATTTAGGTGCATAAAAGATATAAATAACCACGGGTCTATATAGTCTATTAAATAAGTGGATTTTTACAGTTTTTGATATTTTGACCCTTAATTTGTTTGTGTGTAGGCATCACGTGAAAACTCCTGAATTGATTTTGATGAAATGTGGTATGTGTATGACTCCAGATGTTTCATACGGCTCAAAGTCTACGTATGTTGTCAAAGTGGATCACCAGTTTTCCTCACTGGGCCGTTGGAGCTCTCGCAGATCATTGGCTCGGTGAAACACTTAATCATGATTGTATTTATGCGTTTTCTTTTGTTCTTTCTTCTTGTTTTCATTTATCACGAAGAATGCTTTTTGGTCTGTTGCCCGCCGATGACTTTCAGTGTCGCACTATACGTTACCAGCTAAATTACCTTCCCAAATCAACCAATTACAAATCATACTCTCGTAGAGATCACCAATTTTGATGAAACTTCTGATTTGTGTTCTTGTAATTGCTGGCGCTGCGATGGTGTCATAAGGAGTAACATAGGGCCCATTGTACAATCCGAAACTCAGGATAATTAAAAAAAAATCCTAACTCCAGAACGGTCAAGCATATTAAATAAACTTCATATACTTTTTAGTTGTTGTTAATGCTAAGTAACTTTTTGTTTAAGAATTTTTTGATAAGAAGAACTTTGAGTGTCAAATATGCAGCTTACTCTCAGTAGGTACCCGGCGCATAACTCGACTAGAAGTTATTATTCAACTCGTGTACTCTAATTATAAAAATATGTACTTACATACGAGTACTCGTACATCAAACTTTGTCCCTCACAAAATAATGCGCCCATTTCATTATACAACCTAAGCTACACTATCTCAATTAGCGTACGTCACATAATGAAATTGCTGTTAGTGAGTTAGTGCTTCTCTCTGATTGGCGGTGACGTCTACTTGCGATTTTTCAAGGTCAAATAGTATCGCTTAAATTGTTTAATAAAAGAAAATCAAAGAGTATAATTCAAGATCACAATAATATAGTGTGTAACGGTGCATTTGATATTTAAAATAAATGACGTAGACGCTGGTAAGGTGATGTCATATGACACATTCTCAGCCATGATTATTCAGTAACTTCCTCACATACTAAACAGTTAATACGCACAAGAATTCATAATCAATTCTTTGATAATTACCGCTAAATATTTTTATCCAAGCACTAAATCGTTATTAATTATTTTCATAGTTCTATGATTGTACATAAATTAGATATCTGCACTAAACTATCTCGTGATAAGTAGACTGCCAATTGAATAGACTTATAGTTTTGCATTTAATCCAAGTATATCAAACGGCATAAGAAATACATAGATTTATTATATTTTATTTGTATTTTATTATATTTTATATTTAAGTTAATGTTCGTTTTTAAATTAATTGTTAAAAATATCTTCATATCGCAAGGATATTAAAATTAATATTCGATCCTGATCTACATTTTTGCAAGAAAAAATAGAAATAACTCTCAACTCAAACCACTGGTTATCTTAGGCGGATTTTCTCATCTAATGCTGATTAATTATTAACTTCGTTGGTTAAAAAATATTGTTCTTGACAGGAGACATGGAACAGCCATGCTTGCAGAAGACAGACACCGAATACAACTCCTCTTTATGTACATTTTGCTGGTCTACTGTAAAAAAAGATGTAAGTGTCAGATAAATCTAATTGCCTATTTCTAGAAAGCCTGAGACTATTAAATTGTCTATGAATAAAAATGAACAATTTTATAATATCATGTGTCATCATCGCCAAAAGTGATTCGAATCTATTGATCAGAGTGTAGTTTTTTTGTATTCTGTAATTATTATTCTTTCAGAAATCAACGGCAAGCAAGGAGTTCCGCGGGAATTATTGAATATATGTAACTATGGAATATATTTTATAAGTAATAAGTCGTATAAGTTTTTTATTTATAACAAAATATTATGAATAAACTTTATTTTTTAATGTTGATAGTTGTTTAATTTCTTTTATTCGCTTATAAAATCTTTAAGTTAGTTTCTGAGTATTCAGGAGATAAATGGCCCAAGAACCTTAGCCTTATGCATTCAGACCGTACATCAAAAGAGATAGTATGATCGAAAAGAGTGGGATAAAAGAGAGGTCTATAAAAGTACGCCTTGCCTCTCTTTCCTTCTTAAGTATGTGTAGATACGGGGCGAATGGTAATAGTAACTTTTTAAAATATTTAATTAATCGAAGAATTGAACACAAAGAGACGACAGAAGAAGGTAACGTTATTGAATCATAATATAATTTAAAAGTACATTAAGGGCAATAATAGAGTTTATGAAACAAATTAAAACGGTTGCAGTTTTAAGAAAGTGATAAGAGAAAGTCAATCATTTTATATTTTTTAATACGTAATAAGAAAAGATATATTTATAAATATTATGTTAATAATATAAATAAAACACAAAATTCAAAATGGCACCGTTTATTTATAGATGGTAAACTAAGCGTGTTACATAGTTATAATACAAAATTTGTTAACGGAAAAAAATCACAACCAGTGCTATAATAGGTGGTTTAAAATTTATCATAAATGTATTTTCTAGTTGGCAGTTTGTGTGTAAGTACAAAATCAATTACGATGCTTCATATTTTTATAAAAGTTTTAGTAAAAAATCTAATATAAATACTACTTATATGTTATGTACATTTAAATGAAACAACAAAAAATATATACATTAAAAATTTTAAAAAGATATTATTTTTGGAATATAACATATACTAAGACACCGAATTAAAAAAGTTTATGAAATAAAATATTAGTGCATATTTATTTAAGTACATTTAAGTAGATATATTTTTTAAGTAATTGATTGTTTATAAAAAAGACAGCGTAAGTAAGATTACACTTCAGACTATTACATTTTTTATTTAAGTAGATCCCTATTAAACAATCCTACAAACCTAAAACGTAGGTCAAATTTACTGACTAGCAAAAGAATCTAGTCACCTTATATAATCTTAACCTAAAACATAAATAAAGGCAAGTACATATTTACAGAATAGCATATTCATCGAATATATAAAACAATAATAAACTTTCATCGTAATACTCACTAGAGAAATGCAAATAAAACTACATAAACCATGTACACTCGAGTTTGTCTCATCAACGAAACGTAGCCGTAACGTACTTAGATAAAATATTTCCCCCACGACGTCATCACAGTCAAATGATATTTAACTTACTTATTCCAACCATCTCTAGATCCAGGACATTCTACAACAGTTTATTTTGTATGTACATAGTTACTAAACCTAAAGTTCAGTCCTGTTTCTTCCATTTAATTTGGAAATGCAGGCCATTAGCTATCGAATACTGTTTCTGTCTCGACCTATGAAGGGGCTGGATTCGTGATTGTTCTTCTCCAAGTTTCCGGACAAAGTCGGGTCTGGTCGACTTCTCTTGAAGAAACCGAGCTTCCACAGCGCTATTATAAGTAGGACTAGTACTATTAATCCCACTATAACAGACACTATAATTACCCATAAAGGCACATCCGAAGGTTCACTGATCTTTAGATCTGGATACGCAACTGTCTCCACCTGCAAAAAAGATGACAAAGCTGTAGAATACGTTATCTCAATTGTCATATAGCTTAGAATTTATATAAATATCTAAATATATGTAAATGTTTAACATATATTTTTATTTTGAGAAATGCTTCATTACCCATTTAATTTTTAATTTTTGGTAATAAATATTTTTTTTTAAATAGATACGCTCTTTGAAAAAACCGTCTACAAAATTATATAATAATAAAAGGGGCGTTACAAGGCAGTTACTGTAAAAATGGAACTCATTTTCTACGAGAACAAACTACATTTTTTTCACCAAGCTACTTGTCGGTGCTGATATTTAAACAAATATATTTTAACTTATTTTAAAAATGTAAGGTATGTACTCACAGTAGCGGTGTCATCATGTGTCTTATTCTGGTGAATGTTGTGGGTTTCAGGAATATGTATGAAGGCGGTGGAGGCGATGTTAACGTGACTGACGCGAGGGTAGTCTTCCACCAGCGTGGTGTTCCACAGGCGCGCGCGCACCGTTATAGTCGTGGCTTGCATACGTCCCAAGCGGTAAATCACGCATTGAAACTGGATACACTTTGCACTCTTTTTTTGACAGTTCTAGAATTTAATAATGATTATTACAATTTAAAAATATTTCGATAAATAAATAGATTTCATTTGAGATAAATAAATTACTCTCTGAAATATAACGCTATTAGAATATAAATGAATTCATCATAACTGTTCATCAAGTTGTAATGTTCATTGAATCATATTTTTCAACTAAATATGACAGCCAACTTTCTAATTTTAAGTTTAGAATCATCTGTTTATTTTACTTACCATATTTACAACATGTTTCCTTTGCCCATCCTTATCAGTGTAAGCCTCGGCCTTGACAATATCACTATTCCTTTTATTTCTAACTTTATTTTCGACGTCTCTAGAATATCCACCAATTTGATTGTTGACTCGTGTAGAACTATTATTCTTTTCATTTGAGCTAACACTAAGTTTACCAGAGCTTAGGAATGGATCCATTTCAAGATTTTCCAGGTAGGGTTCTAGCCCACCTGGCCGAGGTTTTAGCTTAAGAGGATTGATTTTGTTCTCCGCAATGAAACATTCTCCATTGCTTTGATCTGCAAAGAATTTCGGTGATTTAAATGATTCCTATTTTATGAATATAAGGCAATTTAAGAAAAACGAATACCTGCTTCCCCATCAACAGTTGGCACATCTTCAGGGTATAGCAGCCACTTTCCTTGTGTGTTTTCCGAAGCTACTTGATGAGGCCATGATATTACCACTTGAACAGATGACACACGCCATGGACCTTCGTTGAATATCTAAAATACATCAATCAAAGTCATGAACTTAACTTAATTCTTCATAAGTAATATAATTATTACATATACATATTTACCCGGATATATTCACGTAAATTTATCGTAACTAGAGAACTGTTCACGCCGTGAGTTCGTCATGCTTTGAGCTCATGAGTAAAAAACCCGAATTATTTCGAAACCAGTAGGACAATTCCGATTACAATGAATACAACCGTATAAATACCTATTATATAATAGTCATGTTTCACAAAAGTTTAAATAAAAAAAAAAAAAACTAATTATGATGCTGCAATTTAATAATTCATTTGTGAACTACCAATTTAGCAAGTTTTTGCATTATGAAAAATAATTGAAGGCCATGTAACCAACCTGGTAGGTGTGCACGACTCGAGTGCCGATATCATCAAAGTAAGTCATGGCAGATTCTCCCTTCACCTCGCCGCCGTAGAACACTTGCTCGGGCCGGGCAGCGCTGCAACATTATTTAAATTATAATAATTGTGGCATTCAAAATATAAATTAAAATAGTTTTTTTTTTGAAGTTGTTCTTTAATACATTATAGTTAGTAGTTTTGTAGCTGTGAGCAAAAAATATACGAAATCATAATTTTTTTATTGAGAATTAATGTTAAGATTAAATTGTCTAATTTATTAAATATTCTCACCCTTTTATCTGCAACTCTGCATTCTTGATAACCTGAGCCTCAACTTGTACAGGCTTCTTTCCAGGGTGTTGTTCCTTGGAGGTGGAATTGGCCCAAACAGTGAAAATTACAGATGGTTCATTGTCCTCCAATGCTCTTGCATCAAAACGCATTGTGATTGGTGTATTGTTATCTATTTGTTTCTTGAAAGGATTTTCGAGAAGGCATGCTACCGTTGTTTTATTTACACTCGTACATATCATGTGTTTGCCCTATATTAATTTATTCTCGGATTAATATATAACAAATATTACTAATAAATAAATAAATTTAAAAATAATATCTTAGTTACAACAGGGAGTTTATATTTAATACCTCTGATGATGATTTATCACACTCTGAGATCTTAGAACGCTGTCAATGCATTCTTTATAGACCAAAATTAAGCTATTCATGACTAGCTGATAAGCTCTAGTCATACTGTATCTAACTCCATGTTCTTTTCAAAGCAATCGAAAATACTGCTTTTGGAATTCGTTTTTGTAAAAAAAAAAAAACTTTTTTAACCTTTTTTAACCTAATATTATTTTAAGTTAAGCTCACTGTAATATTCGCAGCAATATAATGCAGACTGGAGTGATGTTGGACAAACAACTGCGCCTCGTACGCCGACTCCCCGTAGTTATCGACGGATATAGTAAGTTTTATTTCTTCCTCTTGACCTAAAGTCAGAGCGTAAGTTTTGCCATCCGACGCTGAAAATAATAGTATAACTTAATATATATTCACGGTATAGTAATATTGTACAATTCCTTAATAGCTCAATGGTCTTATCTTCGTATTGTGCCTGTGGTCCTGGGTTCAATCCCCACACTAGAAAAATATATTTAAAAAAACTTTGCGACATTTTTGCTTAGTTTGGGGCTAGTTTGCATTGTGTTGTAATGTCAGAATATATTTGTTATTATTCTCAAACATTACAACTGAACAAAGGTGACTGTTCGTTCGGTTTCAAAACAAAATAAAACTCGTTACCGTCTTATGGGATGTTGGTTCTGGTAAATATTATTAGTGTAGTATGAATAATTACTTTTCGGCAGCTGGAGTACAGGATCCACGACCAGATTACTGACGCAGATACCGTCGAAGCCGCAATCATTGAGAAAGTTGGCGCTAAAAGATGATGTAGCCGTGGCGTTTAGCACCGGGTAGTCATCTATCTTGGGCAGTTCTCCTGTGGTCGAGTATTTCGGCTGGATGTGAACTATTTTGTAGGTTACTTGGAACTGGAAAATATTACACACTTAAAAAAAAACTCTTTAAATACCTTCCATTTGTGACTTAATGACTAATTTGTAATTCGAATATTTATTATGATATAAAGGTAGACTTACCTTTATCGGTGTTTGTATGTCTCTTGTATTATTTTTTAAATATACTACATGCTCTCTGCAGTCTTCGATATCTTTACCTAAATGTATGGTTTTATTAATTATATTCGATTTATCAGAATCGAAGAAAACTCGCGAGTATTTTCTGCCACCAGGAAACGTTTCAGCTTCGATAACATAATTCAGCTCATGACTGTTGCTTTGAGTTGATCGAACGAGAGACTTAATTATACAGCATGCTTGGAAATGAAAACACGTGTAATTGGAATTTGGATCCTTTGTGCAGCCTTGTACTGTAGGATCTATGCTCTTGATCGAATTTGAAGGTTGTATCGACGTTTTGATATCGATTATTGGTTTTGCCCTGATAAGCGCGATACTGCTCTGTTAAAAGAAAACATTGCAATAATATAGTTATGTAATTAGAGGATAAATTGACTGCATTTTATTACGATACTTACATTTTCATAAGCACCAACTAATAAATCTGGATACCCATTAGCGTCAAGGTCCATACCACCTGACAAAGAGTACCCAAAGGTCCGCATAACTCTTGGCAGTGATTCCGCTTTGATAATCTGATCAGGCTTGGATTTAAGCCCCAGTTTCCTATCTCCCATATGTATGTACACTACTCCGTTGCCTTCGTATGGGCTTCCTATGGCTACGTCTTCACAACCATCTCTATTTAGGTCTCCTGTATTGGATATCGCAATACCGAATTGTGATTCAGACTTGCCGGTTAATTTGAGATTGTATTCCTGAGGTAAGCTGTGTCTTTGATTCAAATATACATAAACCGCACCTCCAGCATCACGTGAAAAGTAAAATGGAGCTCCAACCAACAGGTCAGGTAGTCTAAAAACGATAAAATATATTTTTACATGCAAAAATTTAGTTGTTAGGTTAAGAAATTTAGATGTTACATATATATAAATAAGTCATACCCGTCACCATTTACATCAGCCGATGCTACTTCGTATCCAAAACTAGAACCGAACTGCTCTCCATTGAGAACAAGAGTAAAATTGAGAATATTGAAATCATTTCTTGTCCAGTCATCAATAACTCGTTTACTAAACAACACGACTTGACCAGTGCCATGAGCTCGAGGTGCTCCAGCAGCGTATGATGCTTCAGGACCGAAGAAACTAGCCCCAGAAACCGACATACCTGAAATCATTTTATTTATTTTATATTTAATTATTTTATTCACAATATATAAAGGTTATGAACTAAATATATTTTCCTAACCCAAGTAACTATATTTTTCCACTGGGCTGACACCATCTTCAACTGGAGCCATGTACACTACATTGTCACGCTCTAAGAGCTCATCATTGGTATCCTGAGTAAATATTGTCCCTCTCCATGTATATGGTCCAGGGCTACCCAGGACTAAAGTGTCATCTTCGAGAAGCGAGCTACTTGTCCCAACTTGGCAGAAACCAAATTCTTCATGTTCCCTGAAATATGAATATAATAATTTGAAAAATAGAACCAAACAAAATAAATAACACTCAGACCTAATACATAAAGAATCCTAATCACGGACAAACAAACATTATTTTAATATGGTATTTGTATCTTTGTATCTTTTACTGCAGCTCTCCGCCAACGATTCCTCCGATCATATAAGATAAACTTTTATCTTTAGTTAAACGATTTTTACTTGTTTCTTATTTTGAAAATAAATAAAATGGCGGCGTACATGGCACACTATATTCAAATACTTAAGAGGTGGCATTTCAAAAAAGGTTGGTGCTATATTGCTTATCTTAACAAATAAAAAAATATATATCTTAACTTATTTGAAAATGAGAAGACAAACAATAAATATTTGTTTATTTGAATACATTTAGATTTATTAAAGAGAGAGAGCTTTTTTGCGTAATGTTAAGAACAAAGTAATATATTATTAATTGCATGAGGGTACCTCTGCACGGAGCGACCTCGGCAGGGCTCCCACACGTCGATCAGCTCGAGGTCATTGCTTAGAGTGTAACAGAGCCCTTGGCCATATTGCGATTCTCCAGATTTTCGAATATATCTGTAATGAATAATTTTGAATTATAATTAGATTTAAAAAGTATTACTTATTAATTTTGTTTTGGTATAGAAAATTTTGTTATCGTTTCTCCTTTTTCTGGTGATGTCAATTTTCTTAGACCTAGACCTAGATTAGTTTCTGATAGCGAACGGGATATAGTCTGATTTAAATATGATTTTAATAAAACTAAAGTTTACCTGTGTGCACAGACGACAGCCTTTTTCCCTGCTCCCTGACTTCTGACAGACACTCCCAGCCATTGGCCGTCCTTTATTTCATCTGGATGAGGCCCAGTTAGATGAAACGAATCAAGACCTAAATATAGTCACACTTATTAAAAATCAAATATTATATTAATATAATATATATGTGATACTTTTAAGCGGCAAACAAAAGGGTAATGTACTGAGTCAGAATTAGTTTTCGCCAAGTGAACTCGTAGAGAAGGTCATATTTGAAAAGCTTGAAAAGTACTCAAAAAAATTAGACACAAAATAAAAATCCATAATGTGAGTAAAGTAAAACGTAAAACCCCAAATTATAATTAGGATAATATGAATCCATTTAATATATTATTGATTAATGTTACTTAAAACA
Organism: Dircenna loreta; assembly: GCA_963555665.1. Classification (NCBI taxonomy): domain Eukaryota; kingdom Metazoa; phylum Arthropoda; class Insecta; order Lepidoptera; family Nymphalidae; genus Dircenna; species Dircenna loreta. The sequence continues at coordinate 18,672,010 of OY743092.1, forward strand.
AGAGCATTGAAGAGTCTTGAAATCTGTTGCTTTCCTTAGAAGATTTGAAAGGAACCCAATAACAAACCAATTTGTGGATCGTTGGCGAATGCAAAGCATTGTATCCAGGCGTGTATGATGCATACTTAGAGTAGGCAAAAAAGAAAAACCTTGCAAAATAATGTTCATTGCACATATATAATAAAAAAAACAAGCATTCATCATCAATCAAATGATTTACATGCATTTAAAAAAAAACAACGATATAAATATTTTTGAGGTGACGATTTTCTCCAACAACCTGCAATGAATTCACTGTGAGCGTCCGTGATATATCATTCAATCGTGTGGTCTCGGGTTAATAGACGTTATTGAACTACATTTGGTTAATTTTGAGAAACTGATTATTAATCAATGGCCGAATTAATTCACCAGAATACACCATTACGTTTCATTCGAAGTAGGAATGACAATATGTTACTCTATAAGTGTTTTACTGTTATTCGGCCCAGCGTTATTTTTACTATTCCATATTAATTTGTTAGACGATCCAGAAATCCAGATATAAAGTGGTTTTCGCGACAACAATTATATTTACTGAATGTCTACTTCGATTTAATTTACAATTATTGTTAATATTTTTTACCAGTCACCTTAAAAATCTATTTTACAGGTTATTTCAATCGGAAATAATTTCTACGAATATACGCTACCTATTTGGAAACTTATATCAACCAAAAGCTCAAATATCTAAATTCATTACAAATAGCTCAAATTATAAGTTTATTATATACAAAATTCTAACAGTATTAAATCCGAATATAATATACAATTTTCATATTTTCAGTAAACAGTAAATGTCATGAGACCCATTATATTAAGTGCTGGCTGAAGCTGTGAGTGGGTGCTCTCGCAAGCAGTTAGTGCTGATTCAAGTAATTGGATTTGAAATTTATTTTCATTTAATTTACATTAACTATCTGAAAATAAATTACAAATATTAGAATGTTTTGATATCATTCAGTTAGTGCATGCGTCGCAATGGTCGGGCTGAGCTGGAACGTTGCAGTCGTTAGTACATCCGAAGTAAAGAACAGCAATTGGTTAAACATTATTAGTCAAGGAGCTAATGATGAAATGTATAAAGGATTTTGAGACCACAGCTCACTTACTGATATTTATCTTGCCGTACTTCGCTGTTTGGGGCACCACCGACAAAAGACAACAGTTTAATTAACAATATTAAACAAATATTCCTGTTCCAGCGATCTTTCCAACATCTCTACTCTATCTATTATATAACTACTTATGTTGTGATCTAATACTACGATTCTTGTGTAACTGATGCTGGGTTTGTATCTAGGATAAAATACTACTAAGATAAAATACCTATTACATGTGAATTAAATGCGTATAATACATTGCTTAGTTATCTTTATTATAAGATACAAGGAATACTAAAAATGCTATAAAAATGACATAACTGACAAAGTTCTTACGCGAAGTAATGGTTCGAACGATAGCTCTTAGATATATTTATGGCTTTCTTTTCCGGTTATTTGCTTTTAATAAACCTTAAATATATTTCAATTTATTATTAACGCGTTCCTTTTAAATTATTATTGGGACATACTTCGTTTTCCGTCCGTGACGATTTGTTCGCAATCTTCGAGAGCGGCACTGACCCTGCACCTCCATAAAGCCCCAGACTTAGTCGTATTCGGTTGCAAATTCTGACCCAAGGGAGCGCCAACTAACAACCTGAAAAGACACATTTTTTTTAATTATTGTTGCACTACTAGGTACAAAAAAGTAACACGTATACATAGAATTAGATGCAATCAAATTTGAATTATAAATTGCATATAATTAGTGCTGAATCAAGTAAATGGATTTGAAATTTATTTTCATTTAATTTACATTAACAATCTGAAAATAAATTACAAATATTAGAATGTTTTGATATCATTCAGTTAGTGCATGCGTAGCAATGGTCGGGCTGAGCTTGAACGTTGCAGCATAGAATTAGTTTAGATGCAATCAAATTTGAATTATAAATTGCATATATTTTCTTATTAAAAAATATGCATGCGCCGCGTATGATATCCAGCATTATCTGCACGTGTTATTCAAAGGCGCATCGATGGTGAATATTGAGTATTGAACACACGACCGACTCGACTTATAATAATTGAGTAACAAGTGTAATTTGTTCCGCTATCATCTTTGTTTTATTACCATGTTAACAAAGCGTATCTACCGTTGCCCTAAATTTATACAAATGACACGGAACCACCTAATTTGTAGAGATCTCAGATAACCTGTCAAGACCAAGCCCCAGCTCTATAATTAAGCACTCTATTAATAATCCTATTATGTACATTTTTATCAATGAATCGTTCCTTTCATTTGCATTTTATTATAATATATATATATATATATATATATATATATATATATATATAATTGCATTTTTAATCAGTAAGCATTTTTCTTTCAGTTATATTGAAAGTAGTTAGCAGTTATATTTTCTTTTCTTTCTGTTATTGTACCATCGATCATATCACACTGAATCGATTACACCGAATCGATTACGCCGCACGCGCTCGATTATTCGATACTAAGTAACGTATCCCGCATTCAATTTACGAAGCGGCCCTATGATTGTATTATCTCCACCCTCGTGCATTTAAATGATCATAAATCATTCTATATCTTTGTTTTCTTTCTATTTTATGGTCACACTACTTGATTTAATTCAATCCAAAGAAATTCCATACTATGGTCTCCTCACTGAACCATGGTTCACAGTGCACATCAAATTTTATCATGTATTTCTGATTTATCATTATTATAAGACCATTGTTCAAGATCTCTGAATGCATATAGTTCCGTATTAAACACCCACAGAGGTCGACGACCTCATGTTTAAAGGGATACAGAAAACACGAAGACACAATTAAGCTTTCATTGTTTCGTTTGTAACAACACCTTGTATAAACAGTTTTAAAAGCGCACAGACGACCAAGCCCTACATTACTATATAAAAGAAAACAAACTCAACTTGGGCGTTACTTCTGAAACTGCGAACGACAATCGGTCAATCCCCTATAACCAATTTAATTTACAAAGGGTTTATAATGAAGAACGGTACATCGCCCACATGGCACCATCCATCTTGCCCTCATTGGGGTAATGCGAAGCGCCCACGCTTCATAGCAATGCTTCACGAATTATATTAATAACGCTATTTATATAAAATTAACCATATAATATGAATAAATAATTAACAATAATTTAAACAGAAATAATTTTAAATTATGATATTACGCAGACATTTTACGCAGTTAATGGAAACTGAATATTCTTCTACAAGTCCTGTAGTAAAGTTTAGGGCGCTCTTTCCTTCCTTGGCCTCACCCTACAAAAAGCTATAAATCTACATCGCGTCGCTATCAATCTTTGACATTGTCTGATAGCAGCGCCATATTGCACTACCAGTTAGATAAGTTTACAATAAAAACGCATTTCGTGGGACGATACTTATCAATGTTAGAATCTATCGACATTTTGAAACCGCCATTAGGAAAATGGATACAAAATATTTAGTAAACATTTTAACCCTAATATTAATACCACTTACACAAATATAATATTATGTATTATTTTAAAGTTTTCTAAAATATATTAATGTATAATAACCACTTATAATATTTTAGAAACACTATTAAATCTGATATAATTTTGATCTCACTTTTACCATATATGCCAAAGAAAAAAAAAAAAGAAAAGAACTTTATGATAATTTAATTTCAATCTTTTCATTCAATTAAAGTTCAAATCAACGTTCATTGAACAACTATATAAAGTAATAAGGTAGCCAATAAAAAAGTAATCTATTGAAAGACTATTAGATTAAGTCAATTGAAAAGATCAAAGCGGCCATCGTTTTAAGATGATAGGAGCTTGCCTACACGCACAAGACGTGATCACACACAGCTACGTGCCGACACAGACACGCGTTATGACTTTGTACCATATAGATATTATTTGTCCATTCTTTGGGCTAAATAAAGTGAATTTAAAACAATATTTAACGCTTTTTGTATTTTTAATAATTTTTAGTATAATCTGCTTTTTGTTGATATATTTAAATGTCACTCAATAATAGTCTCTATATTTATTATTATTTATGAATAATGAGACGTTTATTATGTTTTAAATATATAATAAATACGGATTAAATTATTTTGAAAAGATTCCACATAAAGACTGGTTAAATTTCGTAATGACCCCACATGCTCGAGTATTCGTAAATATTGTTACTGGTGAAGTGGTAGCAAGGGCCGTCGTTGGGGGTCCACCGCAAACAGTTTGGGGCCATTGTCCAAACTTTATGGCCCAGCATCCACAAAAGGAAAGCACCAATGAAATTCCCGGAATGTTTAGCCGCGAGCCAATTTTGAACTCGTTTAGACAATTTTAATTAACATTGATAAAATGAGATGATAATTGGCCTTTAGGCGGACATGTCATTATTTAAATTATTCTGTTTTGGACACACATATAAAAGGTCATAAATAATAATACTTTACAAGTAAGCAATCCTCCATAACTTCCATCTTGGATTTTGTCGGAAGTCATTTCAAAACTTTTAATGAACACATCTCATAAAGGAATTTTAATTTAATAAAGCTCCAGAGAAAGAGGCACGCGACCACCGTGTGTGGCTGAAATTGTATGGAAATACGCACACAAATGCATACAAATTGCATTAAAATAACAATTCGAATGCAATTTGTCATAACTTTATTTACGACTTCAAGCAGCGCTCATATTTTACTTATGCAATATTTATTACGAGAAATACGCATATTTATATTAAATTTATACCTATAATATATTATTTGTTTTTATATTAAAAAAATAACATCTCCCTTATAAAGTCAAAAACTTCAGTATAAGAAACAAATTAAAACACCACTATAAAATGTTTTAAATATAAAAAATATAAATAAAAATACTAAACGAATAATCAAAAAATATATATTCTATATAGCAGACAACCATTATAAGGCTAAAACGAATGTCACGTCATAGAAAGCCTTTTCAATCACAATATATCCCTTTCCATACTTTGAAGATCATTCGTCCATGAAATTTCTCAATTAACTATGACCATATTTACACCAACGTGACTGCCGTGACGTAATCCTGACACTGAGTGTACAACACAGTGCTTAATAAAGGGATACGAAACAAAAGAGCCCTTTCACTTCACTCAAAGCTGACACCTCCAGGCGTAAATCCATTACACATCATATTTGTGACATAAGAATTTATTAGTGACGCCGGTGTGATGGAGGAGGTTGAGAAATCTGCCTTTACGATTTCCCGGTATAATAAAAGTTACGTTATTTCAGCGTTTGTCGTTATAACCTAACTTTTATAGTTTGACAGATATTCTATTGTACAACTGTGAAAATTTAAAATCTATTCCATGTTTAAATTTTATTTGAGGTTCGTGAAATAAGCAATTTAAATATATTTTTTTTAATCTTATCTGAGGATTGAAAAATATATTCAACAACTACTATTTTAACGTAAAGTTATCGTTGAATTTTTTTATCGTATTCATACAGATACAGACAAAGACAAAGATACAACTGAGACAGACAAAGGATACAACTGAGTCACATTTAATTTACACACGCTTGTTAACCCCATTGTTGTATAAAGGATTACCGTAAATGAGTTTCTTGTATGGTTAATAAAATACAAAAATAATAAGCAAAGCCGAGATAATACCTAGTTAAGGTAAAGTTATGATGTAAGCATTGGAATTGAGTTCTCTAGCATTTACGTAAATAAGCTCATTCTGCAAAAGCTGAATGATTGTATGTTACTTTTGATCAGATAAGAAGCAAATATGCTTGATATATCCTTTTGTTTAAAGGTCGAAATCGTGTGCAGGAGTCCTTAAGACATTTAAGTGCAGATGAAGAATTATCTGTTGGAGTGATCTTTCATTAGCGGACTGCTATCTCCGAAGTGGTCGTGACACGCTCATGTTCTGATGCCCACTAACATGACCAAGTTTTTATTTACACCGACACGACACGACAGCTAACAAATTATTATATATCTTTAATCTGGACCGCTTATTGGCATCTTTTATCTTATTGTCACTTATTTCTGAGTTGAATTATATGTATATACTATTTTTCTATATGATATGGCCGTCACCTATAAACATTACAATATTCATTTCAGTGTTACCAACATAAATCATTAATTATCAATCTTAATTGTTTTTAAACATAATAATTTAAATAGTTACAGGGGTAAGTAACGATAAAGATTTCCTATCCTATTAGTCAAGCTTAAGCAGGCGGCATATAATTTATTTGAACGAATAAGATTATTCTGTAAAATGGCGTCGCGTTCAAGAAAGGTTGTAAATCAAAGAAAGGCGCATAAAGCAGAGCTTCGTGCAGATTATCAGAAACCAGTTCGAGGAGTGGAAGTAATGGTACATATTAGTCAGATATCGACCCCGATGTGGGTTGAGGATCAAGTTCGTAAATTGCACGCTGACGCCAAATAACTTTAAGAATCGTTAGAATGATTTATTTTTATCTGCTGATGCAATAATGAAGCGAAAATTAAAATCTAAAGGCAATTTATATTTCAATGAGCTAATAATTATATAGTAAAGGTTTTCTTATGTCTGATAAAGTCAATAAATATTTATAGTAATGTTATGATTATTTACATTTTAAAGAAATATAGAATTGAAATAAGCCGATACCGGCGGGGATTTAAACCCATGACCTTTGAGAAACCGTCCCGTCGCTCTACAAATTGAGCTATCGTGTTTCTCCCCACCTCGATGAATTTACCATTTTAATATTCGTCTTAATCGGGACGGTGGCTTATAGTAATAAATGTCTACATTGTACCTCCAATCTCTGTCTTACCATAAATGTATATTCGTAAAACTGTCAAATATTTAAGTTTTTTAATTAATATCATGTATTTTGTAGGTATATATATATATATATATATATATATTCAACCGTGCATAAAATATAAAAAATGGAATACGTAACTCTCTCCAACAGACAGCTCTTTAGAGGAAAAGGATTAAAGGGGGGAAAAGAGAACCTCGTATTGTTCCTCGAGAAATTTTAAGTCTCACTTTTGAAATTTCACCCTTTTTCGTTATTTGAATACTTAATATATACTCGTACATATCATATAAATTGTATTTTATAATAATTTTATTATTTATTTGTTGCTTTAATTGATTTCTTCAACAAAGCGTTAAATTTTAATCAGTTGGGAGAATCTTTCCATACCAGTCTGAACGAAATGTTAACGAGACAAAAGCACAAATAAGGGTATGGTTGATTATCGAGTTTGCATGCCTCGGCTCCCAGTACTGCAACTGGTTTCAATATGACACGAAATATATATATATATATAAGACAATTGATCTTTCAAGATAACATTTTCAACAAACATCTATATAATTTAAAACACTCAAATATTATTATTCGAATTTTGAATCGTCCATTATTATATTATAAAAATGTCAGTATGTCAGTCAGTGAGTAAGCTACCACCAGCTCGGAATGCTGCTCTGCTGAGAAGAGCTGGCCAGAAACTCAGCAGTTGCTCTTTTTAAAATATTTTTTTAATAAACAATTTTTGATGTATACATTAGTATATCTTGCAAATGAGTCAATAGCCAAAGCTTTACAACCTAACATTTTTGTTGATCGAAATACGATCAATTAAAAACTCTTGTACGCTATAGTAACCCTTATTTAATAATATTAAAAGTATATTAAAGTAAGAAAATTAAGATATCTTTTACAAAATAACTATCAATTACTAAGATTTGGAGTTCATATTTTGCTTCAGGCACGTAAATATCTATTTCCAATATTTACCCAAGACGTCTCTTTCTCACGGGTCGTTCTGAACTACCGATCAGTACTTGTCAATATGACTGTTTATTGTAACAATTTATCTTAACTGAACGATGACCGATATTTCAATGTATGTATGTTTCTCATGGATATTTGTCTTGTTTTAATAATAGCCGGGGTAAACGAACAGACGAATGGTAAGCGTTAAACGGCGACACTGCAAACATGGGTAGTTCGTTTGCAAAAGCGTTGCCATTAAGGAAAAAAGTTTATATTAAAAAGTTTATATACTTTATTAATATGTATAAGTATAAACTAGAATATTCTATGTGTGTCACGTACTACTCTATCGTCTTATACTAACATATTCCATTATAAAAATACTGTTACGCCGGCTCTGACGGAAATAGTATCCTGAGTGGTTCCTACGTCATCCTTCTGATTCACGGCTACGAATAGGGCAAGTCTGGTATTCAGATCAACATATTAAAACCATCATGAGAATAAGTAATTATTCAACGTGTTATGATAATGTAAAGAATACGACAGGTAACCATTTTTTACTTGCTAGTAATTCGTTTTATTAACCTTGAGCTCGACACAGGAAGGATCAATTGAATGAATTATATGACATGCGATTGTGAACTGTTCATTGGCCTAGAGATCACGTGCGAATTGGGTCAGTGTACCAAGTCAATGACCTTATAATAACACAAGACAATTTTGAGATATAACATAGAACGTACAAGACAAAACCGTTTCCATTTAAGTGATAAGCAAATTATAAATTGTTAGAAAACTATATAAAGAAACATTCGTAACTTAAATTAAACACAGATACCAAGAATTATAAATAATATATACATATATCTACAATATTATATAAATACGGAAAACATAGAAAATATTAGGTCTAGCTACTAAAGTGACAGCTCACGAAGACATTTAACAAACGCATGACTTCTGTCAATTAGAGAACGTTCTAAGTATATATCGAGGTTCACAATGCAACGTAAAGCCTTTTAAAGTTTCTCCGTATAAGTTAAACTTATTGGACGCCGTGACTGGATAATACAATTTATCAGGAAACGGCAGGAAATTAGACCCGCGGCGTATCAAGCTACTAATTGGGACCTAATTTGGCAACCGACAAACAACGATAGAATTCATTAATATATACGCCATTAATTACATAAATAAAAGTATATATTTGCAAAGAATAATTTACGATACTGTTCATAGATATTTAGTAAAAAACAGGTAATTTTCCCCTCTAGTATGTCGAGTTGTATTCACTAATCCACACTTAAAGGGGCTTTAAGGTCGCCGAATCCCCTGTCAGAAGTGTTCGTCACGTTCCCTGCTCTCCGTAACAATAGCAGGTACATTTTTTACAAGACACCAACATGGCTGGCTCCATCCTCTATAATTTATGGACATGACCGCGAACAAAAACACACAACAAAAGTGTCTACTCGAAGTTAAGTAGATGGGTCGAGTATTGTGTTTCCCATTGTCCTAAATATCGAGTCAATGGCTCCTAATCGTAAAGGGTGAGTATTTCTGTAAAATGGGCAATAACATTTTATTACACCCAACAGGTGGATAATAAATAAATATAAAATAAAAAACTATATAAATTATTAATAAATGAAACTTATTTTTTTTTACGTTGTTTATAATTGTGGTCATAAAATTGTGATTTATTATTTATTTATTAATTTTATGTAGGTATATGTAGAAACCTTGTCGGGTAGCGTCCATGATAAATGAACTCGCTTCACTGTGTCGTGAATAACCGACTTCTCTTGCTAATTGGTCACTATTTATTAGTACAATACACTGCGATTTGCGGCTTTCTTTTTATTTATATCATTTACGCAACATTTATATAGTTATTGTGGAAGACTTTCAAGTTTATCTTTTGTAAGTATAAGTATAGGTTTTTGTATTTAACATCATTAATTTTAAGTAATTTGATTTTATTGGAGTATTTTACATATGTGATTTTATTCTTCCTCGTGAAAGTGTTAAAAAATTGTACGTTCTTCTCTTGTATTTATATGTGCCTATGTAATGTTACATTACTAGTGATTTTAAAATCTTTATTATGTAATTGGTATAAGTAGATTTTTCTAGCATTTCGTGAAACCGAACAGAAATAAGCCCAGCAATTGCTAAAACAGGTCATATAGCAATATAAAAAAGTGAAAAAAAATAGAAAGGTATAGCTGAACTTACGTCACACATCAAACACATTTTCACGACGCCCACGATTTCATTAGCTTTGTTTACATACGAAATACGCCTTCAAATGACGTAAACATGTCACATGGATACTTCTGATTTAGCAACCGATATTTAAGTAAACAATGACATTTAACCATTCAAACATTGTTACCCAAATTAGACGAACAACTTATAAATACTTGAAACATACGCAATATGAAGATAGTTTCAAAGTGAGTCGTAAAATGAATACGCTAATAAAATCAGTGGGTCTGGTGGTGGTGCTAACCTCTTACAAGTGGGATAGTGTAATCAGCGGATAACGTTAACCCAGATAAATAGGAAAGCAGGCCCTTCGGTAGAAAACTTTCTATTTTTCGATAGCGAAGTCGATCCGAAGTTCGTGGGCGATAGATTCGTTGAGCAACTCTCAAAGGGTTTTTTACATAAATAATGAGTTTGGAAACTGAGATGTTTAGCAATTTCTCGTCTTAGTGAAATATCAGAATACTTATAACAACGGAATGTTTTTCATATTATGAATTAGATAAATAAGTAAGACAAAAAATTTTATAAATAGTCTTCACAAAAATATAGGTACAATCTAATTTAATAGTTCACATATATTTAGTGTACAAAATAAAATTGGAACCATGCCGAGTATAGCTAGCAACATTTGTAACAATTTCAAATTATATCTTTTATTTATAATAGTAGATAATAATTATTTATATTACGAAGTTGCAAAATCACACCCAGAGATGAATAATTTAATTCATTACAATTACATTAACATTAATTTATCAGTGATAAGAAATAATCAAAATAAGCTAATTTACATACAATAAAGATCTAAGCATCGGCTGACGCATATATTATTTTCACCCGTCACATAATGATACTTCTGGCCTTAGAAGGTCCGCGGTAACCTTAAAGGTATGAGCTATTAAGTTTATTTGGCGCCAGTACAAAATATGGTAAACACTCTTAAAGGTCAAGGCATAAATTAAATGGTATAAAAATTTTGTTAGTCTTTTCAAATCAAATTGATTATAAAAGTCGTAAATTATTGGATCATTGCTATATCTTACTTTTTTTTTATTTACCAAATACGAATAATAATAATGAGAAAAACAAATAAAAACGTATATAATTTAAATATTTGAATTGAAGGTAGCGACTCTATATATATAAATATTCATTAAATATATGTAGGAAAAGTAATTTGTCTATTCACCTTTGACCTATGTCTATATCAGCTCATCTATAAGACTCCGAGATTACGATGTATACATCTGCTTTACAGATGTATTCTTTTTCTCTTATGGCAACATCGCACCAAACGTCTCTAACATTGTTTTTATATGACATAAATAGCACATAACTGACCATTAGTTTTACAAACAGCTAATTGTGTCAGTTCCGTGTCTGAAATGCGGGTGGATTATATTTGTTTGAAAACCGTTTCCGTTTATATTAAATGATAACAAACATAGAAAAGTTATTTTTGAAGTCACTCTGGTGAGAAATATGTAGCGTAATTGGTTCCATTAGATGAAAATCATTCTGTTGATTCACACATGAATCAAAGACGGCATAACAAATGAAGTCGAGGGCCGCTTTGCGTCTCCCGCCAATAATGAATCACTTTGTGAGAAAAGGGGCAATTACTCTCATTATTACCCCGCACATGAGTCACAAAAGGAAACGCTGTCGTGTGGGGCACATGCGTGATGCATTCCGCTTTGATATTCTCAAGCTTCGCTCGAAGCTTCGTGACGTAAACTTGGACACGGAAAGTGGGGATGAAATAAGAAGCCCCACGTGATTTATTAAATGCATCGAATTTGAATACTTATTTGCACAATATGTGTGAACAAACGCCACGAGGCCGCCACGCTTCGAGCTCATACGTACGAACCCAGAATGGGGTCGAGACTAGTCTGGCGAAATATAATATATTTCACGTGAATTCAACACATAAACATAACATAAATATATATATATATATATATATATATATATATATATATATAATAGCCATTTTCGTGAACCACGTGAACAATTTTCGTGAACCACGAAAATTTAAGAATGCATCTAAATGATATTACTTCTTGTATATTTCATCATTTAAACCCAAAAGGATTTCATACATTTTATTTATGGCGCTAACAAAAACATCGGTGAAACTTTGTAACGTGTGTCCGCTCAATATTAATGGAAGAAGAAACGGATATGAATAGCCGACAACATACGGCTCTAATCACAACAGCATACAATGGCTTGTTTATTTCATCAATTGTACGCGGAAACTGTATCTTGATACGAAGTGGGTGGGCAGGACGGTTTGAGATCATCCCTAGACACATCGTAGTATTAACTTATAAACCAACGAACAGTTCGATCACGTGCTATTTTAAAAACTATTTATTTAATATAAACTTTTATAGCCATATTCCAATAATCCTACTTTCAAAATAATCCTAAAAGTAATATTACTTTAATATTGTATCGATAAGAAGTTTTGTTGACGTCATCATTTATTCTTATACTCGTACTATAGGGATTATGACCATGAATGATATATTGATATTTGAAATAATGTTATAATTATATGAAACATTTTGGCATTTAAAGAAAGTATTCATTCTATTCTATTTTATTATACAAAGCAGGAATAAAACAATATGTTTTATAGAGCTCAAGGTAGAAATCAAAGTATGTAATATTATTGTGATATGGCAACAAAATTTCTCAAAGCTGCGATAGTTTTTAAGACTTCATGATAGACCTGCAGATATTTATAACCTTGTGATAAGAATATACATTAATTTCTATTAGTCTAAAAAGCTAACTGGTTTTTAAAGGGACGGAAGCACTTGAGCATAGTTCAGTAGTATTCTTAAGTGACCACTTCAGCTCGTTATAACACCTTAAATAGATTTATCTACATTTTAATTTATTTACACTCATGGAGGCACCTCTTGAGTTCCTGTATACGATAAGTTTTAGAGAATACGCAATTATTTTTGTCTGTAGTTCAAGTTATAAATAATGTTACGTTAATATTTTAAGAATTAAAAAAACGGAATCAAATTCAACTTTGTCAGATGAGAGGACACGACACGATAGAAGGAATTTATTGCTCACTTCAATTTCGAAAAAGTCTTTAAATTTTTAACAAATATATTTACATTCGACAATAAACTTTCCATTAATATAAAAAAGCAATATAACACAAATGTAAATGAAAATAAATAGTCTAAGGTAATATAATATCATCTAATAGAAATGTTGGTGTATAATGAAATATCAAACATAATTATAAATCAAATATATGTATGAATAGAGTTCATTCACAAAGGTCTGTTTATCGTAGACGTAATATGACATTGTTCGGACTCATCTACATGTGTATCTCGTTACTTTGAAAGACACCGCCTGGGAGGACCGGCGCCGGTCTTACTCTATCAAGATTATTACTACTTACTTAGAGTAAGCTCTATAAAGATTATTACGACTTACTTACTTACTCTATTAAGATTATTTCAATTTACTTACTCTATTAAGATTATTACGACTTATTTACTTACTCTATTAAGATTATTACGATTCACTTACTCTATTAAGATTATTACGACTTACGCTACTAATAGTGTGTTGGGAAGAGATCCTACATTCTACACTTACTTATTTCTTTAAAGACAGTCAATATTATCAATGAGAATATATTATTTATTACTTTGTTTATATATAATATAATGAGTATATTTATGAGTGTTAGTTTTAATGAGTCCCTTTATAATGTAAGTGAACAATGTCGCCCAGCATGTGATTGCTCCTACGCATCCTTCTTAAAAGCATAACAAACTATATTAGAATAAATAAAAGAAAATACTGGTTTGAGATGTTTGAATGAAAAATCATTCTAGTCATATCATCATTATGAACCGTTAAATAATCAAAATTGCTATTTATGAGTAACGACAAATCGTATCGCGACATCGTATCGTTATTACTAAGGGCGATTTTTTTCGTGTACATCTTCTAATGTTTATAATTAAAAACGATTCTCGTTGCAGATAACTAATTGGTACGAGTTTTTAACAACTTCTAAACAATTCAACCTTATTGGCGATTGTAATGAAGTTAGCACTTGCCTCTGTATTGATTTCTTTTTTTTATAAATCTAAACTGCTAAATTTGCTAATAAGAAACTCAGCCAAAAGAAAACCAATCTGTCAAACTGCTACATTAGTTATTAAAAACCTGATAAAACCTAAAACACATTTGTCAAAATCACTAATTAACAAAAATGTACCAAACCAAAAAAATAAATTTTCAAAATACATCATCACCAATTACAAATGCACCCAAAACAAAAAAAAACAAACAGTCTATCAAACTACAACATCAGCCATTGAAACAATAGACCAGAAAAAAAAACAAAGCTGTCAAAACGTTATTCTGTTAAATTAAAAAAGAATTCTGACTTTAAATTTATAAACTGGCAGCCGATTGACGCACAATTTTTATAGAAAGTAATGTGTTTTGATAAAACGGCTTTTACTATAATCTAAAGTGTATTTCTTTACGAGATGCCATTAATTATACTTAAAATAACACCTACGTGCTCTGATCTCAATATGTATTTACAGTAATTGAATTAAAAGCAATAATGATAGGATTGAGGCGAGTGTAAACAGTTATTATTATTTAGAATATATATATTAGCTCAAGGCGTTGATGAATTTGATAAAATGCACCTAAACTATGATAAAGAAGGTATATTGTACCTTTCTCTTTTTCGCAAAAGCTTTTTTTTTATCCTTGAGAGCAAGACTCTGTTGTCTTGTGCTTGTTTTACAAGGTCGCCATTTAATTTACATAATTCTTTTTTTCAAGTGGTAAAAGTAACAGGTAAAGCCAGTCTTCAATACATACTCCTATGATAAGTTTGAACCTTTTTAACTCTAAATTTTATTTTATTTACAAAACAAAAAAGTTTAATTTTTAATTCTTTATTTTAAGAATATGTTTGGACTTTTTTTAATTCTATACTTATAAGAAAAAGTAAATTAATAGCATCAAAGAATATTTTTTTTTTATCTTTTAGAAATATCTTAATATTTTTTCAATATCATTAAAAACATACCAATATGGCTTCCGTAACGATGTAACGGAGATAGTCAGTCAGATCACGGGATATTAAATTATAGGGTCAAGTTACGGCAGCCATTTGGATCCCTACATACATCCGTCTGTGTGTACTTTGATTTTTTTCCGACACCCATAATGAGCCAGGCAGGATGAGAGACATTTTCGAGACAGTCTTGTATTACACGCGACGTAATAAGCGACGTCTATTTGTTTATGTTAAAATTATTAATGTTAGAATATATTTTGTTCACGGTAAGTGGTAACTTCAAATAGGTTCCGTTAAGTTTAAGATATTTTAGCTGTTTGAGCAATTGCTCAGGAATTTGTGGATTGTAGCTTGCTTATTATTTATATAGTAGTACAATGTTTTTGTTATAATATTTATTTATTTTACACATTAAAACGCTTGCACAGAATTTGCAACGTTGAATATTATAGATTATATTGTACTTTTAAGACTACGTCACATTTATTTATTTATAAAAAAATCAACATTGAGATCTTATTTTTTATGACCAGAAACTAAAACATACAAGTACATAATATGATATCTTTTATATCATAAATGTATATTAATATATAAAATCTTACTTATCTGATTATTGTACAAAATGCAGACTGAGTTCCGGGTGCTGCGTCAAGAGGACATCGACCTTTCTTTAGCTCATAAAACTGACGATTGCTTGAATTCGCAGTCAAAACAAATAGATAGTAGCCGGAACAAAACTAGGAATATAAACCGCACTGGCAATGATTGAAGGTTGAATATTCTTGGGAAAGTAAAACAATGTTTATTGGTGTACAAATAAGTTTTTATTATTACATCTGAGGCAACTTTAAGACTAAAAGATTGAGGATATTAAATTGATTCGTTAATTTATCTGTATGATTTTTATTATAAATGGAATTAATCAAACGGAATCGTTGCAATTCCGATTCCGTCCATAGTTCCAGAGTAGCTACTCGCCCACAACGCCTCCAGTCCAACTTATTACAGCTTCGTTCCCATAACCTTATCTCCTCCGCCTACTTTGATAGCGCGGTTATTTTAGTTCTGATTGAAAAGATATCATCTGGAACTTTTTGGATATAATACTTAATAAACGGCTTATATATATTTGAAGTTAATTTAATCGTGCTGTAAAGTAGGTAGCCACTTTCCGTTTTTACTTATTTCACTGTTGGAACGATTATTTTAAAATATTATTAAACAGATAGCAGACAGTCTAGAATTGGGTCAGTCTTAAATATATCTACTATGAGACGATTCCAGAATCCACTTTATTTCGCAACTTTTTATTTTTTATAGAAACTATCAAACCCTTTAATTATTTCTTAAAATGTATATTTTTTATTGATTTTTTCCTGATTCATAATTACTATTATATACTACCCGGCGTCACTTACTTTAAATCAGTTCAATCAGTATCCGCTAAGCTCCGACTACACAAGTACAAACTCCGAAGGGTGTTGAAACTAGTCTGTTAAATTCCGATTTAATTAAAGTCAGTACGCATTGTAAATATTATATTGTCTCAGACACTTTAAATTCCAGACAGACAGATCCAGATATTTGAACAGTTACGCAGTTACACTTCAAATTACTTTTGTTTTATCAAATGAAATCATTCGACGCATACAGATCACACTACTGCTACTTCGTGAGATCTTTATCTAATTTATACTTCATTTAAATTTAAAACTACAAATTCTAAATGAAGGGAGAGAGATAGGAGACAGAGAGAGTGAGAGGGAAGCTATCCATCTATTCAAAGACGTAAAAGACTTTGAAAGTAATAATTAAAAAGTACAGGTGTAATGATAAACAAAAATATATTTTTCTATGAAATGGCCAGCTTGGGCCACACATGAAGACAAACTTTGAGAACATCGCCTCGGGTTCTTTCACTCAGTTACGCCCACAGAAACAAACATGCTTACGGTACAATAATTACCATTAAAAATACATGTGCCACTAATTTAATCAAAAATACGAACTAATATAGTAATACAACTATTTATTTAAACATGACTTGGAGGTTTATTGTGAGTTTTAAAAATATATTTGACTTATAATGAAATTTAGATGGTTCCATTTCAATATATAACAAGTAGTGACATTAGTAACGCTTAGATTAGTTGGCTATAGTATTGAGTTTTTGTGGCTTTTTAATAATACAGTAGCCAGTGAGGCGTGCTCCAGGTATTGTAGGTCGTGACGGAGGCAGCGCCTGCGCAACTCCCGTACAGCCCATTTCACAGCTCACTGCCTTCTATAATTACATGTATACTCAAACGTTTCATACGCATCAGACCTCATATTTTGATAACCTGTCGTTATTTAATGTATGCTTTATTAAGCACAAACAGAGATCATACATTATAATAGTATTTATAGTAGACTAACAATGTTTTTAAAATGTCAAAACCCTCAGAATATTTGAACTATTGGATATAAATATCTATTATTATATTTTTATACTTATGAGATGATCGAGGCATCAATACGGGTAGGACTTGAACGAAGGAACTCTTGGATACCGTCCCGTCGCTCTACCAACTGAGCTACCGCGTCAAACGGTATGACGAACTTATCATTTCATATATTTTATATATAGAATTCGTGTTGAGTATTATTAAGGATAGATAAACATTAAATTCATGATATTATTTCTAAGTTAATCACTAAAAAGTATATAATTAAAAAAAAATCAAATTCCCAAACGGATTCATAAAATTATTATAGATGATAATTAGAAAATAATATATGTGTGAGAAAGTCTATTTAACCTAAAGGATATAAATTTAATTTAATTACAGACTATTGTTCGATAGAAGACAATAGTATGTAAAGTGATATATACGTAAGTGCAGTTCACAGGCATGTTGGAATTGTTATTTGTGGAACACCTGTGTATACTTAAATGTTATAGGATGTTATTTTAATTAAATAACTTAGTTATATATTGGTTATTAAGTTATTTTGATGAAATAACTCACTTATATATTATATATAAAGCTATCGTACGTTCCCGAAAATAATAATTATCAAAAAAAACATTCTCGTTTATTATCAATACTTGTTATATTTAGAATAAATGAGGCAGATTATTATATATATTTTTAATGCTAATTGGGCCTTGTTATGGTTAATTTAAGGAAAATTTGACAACTATCATTTAGTTAAATTCAACCTTCGGTTTCTACTTTTAGATTAAATTTACGGACACCAAATATTTTATCGTTTATTGTTATATAAACGCATTTGGAATAATACTAATATATTTATCTTATCGCACCGGAAGCGAAAGCACTTGATTAAACTTTGCCTAAATTGACATAGGTACACCGGAAATACAGCCTTATGCTTAGACTGATGCTTATCGTTACTAGTAAATTTTAAAATTAAAAAGAGGTTTTATAGTGACAAGAAATTCTTTATACAACACGACCAGAAGAAGTTTTGACGTTACGAAGCGTGTAACGTCAACAATTGGTAGTAACACAATTACAATCTAATAACAACCAATCACAACCAAGATATCGTTTCTTCTTAATTGCTCTAAAACTATTAACGTTTCGTAATGTCAACTCATACTAAGGGTGCAAATAATGAATTTTGATCGTGTCACACAATTTGACAGCTAACCATTTCGCATGACACAGCCCTTGTGTTTTGAGTTGTCCTTTTGTTGCAATGGGCGCGACCGAGGCTTGGCTCTCGCTTGCACGCCAGCTTAATGGAGTTTTTGATTTATGAATCAAATATTAAGAATTCTAGTGCACTCGGAAGCTATGTGAATAATTTATAGTCCTTAATATATATATATAAACTACATAATATATACCATTACTGTTAAATTGGGTTGTTTGCAAAAACAAATTACGTTATGTGTCAGTGTCACCCACGATGGCGGGAATCTTGAGAGGGAATATCCGGCCTCATAATAAATAGTAGCTTAATTCAATTATCTAAATAGCCTAAATGTCTCGTAATGGATTTTTTATTAAATATAAACACATCTGTAATTGTAATAACATAGTGTAAATAGATCCAATCAAGTTTTTACTAATGGAGTATAAATATATTTGTTTCTAAGAATTGGCTAGGCAGATTTTGAGAAACGTTTTATATGTTTTTTTGGCATAGCACCCGCACTCCGCTCTATAATTTAAATCCACCTAGAAATTATATAGCGTGTTTTAAAGTTGACAAACCATTAAGTTTGTTAATTTATACACCTCAGGGATTACTGAAAAATATTGCTTATTAAATATATTCAGGATAAGAATATACGGAGAATTTAATTATGCTTTTGTGGCACATCACCACCAGATGGCGTTGTATATTATCTTCAACATATTGTATTGTGTCTTGCCACAGTAATGAAGCATTTAATTAGTTCAAAGATCATGAAAATTAGTAACCACATAGTTCATTTTTATGGCGTTTGAAAGTACGTAATGTCGAGATATTCGTGACATGGGATTTTCTACAATGAATTTTTGCCTGAACAATTTGTTTTTGGAGTATTAAACAAAAAAATATACTTATATACTATAAGGAACCATCCCTTCACAATGTTCCATCTTCCGTGTCTGGCACAAAAAAAACAAAACACATCGGTCTAACAATTCTATTAAAAATACTAAACATGCTAACTAATATTATATATATGTGAATGAGAGATTGTTTGTTTGTCAGAAAAAAGAATTCCTTTGATTCTTAATCCAAAAAATATTTTACATATATAAAATATAAGTAAAAAAAGTATTTATAAATATTATCCCATACTCTCCATACAGTACGAAATAACAAGACGGCTTATTTACCACATCGCAGACAAAGACGCTGGTTGAAGCTAGTTTTAATAAAATAAAATTAATATATAATTGCGTAATATTAAAGTTGGCGTGATAGTTAAATGTATGCTTAACATGTTACACATAAAATATAATATTAATCTCTATTTGGAGGTTACTGCTGACGGAAGCAGTCCCTGATGGTATTTTACGATGCTCTAGGAGCTACACTTCCCGGTCGATATTTAGGAGCGGCCATTAAACTGAACAATGCAATGTACATTCTGTTTAAATCATTTCTGTATATAACACTTGCCCTATTTGTATTTCTAAATCTCTAAATGATTATTTAGAATCTCTAAATTAATATTACATAACTAAAAACTAAACTAAACGGACTATTAATCTTCAAGAGAATTTTAATTCTGACACAGAATGAAGATAATGTAAAATAGATAAGATCTTATAAAAAAATGGGGTAAGCAACATTTTTACAAAATATATCTAACAGTTATCTAATATTATAAAAACATTTCAAAGATTTTATAACGAGATGTCGATAAAACCAGATGGTTGTAACTCCTGCATGTTTTATTTATAAGCTGCACTAAAATCTAACTTGAATACCTATATGTTTATATTTTGTCCTGAAACAAGCATCATAGATAGCATTTTTATTTATTTATATACCATTGACAAAGGAAATATTTAAGTACGATAATCCCACATAAGTTAAAAACTGAATTGCAGTGATTATCTAGAAATAACTCTTTCAAATACTGATATAATTATATAAAAATAATGATTATTTTATTTAAGTTATTTATATAAAATTCAATTACGAGCTAAGAATGGAAATCCGCTTCATTATATTACTAAATAGATGATAGATTTGAATACGACAAAGTGACATCCGACGACCGATTGACATTCGCGATATAACTCGCCAATATTTTACACAGACGTGCTCGGGGCAGCAATTTTCCTATTCAATACTTTTAACGATGTTCTCATATCGCTTCTATCCTATTATAATATTCTTTGAACTTTTGTGAACCATAACGACAATTATATATTATATGTTTACGTGAATCACATCGGAATTAATGAACTCGTTTTATTATCCAATTTAAGCGGCACTATTTGACCTTGAAAAATAGTTAGTAGGACCAATCAAAGAGAAGCCCTAACTCACAAATAGCCATTTCACGATGCGATTCGATGTACCTACGCTAGTTGAGGTGGTGTCGCTTAAATTGTATAATGAAATGGGCGCATAACTCTTAGTTCACGACGCGAGTCCGCCATGCTTCGAGTTCATGTTAAGAACCGCGAACGGGTTCGAAATAGTCAGGAAAATTCCGATATAATTCACGTGAATACAGCTGCGTAAATATATATAAATATAATATATTTTGTTAACACAACTCTTCAAGAAGTTACCGATAAATAAACTTACAGAAATTTATTCAAAGGTAACAGAACAGGACCACAACAAAAGCCGCTCAAAACAACGAACATGCAATCAAAATTCCAAAATGAAGCGCGCACAATTAGATCGCGTTCACGCCCCGACGCTTGTATTTAAATTTCGAACACGGTATATATTGAGCTTTTGTTTTAGTTATTTTTATTGTTCTAAGATGACTTTTATTAATGAATTATTCGAAATGTTAATTTTAATTTTATTTCCTCTTTGTGTGGGTTCAATGATGAACGAAATTAATTTAGTAAAATAAATAAGTAACTTGAAAATATTTGTCATTATTTTGTGGTTAAACTTTTGTGATCCATGACTAAGTATAGTACTACATATATATATTAACGCGTCTGTACTCACGTTAATTATATCGAATTTTTGATCGCCTAATTTCGATAAAATTTGGGCTTTTTATTCATGAGCTCGAAGCATGGCCGAAAAATATTGCCGGTTTATATTTTTAAAATTCTATATCCATTCGATTTATTATTATTATTGTAGTAGTATGACACGTTAAATATTAAATATTCCTTCGCTCATACAAACTGTTTACATTGGCATCGCATATGCATCCGTCAATCAGCATGCATATTGTCATATGTCAATTCTTAAATGTATATAATCTACGTGTCATAAATACTAACAAGACGTCAGTGGGTCAGTATAGAGAATTATCAATCTTATAAGTGAACTATGACTTATATTTCTGGTGACTCAAGTCTTTAAATAGTGAATGGCAAACAGGAAAACTTTTTAATTATTGCTGTTATCATACACAATAAGTTTTTATATATATTAATAAATATATTTTTTTGTTTTTTTTTTAATTGGTCTAAATTATTATAGTGCTAGGGTTGTGACAACGTTATGCTGAACATTATTTTTATTACATAATATAAACATACCTATATATACTAATTTATATATGTATGTGTTTTGCGAAATTATTTTTTAAAATTCTACCGGTGTGTGTGTGTGAATACGTACGTCAATTACATCAAATTTTTGTCCGAATAATTTAAAACACATTCAAGGTTCTTTTTCTTATTCAATTTCTTTTTCTAAATTAAAATACTTATGAAAGTTAATACAAAAATGTTTTAAGTTATTTAATAACAGTTATATGGCTACATTGCAATGATAACAGGATGTTTATACTCTGTGGAATAAAAAAAAAATAAAGTGTCAATCCAGATAGACTGCTTTCTAAGTAGGCCGCAAGTAATCGAGAGACAACGCTAAGTGAAATTAAACACGTTACAAGTAACGGAAATACATCGAAACTTAACACCAAGATAGCTTAATACAATCATAAATTATAATACAATAATATGAGTATCAAAGTTTATAAATATTGAATGAAAAATTCACCAACATAAGCATTAAAATGAAGTACCTAGCTCATTTGGCGTAACGACGGGGACGGATTAGCAGAGGTCGCAGGTTCGAGCTTAGAATGGCTAACATGTTTTAATATGACTCGCTGACCGGCAAATGTTGTCATGGCAACGACAGTTAATAAATGTATTTGATTTTTTTTAAACTTCGAAAAAAAAATCTAAAATGTTTCAATCTTTATTAAATTATGGCGTGACCAAAGGAAATAGGGATCCATCTTTACATGTACCTATTTCAAACAATCTCAACAATAATATTTATATAAATAAAATATCCATTAACCTTTTCACCTCTAATAGACGTTCTCGGTCGGTCTCGTAATGAGTACGTGGCTTTACAACGGTATATGTTAAAACGTTACATGTTCTAAATTACTGCGCAATAATGTCTTGGTACTTTGTTATTAGCTTTTGTAACATTCTGTCTAACATTATCTCTTATATTACAATAATCTTACTTTCAAATTCATCGTAAATTAATATAACTTTAATATTGTTTCGATAAGTTTGATGACGTCATCATAATCATTCATTCTTATACTATAGGGAACATTATTCGTACCATGAAGTGTGTATTGACATTTTTTCGTTTAAAGAAAGCATTCATTCTTTTACGTCGCTAAGCAGGAATAAAACAATATTTTTCTATAGAGCTTATGGCACAAATCAAAATATTATTATTGTAACATTGCAACCAAAACTTTTCGAAACTCAGAGTAGGCTTGATATATATTTACCTACCTATACCTTATATTTATAAAACTAGATACTGAGCTATATATCTGTAAATGTGAAAGCATCATACAAGTGGTGGCGCGGTCATTTATTCTAGTCTTCTTTTGATACGACGCTTCACTTGAATTCAAATTTGTTCTCACATATCAATCATGATTGTGACTGAAATTATCAATACTATTGAAAATTGTAATTTTGTAAATTAAAAGATCTATGGACCTTCTGGAACTGTCAAAGTAAAGTTTGACGATTCATAAGTGCAATGTTTTTTTTTTTTTTTTTTTTTTTTTTTTTTTTTTTTTTTTTTTTTTTTTTTGTCATGACTCTGCTGTTAGCTGTTGGCTGTTAGCTGTTGGCCCTATTGGCTGTTACAGCGTCACCGGAAGAGTGAATGTATGAAAGAAGTGCAATGTATGTCTACTTAAAATAAGAAAAAATTACTTTGTTTTGCTATTACCAATGTTTTGAAGAAACCAATTCAACAATGCTTCCTCTATATCCATCCGGGAAGTGATCACAACAATGAATCAAGAACTACTATAAATCAGATTACAAATATAAATCATGATTCGTAAACTAAAGAGATTAACGATTCATATCAAAACTCAACACGCGTCAATTACACACGACGACTATTTGCTTAATGTACCATAAATTCGGTTACGATATTTAGTAATCCTCACTTATCATAGACAAACTATACATATAGACTTGCCATAGATACTTTTACAAAGAAACTCCTTTTTAGATTGTATTTATTACTGTTCTGTATTATCTTATAGATTCACAGATTTTAAATCTAAATATCATATTATGGTTTTTTAACGGTAGCACTATTTATGGAATATGTAAATTCACATTGGTTTAGTTGTTTTTGACAATAAAATATATCAGTGTTAGTGAGCTAGTGCTGACATCTGATTAGTGGAGACTCTTATTCGAATAATACGCTGTTAATAGTATAATTTAATGGGCTCAGAAGCCATGTTCAGTTTATTTAAATTTCATATAATATAGAATGAAAAATAATCGATATTGACAGGATAAACGGGGGAATAGCACGGTATCGGTATATTAAAGTATCGATTATTTCTGAAATATCACACTTACGAATATAAATATAGATAATAGTGTTTGAGTACAGTCCTTGGGTTCGCGTATAACATAAGGTTTCAAGGTGAGCCCATTTAGGGATACCAACAAAAAAATTATTCTAAAGAATCGCTTTCAAAGAAGGTATTATATGAATTCAATGACCGTGTTTCGAGGACGATTTCATGAAACACCTTTTATATTTATTTGCAATTATTGTTTTTTAACGGAAATAATATATTACATTAAGCATATATACTTTAAGCAAACTATTTCACAAAATATTAACTTCATTAACTTTTAAACGGTCTGTTTGGGAATTACTTTTAAAAATAATAGAACACAAAAACCAAATTTATGCCTTTTGTTTTAATCAACGAAATTAAACTTTAACCCCTTGGTATAAGACTTACATTCGTATAAACTCCAAAAGCCTACTGCTTAAGGTACGGATTATGAATATTAATGGTATTACCACATGAACTGTGTTCAAGGATTCCTCTTGTCCTCGACTTACCCGTAACAAAACGAACATTTAAAATAATATATCACTTTAAATTAGTAGGGAAGAGTAAATGGACGTACATTTACTCTTGAATTCATAATAGGCTGAATTGAAACTAATTAAACGTATTTCTATACTAGAAGTCAACAGTTTATGTGATGTGACCACCCCGCCATTGTGTTCCTCTTCCCGCCAGTCACTTGGACAGAGCAGGGGATTGAATATAGACGGCATTGTATACTCTGATTTAACGACTTCTTTGTTTAGATTTCTCCTATAATTTACTATTATTTCTATTCTATATATATATTGTATTCTAGTAACTTCATGTCAATGGCTCTTTATGTTTCTAAATAAATGAGTAACTTAAAGTTTTCAAAATATATTTGAAAAATTGTATAGCCATGTTAGGCTTGTTTAATTTTTAAATAAATATAGAATATATTATGGTAAATTAATTGGTTGAGCGACGAGACTGTTTCCCAAAGGGCGCGGTTTCGAATCCTAGCCCGTATCGGTTGATTATACATTTATTATTTACTTATATAATTTTAAATAGTATCTGCATTTTATTTACTTAATATATTTAACCGTTAAGACTCAAAATCAAAACATTTAAAAACATCTCAAATAGGAGAGTATTATTTTACTTATAATGAATTAACTATTAAAAATATCTTAACGAGGCTTAATTAAATATATTTAATAGCATTACATTATTAAGATATAAGTACATAAGTTATTGAGAGCCAGAAATATCTTGAGCCCATAAAGCAGTCATAAATTAGTCCAATACCAGTCTTGGACAACGAAATCACTAAATATATGTACAAAATAACACAAGCTAACCAGCCAAACATTTAACATATTATACAAAAATAGACCTTATTACCATACGTGTAAAAATAAAATACTGTGCACAATATCTGGTATTATTCCCCAAATGTGTAATGGTATACGATCACAAAAAACAATACAACGCGTTCTTCCAAACAGGAATTCATCTCGTTATGTATTCCATAAAAGGATTGCTATTCCCTTTTCTCTTATTGAGACGTGAAAATATTTTTTAATTGACTGCAGCTTTAAGGTATTTTTATAACCTGTTTCAGCGTTTACATTCGCTAGAAAACTTACTAGTATCAAAAAATTAATAATTTATAAATCATACATTAGCTTGAATGCTTCTTCGCTAATTGGCAGTAGTTTCTACGTACTTTTTTTGTTCTTAATAATATAATTTATTCCATGTTTTTTCTATAAGACCTGGAATTTTATTTTTGCAATCCATACATACCTGCCAGTGTTTTAACTAATATTCGAATTCGCATTCGCAAAAATTCGCATAATATTAATGTATGTAATAATAATAATTTCGCATAACATTCGCATAATATGATATTCACATTCGCTAAACATTTTTTGCGAATGTTCAGCGAATATGAATATCAGAAAAATAAAACAATTTGATAATAATAGTAGGTTCATACATGGTAACATAAAAAACATTAATTTCTTATGTTTTTATTATAAGAAAAAGTAACTTAACCTCGTAATGACAGTCACATTGTCGGTCATTATTGTTTCGTATCATTTGGTATTTTTTTTCCTTTACTTTGGGTAATGGCGGGTAACAATTAAATTTTCATTAGAATTTATAAGACAAAAAAATATATAATGCAACTTTAACAAACAAAAACAATTCTTCTATTTGAACAGAAAATGAATTTTTGCATTCGCATTCGCGATTGTCGGTAGCAGATATTCGCATTCGCATTCGCATTCGCGAATGTCCAAATAAAGACATTCGTTACCTCACTAATACCTACACTTTTAACACTTCTAATTTCGAGGATTAAACGTAAAATAAAACGTAATTTTCAATCCCTGTAATAAATATCACATCTATTATATAAATCATATTTTCATGTAAATTGTATATAATAACGAGCTTACTCAAATAGACATACCTTTATAAATTATTTTTCACCCTATTTTCACCCACCACAAAGTATTCCATCTCATGTTTCACCCACATTAGCCACTACCGGTGAACCAGACAAACAGATACAAAGAAACCAAAAGATACCATCATGTCTGTTGAATTTTATTAAACCAAATACAAAATCTTTAGAGCTTTTAGATGAATAACATTTGTGGATGTAAAGATGGCTCAGACTGGATTCAAATGGATGGATCATCTGTGTCTGATTTTTTTAAGAAAATTATTTATCCGGGTAATAAGCTCACCTATATCCAATCATGGGACAGAAGATTGTAGATGAAAAGTTGGACAAAAAGTACATCTGCGAGCATCTTTGAAGGAAATTGAATTGGATTATGAAAAAATATTTTTTAGACTAACTGGCCTTTGTACTTTATTTCCATTTAAAACAGTTTCATTCTTGTTTAAATATAAACATGATTTCATAGTAAGCGTCCTGTTAACTAATGTTTTATATCATTTCAAGTTAATTCCAGGAGCTTTGCTCTATAGCTTTGTATTGAGATATTTACTATGCAGAGTCACTCGCTTACACATTTATCTACCTGAAATTTGCATAATTTTAGCCCTTCCAGAAACATATTTCGATAAAGTTATTTATATTACACCCTTACTATAACCAAATAGAAATTATTAACTATTGCTTTCATATAAACCTTGTAATATAAAGATATAAGAACCAACAAACAAGTATTGACCTTTATTAAATGAATATATCAAGTGTAAACAATAAAGAACACAAATTTACAGCACACGTAGAGCTCTGTATATTGTCGGCAGCTCGTTTGCAATTTGGAATTTTATCGTCTCTGTCTCCGTATAAGGTGTTTATTAATTTTATGATATATGGAATAACGAGTGAGTTAAGCCAATTAAGCTACCATACGAACGTGTAAAATAGAGGTTTTTGAAGCCATTATACATTTTTGATGTGCTGAATGTATTACGAGCGTAATTATTAACTGGCTTTTTCCACTTTTGGTTATCTGCTATTTATATTATCATCAGCAGCTGTCTGAAGATTGTGATGATAGCCTTGTAAGGAACATCGATTTGTGAATACATAATAATACCCCATTCGTCACATCTTCATCTTCGTTAATATATTTTTAAGAATCAGTTAAACGTAGAAAGTTACACGAATGATTCCAATGAAGGTTAACTGTTGGCGGAATCGTGGTTCAATTAATGTAATTCTACCGAATTTTCTGTCATCATTTGGCAGATATTGAAAATTGATGGCTTGTAACAACAGAGTACAGAGCTCATAAGTCACTCATGTTCACGATCATTGCTATAAATGAAGGCGTGGGTTGTATACAATCCTGCTAATCTTGTAATATTTTTCTATTTTTGAATCTTCAGCCATAGATAAATAACTTATGATAAGTTTATTGATAATAATAACGTGACGTAAAGACAAATGCTTTCATTGAATTGTAATATAACAAAACAGGCTTTAGTTCATGTATATTATGGTTTATTTATAAGAAATATACACGGAGAACAAAACGAACCAAAAATATCAATCCCTTGAAGAAATTGTCTCAGTGAAGAGTCAACAAGATTGTATTGCATGTTGTGGACAAAAACACTCGCAGAACCGGGTTTCACCCACGCAAATTCCTCAAGACGACTGTCAGTGCCAAGATGCAGACTCCTACACCTGCCCTAATAACTGCATTTCATCTTTACTATCTGTAACAGAAGCTCTATATATTTATAGTCTGTGTTAATTGGTACTATTGGAAATAAAATAACATTATATTTCCTTTTTCATATACGTAATTGAAATGAATTCTTGAAGGTATTTCATTGAATATGTATAGCAAGGCATTAGCAAGTGTAATACAAGGCGATGTCTTGGGGTCGATGTTTAAATAAAGTTCAAGACAACTTGATGATATTGTGTTATGCAAAGTCGCAAAAACTTTTGGGGTGAATGAACTCTGAATCATACGAAATTCAAGATTAGTTACTTTAATATAAACCGGAAGGGTGGCTATATAATGTGAGGTGAGTGCTGAAGTCTAAGTTAACCACATACCACATCTTAAGTGGTCGTAATTTATTTTTATGTTTGTATTAAAACAGAGAGAAACTAACATTTAATTTTCTTACTTCAAGTACGAGGCGATCATTTATATTATAATTATTTTTATTTCATTTATTCATTTATGTCTCCAGATGTTTGTCTCAGACTATGACGCACAGTTTAAAAAAAAAATCTGCTGAACACAAAATGTAACTACTTACAGCACACAATCTTAACAGAGATAAATATTAATAAAACTAAATATAAAGTATATTTTTTAAATATACCTGAATCACCCAATTTACTTTTTAATTTATAAACAATATAAAGTATGTATCAAATTATATTCATATATACTTATTACATAACTTGAAAAATATAATGACTTTCACAAGAATTTTTATTCTGTAACAAATTATATTCTTTCAAATAATCTTGTTCTAAAAAACTCACACTCAAAGCTTCTTTCTCTTTATACTCTGTACTTTATATTATATGACATATGCCATATGACAGATAATATGACAGATGTCGTAGATAATATTGAAACAGACATATATAATGTTTCAGTTACAGCATACAAAAACATTTGTTATTTCTGGATTGTATGCCTCGATGTTTTCAGATATGACTCATCAGTTTTCAGCAAAGTTCAATTTATGTTATAAATTTTATGATGAATCAACAGTTTATGGGTAATTCTGGCGTCAATGAGCTCATCTCTGTCTTAGACCTTTGACCCTTAACTCATTCCGAACTAATCATCCAAGTATTTTGAGAATATATATTTAATATTATATTATAATATTAATTTACGACGAGGTCATTTTATATAATGATTATTGTACTTTTTTGACCTTTATGATATTATATTATAAATGTGATACTCATGTGTCGAAACTAAGGTTTAAAGGTCAACATGAAATAAATTCTCTAACGAGTAAAATCTATCTTCCTAATGTAAACAAAAGTAGCTGAAAAGAATCTGCGTTTACTGAGGTATTAAATATTATTTACACATATATACTCGTATATGTAAATCTAATATTATTACATTATATTGATATTTTTTTATCATTTTAAATAGGTTTATCTTTGGTTCCTTATAAAAATAATTATAAAAATTACAGTAAAGCTAGATAGTTGACTTTTATTAAATCCGTATCAAGCGGTCAATTATAGATCCGTGCTCTCAATACAGACTGAGAAAAACTAAGAGTCATTAGAAGTACAGTTACGTAAAACGTTTCACCAATACAGAGACCAGACCAGACCAGACTAGACCAGGCACTCAAAGTAACGGGCAACATCGTCAATGAATCGGAAAAACTAGCTGCGGCTAAGTCTGAAGGATACTTGTTAGATGAGGACACATTATGTTTTATGATTAACGGTTAATTATTTTAAACAATTCTATAAACATTTTAGTAGTTTTGTCTGAAAATAATATACATTTTGAAAACTTATTTTGAACTTTAATCAACTTATAGAAATAAGTACAGTTTTTCCAAACCTACACCTGGGTCGCAAGTCCCAGGAGCTGTTTGCACTCCTCTCCCTGCAACGCGATGAGCCCGGCACCCGCACGGTGAATCCATGGAATGCTAAGAAGCTTCGTCTCTACTGGCACTAATACAGTATATACCCCTAATACAAGTTTTGACATTAGGAAACGTTGATAGTTCGAGCAGTCACGAAACAGTTCTTGGCTGTGATTGGTTGTTATTTAGTTCTGATCAGTAGTAAGCCAATCATAATCGAGAACTTATTTCGTGACTGCTTGAAAACTATCAACGTTACGTAACGTCAAACTTGGACTAGGAGTACCGATAAACCCTTAAAGATAGAGGTATATGTTCTAACCATTCATTTCCATTCCTCGATCCATACATACATTCAATAAAAAAACATTCGTATTATAAGTTCCCGCTCGAGTTATCCGTTAGCGCCATCTAACAGTAAATAAAGCCACAATGCCACCCGGTGACCGCTCGCCACAACTTTCCTTATACGACCTGCCCTACACTTGTAATTATAGATAGAATCAATAAACACTGCAATCTATTATTCTATAAACTTAGAAAATATATATTATATTCTTGAAAACATCTATAAACATGTTTAGCCATGTTAATAATTCAATATATGTAAAAAATCGATAAATCCTTTGCTATCAATGAGCGATACGGCAGCTCAATTGGTAGAGCGATTAGTTGAGCTGCCATATCGCTCATATACTACCGCGTAATATATTATCTCGGTAGTGTTACTGGTTATTATTTTATAATGACTCCCTAACCAATAGTCTACTCACTAAGCTCTCGGTAAGACAAATTTAAGCATCAGGCTCCTTACATCCTACAAAAAAATATAAAATTGACAGAACACGTGGCCGGATGTACAGATATACCTTCTTGTGAGAGATATTAACTGTTGCCCGCGAATCCATCCGCGATCACAAGAGAGTTTATTACACATTTATTACACAACAAATTTACAAATCAACAGCAACAGGATAGAAAAAAGCAGTATTTTCAAAAACGCATTTGAAAGGAAAAAATCCGAGGTTATTAGTGTAATTTTATATATTTGTCAATAAATCATATATTAAATGCTATATATTTGAATACTGGTAACTTCCAGACAATACTCAGATTAAACTAAGGTTTTATTATATCAGTATAGAGGTTGACTTGATTTAAATAATTAATATGAAAAACTTAATAGAAAGCTTTATCGATAAATATATGAACATGAAATTAATAGTTATTTAATATTTATCGTAAAACATAATATAACCTTTCCCCATCACTACATTTTAAATTAAATTAAAAAAGACGTACTTAGTAGTACATCATCAGAGATCGATTTCAGAACCATGATTCGTAAACCTATTCAAATTAAAATCAAAATATCAGTTTTGTGTTCATCCTGAAATCTGTGCACATCTTGAAAACCGTGAAAGAAGACTTATTGAGTGACTCACTGACAGAGACCTACATGTCGTCTTCGAACACGATTGTTGCAAAGTCATCGAAACGTCGAGTTAGATTTAAGTTTTTAAATATTAATCCATTTAAACGCGAGCTAAATCTGTTAAAAATATTTTTTTTTATGTTCTGTTTACCGAAATCTCATCACAAATAATTTATATATTTTAGAATGGTAACACATTAATGACCTCAGCAAAGGTTGACTCACAAATTAGAAGTAAACTGTTTATCTACTGGTAGATTGAATAAACTTAATAATCAGCGAAGTATTTAGTTTTAATAAATAAGTGTACTTCATCATGAAGTTTATTACGATTTCGAAATAGCGATACATCTGTTCTATATTATATTAACAACCCTTGTTAGTGAACTTCATGATGAAGTTTCTTGTAATATCGAAATATCCGCAACTGGTGAAGTACATGGACATTTCCGTTATGATTAATTACTATTAATAATGTTGATTATATCGAGAACTAAATCTGTTAATCATCAAGAGATCTAATGTAACGAGACTCCAGTTTCATAACGGAGGTCTTGAAGCGCCAACTGTACATGAAATGTGATCGTCTTCCGTCAGCTATCGGCAAATAACAAAATATACACACACACACACATATATATATATATATATATATATACATACATTTTTACATTTCTCAAAAACTGTAAACTAGTTTTACTTCACCAAATAACATAAAATAATATTGTTTATTTTTAACTAAACACACAAATAAAAATATTTCAATGTATTTAATATTTTTTTATATAATGTAACCATTCGTTTTTATATACTATGTAAGTATATAACGATCAGATTCAAGAGATAAAAGAACATTTACCGCTGGCCCTGATAAATAATAAATACTTGTAAATTACATTAACGATATTTCAGCGGTGTTCAAAATATTTTACTAATCGATGACAGAAAACTTAAATACAATTGTTTTAATAAACTCTTAAAGTTAATAATATAATATGACAGTTTATTATTATTAATAATAAATACTGATAGAGCTTAAATAAGAAAACATTATAACGACTTCGAAAGCATTAAATAAACTATTAATTACATACAAAAACTTTTTAAATATAATTTCAACTTTATATGCTAGGTAGAGAGACAAATTTAAAAACATATTATAGCAAAAAAACATTTAATGCATTTGGCTTGATTTAAAAACAAATATACCTCATATCAATATTTTCGTACTCAATTCACTTTGAGAAGCGCTGTCCTATTATAGCATATTTAAATGCAACCTCAGAAAACCAACTTCTACATTATTAACCAGTTTGACCGCTCCAGCGTTATTTACATCGTGCCAGTACATAGATAATGGACGAACAGACGGGCCCTGGAAGCTATTTGTATATACGTGCATATTTGCTCTTAGGAATCAAGCTTATCTCAAGAGGTATGAACTCAGCACACAAAAATGACTCACATATTTCCTCGGATTGGTTCACTGACTAATAATTCTAACTAAGATTTATTCAAAACAACAATTTAGATTTAATTTGTAACAGTAAAGATTCCTTACTCATTTCCTGTCATCTATTTCTAACGATGAGGCAAATATACTATTATAACCGAATGTCGAAGATATTATAATAATATACGTCTTTGAGTTTAAATATTCGTGATACATTTATATATAAATATATGTAATAATATATATACAAAATTGCGAAAAAAGTCACTTGAGTACATCAAGGCAATTATTAACAACATAGAATTCGCTTTTATTTTATACATTCGCTCGCAAGATCGACATATAATAATGTAATAGTATGTTTCTTTATATATTTGATAATCAATAAAGAAACATACTTACGATGCAAATATTGCAGTTACCTTTTTAAACACATTAAAATATACTTATATATTTATTTTCGCAACTGCACAATCTAAAGCATACAGGTGATAAGGTGACAAATGTCTAAACAACATTCGATACGCCCATACTGCACGCCCATTAAAATACACATATGATATTAAACTTCAAACCTTATAAACATATATTACAAATTTATTTAAGTATTATTATAACTTTTATTTAGATTAAAAATGCAACATTATTTTTAAAAGACTGTTACTGTCGGGTGTATGATAAAAAGGTATCCAATTGATCTTTAAGTTTTATTTTTTTTAATCTTTGAAGTAATTAGATCTCCTTAGAGATAATAAAAGCCTTATTTGAAACAGTAAAGCTGTCAGGTATACGATGAAATTGTGCCATAAATATGGGACAAAAGGAGAAAGTTAGAGTTATAAGTACATGAATAAAATAAATGTATATTAAACGAGTGATTTCAAGTATTAATTATTTTAATGAAGTCGCTACCTCGTAAGTATGAACCTAATGACAACGAATGACAGCTCGTTATGGATAATTGGGTAGCTATGGGACGAATTAATTTTCAGTATTATTATCTTATCTGTTCTTTTGGATATGATTGAATCTTCACTATTCTGACCTTATAGTTTTTAATGACATTAATATAAACAACTGCGTTTTTGGCAAATAATATTATTATAATACACTAAAAATGTAAAAACATACAGAAATGTATCATATAGAAACAGTTTTATGTAAAATTAAATCACTCAAAAAATATGCTTATAAATTAGCTTGCTTAAATTGACGTTATGAATAATATGTATGAAAACACAGAAATATATACAAAATAATAACCATTCTGTCTGTTCGCGTCCGAACATTGACCAGTAACAATATTATTTTACAAGCGTGTACGAGAACCAGATTTCTCACTTAGCATTACAAACAATAACACTATAAAGAAAAGCCCTCAAGAGCTGAACGAAGGAATGTACGAATGTATGAGTAATAATAATATGGACCTCGGCATCCTTGTTAGATACCTGCGTCCCTTTGGATCCGACTTGTTAACTCTGAAAACGATTCTGAGAACGGAACCTCTAAAGCGCTTTGAATATCAAAACACCGGCTATTATTAAAAAATATATTATTTTCGATATTAATCTCCATTACATCTGTCTAGAAATATAATATAACAAGAATATTAGCTTATTTTTAGCGTAACTTATAACGTATGCTCGTGTAACGTTTCTAGTACTTTACTTGGTAGATCTCAATATAATCAAATCGAATTTCGAATTAGTTACCGTAATATATATACATATGTATGTGGTAGTAAAATATGTATGTATGAGTAACTTCTTGCAGTTAAATGTATTGCATCTTTGGTTCTAACACGCCATGTACTTTCCATAACAAGGGACCCTTACAATGGAACGGTAGGAATGTAACAGAGTGTTAAACTGAGGTGTTCTAGTAAAGTACATTTTGTAGTTAGTTAACAAGTTATATTTAAATACGTGTTCTGGTTCCTCTAACTCAATAATAACTTTAATTTTACATTCAAACTCAAACACTTTAACTCGAATTTAGAATCAAAACAAAATTTGTACATTTCTGTGATATGAATAGTGTTTTTTTAATACCCTGGATTTTGTTCCAAGTATAGATTAGACTCTACTTTAATACTTCCTACCTACCTTCTTTAATATTGTAAAACAATTATTACATAGTTATAAGTTTATTGCCAACAATGAAATCAACAATTTTGTTAATACCTGATGAACAGTAAAAATAGTTTCACGGAAGCCATTGAGAGGTTGGACGCTTCCTCTAAAATAATTTGTAAGATGAATAGCAAAAACAGTTAACTTCTTCAAACTAAATTAAAAAAAAAAGCATGTCATCAGATTGTCATCTGACAATGTGTTAAATTATCTGATTCTGTTTTATAAACCTTAAACCAAGAAGATTTCATATATTAGTAAGTTATAATAATTGTTTTAATCTTGGTATTTCCCCAGGTCAAAGCAAGCGAAAGTGGTCAGCTTTACAACATTCATACTGAGCTCAGACTCCCAATTAGACGGAATGCGTCCAAGTCCTTGGACTCTACAGGATGACATTTAATATTGTTCTAAATTTAGCTTTTTCAAGCTCATAAAAATTTCGGCCATTACTATTTTTGAATTAGCACTTTTTAAACTAATAAGCTATACTTCCAAGGCCTCCAAAAAGATATTTTTTTTTAAACAGACCGAACCGGTTTTATTATATTTGTTTCATTTATACATTTAAGTTAAAACAAAATATGTAAATTATTAATAATTTTAAATAGTAATCAACATAATGCAGGTCAATACTAATATAGCACACCCAATCATTCTTGATCCTTTATTAAGAACATCGTTTAATAACAGCCTGTGCTCGATAGTCTCCATAAAAGGCGGCCTGACAATGGCATGGGAACTTGGCTCATTTGAGGAGAAAATATAGCGTCGTGGCGGTCGCTAAACCGCTTTTAAATGGAACTTCGTAAGTTGTCATGGAAAGATGAGTGCCAATGATGGTTTCTTTTATGGCTTAAAAATCTATAAAGACACTTTACCTGTCTTGTACATGTAATATATATGCTTTATAATTGCGGGTTCTGTATCTTTATACACTAATAATAAGTTATTTGGTTGGCACAAAATGTTAACCATTACAAATATGTATAAAGCTTGATCGTGTTTTGAGCTTTATAAATAGAGGGAAGCATCATCGCCAAATATGATATCACTGGGATTATCTCTATTTATCTCTTGATAACAGCGTATATGAACACGGGCGCCATGTCTCCTAGCTTTATCATATTACACTACTCGTAAATGAGTTTGCGTGCTCAGGGGGAATTATAATTTGATGTCTACATATAATTTTATTCTTTGTAAATTAGTCATTTAATACATATAACGGGCATAATTATACCATGTATTTCAAAGTGTATAATTAACCTATAATAAAGGATCTTTGTATTTTTGTCGTGTAATCTGCTACAAAAAGTTTAAGACCACGTCATTACAAGATATGACCTTGTAGCTAACGAAGGCTGCACAGTACCCCTAGCACAAGTTTTAATAGTACGAAACGTTAATAGTTTTCGAGTAGTCATGAAATGAGTTCTTGGTTGTGAATGGTTTACTACCAACCACAACCAAATAACTCGTTTCGTGACTGTTCGAAAACTATCAAGGTTCTGTAACGTCAAAACTTGTAGTAGGGGTACTGAACAAGGCTGTTCAATAGAATACCACAGCGCAAAGACCATCCACAAAAAATCTAATAAAAAGGTTTCTAAGCGAGTTCAAGGAATCAAATTTACTTTTTTTTTTCATTTTATATTCGAGATTTTGAAACAATACCTACAATAAATTCTTTAAAGATTGAGGTAAGTTAATTTATATTGGATATAATTTGTTAGCAAGAATATATTTATTAGTTTTTTAGTATGATAATTGTAAATATGTTATTTATAATATATGTGATCTGTTTGTGAGATAACGGACTAGAGATTACTATGTATCTATATAGAGTGTCGGCATATGCGGTGCGAATTGGGTTACTCTGATATGATAAAACTGACATTGTTCATAATAAAACGTATCCCTGACAGATTTTATAAATGAGGTCACATATATATGAAACCTTTTTAGTCTCCAAAGAGTTTTGAAGGCTTTGCTTTATAATGAAACTATTGTTTATAGAAAGCTATGCAACCTCAAATGTAAGCTGGTTATCTCGTTCTTGTTAAACTAGTTGAGTTCAATACAGTGGTGGGCGGATCAAGTTATGGTTGGAAAGACTCTTAAATTATTATATAAATTGTAAAAAAAAAACACTTCAATTTTCATCATATAATTACATGCTTTTGGAAGATATGTCTTAATATTTCTTGACACGAAATATGATATATTCACAGTTCGGCGAAACATTTCCTTATAAAAAGTTAATACACCAAGGAAATTTAAGAAACCCATTTATGCAAAACCGCTTTGCCATTTCGATTTAAATTAAAGATATCAATATCATTATTCTTTCCGTTGCAATAAACTTAAAACCTGATCATGGAGGTTTTAAAAAAATAAAAAAAACAAACAAAATTATGAAATCCGGTATACAATATTTGAAAATATCTATAACCACGTATACGGTAGCTCAATCGGTAGAGCGATGGGGTGGTTTACTAGAGGTCGCGGGTTTGAATCCCTGCCCGTATTGGTTTATTTGTTATTACAAATTTACGACAAAAATATATATATTAATTATTTTTTATTTAGGATAATTCAATAAAGATATTACAGGCAGCTATTTCTTCAGTAACCACATTTCAGTAAGTTTTTTCAGACACGCGTACGTTTGAATATTCAGTGAACCGATATGACTGGCTCATTGAATTAGTAAAGTAGGGTTCTGACTCCTTAGTACATTTGTTCACAGATGAGGGAATA
The DNA here is from genome assembly GCA_963555665.1 of Dircenna loreta. NCBI lineage: Eukaryota > Metazoa > Arthropoda > Insecta > Lepidoptera > Nymphalidae > Dircenna > Dircenna loreta. The sequence goes on from OY743092.1 coordinate 18,710,694, forward strand.
CGTCCCGCTGGGTGTAACGTGTGAACATTTTAATTGGTGTGAATAGACCCCTAGACTTGAAAAGGTTTATTGATTAATATTCTAAGTTTTGTTTACGAAATACATAAATTCCGATGACAAACGAAAAGAGCAAATATTATTATATTTGTTATTATTTCACATATATCTAAGTTTTTATTTCAATATACATATTCATTTTATATATTAACCTAGGCGTTAGTTTTTGAAGTTGTAAAATAATGTTGACACTAACGGGTTCAAAATAAATCTATCATGTAAACTATTTTTACGAGCGGCGGCAACTATGAGAAATGTCTTTATTTGTGAACAAACTGGGCACCGAACCCACATGTGATCAGGAATATTAACTATGTCACATGAAATTATGTTTTATTTCTGTCAGCACATGTGTTTTCAGGCGTTAAAAATTATCAGAACAGAATTGCCAAATTTCTAAAACCGTCCATGACACCGGATACGATATATCTCTTTTTTTGTTTATTGAAGTAATATCTTTTTCATTTATAAAATAACACAAAACAAATGAGTAATCCTTAAAAACAATAATCTAATGCAATTTAATAAATAATTATACAGATTTTTTGTCGAGATACGAAGTAAACAAAACACTCCACTTCGTCAACTTACCGAAATAAAACAAAGCAACCCCCCGTGGGGTCTAAGGTATGGTTTATTATCGGCTATATATAAAAAAACCAACCAATGAATATTGAACAAAAAAGTTTGAACAAACTAAATAAATTTCAGTAAATCAAGATTAAGTCCATCGCGACGGAATAAGAAATATTTTTAAGACCCTAAACCAAACATTCCACTGATAACTCAAATTTATATATATATATTTTTATCAAAACTCGAAATTTGATTGAAAATATAAATAGTGTCGTGATATTTACTTAAGACGTTATTACCTGAAAGATACGTCGTGAGTTTCTGACATTCATTCAACATATACGATTGACAGCTGGAAAAATAAATACAAAACAATATTGACACGAAAAAGGATATTTATATATATACAGTGTGTTCAAAATGATCCTCCGTTAAAAGAAACACTAAATTACTTATTATGTTCGGAGTAGGTACATTTATCCGCAGGTACAACAACCTTAATATCGTATTTCGGATCATAATCCAAAAACAAATATTAAATATTCAAATAACATTTTATAAGATGTCTAAATCTTGTACACAAAAATATATTTTCTTGGCAGACATATAAAGCCATAATATTGGTAATGAGAGTATCGACCTGTATCGTAAAACCGAAACTGAAGAATTGGATTCCTTCCAATGTAACGTTAGTATTTATCAAGTGGTCTAGACGAAAGTGATTCACCTTCTATAGTATCAAATCAAACACTATCTCTATGGGGATTTCTTTTAAAGATACCTTTATAAAAGCAGAAATATGCGACAGAACCTGCCACTCGTCTTCAGTATATTATTAAACTGGTTGTGTTCATAAATGTGGTGTTAAAGTGATTATTAAATATCCTGTCCCTGTCTAGCCTGAAGGTTTTAAACCCCTATAACACCTATCGTATAACATCAGCTGCATTTATCGAATTAGCACAATAGCTCTTTCCCCTATGACCACTCGAAATATAGTAGAAATAAAATTCATTTAAATTAAATATTTAGCATCTAGTAAAATACTAGTGAGGTGACCCGACATCGCATTATATTCCATTGTGGCAATCATTAAATATTATAAATACTATTTCTGTTATTAATCGGAAAAGATATGTCATTCCAGGCTTAAAGAAAAAAAAATAAGAAATACAGAAAAGTTCTCAGTATTAAAATTCGTCGTCGTTCCATTAGTTTGATATATTTCAAGTCAAAGTAAGCCAAGTAAGCGCCCTAAAAGGATTACTTTTCTAATTATATAGTATATAGGAATTTATTAAATAAACACTACAAAAGTAAAATAATAGATGTCAAAATGCGTGGTTATCTATTCTAAGGACAAGAAGATGTCAGAATACAGACAAAGAGTTAAACAGTTTATATACATAATAAAAAAAAAAAACTTTAAAGATACCAAAAAACCATCAAAAACAATAATATAGTTAATATAAAACATGTCAACGCTATAATGAGTATCGCCAAGTATCAAGACTGCGCAACGAATTGACCGAGATCAGTCTGCCAACTAACATACATAATTCAAATTTACATTACAACAACAATACTACTATTTTAAAATAATTCAACATTTATTTCTCTATAAATTTATTGTCTACGAAGTTTTTATACAATCTGCTGAATATTAAACCGATTATAAATAAAACATCAACACACAGCCGTTGTTCCAAACTAAAAGCAATAATCAAACTTAAAAATAAATATGAAACTTAATTATTGATATTTCATTTTCATTAGAAACAAATTGTTTTAAGTTAGCTAAGTTTATGTAAGTTATGCAATCTTTGTAGATAAGATAGCTCAGGGTTGCTAACCTTAGCGTCGTTTGAATTAAAACGTTACAGTTATTTAGGGGCCTAGTAACTAGAGCTTTCATTAATAACTTCTATATATATATATCTACATTTTGTAAGCACTATTATATTTGCAATCGAAGTTTTTTCTATAAAGTATTTGATAATCCGCTGAACGTAAATCGCTATCAAAGATAAGAACTCTATAAAGTTGGTATTTATTCACATATCAGTGATTCCATAACGTTTCCACGAACGTATCAATAACTCTACATTCCTGATAAGGGCAATGTACTGCTGATAGCTCGATATTGACTCTAAGATATTGTTCTTATTGTATTTGCATTCACAGAAACTGTTCAACACTGCGGTACCCTACACATGTGAGGTGGCGACCTTCACACATGACATCATACCGTCTTGTTATTCGTAAGAATATCAAATTTAAAACTCACCAACTCGTTTTTTCACCGTCCTTGCTGATGGTGAGATGTTCGGCCACAGAAAACCCAAAATAAGACCCTGGCTCGCCGAACTTTATCACAGGAATCCTTGGCTCCAAGTTGAAACTTGTGACAGAGTGCAATATGCACAAAAATAATACACAACTATAAGTCATTTCTTTTGCCATGATAACGTTCTTATTTTTATCGTATAGCAAAACGACTTATCGCAAAAGATCACTGTCTACCAGTCAGTATTTTGCACATCGCGGTTTTTTCGTAATATAGTGTGTGACACGCACCAGACTCCCAATGCGTTCGCCGGACGCGGGTCTAGTACGCCCGCTAAACTTTACTCGTGTTACTGACGACTCTACGTAGACGCAACAACTACAACTCTACGCGTACAAACGTGCGCCTGCTAGAGGCGACTGAACTCATAAAGTTGTGACCTGCGTGTATAATAAGCGCCATCTCGTGGAGTTTATTTGTAAACGATTCGTTTTTAGTACCACTAGTGAAATTAATCAGTAAGAAGTTAATGATCTGATCGCTAGATGGCTTAGAGTGCGGGTAGTCTTTAAAACTTAATTTAGGTCATTTATCGTCTTGATGGTTATAAAATAAAAATATATAACAAACCATGAAATTATTTCTAGAAGGATCCTTTATGATAAATAAGGATGTAGTATCTCTCAAATTTCAACTGTCAACCTAAGGCTTTAATAACGGAGCTCGACAATTACTACTTTTTTGGTTTTTTTTCTCTAACTAAAAATTATATTTCTTATGATATATTATGGGCTTTTATATGTTGGTAAATATTACAAAGCTATTTTAAATTATGAAATAAAGATATATCTTTTATTATCTCAAATAACTCAAGAATGGCAATCAAAATTCATTATGTATTAAAATATTTTAGTGATTTATTAATGTTTTTTTTATTTAATCACCTATGTCAATTGATAAATATAATAATAAAGATACAAATTGTATAGTTAGGTATATTTTTTATAAAAAAATAAAGATGATATATTCAAAAACATTAAAGTCAAACAACAATGGTCTTGAAGATAACTTTGACAAATGTTTGTCCCAATGATTGCGAACAATTGAGTTCAAGGCTTTGGGTATCTATTTTGTACTTTGATTGAATCCAACAAAGAATAAAAGTCACGTAACGTCAGTAACTTCATTTATTTTGAAAATAACTATGATTAGATAGAAATTTAACAAGAATGTAAGGACACATTGGTAAAATAATTGTTACGTCATCATTTGAGATGTTTTTCATTGAATGTCATAATATTTCGACATAGTCTTTTACAGCTCTCTCCGATATATCTCAATCAAAATGTCATAATTATAAAATATATGAGAATAAACTTTAAAATAATTACATTAAGGACAGTACATAGTTGTATTTGTAATTTAGAATAGTGAAAATCGTTGTTATAATACTATATTTCCGAAAAAGTCGCCATACAATTCTTTGCAGTTGAGCTTATGGTTTTAACAGCCTCTACAACTATACAAGCGTACAGCCGATTCGAATCTACAACCAATTTGCTAGCAGCAACGGTACCAATGTACCATCCATTGATTGAAAACTCGAGATAAGATCGGTGAACGTTTGTGTCATGTTCCAGTGACTCTCGCGCCAGGTAGGGTTGTTGGTATTACAATACAGTATTGTGAGACATAAATGTATTCACATACATTGCAACACCATTCGATCTGTTTGGATATTTAGGGCAGAGGGTGGAAAGTAAGCTTGGTTTGTGAGTGCGCGAAGAGCAGGTTCAGTTGCGAATCCAGACCCACATTGAATACTTTCATTAATTTGGCAGCAGGTTCACCCGGCTCCTTACGGACCAGTGCTGTTCCGGAGACTTTCATCAGATGAACTTCAGAATCTACGGAGCCACCGCCAGTTGTAGCCAGTTTCACGTGGCATGTGACGTCCACTTGAATATATTTCTCAACAGCCTTTCCCTTCTTTCCTGGTACATCCACATATTCAGTCTTCTCTTCAACTTGTGGCAGATCAGCGCGGAATACACTTGCCTCTCCAAGTAGGCCCTGAGGAACAAATAAATCTATTTAGATTTTGATAAAAACGAATAGAGAAGTAGAAATCATAAATTGTTATTGTATTTTATTATTACATGGCATTAAGCCAAAATTCTACAGTAAAATTAGAAATTATTGTTCTCCTGCCAAAAATAGCGTCAACCGATTAACAAACATAAAATATGTTGCATAAACAAACAGTGTTCAATATGCGCGTATTGAATAAACATCTATAAATAGCTTGGCAGAAGTCCAGAAACATGTGAATGAATGTTTGGCATTTTGTACTTACTCCATTTCCTGTAATATTGAATTTCATGTCGGGATGCACAGCTCTTGGTTCCATTCCAAGGCCCTCAGGATGAGAGTCTGACCAGAAATAATTCTCTGGAGCATTGAGGGTATCAGGTTTGAAAGTAATGCGTTTGCCGTAACCCATTCCAACTGACTGCAACAATAGGCTACGCCCTTCAAACAAATGGCGTCTGCAGTTTGCTGGTCTGACACGGTAGTAGAATCCAGGAACAATTCGTGAATCAACATAGGTACCTAAAAAATATTTTTTCCATCAGATATGCATTGCAAACATAATTATTATGTAATTAAATCTTTCATGATATCTTAACTTACCAATAACTGGTAGTTCGTATCTCTCAAGGCCAACAACCGAATATTGGCATGGAATGTCATTAACGTCACATCCATTGACAGTGATTCTCCTAGATGAAGACTTAACACCAGGTTTAAGCTCATATCCCTTCTTCAGCTGCTTTATTCCAATAGCTACATTTACTATTCTTGTCACCACGGCATTTCCTCTTCCTTTCTTCAACATAGCGACACCAGTCACTGGTACAAGTTTAGTGATACCATCATTTTCATACCATTCTACTTTACAAAGCGTATTAACTTTTACTTTCTTTTCAATTGATCCATCTTCTAAGATCTTCTGTTCCAGCTCGTTTTGATTTTTCTGCAATATATTTATTTTTAGTTTTTTGGAACATTTATGTCAAATTTATTACAGATATGTTTGAAATAAGTGCCTTACCTGTTGCTGGACAATCTCCAGAATTCCTTGGGGTTCATGGTTAGCATCATAGATGGTAAACTTCTCGCCCACTGACACAGCTTCAATTTCAAACACGAAACCATCTGGGTTTGAGTCAGTCCAGAAGTAGTTATTATTTTCATTCAGGGTGGAATCAACGGGCTCAAATGTCAGCCGACGAGCAAATCCACGACCAATAGATTGCAGAGTAAGAGCCTTTCCACCGAACAAGTATCTTGGCTTGACTGATAGAGAAGGAGCGTCCAGAGCCTGGAATATTTAAAATTATGATTTATGCAGTGCTCCAAAGAATGCGGAAGAGTTTGGGTACACTTCAAATATAATAAGTATTTTAAGATCATATTACATTTATGAATTATTGAGATATTCTTATTATTATGTAATGATTTGTTATATGACATGATAAGCATTCTTTACATTTCAAATAAGTTGGATGGAATACACCATACGAGGATACAAATTTTTGGGATATAAAATGTACAACAAATGGCATGGGCCCTTATGAATGATACTTATGGTTTACCTATAGCATGCTGGCAGCCGGGTCAGTTCGACCAGCCGGGTCTCAGCGAGCGTTCTTGAGGATTGTTTTGTGAGCGCCTCTCTGGGCGTAGGTCTGAAAAACTGGACGATCCACATACCATCGCCTACAACGGCACACAACCAGTGGCAACACACGCGAGCTAACAGTGTTGGTCGTTGATGATATTTTAAATCTGTAAATGTCAGCAACGGACACTGCTACTCTGTCTAACACCCCTCTAACCTAACACCTCCCAGCCAATGGAACTGCTGAAACTAGCTAGTTAAATTGAATTCGGACTGACTTGATGTGTTTTATTTAATATGATATGTCAAACTTTTTAAGTACCGCCTCTTTTAACATTTTAATGTAAGGTTGCCATTACAATCGTTTATGATTTTTTTACTTAATTTTTTTTTTCCTAAGTATTTATTTTTACTTTACTTTACAAACTTATTCTTTAATATTATTTATAAAATCCGTTAAATACAATAAGACGACTAATTAATGAGGAACTTTATGACAACCTTACTTTTAATTGTGTATCACAAAAGTAAATCAATCTGCAAAATGAAAACCATAATGTTGTCGGTTGCGATCATATGAAATGAAACTTTGCGAAGATTATATTTGGAACATTACTGTATTTTTTAATATATTGATATAACGTTAGTAAAAAAAATTATCAGTTTAATGTTATAAGAAGTATCGCGCAGCTCATGAATATTTTCGCAAGATTATTTTGTAGAACAAAAACTCACCATCCTCATGAATTCTGTAAAAATTCAATCTTGCAAAAATCTTCTACAAATAACCACAAACCGAGCAATTATGTAATATTTACAAAATAAAAAAAAAATAAGATAAAAAACATCTCGGGAGTTATAAAACACAATATATGTTAAAAGATGACAGTTTATTCAAGTCCAGAAGTCAATTGTTTTGTATGTACATAGCCGTTTCTTTCACAGTTCAATATTTAAATTTTGCCCCGAATGATATGGATCTTCATAGTTTTTCTGTTCTCGGGCGTAAGCGTACAAAAGCTGATCGTAAAGATCTACCCACGTTTCAATGATAAGCCACATTGAAAAATCATATAAAAGAATCGTCGCAATCAAAAACAAATATAGCGGATAATAAAATAAATATATCCATATATCAAATTATACAGAAATGTGGAAGATTGCACGTCTAATATTATATTCAGTAAAGCAACCATCAACACTTCTAGCGCGTATTGGAAGCGACGATTCTTAGCCGTGCAACGGAACGAGATGATCATTTTAAAGAACCCCATTTGAAATTCTCGTCTCACCTGCATTGGTCTAATTTTGTATCTGAAGCCAGTTCGCACTCGGGGATCAATGTAGACGCCGATTACCGGCATCTGGTGAGGAGCCGGTGCCGGTACGCGATATACCGCGGGGACATCGCCGAGAGTACTAGCGTCCAATAAAACCTCCTTTTCATAGGCACTGTCGCTCCAGTAAGGCTTCGTAGGGAGCTCGGGTTGCTCCTAAAAGAATAATAACATCATAATTCACTATATTCTAAGAAATAAGATAGTTAATTGACTTTAAATGTCACCTCAATTATTTTTATACACAAACACTCTAAGGATTCACAATCTTGACACAGTAATGCCTTCAGCATCTTAAATTGTGTAAAATTTAATAACTAATGTCTAGCTGAGTCCCCGTTCTTCACGAGAATAAGAAATATTCTTATGTCTAGCCGCAAGTTGGCAAAGTATGTTACAATATCATCTAATGTACGACTTAAAAATCGTGCCAAGAAAAAGTAAATCACAGATCTAATTAAATAGCATGAAAGAAATGTAACTTAAGATATTGGTAATTAAACTGTTATAAATGCTGTAGGTAAGGTTTTACATGAGCGTATAAAAAAATACGTGCGTGCGTATATACTTTTTAATATTATTTTACTTTTTTTAATAATGTCATAATCGTAAAAAGGACATAATCATATTATTTACGACTGTTGGACACGACCAACTTAAATTGGTTCAATTGCGGTGATTTAGTGCGACCAAAGTCCAACTTTAAAGAATGTTGGACCTATTTATAAACATTGGACGGAAATTACTGCTTCGTCCAATGTTTCAAAAATTATGTAACATTAAACAGAATATTTCGCAAAGCATATTAACTAATATGTAAATGGTTACAAATTTGATATTATAATAAAAAACATAGAAACCTTACTATTACAATAAATAATGTTATTGACCTTAGACCAATAAATCAATGAAGCGGAACACAAACTTCATCAGCATGAAGCCATGTAGAAAACGTCTGGTCGTCTCATTTAAATTAATTGGATCTCGACAGAACGTACAATACTACGATATTTTGGTACATTTGTTTATCAGTGTATATCAATGAATTGTTTTGTTGGTATGTCTAGACGAAGGGGTCTTGTTTTGACGTAAGAGATAAGAGGTTGCCACACCCACGAGCGCTGCGCGTGTTCAGATTTACTCTAAATCACATTATCAGTGCGTTAAATATTTTATTTGTAGATATGGCCCATTGTATATTTTATTATAGATATTAATAATTTCCTATTTGTTAAATAAACAAAACTGTATCCAAATTCATTCTAAAATTAGGCCAAGCATCTTTATAATTTATATAAATATTGTGAAACATGCAGTAATATTCTACATTCTATTATTTAATGACTACATAGTTTATATGAAATATAAGAGTCTTAAAACTTTTATATATATATTTTATAGAAAAAGGAAAATAAATGAATATTTTTCGAAAACATTTCCCGAAGTCATTGCACATTAATTGAATAATAAATATGTTTATTTCAATATATTATTTATATTTGAAAATGATGTATACTTACATGGAAATCCAGTTCTGGGAAAGCCTCTTCGCCATCGCTTTCATAGTCACTTGGTACAGGAATGTAGCTTTTTAGTGTACCCTCTAGCTCCTGGGACCAGAAAAAAAAAAACAAATTTTAGGTCTCATTTTTCAAATAACATAAGATGATGATAAGAATACAGAAAGAGAGGGAGAGTTTTTTTTATGTGTGAAATGATGGTGCTTGCTTGAGTTTCTCTGTAGAGATGAAAGAGAGTACCAGGATAACAGATAACGGAAGAAGTTGCACTAAAGAGATCATCAATTAGTCCAAGGAGAATGTTTATAGCCTTTAGATAATGAAATATGTACCAATGTTATCGTGTCAGGAGGTGAATCAATCTCGAAGAGATAATGGTTAGTCAAGATAACAAAAGGAGGCCAGATAAGGCCCTTGACTCCATAAAGTACATTCTTATGTATCTAAAATTTAATTAATTGTAAAGTTTTGACAATTTCCTGTTGTAAAATATTCCATTATGTTACTGATGACGCATGAAGGGCAGAAGTTTTTGGTCGAGGTTGCAGTGACCTTAGTTTGCTCAGCTCTCTTTAACTGTTATGCAATTTTTATTTTATCTTGCCTTTATATAATTTATTATGCATTATTTATAATATAAGTAAGTTATTTTTCTCGATAACAATTTTTGTGTATTAATTCCTCAAAAAAGTATAATTTATTTTTTTGTGTCGTGACGATGGTTGCCTGTGTTCTCTCAAACCATTCGCATTTTTTGAAAGTTGAATTATTGAATATATCAAATTATATATGTGTATTTTATTAAATTAAATATTAATTTGTAATTTGTATAGTATATATATAAACGAAAAGAAACGTTACGGTTGTCACGTTTTACTTAAATACATTCATGGTTTATCTCCAAGCAGCAAACAAACGCAACATCAAGTTAAAATATATTTAAAAAATTTTAGATGTCGGGTATATTCGGAAAAATTAGGATTAATGTAACGAAGTACAGCCGCGTACATAATCTTGGATAAAATTCTTCATATCCCGGTAATTTCTCCTATTTCAGAGAATTATGAATGTATGAATGAAGCTATGAATTTCGATTTATTGTCATCTAGTACATACCTGAGCAGATGGCAAAGATTCTACCAGCTCTGGTTCTTCAACCAAAGCGGTAGAAGTTCCAGTAAGACGGGCTCTCGTAAGGTTCCAAAGACGACGCAAAGCCAATGGCGTTTCTTCAACTTGTAGCTGTATTGCTGGACTGGACATCATCTTGGTTTATTTGATTACCTTGTAAGAATTAAGGTTCAGTTAGTTGTTTGTGAAATTTTTTTTTTTTTATATTTTTATTATAATGTTGGTATTATAGTGTACCACTACTATATTGTATGTGGGTCAATAATGCCAAATATGACATAATTTAGACAAAGTAAAAAAATATGTCCCAAAAAGTAATATCTCTAAAAACTTTCCCAAAGCCATTACTTTCCGAATGGAAATATTTATCAAGAGCCAAACAAACATCTATGTATATTTGAACAGTTAGTTTATTAATTCCAAATCCATACTTTCTATTCCGAAAAACGAATAGCGAAGTGTTTGGAATTCACTAATTATAAATACGAAAAGTATCCTATAAAAAACCTGCTTTGCGATATTTAATCAGTGAGCAGTTTCAGCGTTATTAACGAACAGACAGACCTTCGTATTTACAATATTAGATGATTTTATTGCCACAGTTGCAATGTTACGTATACGGAAATAACACTTTACCCTAGATAGAAGAACAGTTTATACTCCGAAAGCAGTTTAAGACGCATACAATATCTCTTAACACAGTATTAAACTGACTAAACAAATAATAAGTTAATATTTATATAGAAATTGTTTTTTCAGATGTATAAATTTTCTGTAACAGTAGCGCTAAATAAACATTAATTATTTGACTTTCAAAATGAATAAATGTTTTATATAAGTCTCAGGACCCAGGTATCCGAGAGACCCTTCAGGGCGAAAAAAAAACAAAATCTTTTGTTAAGGGAATACTTGTCTCCAAAACAGGTATGTCCTTTACGGAAAGGAATGCGCTATTGTGCAGACGGTATCATCAAGTTTTACAGTACTGTATGGAAATAAATAAATTATTTATACGTAAATACACCCCATAAATATTACAAACACAATAAACGGAATTGCAAAGAAATCTAACAATAGAACATTACTGATTTATTTTTATAAGACCGTTGACATTCGACAAACAAAAAAGTATTTCAAAATAAGAAATAAAACAAAAACATTCCATCAGAACAACATATACAATATGAGAAAGTATTCAAAGTAAATCCAGTGAACCATGCCGCGGTCGAGTGAAAGCGCCCAGCGCCGTGTATTTTTATGTCGGCCATTTGCTTCATCGACCGCTAGTTTACCGGAACATTCTATTTTTATTTTACATCAAATCTTTATCAAAATAAACTTTTGCCGTTATACTTTCATTTCCGTGTCATCATGCAATTTCTTAAAAATATTTCTGTATATTTCAATATAAATTCTTACCTCGACGAATTCAAAAATTCAGATTTTAATTCTCGCTGCGAGATGTGTATAGTGTTTAAAAATGGATATGATTTTTTAAATATAAAATGTTTGTCACAACTGCGAACGTTAAGCGATGAGACTCAGCAAACGTCTTGAAGCGCAAGTAGAACACAACTGAGGGTAAACGCAACGTTTGAGGTATTTTAAACTTGAGTAATCGGTCCTCCCCAGCCACCGCTTGCGACTGATAAGGACGAAGCTATACAACAGAGTGAGACAGATTTATGAACACGCAGGGCCCGCGTGCTCGGCCAGACGAGCACACACACAGAGGCAAGCAGTTACGCATGCGCTCCTGCTGAATGCTGAATGCTGATATTCTCAAAACGTCGAGGTCGGCGTCTCTGGCCTCCTTTTAGTGCGGAGTTCAGATGAGGGTGAGGACGCTGCAAAACTTGTTTTTTTTTCTAATTTACAGGATCCTAATAATTGAAACACACACTATTGGTCATCTTCTGTAACATTCCATGACATAGTATAGTTTTGAAAGAGACAATAAGACTAACATTCTGAACAATACACTCTAAAGTTTTATGAAGCGTGATAATAAAAAATCCATGAAAATAGTTAAGTATTCATTCGATTTGCTATGAATATTTTATATAACGCTCAGATGCAACGCATTCAAATATAATTCCGATGATTCTGAATTTAAAAATAGTTTCAGTCCGTGAAACAGAAACACCAGCCTTGAATACGTTTTGAAATTGCAACCTTCATACGATAATATTTATAAAACATTTACTTCACTTCATACTGGTTTATGGAACTTTTAACGAAAAAATAATTTAAGTAATTTCTCTGAATCATTTGTATATTTTTGTAAATAATGCCAGAAAAAACCAAAATTAATTTGTTAATATCCGATATATATTCCTAAAAAAAAATCTGAACAAAAATTTAATTATATTTCCTTAACATAAAATGTAATGTTTAGAAAATGTATGGAGAACTATCTAGATCTTTTAGCAATACTGTCAGCCATTAAACAAAGTTATGCAGCTGGTTTGACTCAGATTGGATATTAAAATAATCTCGATAACATTAAATAAACTGACTTTCTGCGAGATTTAACCGGTTCAATAACTAACTTAGCTGTGTGTAACTAACTATACCTAGGTATTTAGTTTGTACACGACATTGTGACTTTTAACAACCTTATCTGAATGTTACATGTTCTGTTTCGTAATGGAGTGAGGAAATACGCATAAATTATTAGTTTACAATAAATGGAAAATATACGCAAATTAAAGCATAATTATATGCATTGTCCCAAACAGCTCATCTTTTTTCCTGTTCAAATAACAAATTATTACATAATATTTTGTAAGGTTATAATACTAGCTGCCTCTACCTACTTTCTGTACTTCTTCTACCCCCAGGGAATTATTTTTTTTTCCTCACCCCCCCTTCAACTCCGACTCAGATAAAAAGTTATCTATCATCACTTAACATTTGTACAGAGACATACATTTTAGATTTTATTGTAACTATTATAGCAGACCCACTGTTTTGTGGTTGACCCAAAATGAAAGAGTTTCTCAGAATGTTCATCCTATACTTCAACTTTGACAAAATGCCACATCAAATATCATAAAAATCCGCCGAGTTGCGTGACGCTCGAACATACAAAATGACAAAAAGATAAGCGAATTAAATCCATGTGGACTGAGCACGAAACTATTCTTTACTAAAAACTATTGTCCAGTATTTGCTTTATTTTATATTTATTATTATTATAATACATAATACAGTTGTTCCATTTTATTACATGCGTGACCAAGACTCCAGAGTCCAGACAATGTTTAACAAACGTCAGTCCTAACGACAAAACTCCAGGCAGTGTTTGTCAAAAATCGCAGACATATAATTTTTTAAATCATAAAATTAGTCACGTTTAAGCATATTGATAGTCGTGATAAGGCTAACAGCGCTACTCTAATACTTTAAGACAACACACGTTTGTTGAAAAAAGCGGTTTCAGCAAGAATAATACGAATTACAATACAAACAAAAATATCTGTAAAATGATCTTGAGGTCGCGACGTCACTCCTATCCAGTATTCAAAAATGGTTTTATGACAATCTCGCCACTTAATAACATGTCTTATATACTCGTATATTTATTTATTCTACCGTAGTGAAGCCTATTTTAAGTAAAATAACCAAATTAAAAAAAAAAAAAAAAATTATCTAAACCAAATTATATTAAAATTAGCTTTATGTACTTACGAATAAAAACAAGCAACAGATTTTTAGCTTTAAACTTGTCACAAATGAAACTATATATTTATCTACAGACAGAAAATAAAATTTTTGTGATATATAATTAGTTTACCTAATAACATATATTGATGTCTGATCCTCTCGAGCCTTAGGAGTGTCAGTCTATCATCATCTTAAAATGATACTCGAACTCAATAAAAGTAATAAAAAATATAAATATGGTCTCGTTCACTAACTATGGTAGCACTCATTATGGTTGAACAGGAAGCGGATCAAATTTCTTACGAGCAGCCACAACATTCCAAGAAACTGATATTTATAAAACAACCGGACATAAGTTACTGAAACAAACTTTGATAAGATCTATATATAATATCAGTATAATAAGTGGATTTTTAAAATATTATTTTCATTATTTTTCTATAGTAAATAATTCCTGTAAATAATAATCTAAGTATCACAAATATTTTTTTCAGTATACAACTTTATTTCACCTAAATATTGTTAAAACGTACTCGATATGTTTAACAAAATCTAATAAACTAGCCGTTACTAGTGACTCTTAAGGAATTTATCGCATATCATAACAATAAATATACAGCATCCGTAAACTTTTAATTTTTTATATACAATTGCCTAAATTACTTCAATGGTGATATGATCTCCCGTGAGCATATTACACAAAATGAAGGCAAACATAATTAAAAAAAAGATCATTGTTATAGCCTGTCCCTCACATATTATGTAAAAAAACCGCTTATTTAAAAAATATTTAATGTACAGATTTCTTATTGTCTCCTGTCTATCATCTTATTATATATATACATTAACATAACAAACAAACTTCATTGTTATGTGAAACTTAACGCTACAACTGTATTGTTTCCGCCATTTTCTTTTTAACTTGACATGAGACAGAGTGATATTATCGTATCGTATTACATAAATATATAACAACGTAATCCCTAAATCTTAACAAAGCACAATAATATATAATAATTACTTAATTATTCAAGGAAATCTTATCATCAAAAATCAATTAGCAATAGTAATTTATTTAAACTTACTTTACAAATAGTAATTTTTAACAACCCTTATCATTAGAACTTGTACTTGTATGTAACTATCAATGCTTATAGACTATTTCAAACAATTATTTCGATTGTGTCATATTTTCAAGGTTATTCTTTACCGATATTTTGAATGCTAAGTTTTTCGCCGTTGGTAGCGATACGGTAGCGCAACCCGCAAAGCGACTTCGTGGCTTCTCATCTCAGTTTCAAATCCTGGACTTATCGATTGATTTTTCAATATATATATATATATATATATATATATATATATATATATATGTAATGAATTTACCTCTCAGTTAATGTACTGAGAAGTTACATTTAAATAATAACACGTTTGCATTTATTATTATTATTATTTTATGTATAACAACTTACTTCATATATAACAAACTTGTAATATAATAATCAATGGTATTAAAACAATATTTACAAAATGGTCGAGAGTTTAAAATCGTAAAATATACTTTATATTCGTAAATATAACGTTTTACAACAATAGACAATAGACTATGGTAAAAATATTATTTTAAGTGTCTAACGTTTTTGCCATGAACCTGGCGATGTGTCATTATATATATATATATATATATATATATATATATATATATACAATGAATATTTAAATGGTAATTAGTGGTAATTTAAATACTCCATATCAGTTACGTTTTAACGAGTATTAAGAATATACGTTTGGTAAATAATATAATACTTTATCAGAAAAAATTCTAAGTAATTTAACATTTGAATATTTGTAATATCTAAAAGCAAAGTATGGCGTTTTACACCTACATAATGTAAAAGAAT
This sequence comes from Dircenna loreta, assembly GCA_963555665.1. NCBI lineage: Eukaryota > Metazoa > Arthropoda > Insecta > Lepidoptera > Nymphalidae > Dircenna > Dircenna loreta. Next base: position 18,726,854 of record OY743092.1, read on the forward strand.
GATTTAAGGAAATTGAATATCAAAACATCTATAAGGTAAGAAGCGCCTTTTCCTTCTTATATTAGGTAGTTTTCTAGCATGAAGGTTTATCCAACGATTGAGATATATAATTTATATAACTAGCCACTTGAAATAATGATATAATTTAACGCTTTCCTTATTTAAACATTGAACATACCTTCTGTATAATGTAAGCCAATGACTTATATCTAAAAACACGAGTACGAGAGTACATAGTGTTTCTATTGAAAACGAATTTGTATTGCGAGTTTTGTCTGAATTATTCTATGAATATTTATGATATACATTTAAATACTCATACATTGTGTTTGAGCTATATTCATCAGATCTATATATTTTAATACAGGTTAAAACTAAAGTAAAAAAATACTGTGTTTCTTCAATATAAGAAAGACTCTAGAAAATTTAATCTTCGTGTTGTAAGTAAAATAAAGTAAACCTTTATAGAGACTTAGGTTTCGACGCAATAACGATTTTTAATAGATAAAGCAGATCATCAGACATCATTAATGGTGAAATCTACGGCATTTAACGTCTCTAAATTCCCCAAGGCTACAATGTCCGTCTGTCAGTACACAACCAACACAGGCAGCGACATCGTAAGCGAAGGAGTGCCCTCTGTGTCGTCGCTCCTAGGTTCTGACGTAATGGTAGGAGGATTGGAGTCCAACTCCTCACCCTTAACCTAATGTGACACTATAGTATTATATATATATACATATTTATTACAATAACACCTTTGTCATAGAATATATATTTTAATAACACTTTATTTCATTTGTCTACACCTATCTCACAGATTATTTTTACTCTTTTACCGCCAACAGATAAAATATTACAGGACTGTTTTAAAAATGTAACGAAATATAATATAAATAGTAGTTACGTATTTTTTTTTAAATAGTTATAAAGTATATTTTTACTAGTTAAATCGTATAAAATGAAAAGAAAGTAAAAATAGAACAAAAAACAATGTTTACAATGTTTTTATTTTTTTACCGATTACCGAAAATGGATACCTATTCTTAGTAGCCATTTTGTAATATCAAAATGTAGATTCTATATCCGGCTAGTGTTATTTATCTTTGTAATAAAAGACACGGGTTTATTTTTGTGTACAAAATACAAAGTTACATACAGTAATAATAAATAAGAATAATACAGATTTTTGAGAACAGATATTAATGTAGGTACTTTATAAGTACATCTGAATAAAAATGAGACATTCAACATTAAAATTAAACATAACAATAATTGTGATTTTGGATTTTAATTTTCATTAATTAATATTTTTTTATTACAAATAAAAATGTAATAATATTTTTAAACAAATATAGTGTTTAATATTATAATTGTGTTTAGATTCTCTAATGGTATGATTAAAATTAAAAATGGTATGATTAAGATTTTGTATATTATTTGATTTATATATTTTAAATAAATAAAGAATGAAAAATAAACATATACAGAGACAGGGGTTCGAATCCACGACCTCTGGAAAGCCGTCCCGACAACGTTTTCCAAAGGCTTCTCATGGCTGTACATTTTAATTTTTTTATTTTTTTTTCATTAATGGATTGTAAAATATGGATAATTTCTAATATATTTTTATAATCGATTATACATTTTGAGGTAATCATTTATCTATTTATCATTTATATTTTTGTTATATATAAATACAATTTCCATCTATGCTTATATTAGTGAGACAGTTTATTATGACTGAGTTCTCTGCTAGTTCCGATTTCTTACTCAGTTCTAAGTTACATGTTCAAACACTGCTGGTGGTAGTTTTAAAACATTACCTTAAAACTCTAACATTAGAGTTTTTTTATCTATTGAGTAAAAACTTCATGGTGATTCGTCCAAGAGTTTATTTTGAATGACAGCATTTTTTTTTAATTCCTAAAACAAAATATTTGTCATATTTACCTAACTGTACATTGTTTTGATAAATAATTCTTGAATAAACAGACCTTTATCTTCATTTGTATGTTATTTTCAATCTCAATCATTCCGTATTGTTATATAACTGCGTGTTCTTACTTTTACTACTTATAAATAACTACGAAATATTTAATTTTTAGAGATCTTTACTTTATTTTAGCTATTCTTAAACAAACATATTATCTTTTGCAGAGTCTTGAATATCTTATATTGCGTCTAAGTACATTATAATTGATATTATTTTATATTTTAGGCTTTTTAAAATATTTAATATTGTTAAAGCTTATCAAATGATCAGTTGTCAAGATTATAACCTAAAAAACAAGAAATGACCGTGGATCAAATGCGCTTCTTTAAAACGGAAACACTATTAAAATAATAATAAAAAAATCGGAACTCAAATCATTCTACATAAATATAGAAATAAATGTGACCTTACTCAGTTATCGTGACCTTATCAAATATAATTTGCATGATTTATAAATATACAAAATTAATAAATATAACAGAAAAAATCTTCAACACACCTTTAAAAAATAATTAAAAACATAACTCGGTTCACGTTTTAAAAGTAAAATAAGAAAGAAAGAAAGAAAAATTTAAAATATTCCATTACTCTTAAATAGGTACAATCACGCTAAATTTAGACCAATTAGTAGTAGAAGAGCGATATATATATATCGTTCTTCTATATTTGGAATATTTCCATTCTTATACGTTATCTTCTACAGCGTAAAAAAACTGCGGAAAAATAACAAAATAACAATAAGATAACCTTTATAGACCTTTCTTAAAATTTGAATACTCCGCTTTAGATTGCTTCATTCAGTACTAAAATATATTCATAGTCCTAAAGATCATATACATAAGAGCACATTGTCTGTTTGTATTTAACTTTCTCTATTGACTAATTATAATTAGAGATAAAGGAAGAATCTCTGTTGTCATTCATCAAAAATATGAAATCAAATTAAATCAAATTAGAACTTTATTATATTTTAACTACCTATGTAGTTAACTAACAAACCTGTTTATTTATTATCTATATAAATATTAATTATAATTTGGAGATAATATCATTTTTGTTTTCTAGAATATAATTTACACCATTCGACAAAAACAATACAAATTATTTACCCATTATTGCACAAGATGAATCATTGAATCGTTTGTCATGAATCTACATTAAAAAAAAAATACCTACCCACATGAGTCTAAATGTGTACTTGAACCGGATATATTCACTATTATACTTTCTCAATATACATAATAATTGATAACACTAATTAATATTAAATAATAAAAGCCACTACTTTCATATCTAAGCAATTATTAATTTGCGTCAATGAACTTTCAACCCCCATCATAAATAAACCCGACAGTGTCCATTCGCTTTAATTAAATGATTCCAGATTAATCTAGTCATGAAAATAAACTTATCTTATACTCAGTCTGGCGACCGGTATTTAATTAATACTATTTTTAGTATAAGCAGCAGTTATATTTGTATTTGCGTCTTCAGTTGTTATCGTTAATGTTTATATTTTAATTTTTCTCCACCAAATATTCCGTTATTTGTTATTATATATATTTATCATATACCTACATATGTCAAGTCTAAAAATACTTTATACTAAATATAATAGTCATTTAAATGATTATTGGTACACGTAATATTCCACTTCTTCGCAATTAAAACCTTTTACTATTAAGGACTTTATAATTACACAATTTTCGTAATCCAGAATTTAAATTTAGATAACAAGAGTCTTTCCAGAAGTTTCTAAATTATTATTAGGTAACGTTTTAGTTTGTCTGTTTATACTAAATGAAATATACAATATTTTTCATTCGTCAATTAGAAGATAAAAATTCGTTATACAATATTGTTTCAACATTGTAGTACTCAAAACAAATATGATAAAAAAAACACCTTTAATTACACAAACAACATTAAAATGATTATTTTGTTTAAATAATCTTTGGATGGAAATAAAAATAACGTTTTCAAATTTATAACATCTTCCTTGATTATCTGTATTATAATTTGAATTATTATTTAAACATAAGACTTGTTAACGCTTTCGTTGGATAATGGTTAAGATACTCAATGCAAAAAAAAATTAAAACTCTCAACAGTTATTTACTAAATTTATATATATGTATATATATATAATTTTATTGCTCCAAAGTCTACCAAACGAAGTCGCTGGCGATAGATAGTCCTATAATATAACGCCTGTTTTGTTCAGCTACAAGTAAGTCTTGGCTTGGTGGAATAACCTGAAGCATAGACTTGTTTCTGCTACTGGAATTCTTAGACGAGAATAACTACGTATGTGAAGCTCAGGCTTGTTTTATTGGTTGTAATTTCACCACTGACTTATTATTGATATTAATTAAGGACCGGGCCTGACTTATGAAATATATTCCTAGAGAACGGTAGTCTCATTTTATTGTATAAATGTACCTACATATTATTTATTACTCGTAAATTAAATTTGGAAAGCAATATAAAAAGATTTCTAGTCTAAAAATATAAATTGAAGGAGTCGAAATATCAAAATTAATTCATTTAATATTCCCCTAACTTTGTCTATTTTTAGATTTGTCTATTCTGGAAACGCGTCCTTAACCTGTATCTCAACTCTTTGCTCGGCGAGCGCAGCGACCCCATAGTAGCCTGTCACTTTGAGGATGACATCAGCTACGCCGATATGGTTCTGTGGAGTGCGTCGAAGGGGGTCCTCAGCAACCTGATATTTTTTGTTAGGATTATGTTAGAAAGGCATGGGTCTGTTCTATAATGCAAATAAAATTGTGGTAATAAAATAATGGGTTGTAAGGCACCGACTTAAGTCATCATCTTCCTGCCCTTGTCCCATATTTGGGGTCGGCGCAGTATGTTATTTTCTTCTATATTTCCCTGTCACTTGTCAACTCTACTCACTCCCTTCTCCTCCATATCATATTTCACGCAATCCATCCATCTTTATTTTCAGCCGTCCTCTTCCCTTGCATCCCTTGTCTTCTATATTTAACACGCTTCTAATGACATGATTTCATATCTCATCATAACGTGTCCATACCAGGACAGACGTCTTCCTCTATTTTTTCTGTCACTGGAGTTACTCCCAAGCTTCCCCTAATACTGTCTTATCCTTTCCTGTTACCCCAAACATCCATCTAACATTCACATCTAGTTGAATGAGCTTTTCATACATCACCTTCAGCACCAGCACTCTGATAATTACATAACGACTGGTTTTGTGATTGTATTATAGATTTTCCCCTTTAGTTTAAGAATGAATCGGGTATCACATGTGACCTATCTCATCCATCCCATCTTAATTCAGTACTTTACGTCTCGATAAATATTGCCATTTTATTCTATCAGGGAACCTAGGTAGCGGAAATGAGCAGTGATAACGGCACTTCATCCAACGAAATAGGAACAAAAGTAGAAACCGCAGAATAAGTGTTAAAGACAGAATATTTGAAAGTAAAACTTTAAAACAACATATCTATAAGTTTATAAGGCCAAATTCTTAAAAAATATAAATTTATACTACCAACACAAAAAAGATAAATCAGCAACCTTCCACAAGAACCCAAGCAATGATCAATTCAAACAGTAGACGTTGGTTTCCGTTAGCGTTATTACTGCCTTTGTATTAAATAAGGATAAAAATAGGCGAATTAGGAATTAGGATACGATCCAATCAAAATTAATTCTGAATCAACTAAGATAAAAATAATAATCGATTTATTAAAATATTAGTTTATTTATACATTAAAATAAATCATACATATGTGTATAAATGTAATAAATAAAAACACAAAGACAGACAATGCTTGTTATTATGTTAAAATAAATGACTTAAGAGTTTTTAAGAAAAATATTAATTCGTTAGACTTTAAAAAATCAAATACAAAATCAACGTGTAAATTTTTAAAATGGGACAAATTATGGTTTATGATAAAAAATTTTAAAAAAATTACATACAATAAATATATCCTTAACATAGAAATTAAATCGGAAAGTGCCCGACTAGTTTCGAACCCGTTCGGGGTCCTTAATCATGAGCTCTGAGCGTGGCGGACTCGCGGCGAGAACTGCGAGCCTCAGCTCTCTGGGCCCGACGCGAAGGTGGCGGCGGCGGTGGGGGGGGAAGATGTAGTGATGTCATCGGAGGGCTCTTGCAGGTCTTCGTCACTCGTCGTTGTCACCCGTTGTATACACACTGAACTCACTGTGTCACTATTAAAATCTTCTGAATAGAACTTGCTCTTCATTGTATTGATAACCGGTTTCCACGCCGATGGTAAGGTCCAACCACTATCCCTATTGAAGTTCGGTATACGACTAATTTCGATAGCCTCCCGTACTTTACGCGGTACTAAAAACTTTTCCCTTGCTAATACGGACGCTTTGTCAAAACGTATGAAATGCGCCGTTCCCGAATCTAAGACGTGTTCCGTTATCGCTGAGCCATTGCTGTCTAAATTTTTAACACTACGTATATGTTCCGTGATCCGTATATTGACGTTTCGACGAGTTTCCCCTACGTAACACTTCCCGCATTCACAAGGAATCTTGTATACTCCCGGGACGTCTAGGTTGCTATCGTCTTTAGGTGACCTAACAATGACCGTAACTTGCAGTGCGCACGAAAGATAGTTTTAATATTATAATTACGACGTAATAAGTACCCTATCCTATCAGTAACTCCTTTAATATATGGTAAGTAAGTAGGTGAACGCGATGCCTCTAATTTAGTATTATAGGATTTCTTATTTACAACTCTTAGGCTTTGACGCCAATTATATCCGTTACTTTCCAATACCTTTCTAACGTGTTTAAGTTCGTCCTTCACGTATATAGGGTCACATAGTTGTAACGCTCTGTTTATTAGCGTACGAGGTAGTGCTGCTAAGTGGGCCGGATGGTGGTGCGATTGGGCATGTATATAAAGGTCGGTGTGCGTCGGCTTCCTATATACCTTAGTTATTAGACGGCCCTCAGTAGTTCGTTTCACCATCACGTCTAAGAATGGTAACCTACAATCTAATTCTCTTTCCACTGTGAACTTCAACTTTTTATGTGCCCCGTTAAGGTAACACGCTCAGAGCTCATGATTAAGGACCCCGAACGGGTTCGAAACTAGTCGGGCACTTTCCGATTTAATTTCTATGTGAATACAGCCGGGTAAATATAAATATAATAGTCATGATTCACGAAAGTTTAAATATAAAAAAAAAATATCCTTAACACTAAAAATATCCTTAATGTCATACATCGAATATAAATATCTCCTGTAACATTTGGACAGATTGTAATTGCGTATCGTTCTGTGGAATTAGCTCCATTGTAACGTATTTAGCAGCTTCTAGAATTTTCAAGCAGGAGGGATTTTCTGGAGGTAGCTTGTGATACAGCTGTGTGAACATAGCCTTAGCGCAGTCGAAGTGAAATATAAGCGGTTCCAATATGTCTGCCAGGTCTGCAGGTTTCAGAAGACAGCACAGGTGCGCGAGAGTTACGCACAGCTATAAGAAAAAAATAATATTCAATTAATACAAATATATTTACATCATTAGCCCAAAATAGATGCGTATTATTTAATATGAAATAAAATACAGTACAGAAATAAAAATACAGTAGGCGAGTAACGACATGATAGCTCAGTGGACAGAGAGACGGAGGATTCGCAGAGCTGACACATTCAGTTCCTGCTTGCGGTTAATGAATTGGTCATCTAATAATTTTAAGTTAGGAAAATACATGAATGCCATTTGAAATTATCCATAAACATAAACATGTTAGCAAGTTTTAAATAAAAAAATATATAAATGAATCCAATCCTGCTCCAGATTATTAATTCTATATTTATTTAAACCGCATGTTTACATATAATTTAAATTATTATATACAATATAATATAACTATTTTTTAAGTAAATATCGAATAAAAAACAAGAGCTGATACCATGCAAACTGTGGGAGTCCATCCCCGTCGCCTTGCCGACTGAACTACAGTGTGCTAGTTTATTAATAAATTTAATAATCAATGAAATTTACCTGTTCAATGAGATTATCCTTGTGTTTGTATTCAGTGTAGTCGTCGTCGTGTGCAGCATTCTCCATGGCGGCCATGACACCCCGCCATATTGCGGCGTAGTGCCCGCCGCAGTGCGTGCGCGACACCCGCAGCGCGCACGCCGCCGTCGTACGCACCTTGAAGTTCTTACTGTCCTGGGCCAGCCCACACAGCTTTGGGAACACTTTACTCTGGAGAAAATCATTATCCGTTAATATATATAAATAACTACTGACGAACAAAACATTTCATTTGATTAATTTCCTTATACTGAAAATGATCTGTAATGGTTTTGATCTTCCTTGCTAAGATTTTATAAGTTATAATAAGAATATTTACAAAATGTTTATTTGGTTAACTAAAACTAAACATTGTAAACTGGAAATAAAATAATACTTGAATTCTATAATAAAAAGTGAGACATCCAACATGAATGATGAAATCTATTAAAGGTGACTTCGAGAACATTCCACATGCGATGCTCAATTATTTTGCCCGCTGATAAACAAATGTGTTAAGAGGCTGACGCAAACAATTACCTGCCATCCATTAAGGCAAGTGAACAAATCGTCGTTCTTCATGGCGTTCCCGAGAGCGTAGCACGCGTTCCACCTCACCTTCATATTGGTGACTTTACACGCGCAAGCCAAAAGCTTCTCTATTGCCGTCTCGCATAAGGCCCTCAATTGCGGATACCGTTGCAAGTTCTCGTTCTTGATCAATCTTAACAGATTCCCGAGTCCTCGGGTTGCACTCATTTTGACCTATAAATGTTTAAATTAATACATTTGTTGACCATTCAATGAAACATTCAATTAAATATACATTTGTTTTGTTATTGTCGGCCGTCTGGCGACAGCTGTATTCAATTTACGTGTCCCCTGTCCCATACCCCATGACATCTTATCCAAGAAAAGGAAAACATTCTGAGGATAACTGCATCTCTTAGAAGAAATTCTAAGGTACTTGTCAACTCACAGAGAAGCATTGTGGTGGGCTAAGCTCCGAAACTTTACTATATTTGTAAAGAAGGCTTGAGCCCAGCAGTGGGACATGATAAAGCTGATAAATTACTCTACCCGCCGTACCGGTCTTATTTAAAATGTTAAGTCATCAGAAAATAATTCGCATTCGCAAATTAAACTGAATTATCTGTAGTTTTTTTTTCTAAAATTATCTTGCTATAGCAAATCAAATAAATAGTATATTTTATTGTTTTGATGCGGTTTTAGAGACATCAAATAATTAAGCAATGTATAAAATAAATAATTTAAACTAGGTATTTTTTACTAATGAAATTATTTTATAAAAAAAAATTGTTCCTATTATAAATTATTTTCTTGCAAACATTGATTAATTACCAATAACTAAACGTAATAACACACTTAAAATAATTTATGGAGACCGGCGCTAAATCTGCAGTTTGCAACTTTTTTTAAAATATTACAAGAAAAAATCATGAGTAAAGGATAATATTAAATCAATTAATTAACATTTAAATATTGCAAAAAATTAACATCAGACCTTCAGATATACAAGATTATTACAGCATACAGACTGGATAAAAAAAAGCATAAAAATAGATGAAGGTAAAAAAAATATTTGCAATTTTTTTTTCTTTATATATATATACCTTTATATACCTTTATATATATAAAGGTATATTGTCTAAGTATTTTGTAAAATTGTATATATATATATATTGTTTTATCTTCATATGTAGTAAATATATATATGGTACATCTCTCCACAGTACATTTACAGTACAGACGTACAGACCTTATCGCTATCGTTGGCGCACTGCACGCTGACCTCAAGGAGACGGAGCAGAAGGTCGTCATCTATGTCATCGGTTTCCGGATCATCCCTGTAAGTTCAACGTGTCATGTTCAAAGTCCCTTTAGACTACATCAGATTGCATTTTATTATATCATGTGTACGCTATCAATTTTATATACTAGCCTTTAAATAGAATATATATTAAATTGTAATATTCAATAACTGGAGTTGTTTCTCTATGGATTTCTTTATTCTAATAAACTGAAGTTTATATAAGTTATAATATAGTAATAAGTAGGCCGAAAAAGCCACCGACATTTTAACCATTTCAAACCATCTTGAAAAGATATTTTATATTTTAGACTTATGGACGAATACTAGCTGTTGTCAGCAGCTTTGTCTACTTATTTCTCTGCTTTTTTGGCTTATATTCAAATCTTAAAGCAGACATCATCACTTAAAATTTATAAAATTCCATAAATATAGATATGTTATAATGTACTTTGTCCAGTCAAGATTGCTATTACGTTCTACATCCTTAATTCAAGTTACTTTATGGCAAGGAGACATCAACAAATACAACGCTTGCGACTGTCCAGTAGTTTTTGCGTGAAAGCAGCACAACAATATTAATCTGATATCTGATATTCCGATCTTCAAAATAGATTAAAGTCTATATGTTGCCGCGGACTAACAAAAAAGTTTCATCAAAATGTATGCATGAGAGCCGGACAAAAGGCAGACAGACAAAAATTACAAAATTAGATTTTTTGGATTATGTTACTTGTATGACCCCTAGTGGTATTTTTTTTAGTTTTTATTCAATGTACATTTTTGCACTCCCCTACAGTTTTATTAGTCATTTATTCTTAGACAAGTAAAAAAAAAAAAAAAATTAAGAAAAATATACATTTACTAAGTATAAAGTGACACCGACCGCCATATATGTACATATTTACAAATATTTTTTTGTAGTTATTCAATAACATTGTATTGTACCTAATATGATATAATCAGGTCTTGTATATTTGAAGAATACATATCTTAAAAATCATTCAAAAATGAGACAACGTCTCTAAAGTACAATCAATTATTATCAATTATTCTCATCATGAGGTAATAAAATGTCTATTTTTGTACCAATAAAGTCAACGTCAGAAAGTAATTGTGCCAAATGGTTAATGGAATGATCAAAGTCCAATGTAAAGTAAACACACCCACAGCCCACGTCACACCGCTGACTCGACCATGACTTTGATTGTACTGGAAGAGTCGAGGAAAAAACCGTAAAAACTTCCATAATACTAATTAGTTTACGTTTGATAGTGCCTTTAATTAATTGTTTTACTCTGACATTGTAAAATATTTCAACGTTGGTATACCTTGTATACTATTTTACTTATCTTTATTGACTACATAATATGTATAAAATAGTTGAGTATTTTTTTTTTATTATTTTCACACAGACTATAAATAATGACGACTCTTCTAAACGGACTTATAATTGAAGTACGGATTAACTTAAAAAATACTTGATAAGTATACGAAAATTACCGTTTTTATAAAAAAATATATTGTGATTTGGTATAAACTATATACTTACATATTGAGAACGAGCGCATCGCTTAAATTTCCCAAAGCCCAGGCGGCTTTTGTTCTGACCACTAGCGACGACTCCGCTAACGCTCGTAAAATATTTTCTCCGCAATCGCTCACGAAGCAAATATCCTACATAAAAAACAAAGAAATATAATGCTTTTGACAAAAACCTATCTAAACATGAACATTAAAATTTAAAAAATATTCATAGCGTACAAAACAAATCTAAAAAAAAAAGTTAGGTGTAAACATTTTCTTACACAAACCCACACTCATACGAGTTTAAACTTACATTCACACACACTCCGGTAAAATTTAATTTAAATATACTCATACGAACATAAAGCAAGCAAGCATAAGCAAGAACGAACTTACATACTATTACATCCACACACATACCCAAACTCATACTGGCACGGGGCAGAATTTATTTTAACAGTTCATAAAGAGCCGTAACTTAAAGAACAGTCCAACAACATTCCTTGTATTGGTAATTTAAAGACATGTAAATTGTAATATCACGCACTCACGAACGCAAAAACAAGTTCACGCGCAGACGTACGCATATTAGCACGCACACACGCGTGTGGGTGAACGAATTTGTACCCTCACGCACACATACATGCCATTACATATACGCGCGCACTCTATCTCACCTCTCGTAGCGTGCGGAACATGACGGCCATGGCCAGCGCGCGCACGGCGGCCGCACGCACCGCCGCCTCCTCGTCCGCGCACGACCCCACCAGCAGCGCACAGCACAGCCGCTGGGACCGCTCCTGGGGTCACAAGGGGACACTGTTATTACTTGGGGTCATACATACATATATGTAATGTATATATTCATAAGTTACTGGAATTTGTTTAAAGATCTTCTCTCCTATATTGGCGATGCAGTCGCAGACCACTGCCTTTGCGGGTGCGTTTTCGTGATTTTGTAGTACTGAGGAGAGGGGAGGGAGAAGCTTCTCCCACATGGACAGACATTCATTCAACGCAGGGGCTTGATCTTGTTGTTCTAAAAGAAATAGTATTAGTGAATTTCTAAACTAAGTAATACACATATTAAATATTTCGTAGGGAATAATTGGCCGTAAATGTTTAATTCCACACTGTTGAAGTTCTGAATTATCTTTAGTTGAAATAAATAATCAAAAGATAGTATCTAATTAAGAATACACAAATAAAAATGTATACAGGTATCAATATGAATAGATTATTGTCAAGATGTTTTTTTTAACATAATCGTCCTTGTAATAATACCCAATCTCTGCAGTGCATCTCCAATGACACTGATGGTTCTGGCGGCTTGCAATACAACGTCTTGGTGCTCGTGCTGTAACATCTCACTGAGAACATCTCCCAGCAACTTTGTGTGAGAGTGAAGGAAATCTGAGAAGTGGTGGAATGAGATTGCGGAGAGCACTTGAAGAGATTCCAGGATTATAGGTATTGTTGAAGGATTACATCTCTGAAAATAAAGTGTCCCTTAATATGAGTAAAGGAAAATACAAATATTTATATTAAAAGAAATATTTTTTAATACATATTAAAATTGCCTAGTAGCAATGAATGGACAGAACAGACTTATATATGAAAAAATAAATCTTACAATAATCTGATTAGTCTTGAACTGCCATCCCATATTCCTGAAACAAATATCTAAAATCCAACTTTTAAAGTAATATTTTTCATATATATCGTTTTGACTGCTTCGGACAGTCTCGAGGGCCGTGAACATCTCATCATCTGAGTAGCCCTCTTCGAAGTCATCGCATTCATCATTCACAGATACATTTTCCTTGTTGTGTTGAGTTTTATAAGGCACTGTGTCTTTTTCCATTGCTTTTAAAATCTCCTCAACTTTAGGATCCACTGATAAAACGCAGCCGATTGTTATCAGTGAAGCTACTTGTAAAGTCACATCTGAAACAAAATTTATGTAAATATTTATATATTACCCTATGGTATATATATATATGGAATAATTGAGAATGAAAGACCAGATATAACCTGAAAGGTTTCTGACGAAGACCAAAGGACCAAAAGACAAAAATCTAGACCAACCTCGGTGTACTAAGAACTTCCTTGTCGACCTGACAACAGCACTTATGAGCCCCTCCTGCATCTTGTGGTACGGTGTGGCTTGTACCAAGGCCGCACTACACTTCAATGCTACTATAATGACTACATGGCTTCTCTCGCTTTCCAATATACTGCATAGAAGTTTATGAAGACATGTAATAATGTATCCCAAGGATACTGAGAAAGGGATGAACGATGTGTTCTTTTTGCTGAAATGTATAATAAATTTATATCAGTAATAATACTTTTTAGTACAACTATAGTAACAAAATAAATCTTAAGTCAAAACCAAATTTAGCTAACTATCTATATTTTGAATTGTCTATAAACATGTCTAGGCATGTATAGCTTATTTAAGAAATAGTAAAATTACCTAGTTTCAGCCTGTGCTAAATATGTTCTGGAACCAGACAGTAAAGTTAGAATCACACTAAGAGCACTAGCCCGGCTGTTAGCTACCGGGTCTATAACAGCACAATAAGCCAATGTCTTCTTAGATTTCTCCTCTCCTAACCAATTTGCTTCTGGAGAATCTGGTAAAAGGGCCCACCAATAACCAAATATATCTTTCTTTTCCTTCATCTGAAAACAGTGGTGGTAATAGTTTATTAAAGTTTATTTATTAATTTATATTCTTTATTGTACACTACAATATACAGAACTAATACAGTTAAAAAAAAGATTTACAATTCATTGCTCTTTTATTTACTTATTTTAGTTGTTTTAAAATTTTAATGAGTGCATTACTCAAGAAAATGCAGGAAGCTATTTAGATAACAACACAATACCTTAAAAACAACAAGAAACAGATTTGCCGCACTCTGTCTTACTCGGGACCTCAGAGCTATCAATTTAGCCTCCCTACCATTTTCTATATCTGACATGTCACTATCACTAGTCAACACCCAACTCGCCCTGAGCTTCAAAGGTTCCAAGTAGTCACTGGCTGGCTTATAGGAACTGTCAAAACTTTTTACATCCTTCATTAAGCTGTGATCTGATACTGGTATCTCTTTTTTTAGACTTTCAATAGCATGATTCCTATGCTTTCTGATTTTTTGTTTCTAGAAATTTTAAACAAATATATATAATAAATGTAGCTACTACAATATAAAGTGAAATATAGCATTAAATGCTATATAAGCTTACCTTTCCCCCTTTCGGTTGTATTTTAACAGGCTCGGCAGCAACAGATTGCTGAGCTGGCATTATCTTTTCAGGATGTCCTTGAATAACAAGTCCATGAAGAATGAAATGCCGACATATACCTATCACCTCTGACATTGGCAAGTTGACTTTCTGATCATTATAATATATATAAGATAGCACTCTCAAAGCCGAAATAACTACCTAAAACCATAAATAAATATATTCCACTCCTGAAGTTAAATATAATAAAATGTATAAGAATATACTTACCTTGCAATACATAGATTCATCTTGAGATTTTGAATAATCTTTCATTAAAAAGTTTATCATAAGTTGTGATAAGTAGTCTTTAATATCTAGACTTATGTTTTCTTCTTCATTTAAATTATTTTCATCAATTGTTAGCAAACAAGTAACACATTTTAGAGCTATCAGGCATAATTGAAATGAATTTTTATTCATATTTCTATAGTCATTACCAATAAGATTTGTAAGGAGTCCTTGAGCTCCAATAAAATCATTTAAAAACTGCAATCATTAACATTGTAAGTAAATATCATTTCTAAATGCTTGGAACATCAATCATTTCTATCTGGGTATATCTTTAGACAATACAAATACAAGCTCTTGTAATAATGAATAGAAAAGTGGTAAAAAGACCAGGTAATAGAAAAAATTGTTATTTATGTAAATTTGAAAATGGCCTGACAAAAAAAAAAGATAGAAGCCAACTATCAACCTACACTAGAAAGAGAACCACATCATAGAATGTTTATGTTTTACTATTATATACAATTGCCAACCTTGTGACCACTTTGTGGATTTGTCTGCAATATACACTGCAGGTTATGAAGAATATCAGGTAGAATAATATCAGAACATTTTTTCAAACATTCAATGTGCCAGGCTATAACTTTGTATAAGAAATCATTATTAAATTGAATATTCTGTTTTGTAACCAAGCTATTTAATAAATGTGATGTTTTAGCTGATAGAAATTCATCAACTGGCTTTATATTGAAACATAGTGATGTCATCAAGGCAGCGGCATCCTGAAAATATGAAAGTAATAAATTACTTATTATTATTACATTTTCTTCTTTCAATAAAGTATAATAAGGTCAGGAATTATTAACTCACCTCTTTGCGCACAAACAATTCTGACTTGTAAGGCTTCGAATTAAGATCATCTATTAAAGCATTAATTTTTCCTTTCTCATATTCTTTTACATAAAGGTGACTACAGAGTTCTTCAGAGAGTAATGAAAATTGTTCTGATACATTCATGTTTAAAATAAATTTGTTACCACCAGCTTATGGTTCAGTTTTATTAATTTACTTAACTATGTCGACCATTAACAATTTTCAAAACAGTATAATTCAAAGTAAATTTTGGAAAACTCAAAAAGAACATGCTGTCAAGTATTTTCAGCAATATCTATGACCAATACTCAGCACTCAGCGAAACATAATATTAATAAATAATATTTTAACGTAAAATATTCATTTTTAAGGGGATATATTTGCAATGTCAAATTCAAATTAAAGACAAAATTAAATTGACAATGAAAGATGTCAATACTAAAATCACTGACAAAATAGCATATAGATGAACTTTAAATATTTATGGTGTGCAATAAAGAATAAATATATATATAGGTAAAAAATGTGCTCGCTAGACCAGTTGTTTACTTGTAAAATCTACGGAAAATGTAAAAACAATTTCTAACTTTTTTACTTTTAACATTCTTAAAATCATCTCTAAAAATAACTCTTTGAATACCGCAACCAGTGATCTATGTCGTTAGACCACAGTATATGCATCCGGATAACGATTACATTTTTGACTGAAATGATAGTAGCAAAGTTGCTATATTGTATATAAGAATGTTAACTAAATTGATCCTTGTTTGTCCTCAACGACCCACCAAGAGGTGCTGTTTGTCCTCACTTATGGTCAATAAATATCAGTTCAGCATTATATTTGAAATCACCTTAAATATATTGATACGTCTTTACGATTTAAGTAATTCTATCTAAAGCAATAATGCTTCGTAAACCCTTCGTAGTACATATATACAAACTTACTTGGCCACAAGACAACTGACAGAAAATTTTAAACAAATGACAATGGCCTTGTCTTGTAGAATTTATTGTATATAAATTTATGTCAGAACTTATTTCAATTACTATATTCGTATAACATTTTATAGTTATTTCAAAGAATCATGGCTTTGCGAACTGAAACCATAAAAAATAAACCAATAAAAGAATTATATCATCCATGGGAAAGAGTTATCAAAAATGTCCACAAAAATAGTTTTCGTCACGCGCATAACTCGGTAAATAATCCACATTACTCTATAAAGAAAACTGAAGAACCAAGTGAAGATCGTGTTACATTCACAATAATTGGAAATAGAGTTACCAAGGAGTTTATTTACTGCGAGAAACTAGTAAAGGGATTACATAAATATCGTCGTAAAATATTTGACGCACCTTTAATACGAGGTAATTTATTATATAAATGTCTAATTGTGGTTGCCAAACGCGTTAAATGTTAGATAGCAACAATTATAAAATAATTAAAGATAAAGTGCAAAGGTACCTAAATTCAAACTTCCTTTATAGGAGTGACGACTGTTGAATGGCCAAAAATTTGGAATGATTTAAAACTACAGTACGGTGGTTTAGCATATTGCTTGGAAAGCCAAGTAGCCGTTATCCTAAACGGTAAATTTATTGGTGGTGATAAAGAATTAAAAGAAGTAATTGAATCAAGATACCATTACCACCAAATAATAGACTATTACAAAGAGGGTGTTGATAATTTTGTCAATTTTATCCGAACCTCTCAGGTACTTGATTAAATTATAATTAGTTTAATATTTAATACTAGAAGTCTTGGACGCGTTTTCCGCGTCCTCCAAAGTCCAGGTTCCGCGTCCTCCAAAGTCCAGGTTGCGCGTTGCGTAAATTACATGAAACCTCAAAATTCTTCATGGAATGCATTTCTGATTTTCCCAGAACGCAAATACAATAGTTTGAGTTTAGCAATGTCTGAAAATTCTAAATAGTGCCTGGATTCCAAAAATCCTATAATTTTTTGTTGGAATGTACTTTTGGTTTTTCCCAGGACCCAAATAATAAATTTGAAGCCGATCTGTCATCATCAAATTACCGATATATCGATAATATCGATACCGATCAAATTACCTGAATCTGAAATCTGACAACCAGCACGTTTTTCAAAAACCATAGTTATTTCCCAAAGCTAATTAGAAGTTTCTCAATGAAAAATGAATCAAAATCCGATCGTGAGATATAACACATGGGTACCACTAAAAATACCTTAATAGTAGGAATTTCGTAGAACAGCTTCTTATCTGACGCCTCCAGATCTGGAATAGTCTAGTACAAACAGAAATATATATTTAGATAACCACCTCTTTGTATATCTCACCCTTTTTAATGGTATTTTATCGATAACATATGAAGCTTTGTGGCTTAAGTTTAAATACATTAATATTATTTACATAAATCCTCCTAAAAAAAATGAAAAAGTGAATATATATATTAATGGAATAGTCATCATGGTTCAAGAAAGTTTAAATATTAGTATTTTCTTCTACAGAGATCCTGCGTTTATATGCATATATCAATAGATTCTGAATATTCAGGAACGCTAATATTCATGGTGAGTCATTTTCCTAGACAGTAATCAAATAATAACAATTATATTTATATATTAACAATAACGCTACCATCCCTTACCCATATTATCAATATACAGACCCTATATTCAATCGGTTTAGATTTGTTTGTAGCCTCGTTGTTTGTTTGAGCATCATCTTAAAACTAGTGGTTGGATTTTGATAGACGTGTAGTGACAGGTTTTTGTCGGAGTTACATAATATATATTTTTGATTGTAATAAATGATATTATTACAACGGAAAACGCACTAAAACTAGAATTTTGGCGAATATGTAATAATAGATGACTTAGCGTGGAGCCGATGAAGTCACTGATTCTATAATTCACCTATAATTATTGACATACATCATTCAGTCATCAATCTTATTAAATTTGTAAAGATCGTATGTTCTTCTCAGCTTTACACAGACCTAGTTCCGTACACTTGCGAGAATTTTCTGCGACTTTGTCGAACTAAAAAGGGTGGGTATAAAGGAACTCCTATACACCGCATTGTTAAGGATGGTTGGATACAATGCGGAGGTTTCGGACTAAAAAGCTCCGATTTAGACTGCGAAAATTTTATAGTACCCCATGATAAGCGTGGAGTTCTCTGTATGGCTAATGACGGAAGGTAAGAGCAATTAAATTTTAAAGGTATCGTTAAGAACTCCATCTTTTGACCTTTTTTGACAATTCTCAGACATAAAGATTGTTCAACACAATTTTTTGTATTACTGCAACCGGCGCCGTGGATGGACCATAAGTATGTTGCATTCGGCCAGCTTATAGACGGAGAGGCAACATTAAAAGACATTGAGATCGTTCCAACATTCTACGAATCTCCCAAGCGTAATATATTAATTGATGATGCAGATATATTAAATTTAGAATGTCAAGATATTACAATCAATAAAAATACGAATGAATACATTGATGGGCACATTGAAAATCTAACTTTCTTGGGGGAATTGTTATACGAGGTAAATTTAAACTCAAAATTAGCTCCATGTCCATATGATTTAAATGTTGTAAATTCGTAACATTTTTTCTTGTCAGAATTTATTGGAAAGAGTTTATCTTAACCTGGAATTGAAGCTCATTGCTGAAGAAGATATGGATGAAGAGACTGAGGGAAATCATGGCAGCCCTGGCAGCCCTGGCAGCCCTAAAAATATTCGTGCTACTGAAAGGTTTTATCCTTCTGAAATCTGAAAAATAATTTATATTATCTACATGTTTTCTACAACAGTATAAATTTGTGTTTCCAAATTACCTTATAGATTTAATCGCAAAAAAGAGGAGATGGAGAAACTGCAGAAGAGCCAACTAACCACAAGCAGAGCATCATCTACTGTAAGCGAAGTTCATCAAGAGAATAATGATTTTGATGTTGAAGTATATGAATATGAACCTGAAGGGTCTTCATACCAACACGTATCGTTGAAGACTGAAAGTGTAGTTGACAAACCGGAGATACCTTTTTATATACCTCTTACAGATGTTCCTTACCCTGGTGAGGTAAATTCAACATATGATTTAAAAAAGTGAGCTCTAATTTTTTCGGCCCATCGTTTATAACATGTGTAAATATTCTCGTATTATACGCTCGTAATATCTTTTATTTTTCTCAGATTTTTAAGAGGCGATTATTGCCTTGAAAGTGATCTACAAAAATGCCTTCCAAAAAAGCAAAGAGAAACTCATTTGTCTTGGGTGTCAGAGATTTACCATTTCGATGAGGAAGCTGATTCGGACTCCGGTATTGATAAATTATTTATGTACTAAAATGTTATTTTCTACGAAGAAATAATTGTCTCGTTCCCAGTTTCAGTACAATCAATACCCGATGATGACGACCATGAGATCAGAAGATACATTAAGTACAGCAAATATATATTTTTATTTATAATTATTTAGAACTAAAGGTGTTCTCAACATCCATTATGTTTCAGACTCAATGTCGACCGTGTTAGTTTCGCTGGAGACGTAATACGAGGTATCGCAAGGGGCTTTGGCAAACATAATATATTTGAAAATATCAGAAAGTACGATACGTTGAATCAGTATTTGGTGTCATGCTATATGTTAT
This sequence comes from Dircenna loreta, assembly GCA_963555665.1. Lineage (NCBI taxonomy): Eukaryota > Metazoa > Arthropoda > Insecta > Lepidoptera > Nymphalidae > Dircenna > Dircenna loreta. The sequence goes on from OY743092.1 coordinate 18,747,320, forward strand.
TGTTGACAATAATTGAGTAAATACCTATTCTGAAATATTTTAGATCTGAGCTTATATCTGACGAGGAGCTTAGAAGATACAAGTAAGAATTTATTTTTAAATTATAATATAGCACTTTATAACATCTTAGTTGATGTATTTGAATGTTTTAGAATTGCCTATATGGATCGTCGTTCAAGAGAAGCTCACGAAAAGTATGACCGTAATATATTAATAGATTAAGATTAAGTGTGATTTTTTTTCCGTAATTTTTGTTGTTTTTTTTTTTATATAGGAAAGTATCTTTAATTTTACCAGAATCAAATAAAGAACCAAATAAAATAAAAAGAAGACAAACAGGTTTTGTTAGAATGGCAGATATTCAGAAAATACGTTTAAAACCTAGTCTCTCAGATTTACCGGAACCTGAAGAAGATGATACTAACTCTCGGTAAAATGTTAAATAACTAAATGTATTTGGTAAAGCATCTTTATTCCAAAGCACATTATTTTACTTCCTGTCCTTATTACTTTAGAACCAATGGTTTATTTGAATGTAGTTATGTAGTTACTCAGATTATTAGAATGCGGGATGCTAGTGTATGGGAGGAGTAGAGTGAGGGATAAAGATGTAGGTTTACTAGTCTATGTAATTATTGATATTTCCTCGCAACCCTGAAGCAAACCAACTTCACAGCGTCATTTACAATAAATATAATAAAATATATTTGTAGTAAAGTCCGCATAGCTGAATCATCTATCGCCACTCAAACGGGAACGCGTCCAAATCGCAAACAAACTGGTTTTGTGCGACCTACAAACCTCACGGAGTCCGACACAGCAGTTCGGAGACAGTCGGCACTAACTCGTTTATATGATAATATAACAAATGAAAATGAAAGTGTTTTAGCGCTTAAAGATTACAAGTACGTCTACTAACATTAAAAAGTTTAAATTTCTAAATCCCGTTTTAAAAAATAACATGTAGTATTTCGATATGTGTAGGATTTAGTAGGGTGTATTACACCTCATTTGTTACGTTTTCAGACCGACGATCAAAACATCGCAAAAGAATTTCCTCTTTACAACTCCATTAGGTCGTATGAAGTACGAAGAAGACTATTCCAAGGAGACCCACCTCCGACCCTCTATCACGGTAGAGCAAACCTCATTTGAGCAAGTTTTAAACTTACAACATGGAAGGAAATCTACAGCACGAAAAATATCATCTGACTACGTTAAAACCATCGATCAGATTGAGCAAAAAACGGAGAACTCCATCCGTAGTCTCGAATTCGCTAAAACACGCCCTTCCATGTCGGTTTCAGCCTACCAACAGAAAAATATACTGCGTTCGTTGGAAAAAAATCAAGCGCAAAGAATATCATCTGTTGATAAAGAAGGTTACACGTTATGGTTATATTAATGTTCTAAAATCCTAGCATATTTTTGAACAGAAAATAAGCTATTTTTGAATATTTCTTATGATTATTTTTTTAAATTATAAAACCAAATTTGTGTATTAACTAATCAGAATATTAATTCCAAAATAAAAGATTTGTTTTGCATTTTAGGCTCACTGCATGGACTGCGCTTACCAGGAGATACACCGCTATACTCATTGACAGATGTAAGACAGATATGTTATTCTATGTACAAATTTTAAATATGATTGTTGTTTATTATGGAGGTTGGAGGTAAGGGGGAGTACATAATAATTGCGGGGGTAGCCGTTGCCGAGCTGGAAGAAGTGATAAGTGGGTTACATTGAGATATATGGTCGGGAACCCTCATTCGCGACTTCAAGGTCCTCTTGCGGCAATCACAGAGAACCATCGCGGTGAGGGTGATCCGAGGGTACGGTACAGTGTCGTTCACTGCGGCAACACTACTAGCGAGTGACTCTCCCTGGGAACTGCAAGCGGGGGTTTTAGCCACAGTGTACTTTCGCGGGACTGATGCCCGGATCAGGGTTGAAGTACCAGAGGTAGTCAGGATCAGGGGCAGAGCACAGAAGTGCCCTCATCCAGCGTTGGAAGTGTGAGTTCGAGTCCCCGGCCGCGGGTTTTTTCACTATTGGGGCGTTAAGTCAGCACCTAAAGTAGTGGACAGATTGGCGGCAAGGGACTATATACTTCCTTGTGTAGATGCTTTTCGGGGCATGGCTGCGCCAGTGGGTGTCTGCACAGGGTTATGGAGGAGAGAGGTGACCCCCTGCTATCACCACTGTCAAGCATCACTTCCAAGATGCTCAGTAGTGAGTCCGTTTGGGTCACCATGGCCTCCTCTTGCGACCAAGACCAATATCTTGCGGCAATCCGCAAAGGAGGCACTGGAGCGGGTTAGGTAGCTAGCCTCTACCGCTGACCCACTCCAAAGGGGTGGGCTGAGAAAAAGGAGGCTTGAGTATGCCCGCCCCTTTTTTTCTCCAGTCGTAGTGCCTTGGTGAGAGGTTTCATCTACTACTACTACCACTTCTACTAACCTTCAATAATTTCTACACAAAACTGGGCAAAATAAGCGGTGAAGAGTAGAGAGTGGGGCAGTTGAAATATGGGCGAAGGAACCCCAGGAGACCGAGGACGTATTTCTGGAAAAGAGGGACTCTTCTTGATGAAGTCTTTATTCCAGAACCCTCCCTCACAGGAAATGGACCTGACTAAGTATCGGTTCCACTTGAAATGAGATAGACTTTTTCTTGCCTACCAAACGAAGGATATTCAACGATGTCTTAGAGGGCTATATAGATCTCTACAAAGTAAAAAACGGAAGCGAACATCAAACGGTAAGAGGCAAGGCAAGTTGAATCTCAATGTCAAACAGGAACGCAGGACCGTTCCATGGTAAATCTGCACTCCAATATAAATACCGTCTTACTTAGGGCATTACGCCAGAAGCATGGAACAAAGGTACGGTGGTATTGTTCTTCAAAAAAAGATAATAACACCCTACTAGAAAGAATTACGGCCACATCGCGCCTCTGAGCTATATTTATAAGATTTTTTCAAGGGTTATTAGTAATAGTAGTAGTAATTGTCTCATGAGCAAGTTTGATGACTTCCAGCCTCCCGAAGAAGCTGGTTTCCGAATAGGCTTTAGTACCATATACTACATACATACTTAGATTATATACAAAAAACGGAGGAGTATAATCGGCCACTATGCTTAGCATTTATGAACTATAAAAAAGCCATCGATTTGATCAAAACGTAGTCGAGATTTACGATCGGTACATCGAAGTGTTGAAGAGTTTGTACAATAAGAATCCATGGACAATCATAATACCTTAATGGAGTCTCCCAAAAAGTGGGCCATAAAATGAATATGGATAAGACGAAAATTATGCTCACAGATCAGCTTCGAGTCGTTCAACGAGCAATAGGGCGGCTGTGCTTGGAGTGTCCGTGCAAGATCGAATTAGGAATGAGGACATCCGCAGACGAATCAATGTAAGCGACAGTCCAACGGATTTGCAAACTGAAGTAGCAGTGGGCTGGGCAACATATAATACCGCCATCAAGTTGGATGGATAACCTGATGTCGAAGGCAGCCGCTGGATGCAGGCAACTTCAGACTGGCCGCATGGGAGGAAATTGGGGAAGGTCGATGTCCAACAGTGGTCGCATAATGGCTGAACTGATGATGATGATGATGATAATTAACAAAAGAAAACATTATTTGTATTTCGTTTAAGCTATTTCCTATTATAGAACATGGAAAAAGTGAAATCATTCCTTCGCGCCGCAGCACCAACCTTGTTATATTTTAGAAACACTTACATACATAAGATTGCTCTAACCTCCACCTAAAATAAGTTATATAAATATATATGATTTTTTTAATGGCATTCCTCAAATAGCAATTTTCGGCTGTAGTAAGTAAGCCTATTAAATTAATAATAATCGACGTGGAATTAATGTCATATTGAAGTAGAGCCGTAAGTAAGTTTTTTTTGTTTCAATCTAACCGTAAAAATAATTTCAGGTAGAATCAACAACCAAAAATCAACAATGAAATGATAAAGTTTTTACCAAATGTTTTGATTTTTTACACAAGAAAATGTTTACTTTTAATATGATATATTTCTAAATAAAAGTTTATATAAAAGTAGTTTATTATTATTTATTACACTTGCCCGTTTTTTGTTTTATTAATATCATATTTATTCATTAATGTACGTACAAGTTAAAATATGATATTAGCAATTCATAGTAAAACTAAGAGTATGAAATGTTATTGCGGCTCAATTCGTAATCGCACACAACTTTATTTATCACAAAAGAGTACTCCATGCGTTGATATTCCTTACACTCAAACCGTACTAGTGAACCATATACTTTACCAATTACCCGAAAAGGGGCAAAAATCCCTATATATCTCGCTATGTCACTCTTGTCTTGTCGAGAACTTTAGCACACAGGGCTCATAAGAAGCTCCTTCGCTCAAGCTTTTTTTGATCACCTTTATTTTTAAAATTTCTCTTCACCAAAAGTCCCATTATTATTTCCAACTATTGGTTAAGACATTTTTAGATTCGGATAAGTAACTTTGAAAATTAGGTCGACAAATAAAATCATAAAGTACAGTTATCGATGTCGTCATCATCGTTGAAATCCCCTCGTTTACCCTAATCAGCCTCGTCGATCCTCGTCCACCCTAACCAGCTGTTTGTCCGTAGGTACACATTGTCAATAAATATCAATTTGGCATTACTTTCGAGAGTAACTTAAATATTATACTTATATATATTTACTAACATTCTTGAAATAGGCTATCTTCAATTATATTTAGCTTTACCTAAAGCAAAGGTATTTCCTAAACTCTTCGTAGTATCTTCTTCCAAACATATATACTTGGCCACAAGACAAAAGACAGAAATTTTAAAACAAAAGACAATAATATCATTCCTATGTCAATTTTATTGATTATAAAGTCAGTGTCAAAACTTATTAGTTACACGTACTATATTCGTAGCCATATTATTTTTTTTAGTTATTTCGAAGAATCATGGCTTTGCGAACTGAAACGGTAAAAAATAAACCAATAAAAGAATTACATCATCCATGGGAAAGAGTTATTAAAAATGTTCACAAAAACAATTTTCGTCACGCGCATAACTCGGTAAATAATCCACATTACTCTATAAAGAAAACTGAAGAACCAAGTGAAGATCGTGTTACATTCACAATAATTGGAAATAGAGTTACCAAGGAGTTTATTTACTGCGAGAAACTAGTAAAGGGATTACATAAATATCGTCGTAAAATATTTGACGCACCTTTAATACGAGGTAATTTATTATATAAATGTCTAATTGTGGTTGCTAAACGCGTTAAATGTTAGATAGCAACAATTATAAAATAATTAAAGATAAAGTGCAAAGGTACTTAAATTCAAACTTCCTTTATAGGAGTGACAACTGTTGAATGGCCAAAAATTTGGAATGATTTAAAACTACAGTACGGTGGTTTAGCATATTGCTTGGAAAGCCAAGTAGCCGTTATCTTAAACGGTAAATTTATTGGTGGTGATAAAGAATTAAAAGAAGTAATTGAATCAAGATACCATTACCACCAAATAATAGACTATTACAAAGAGGGTGTTGATAATTTTGTCAATTTTATCCGAACCTCTCAGGTATTTGATTTAGTTTTAAATTTTATATTTTATATTTAATTATTTAACGCCATTATCGACAATATAGAAGACCTCGTAGCTAATGTTTCAGTACATAATTGATATTTAAAAAAAAAACCATAAAAAATGGATTTGCATATTTATTTATATATATATTCAACTGACTATTCACGTTACTTGTATTGGAATTTACCCGACTACTTCACGCCACGAATCCGCCATTTTCAATGTCATGATTAAGAATCACTTCGTTTTGAAACTAATTGACCACATTACGATACATATAAAAAAAGAATCATCATGGTTCACGAAACTTTAAATATTAATATTTTATTCTACAGAGATCCTGCGTTTATATGCATATATCAATAGATTCTGAATATTCAGGAACGTTAATATTCATGGTGAGTCATATTCCTAGACAGTAAACAAATAATAACAATTATATTTATATATTAACAATAACGCTACCATCCCTTACCCATGTTATCAATATACAGACCCTATATTCAATCGGTTTAGATTTGTTTGTAGCCTCTTTGTTTGTTTGAGCATCATCTTAAAACTAGTGGTTGGATTTTGATAGACGTGTAGTGACAGGCTTTTGTCGGAGTTACATAATATATATTTTTGATTGTAATAAATGATATTATTACAACGGAAAACGCACTAAAACTAGAATTTTGGCGAATATGTAATAATAGATGACTTAGCGTGGAGCCGATGAAGTCACTGATTCTATAATTCACCTATAATTATTGACATACATCATTCAGTCATCAATCTTATTAAATTTGTAAAGATCGTATGTTCTTCTCAGCTTTACACAGACCTAGTTCCGTACACTTGCGAGAATTTTCTGCGACTTTGTCGAACTAAAAAGGGTGGGTATAAAGGAACTCCTATACACCGCATTGTTAAGGATGGTTGGATACAATGCGGAGGTTTCGGACTAAAAAGCTCCGATTTAGACTGCGAAAATTTTATAGTACCCCATGATAAGCGTGGAGTTCTCTGTATGGCTAATGACGGAAGGTAAGAGCAATTAAATTTTAAAGGTATCGTTAAGAACTCCATCTTTTGACCTTTTTTGACAATTCTCAGACATAAAGATTGTTCAACACAATTTTTTGTATTACTGCAACCGGCGCCGTGGATGGACCATAAGTATGTTGCATTCGGCCAGCTTATAGACGGAGAGGCAACATTAAAAGACATTGAGATCGTTCCAACATTCTACGAATCTCCCAAGCGTAATATATTAATTGATGATGTAGATATATTAAATTTAGAATGTCAAGATATTACAATCAATAAAAATACGAATGAATACATTGATGGGCACATTGAAAATCTAACTTTCTTGGGGGAATTGTTATACGAGGTAAATTTAAACTCAAAATTAGCTCCATGTCCATATGATTTAAATGTTGTAAATTCGTAACATTTTTTCTTGTCAGAATTTATTGGAAAGAGTTTATCTTAACCTGGAATTGAAGCTCATTGCTGAAGAAGATATGGATGAAGAGACTGAGGGAAATCATGGCAGCCCTGGCAGCCCTGGCAGCCCTAAAAATATTCGTGCTACTGAAAGGTTTCATCCTTCTGAAATCTAAACAATAATTTATATTATCTACATATTTTCTACAACGGTATAAATTTGTGTTTCCAAATTACCTTATAGATTTAATCGCAAAAAAGAGGAGATGGAGAAACTGCAGAAGAGCCAACTAACCGCAAGCAGAGCATCATCTACTGTAAGCGAAGTACATCAAGAGAATAATGATTTTGATGTTGAAGTATATGAATATGAACCTGAAGAGTCTTCATACCAACACGTATCGTTGAAGACTGAGAGTGTAGTTGAGAAACCGGAGATACCTTTTTATATACCTCTTACAGATGTTCCTTACCCTGGTGAGGTAGATTCAACATATGATTTAAAAAAGTGAGTTTTTTTTTATTCGTCTTTATGACATGTGTAAATATACTCGTATTATATGTTCGTAATATTATTTTGTTCTCAGATTTATAAGAGGGGATTATTGTCTTGAAAGTGATCTACAAACAAGTTTTACAAAAAAACAAAAATCAACTAATTTGTCTTGGGCATCAGAGATTTGTCACTTTGATGATAACTTTGATTCGAACTCTGGTATTGATCAACTATTTATGTATTCAAATATTGTGTTTTTAAGAACATACATGTCACCAAATTTTTTTCAGTCGAATCCTTATCAGAAGACGATGAACAGGAGATCAAAAGATATATTAAGTACATTATACATATAATTTTATTTGTAATTGTTAAGAAGGTGTCTTCAACATCTATTATGTTCCAGACTCAACGTGGACCACGTTAGTTTCGCTGGATGCGTGATACGAGGTATTGCAAGGGGCTTTGGCAAACGTAATATATTTGAAGAAACCAAAAAGTACGATTAGATGAGTATTTCATTTATTGCTATAAGTTATTGATTGAAGATAATGATCGAGTAAATCTCTATTCTGAAACATTTTAGATCAGCGGCAATAACTGACGAGGAGCTTAGAAAATTCAAGTAAGAAATTACATTTAAATTTCCGTATAGCACTTTATAACATCATATATTGTGTCATAGTTAGTTAATGTATTTGATTGTTGTAGGCTTGCTTCTTTGGATCACCACTTAAGGGAAGTTCACCAAAAGTAAGACTGTAATATCTTGATAGGTTGATTTTGAGTTTTTTTTTGTAATTTTTGTTTTTTTTGTTTAATAGGAAAGTCTCTTTAAGTATTCCGGTACCTAAAAATGAACCTCATAAAATAAAAAGAAGACAAACAGGTTTTGTTAGAATGGAAGATATCCAAAAAATACGTTTAAAAAGTAGTTTCTCAGATATACCGGAACCTGAAGAAGATGATACTTGCGTTCGGTAAAATGTTAAATTACTCAATTATCATTTGGCAACGCTGATATTTTATCTTTTTTATCAGATAAGTGGAATTACTTAAGATCAATAACAACATAAAAATATATTTGTAGTAAAGTCCGCATAGCCGAATCCGCCATTGCCACCCAAACGGGAACGCAACCAAATCGGAAACAAACTGGTTTTGTGCGACCCAAGGACCTCACGCAGTCTGACACAGATGTACGACGACAGTCAGCCCTAACTCGTTTATATGATAACATTACATACGAAAATGAGAGTGCATTAACCCTTAAGGAATATAAGTACGTTCAATGACATTTAATTACATTTCAAAATGTTTTTTTAACAACTAACAAGTGTTATTTTTATAGATGTCTCTTATATAAAGTTAACATATACCTTACGTACACCTAATTTTATTTTTGTTATTTGTAGACCTATGCCCAAAACATCGCAAAAGAATTTTCTCTTTACAATTCCATTGAGTCGTATGAAGTACGAAGAAGATTATTCCAAAGAGACCCATTTCCGTCCCTCCATCACGGCGGATCACAACTCGTTTGAGCAAGTTCTAAATCTACAACATGGTAGAAAGGCAGCACGAAAAATATCATCTGACTACGTTAAAACAATCGATCAGATTGAGCAAAAAATCGAGAACTCCATCCGTAGTATCGAATTCGCTAAAACACGCCCTTCCATGACAGTGTCGGCCTACCAACTGAAAAATTTACAGCATTCTCTGGAAAAAAATAAATCGAAACAAAAACCAACTAGTAAAGAAGACGGTAAAATATTTGGTTATAAAAATATTTTTTTTTTTACAAATATTTTAATAATCACATAATAAAATTGTATAAGTTATGAAGACAGACATGCCCTTGTTAATTATATAATTTTTGTTGCATTTTTTTTTCAAGCAAATGATTTGTTTTGATTTATAGGGCATGGGCTGCGCTTACCCGGAGATACACCGCTATACTCAATGATAGACGTAAGACAGATATTTAACTCTATGTGCAAACTTTATATGGAACTTAGAAGTAAGGAAACCCACAATATGGGCTATAAGATGAAAAAATGTCTAGCTATATGCTAAGAATGGAGTTTCTAGTACCTCTACAATAGCGTGGAGTACTAATCACTACGAGGTGCGAGAGCTGTTTGATACCGAATTCAAAAATTTAAAATTCTTCATGACTACTATTCTAAACCTTAACTATTGGCGCAGTCATAGAATATTTATCGAAACAACCAAAAGACCCATGAGTTATATATCATTTTAGACTCCGTGCAAACGTACCAATGAACATAGCCACCGGTGATTACCTTGCACCTGCCACGTTCTTTGGGCAAACAGATTTGATCGGTGGCTGCCATGAATGTTCGGTGGTCACTACAATTTGAAATAATCTCCAGCTGTACAGTCTCAATGGATTCCGAGATAGATGGTTTGATCCTAATAATGCGTAAATGATGAAAATAAGGATAACTCGGATGTTTTAAGGTAGGAGAGTGGCGTGCAACTGCACATAGTCGGCAAAAATCAGATCATATAGCTCTTCGGCACTCTCTACGTCATAAATGCGGTATAGAACAACACAAATGCAACTCTTCTACCCAATGTCAAAGGAATCCTTTCAGAGCACAGGGTCCTTAAACGACAAACGACTTTTCGCTGTACGCTATCAAATGGAAGTAGCTGATCCGACCCAGAGATGAGAGCATCCATCGTGATGTATGTGTTTTCTTAGTAGTAAAAGCGCAAAAAGTAAACTTGCGATCTCTAGGGATTAAACTGAAAAGGATTAAATTTACCCCAACGTCACTTAAACTCTCGGGAAGCCCATACAAAGGTAGCATCGAAAGAAATGCCTCATGCCATACACGATCGAAAGCCTTCGCGATATCCAAACTTACTTTATTAACCTTTTATAGATGTCACATATATATTAGGTACACCAAAACGTTAATGTTTTGATCACTGTGTTTTTGGATTTTAACGGTGTAGTGCATTATGAATTCTTATCTATAGTTCAAACGGCCAACAGAGAATATTATGTTAAAGTTTGACGTCAGTTTTGTGAAGATTTTCGAAAGAAACTACCAATTTTTTGGGCAAAATCAGCCATTGCATCATACCTCAATGCTTTTTCGTGTATTTTATGCCAAACAACCACCTTATTCACCGGGCATGTCCCCCTGTGACGTTTTTCTATTCCCAAAACTGAAGAAACCCCTGAAAAGAAGGCGTTTTGACAATATTGATGATATAAAAGCAGAATAGCTGAAAAAGCTAAATGCCATATGATTTCGAAAGTGTTTTGAAGATTGGAACAAAAACTGGCATGAGTGCATTATCTACGAGGTTGGCTACTTTGAAGGGGACAAAATTGGTATTCACAAATAATTAATGATAATTGGCAGAAAATCAAGTCTCGTTATTTTTTTTTCGTACCTACTACCTGTACTACGGAACATCAGACACGTCCGGACACAGATGTTGTGGGACATTGGCATTGTGAGAACTACACGTATCAGTGACCAGACGACCCCAAGACGTAGTAACATGGGTGTGTCGTCTCGGGGTGTGTAGTCAACCGAACTGTTGCACTGTCAAATATAGATCTTAGTGAGTGGAGCGTCATTCAAGCTAATCGGTGTGGTGAGCATTACGGTCTCCAAAGACTATGACTTCGGCAGAGGAAACCTGTGTATATGTCGTCAATTTTCGTTTGAACGTTCTTCCTTCTCTGCATTACTGCTATGGCACTTGTAAAACACACACTAGCAGTGACACGATCAGCCATGTAAACCAAACTTGATACCTACCTTAGTCCACATGGAAATATACACTGTACAAAATATCTTCTTTGTATGAATGCAAAATGTCGAACTTAGCCGATTTTCCGGAGGTTCTGACCACAAGGGCTGGATCAGCGCATGAGAGTGAGAGGGGAGCGCATTGGCGGCGAATGTCCGCGCTTTTAAGAAGCGAATGACTGCCATCGATGACACGTTGAGGACACTGGAGTCGCAAGTGGCTGCCGTGTGCTGCGATTCCTTATAAAGTGTTAGACATTATATGAATAGCTTGTAGGCAGCCACAGGTGGCTGTAGTTAGTGGCCCGTGCGTGCTGAGCTTTAGTGCTTTCCAATTATACTGTGCTTTACGCCGTGTGCCCGCTACCTAATTATGTATCACCTTTAATTTGTGTCACATTTTTTTGTTTTGAAGGTTTCTTTCATACACTGTGACGGTTATTCTTAAATCCATCCTCCATAATGTATCAGAAACATAACATGGTTTCTTTTAATCGTTAATGAATTCAAAAGAATTCTTCATTTACCAACTTTTAGCTGGTAAATGAACAGACTAAATTAGTAATGTGAAAAAGGACAACGTAACGTCGAAACCATTTCAAACTAAATGTATCCCATCGTTATTTTTCATTCATTTGTCTAACCGTAAATATACTTTCAGATGGATATCAAAAAACACTGATAATCAATAAAGAAGAATGAACAGATCATATTTTTATATTTTGATTGTTTTTACACAAGTTGTTACCGGTTTATATTTGTTTGTTTTAATATAAGATATTTTAGAAATAAAAGTTAGTAAAAAAAAAAACCGTTTATTATCATTGTAATTGCACATACAATTTCCCGTCACATAGTAATACTACAGGGTACAATACGCATACAATGTAAGATATATATTGTACTATTAATATAATATTTATTCACAAATTCATCAATGTATGTACAAATCAAAATATGATATTAGCAATTCATAGTAAAACTAAGAGTATGAAATGTTATTGCGGCTCAAATCGTAATCCCATACAACTTTATTTATCACAAAAGAGTACTATCTACGAAAGTGTATAGCTCCAAATATTGTGATGTTGAAAAGGAAAAATATACCTTATGTAAATTAAACTAGAGTCGATATTCCCTAATCCTAACCTGTGCTATTGTTAGCTATTGTGTGTACACTTAATGTAGTATACGAATTAATTATCACATTGGACCGTACCCTTTGATCTAACAATATGTCCTATAGCACCCCAAAATTTTAAATCAAATTGTATTTTAATGACCGTGCCCGTGCCCGAACGTGTTGAAACCATTTTGTGGGTTTGTTCTGGTGGTATTATTATTATTATTATTTCCTTCGGCGTTGGTTTCATTGTCGGTACTGTTCCTGTTCTCCAATTGCTGCTGCCACATGGATGAGTAGAAACCTTCCTGAGCTAAGAGATCTTCGTGGCTGAAATAAAAAATCATATAACTATTTAATATTAACAATAATACTAAACTAATAATTAAAGAAAACTAATAATTAAACTCTTTGTTTTGTTTAAATGTATTCTTTTAAATATAACACCAACACAGATTTCAATCAGAGAATGTTTCTTATTGGAATAATTTCACTTGCTTTCTTCTATTTTTAGGTAAAAGAATTTAGTAATATTTGATACTAATAAAACTGAGATGTCATTTTTTATTTGAATATTCAATCTCTGGAACTACCAGTCGATAGCACATTTATTAATACTAGATATTAGTATATTCAATTAGTAGTACCGTATGTTTAACGCCCTTTTGTATCTAACGTGGACAGAGTCGCGTAGAACAGCTGGTATCATAACACTAAACTAATACAATGCACTTACTTTCCACGTTCAATAATTTCGCCGTCCTTCAGTACGAGGATCTCGTCAGCGTGTATTATAGTTGAGAGACGATGCGCTATTATCAGAGTCGTTCTGTTAGCACAAACTCGCGCCAAGGCAGACTGGGGAAAAAAACAAAAGATATATTTAATTGTATATAGTTATTTTTTTATACTTTTAAAGTCAATCTGAAATTAAATCATAATTATTGATTGTCAAATATTACTTTATTTGCTCTTTATTACTTTATTTAAAAAGTATATCTATATATGGCGTATATTTCTTTGTTATGAATAAGGTACTTGAATATTCCTCTCAGTGTTGGTGTCGAGGGCTGACGTGGCTTCGTCGAGAAGAACGATGGCTGGATCTTTGAGTAATGTTCTTGCTATGGCTATTCTTTGCTTCTCTCCGCCGCTCAAACGTAAACCTCTCTCTCCTACCTGTATGTCACAAAAATAGGTTAGTACATTTTAAATGAATATATAATGAACCTATGAGTTCACGGGTTCGAACCTATATCGATTAATTTTTAATTATTTAAAATAAGCTTAATATGTTAATATACCATTTAAAAATATATATAAAGAAGAAGAGTCCCAGACTCGAACCCCGCTCCGATATTTATATGATAAATTTTTATATCTGTCCAACTGAGCATAAAGAATAATACCATGAGAAATAACACATATCTTAGTTTAAAAAAATCATCCCCCTGTGAGAGATACATTCACTTTTTTTTTAACTTTTGTACTTAGTTTTTGAATCTTTGAACCTACCTGCGTGTCGTACGCATCTGGGAACGTCAGTATTCTATCGTGAATGTCCGCATTCTTTGCCGCGGAAATGACGTCCGCAGAGGAAGCATTCAGCCGTCCATATTGAATGTTATATCTGAAAGTTTTCAGTCATTTATTCAAAATTATAATATAATATATAATTTAGTTTCTGAATAATAAAAACACTATTAAAAAAAACTCATAACAGTAACAAGGCATATATTATTTCCTTGGTAAATATCTTTTAAGTTACGTGTGTATGTAACATGTATACGTTTAGAATAAATTTGGTATAACAATGTTCTATTTGTGTAAATTTTCTCATTCATTTATGGACCTTACACCTTAAACTACATAAATTCTCATACAATCTCGATAAAACAAAATATGTTAAATAACAATAAATAACATAATTTATATAGACATACATTATTTATTCCTTTACAAATGATTGTCTTTTATAATTATTTATTTTACAATAACTTTTTATTTTTGTGTATAATAAAATAGTAACGAGTTTGAATACGTATATTAAATATTAATATTCCTAAACGCTACGTGTTTAATAGAAGACAGACATCAAAAAAATATTTTTTAGGTGTGTTTGTTTATTCGCGTGAAGCTTTAGAACCGATTTAAATTATATTTGATATGGTTTTACATTATATTCTCGCTCCGGTCAACTTATAGGATACTTCGAACAATTATCTCATTTTAAAGAAAAAACTGATTTAGGATATAAATTTAAGACAAAATGAGACTACTGGATATATTTTCGATTATTTTCACGGGGACACGAAATTGGGTTGGGGACGAATAGGGACGAAGTAAGGTAAAAATGTTTCTATAACACTACAGTGAGAAGATTGACTGTCGACATCCACCAATCAGGAGCTTCCATAGGGTGGCTGCTGCAGGATGTTAGTGTCAAAGGGCTGTGATTGGCTAACGCTATCAGCCAATAGGGAAGGCGAGGAGGTCAGTCGGTCTTGTCCCACCTCACGGAGTTGTTGAAGAGCACGGTGTCCTGCGGCACGACGCCGATGTTGGCGCGCAGCGAGGCCTGCGTCACCGTGCTGACGTCCTGCCCGTCCACCAGCACTGCGCCGCCGTTCACGTCGTAGAAGCGGAACAGCAGCCGCATTACTGTCGACTTGCCCGCGCCGCTGGGACCCACCTGGGACAGGTATTCAATAATAAACTGTATAAAGTATTTAAATTGCAGGACAGGACCTAGCCCTCCCTTTACCACCCTCTGTCGTGATCTCACACTTTAATATACCTCACATTGTTAATTACTCTATAAGTATCATTACACTTAGTATTTGGCCTCAAATTTACAAATTAAAATTATATATTATACGAGGACGTTGATTTTGTTTGTCAACATTAGTGTGGGTCGTGTTGTACAAATGTATCTATGTTTACAACATATATACAACAGGGAGAGATGAAGGGATCCAGGACGGGCATGGATGGGGGAAGGGAAGCGTCCGGGCCTCCATCTCTCATTGATCGTTCAAAACGTAGCTACTATAGCTACTCCAACACGATGGATCCACATACCAGCGCCACAGTGGAGCCAGGCGCCACGCTGAAGCTGACGTCGTGCAGCACGAGTCGGTCGGGTCCGTAGCCGAAAGACACGTGCTTGAACTCGACGGCGCCGCGCCGCACCAGCAGCTCGGGCGCGCCCGCCGCGTCGCGCACGTCGCCCTCCACGCGCATCAGGTCGAACATGTTCTCCATATCCACGAAGTTCTTCTGTATTGCCCTGTTCGAACAACATTCTTATTTTATTGGGATAAAAAATATTTTCACATAATATTTAGAAAATGTCTATTAGTCGCAGACCAGTCGTTTCCTGCGATGTTTAAATTATATTTAATCAAACTTAATTATGCGTTCCTAGTACTTGAAAAAAAAACTGTATAAAGTATTCCGTTTGTTGATCTAAGTATGGAAAAATCAAAAGAAATAATACTTTTGAATTTATATTGGTCAAAAAAAAATTCGTTTATTTAGTATATACTAGCCGTTACGTCATTGTAGAGATTGCAATAGACCAATATTTTGTTCATTATAGAGTTGGAGAGTTAGAGTAAGATACAATTATTTTTTAATCTGTATTTAAACTAGTACAATTAACAAAAATAAATACATTCATAGAAAAAAACTCATAAAGCAATCGACTATTGTTCTGACAATAGTCGAACAAAGTCTGCTCTGTTACTGTTTCTGCGATCCCCTGGTATTAAGTCACAAAAGCCATTACATTAAAAAAATAAGTTCCTAGTACCATTAACTTCCTCATATATCCACACCGCCATTTTGTCCAGCGTCTCATCTCGTATACAGAGCAGTTCTCTGACTCGACCGCACTCTTTGCAAGTTTAACGTCTTGCAGATACATAATTTATATATTACATATTCCATAGAAATATAAGTAATCACTGGTATTGATTCAAAGTGGGAAAGATATATATGTGTAGTCCGTTTAGTACGACTCCGCATATAGCAACCAACCGTTTATAGCGACGAAAGTTAAAGCATTTGTTTGGTTTTAGTATAACGTTGTATGAAAAGACATTCGTTTATTACGACTTCGCTTACAGCGACCATTCGCTTTTAACGACCGAAATTCACACATAATCGGTTACAACGGTCCGGTTACAACGACGAGCGTCGCCGTGTTTACAAATAATTCCTAGAAAAGAATGGAATAAATAAATAGCTATCTGCGCTGTCGCCGCGCGTCACCTTTGATTGCAGCAGAAAAGCAGCAGAAGCGCTAAATGTGTTTGTACATTCTAATTTTGAAGATGACGCCATAAAAAGCCATATGTCTCGTTTAAATAATGCAGTTCGTGCTTCCTACGATAAATAAAAAAATAAATAAAATCAGAAATTAAACAAAAATTACAGACTTTTTGTACTAAATGTTAAGTTGTTAGGATAGATTTATACCTAGTTACTTATAAGAAAGCGGTACACTATGTATGTACATTACACATCCTTACATAATTTGAATAATTAACAAATAACTATTTTGATTAAAATAAGTTTTTTTTTATCTGCTAAACGGGCATTTAACTGTAATATCTGAAAAATATTTAATTTTTTTTCTGTTCGTTTAATACGACTTCCGGTTAGTACGACATATATATATATATATATATATATATATATATATATATATATATATATATATAAATAAGTGTTTATTAGAATTAAGGAAAAAAAAAAGCAAAATCTTAATCAGAAAAATAAAATATTTAAAGTATTCAATTAATGGTGATCGTTTAGGAGATTCAGTAACATCCATCCATACCTTTATATAGATCCATCTCCATCCTATCTCTCTATCTCTCTCCTCCATCATATCAGACCATATCAAACCAAGCGTAAACTCAGCACAACAATGCAGCTAAACAGCTATTTGAAATGAATATAAGTGATTAGACTTTATTAATATTTATGCTTAATATTAGTATTTTTGTAATGACTAAATTATTGTACATTTATATATAAATGATAATAATTACCTATAGTACGTTCCGAACCAGTTCAAAGGCACGTACAGCTGCACTATGTAAGTCGCGAACAGGACATAGTCACCCACAGTCAGCTCATAGGTCTTCACCACCATCGAGATGGCCAAGAGAGAACCCGCCAATAGACCTGGGATATTCATGAAACAAAAAACATGTATTTTTTACTCTCCCCTAACAATAAAAGATTCATATTTAATTCTCAGAATAATATTCATAACTACTTTCGGAGAGAAGTCAAAAATAACATAAAATAAATAACTCCTGCGGTCAAGTCAAGACAAATTGTTTTATATATATAGATTGAGTAAGTATAGATTGAGTGATCAGAAGCCATTGTAGATAATAATAATAATAATAATAGCCTTTTATTCAGATCTACAATTTCACTACAAAATACACTTAATTAATCTAATATTCTAATATTTGCCGTTTATTCACTTTTTGTAGATTTGTTTGCCAATCGGCAAAGGCCTCCTCCAACCTTTTCCATTCTTTTCTTTCCTGCGCGACTCTGTTCCACGTCACTCCTGCTACTTCCCTAATATCATCATCCCACCTTTTCTGTGGTCTGCCTCTTTTCCTCTTACCTTCTCTAGGATACCATGCTGTTATTTTCTTGCTCCATTTATCATGGCCTCTTATCACATGTCCTGCCCATCTCCATTTGAGCCTTTTTATTTTCAACGTTATGTCTATGGTTTTTGTTTTGTTCCTAATGAAGTAGTTTCTCAGTTTGTCTGATTTTTTAACACTCAACATGCTTCTTTCCATAGCATATTGGCATGTTGCGAGTTTGCTTGTCATTTTCTGGGTTAGTGCCCATGATTGGCAGCCATACATAAGGACTGGTAGTACGCAGGTGTTAAACAATTTACTTTTTAGGTTTATGTGAAGTTGTTTATTTTTCATAGCCTCCTTCAGGCTCCAGTATCTTTTCCAGCCATTCGTGATTCTCCTCTCAGCTTCCTTGATCATAGGTTCTTTTTGAGTAATTAGCTGTCCCAGGTATACGTATTCGTCTGTGTAACTGATTTCTGTGTTTTTTAATTGTATCGTACATTTGGTTCCGTTTGTCATCACTCTGGTCTTTTCTGGATTCATTTTTAAACCTACTATCTCGCTTTCTTTCGCTAGGTCTTCTATCATTTTGCTGATATCTTCTGGTGTTTTGGCGAAAAGCACTATATCATCCGCAAATCTTAGGTTCGTCAGCGATGTGCCGTCTACGTTGATCCCGAGATTATACCAACTGAGTCGCCTGAAGATTGCCTCCAATAATTGTAGATACAGGTTATATATTAATTATATAACACTAATACATTATTTTAATATATAAAAATTAATTTCAATCAAACGTATTTTCATTGAGAAGCCAATAAAATTATTGGTAGCATTGAGAAACATCTTATCCGATACAGATATCGCATTTATAAATATTTGCCATTAAAATACATTAAAATATTTTAAATAGCATATAAAAACTTTTTAAACAAAAACTTGTTTTTGGAAACTCTATATTATTATTTTTTTTTTAATACAATCTTGTATCCATAAAGTTTTACAGCTTATACAATTTACCTCAAATTGATATAAAGATCAAACATAAACAATTTCAATTAATATAACGATAATAGCGTCATTATTTTATTATTCATAATAAATCAAACAATTATAATATAAGTGCAACAGATTACATAATTAATTGTTCAACACTCACCGGCACAGATTATTATATTCTGAATTGTGTTCAACATGCTCAGGGTTATCAGTGACTTGAATTCTTCTTTCTGTAACAATTTACATTATTTATTATTATATATATTCTTTTATATAGTTTTTTTTGCCGTTTTCCTTAGCATTATATAATATTAATATAACTATTTCATATTTTTTATTTAAAAAAAAAAAAGGAAACATTCTTTTTTTTTATTTAATCAACGCTTATGCATCGACATCTGTGTTCTTACACTTAACTAGTATTTTGTCAATTTTATATTTTTTATTATAAATAAAGAAAGACTGTCGAATCATAATTGTTTTTTGACAGTTCTTTATATATAACTTAGGTCCACCTGATAATTTAATATGGCATCCTTGTAAGCAGACACTTCGTAAGACTCAGCACCGTAATATTTGACAGTTTCGAAGTTCAGTAAGGAGTCCACTGAGCGTGCTTTCTGTTCGTTGTCGGCGAGATTCATTCTCCGTTGGTATTTTGTACGCCATTCCGTCACCATGATTGTCGCAACTGAAAAAAAAAACCACTAGGTACTTGTAAGAAATACAAAAAAGTTATATTTATTTATATATTCTTTATTAAATGTAATAGTGATGTCACCAATAGTCGCATTCGCATTCGCGAATATTCGCATATTTTCACACATTCGCATCTACATTCGCATTCGCAAAACTTTTGCGAAAGTTTGGCAAAAATATCTAATGAAACAAACATTTTGATGATAATAGTAGGTTCATCCCGACATAAAAAAAAACATTCATTTCTTGTGTTTTAATGCGAGAAAATATAAAATGAAAATAAAATATACAATGCAGCGTTAACAAACAAAAACAAATTCTTTTATGAAATTTGAACAAAAATTTAATATTCGCATTCGCATTCGCCAGTGCCGGTAGCATTTATTCGCATTCGCATTCGCAACTGCCAATGTGCCGAAAATGACATTCGTTACATCGCTAGTATGTAGGTACATCAGGTTAAGAAAAAACTCTTAAAATAAAATGTAAAAAAGCGAATTTATCCCGAATAAGCGAACTCTTCCAGGTAGTCCTAAGCTCCGCACATCATTATACGATTTAGCCACACTATTTGACCTTCAAAAATGGCAAGCACCTTGAAGAATGGAGACTCCTTTTCATTACTTTACCACACATCGCCAAGGTCAAATAGTGTATCTAAATCGTATGATGAGATAGGAGTATAACACACACACAGCAATAATAATATAAATATAAAAGATAATTTACAGTATTAGAAAACAAAGACCAACTCACTTATATAAAGGATCATTGTGACGAAGACAATGAGTCCGAACCAGGCGTTGAAGGCCGTCACGAAATACGCCACGGCTACCACAATGTCTATAAGTGTAGGCGTTATAGAAAACAGAATGTATGATAGGAGATTGTCAATGGAGTCTGTTCCTCGATCCATGACTCTGAGGACTTCGCCCGTCTTGCGAGATAAGTGCCATTTGAGAGGCAGGTCGTGGAGGTGACGGAATAGTTTTAGCTGAAATTTATTATATTTGTTATTTCATTGCTTCAATATTTCTCCAACTTGATCACAAACGCTTATATATTTCGAAGAGCATTAGAGAATTGATAGAATATCATACAGCTTTATTTGTATCCATTTTTTTAAAAGTGGAACATTGAACCAAACTCAAACTATTTAAAAAATATTCTATGAACTATAAATACACAAAATTGATATATTTAAAGCTCAATATGTTACTGTTTTTCATATTTATCAGTACTTATAGACATTTGACTTTCATTAAATATTTATATTAAATATTTATATTTATATTTTTTAATTTACAGAGATTAACGAATTAGACGTCTGAATTCGTAGTTGTCAATCAATGTTAACTTTTAATTTAAATCCGATATTTTTAGTCACTTACTATTTATTTAAAAGATTTTTAATTATGAATTTAGTTATTTTATTTTCGGCTTATCCAATTTAAAAATCCTTATAAAATTAGTGCTCCATATCATTTCAAAGTACGACGCACTATTTGACCCAAAAAAAATGCTAGTAAGAGTACCGATCAGATTCGCACTAGCTCACTAAGAGTCTTTTCACAATTAGTACGCTAGTTGACCTAGCGCTTAGAAAATTGGATAATGAAATGGTTGCTTTAGTTATTTTATTTTGACGGCCTGTTATTAATTTGTATGAAAAAATAAGTTGTTTACTTATTGTCTATTCAGTTTTGGACCTATAAGTAAGTAAATGTAATAGTTTCGATAAAATATTTCAACATAATGAATCAGTTTGTAATATTCAACGAATATGCATTATTAAATTACGTTGATGCAATACGAGTCTCATATGACGCCCGTCAAAGTCATCGAGTGGTCTGAACACTCAACCAGAGACACAACGCTTCATGTTACATGTAAAAATATATATATACTATATATTTTTCAATATTCAAATTCCAAACAAAATTGTAAGGGAAGGGAAGGTATTTTCAGTTTAGATATTCGCTTATAGAGAATGAAATAAAATAAAAAATATTTATTTTATTTTTTAAATTATATTTTACCCTAATTAAGATTTTCTAATCTCCTAATACTTAATGAAATGGTGGGGGAGGTAAATCATACTATCATTTTATATATTCCTTTGCAGTCAAGAACAAAAAAAGTAAAAGGTAAAATGGCATACTGATAAAAATTTACACAGACCTCCAACTCCCGCGTAGTGTACTGCTGTACTCTTATCCATAGGAAAGATCGCAAGTTGTTCAACAAGCCCATACTCCCCGTGCCTCCACCCTGGAGGAACTTGAAGAAGACGTATAGCACCACCAGGTCCCAACGGAAGTACAGCGGCGGTGTTGACAGGCTGTCCACTAGAATATGAGATCGATTGGTTAACTAACCTACTAACTAACTAGTGGCCGCATTTAATTTAACTATTTAGCCACACTATTTGACTTTGAAAAGTCGCGAGTACCTTTAAGTACTTATCTTATACACACTTCATACATTGTAAGTACCTTATTACTACACGACACAATTTTAAGGTCAAATAGTGCAGCTAAATCGTATAATTAAATGCGGCCACAACTCGTAACCTAATAGTTTAGGAAATGGCTTGTGTGCAAAAAAAACACAATATATATGTGTGTGTATTATTAATTATATTGACGTTTTTAGTGTTGTAATTTATTATGTATATATTTGTATATTATAAATATTTATATGATAGTTTGTTCGTATTTGTATATTATGCCCTTTAATATTTGCAAATAAACAGGTTTGTAGTAGTCCAATCCTATCAGAGTGAAGCAGTCTGGGAGAGATCTCTACCTAGTAATAATGAAAATCCATCAATAGTTTGAATGTTTTTCTTTTCTTTTTTGTACTGTACTTTCATCTTGCAATAGATAATAAATAACTGTTATTATATTTTAAATTATATAAAAAAGCATTTATCTAACAAGTAGCTAACCAGTGTAATAAAGATAATAATAAATATATATTATTGACGCAAAATTACAAAAAAGAGAGAAAAAATGATAAAAAGAGAGAGAGAGGTCATAATGGTGCCATAAAGGTTGCCTTATCGCTAAAAAGCGCGAAAATATATCTGCCAGGCAACCTCAAGTTTAGGATATACTGTGATAAGTTATAAGAAATAAAGATTAATAATAAAATTAGACTGTATTTAATATAGCAATAAGGTACTAAATAAATATATAAATATATAATTACAAGTTGCTTTCTCACATTTACAGAAAAAATAAGTTTTTACAAAAATAAAATTATAACCAGTCTAAACTAACTTTTTTGATAATATCTTAATAAAACCTATCTACGAAAAACTTAGACTTTTCATTTCATAGATTACAAAATTTTAAAAGACTAGAAAATAATCGATTCATATTCATTAAAGACGCATCTCTGAATACAGCGTTTGTTCAAAAGCGAATGGTTTATCTTTCTATTGCAACAGTAACGCATTAACAAAAGCGATTGTTTAAACAATTGATCTATTTGACTTACACTTTAAGGCCGTATTTAATCATACACCGTATTTTAATGTATTGAATGTAATTTAAATGAATTGTCAAGAAGTTTTAAAATCGACACATATAAGACTTCATATAAAATACTATTTAAACTTCATATAGTAATTATTACAGCGTACGGCCTGGGGTCAAAGTATATCATTTTGAATATGCAAAATTTAGGTACTTCTGATAAGTCCAATACTCAAGGTTATTAAAGAGATTCACGAAACATTAACGATATTTTGAGATAAAATTTGACTCAAAATAATTTAAATAACCATATCAAAAATTTTACTTTATACATATATATATATAGTAAATTAAATAGAAATATATGTGAGTTTATATATATGTGTATAGGTCTGTTCTTTTGAAGTGATTTTTAAAAATAATCTAATTTTATTTCATTAAACACATGAATGCAAAAATTAATGTTACTTTATTTATTGAACTCATATTTGCAGTCGGTAAAAATAGAAATAAATAAATTGCATTACAGCTGAATATAAAAAAGTGAAAATAATTGATTCAATCATCAAAGAAACAACAAAAGAACTAGATATACAAACAAACTTACCTATCTTCTTGCTATATATAGGTACATATAAATTGATAACTCGTCCAGCAAGCAAAGCCAGTACACATATAAGTACGTATATTTGCAGGCACACACTCTTGCTGGGCCACATAAACGGCAGCAGGGTGCGGAGTTTGCTGAACACGTTACGAAAGGTTGAGCTGTTGTCATTCTGAAAGAACATGTTTTCAACTTAACAAGACTAAACATGTTTGTTTTCGGATGAAACAATCTTATCTCAAAAAGGTATTATGGTGTGAACAAAGAAATACACAATTAATAAAAAGGGTTTGGATTATTTTTTTCTCATGTAAAATAAATCGAATTTAGATTTTATTAAAATTGCAGAAGCATTTTTTTAATGAATGAACGAATAAACTTTTTTTTTTTTTTTTAAAGTAACTAAGTTGATGCTCGGCTACATTCCACCTGATGGTAACTGGAAATGTAGTCGTCGTGGTAAGACGCATCAGCTTAGGAGCAGCCTATTCATGCTTCGCATTTTTAAATCCCCTATATGTGAATTTAAACTTGTACTATTATTTATTATAAAAAAGCAGTATTTCAATTAAAAACTGGTTTACCTTTCACGTATTTTTCTGATGTGCATACAATATGACAATGCCTAATATAGAAGTATGAAGGCTATTGAAAAACTTGATTCTTTGTTAACAGTTTAACTACATTTTTTAACTTATTAAATATAAATAGTTCTGGTTTTATTCTCATTTCTGAACTCAGTTGACGTCGAATGATTGCTTATCATTAAAAATATATAAAAAAATATTTTTAAATATTCCAATTAACAATTGATAATTCATATTTGTGATTTCTTTTGAAATATAAAACTTATAATCATTTCTTTCATATTTTTGTATTAAAGTAACAATTCACACAATAAGATCAAATAACGTACACAATGTATCTAACACCTATGACACATTTCATTGTCTAGTTAGACAATAGAATGTACATAATTTCTCAGAAACCAAGTATTATTTGTTGATATTGAATTTAACATAAAACCTGTACCTTAAATGCATTTTTCTTCGGATCTGTTACTATTAAATGATTTTGATATGGACATGACATCTTAACCTATAACCTATTATAAAAGATTATAATAACAAGATTGTCATTTTGATTGATATGCATAAAAACTCTTTTGAAATAGTGAACCTCTTTGCTAATTAATGACAACCTTATTGTTTAAAGACAAAAATATAAATAGTTTCAAAAATAACATAAAATGTATTTAGTATAATATTAGTAACTCACCCTTGGTGGTATGTTTCTACGATTTCCATCATCAGTGTCGAGATATTCATAAGGATGCTTTATGCCAGGTGCTTTCATTCCGAGAATAAACATTATCATGCAACAAATGTATCGACCAACAAAAAGAGCCATTTCCAAACGATCTTGTAGACTACAAAAAATAATTAAGATTAATATATATTTTTTTTGTGGAGGTAATGTAAGAAAATATACTTACTCTCTTAGATGCCACCACCACCCATCTTTGTTTAGATTTAAAAATGATAAATTCTCAGATATGAATATCAATGCCCAAAACACAAGTAATACAAAACCATGGCCCCTCGGTAGTACTGACGGTAATAGAAACCGCGTTTCTATCACAGCTAGATATGCTGATAGTGGAAATATTATTACATTCACCACCAGTGCTAATATCTAAAATTATAATATACTATTATTAATGTTTTTAGAAACAAAATTAAAATAATATATTAAAAACAAATAATAGAGACAGCTTATCATACAAAATACTTTAAAAACAACAATTTCTTGAAAATCTAAATTGTTTTGGAAAATTAAAAATATTTAAAAACAATTTCTTAAATATCATAATTACTAAAAACAAAAATAACCCCACATTCAAGTATTTACTAAACATAAAAATTAAATATATCCCTCACCATATATCCATAAATATGTCCTCCTTGAAATACAAAAGCTTGTAAGAGGAACCGAATAATAGCCAATATAGGTACTAAAAGAGTGAAAAACATCTGCACCCAAAATAGCTTTGGTGATCTAACATCTGTTATTTCAGTTGCATATCTGTAAATTTAAACATCAAAGTCTTACAAAATACACATAAAAGATAAACTTGATAATTTTTATTTTAATATTAATGATTTTTAAGACAATTACAATAGTGTTAATCTAAAAAAAATAAGGAATTAATATTTCTTATACACCCTGATATAATATTTCTATTACCTTTTATACATTATAACTTGTATTAATCCAAAAATAAGGAGAAAGCCACCAATAAAGGCAGCAGATACAGTCTCCATAAAACATTGTGAAATACCATGATCTATCCATACTTCTAAGAAAGTCACATTCGGCGGACAGTACTCCATTTCTATATCTAAATATACATAAAAAAAAATTACTACAATAAAGAATGATTATATTTAATTTCTATACAAGGAAAAGCCGGTTATTTTAGAAACGACTTCATTGAAATTTATATTGTGATATAAAAGTGCTAAAATATACTTTAAACAATTAATAACGTTGATATTGTAACAATGTAATAAAAAAAATAAAGGAAATAGAAAGGTATTCTTCTACTTACATTTTGCAGTTTCTTATAAAGTTACGGCGTAAAAGATGTCAACAATGTGTACATTTCGTCAATAGTAATTACACAATGGTAATATTACAATCATTAAAATATTCTAGGGCTTAATTTTAAGTTTTTAATGAAGAAAGGAAATATTTCTTACGTTTGGTTACCACCTCCGTTTGCTCTGTATAAATTAAATATAATATTTGATAGGCATTGTATGACTAGACGTTTGTCGGCTTATCCGACAAATGACAGATGACAAGTGACAACTGACAATTGCTGAAAAATTACATACGACACTTATAACAGTCACTAAATGTTCCAAGTAAAAAAGTTGAAGTAGTATTACAATATATTACATTAAAATCATCACAAGAATATAATGTGCATGGAAATGTGAGATATGCGAAAATAAGTTGTAAAAAGTTGTTAACTTTAATAGAATAAAAATAACATAAATATGTTTTTTAAGATGCACACTGAAAAGCTAAATTATTATATATCTAGTTATGACCAAAATATTACTTTTCAGTTTTATTGATGTAAGGAATAAAGTCGTCTGCTTACAACGTTAGAAAGATAAGATGTAAAAAATAAAGAAAAAAAAAATTAAAGTTAGAAAGATTGAGACACAACAATTTAACATTCAAAAATGAGACAAATAATATCCCGGGTTTTAGAATAATATATAGACTGAAAAATTGGTAGGCAAAATAAAAAGTTGATTGCTAACTCTGATATTTATAAATTATTGTGTAAATCATTTAGCAAACTCGGCTACAAGGAAAAAAATGTATTGTTGTATTATTATCTGTTTTACGTTGACGAAGAGTTTCGTTCCAAACTACGCGATTATATTGTCTGTACTGTACTTTGCTGGCTCTTGCGATTTTTGTTGCGAACCCAAAACGAAATTGAAATGACGGATCGTGAGCGAACGATGGTGAATGTGGGTTATTTCGATAGTTTTTTAGTCGAACAAGTTTTGCTCATATGAATAAACAAAGAAACAGTTGTAGAAAATTTAGATGAAAATTAATAAAACACATTTAGTTCTCGCATTCACATCTTATATTATTTTGATATAAGAAATGTGTCAATCTTCATCAACAAATGGTGTTGTAGATCAGTGAACAGTAGTCATGTGAAGAAGGTTATGACTAAAAGTGGGAAATTCAATTGGAAATTGGGTGTGCAATTTGTGTTTGTATTGAGTGGAAGTGTCTAGTTATTGTGAGATATAAGTGATTATTCAGTCTCAAAATGGCGGACCTAGAGGCTGTGCTGGCCGACGTCAGCTACTTGATGGCAATGGAGAAGTCGAAATGCACTCCAGCAGCTCGGGCTAGCAAAAAGATCGTCTTACCTGACCCAAGGTACTATTTCGTAGAAAATGGTGTGACAAGAGACAACTTTAAACGTATTTACGAATACTTGTCCTCTTTTCAATTGTTTACTAAATGTTTTAAATATGAAAATGTCATATTTTTTAGGTTAATACAAGGATATGACTAAACGTATCAATATAAATCCAATAAGAATACCGAGAAAACAAGTTTCTGTTATTTCAACTCTATAATTTGCAAATGAAACAATATAAATTAATATCAATAACTATGATATACTTCTTAAATATTATTGGACACAAAATATGACATTCAATAATTTCTTAAAATTAAAATAATAAACTATATATATATTTTTTTTTATTTTTTAAAACAATTATATTTTTACATGTTAATGGAATAAAATCATACTAATAAATATTAACACTCTCACAGTTAACAACATTCAAAAACAACTTTATTATTTTTGGTTTTTCAGATGGTTTTAGAAATTAAATAGTTTTTACCAAACAAGTATTAAAAAAACTAATCAATTTGGTTTATTTTGCATAAAAACCTTGTATTTTGCATAAATTATATAAAGATATTTGATAGTATGTGTTTGAAAATATATTAAGAAGAATCAGTCTTATGAAAAGATCAAACATCTAAACTTACTAATCTAAGCATTATAACCTTTTTAATAAAATGTCAAAGCAAAGTATAATATTACAAAAACATAAAATAATCAAAACATTACCAAATTATGTTAGCTAAAGATAAAATAAAATTTTAATCAATTTTATACTATAATTAAAAATATTTTGTAATCATTAGCTACTAAAGAAAAAAAAATATTACATTTATCATGTTTAATTACCAAATAGAATATAAATATCTATTAGAAATTATTATGCCTCCTATATTTGTTAAAATAAAATATATCACATAAAAATTGTGTTTCTAAATAATAGTAAGTTCTATTGCTGTTAAAATAAGTATACTTACTTGTGTCAATAAATGCAGGCTATACCAATAGGTTTTCCTTACAGATTATAGAGGGAACAAAATGATATATATTTCTAACAGTTACGGAAGTAGTTTGTACATAAATAATTAGTATATACCTCTCATAGAGTTTAAATAGTATAAAAAACAAGGAGGTAAAAAAAAACTAGATCAAACCTCACTGAATAATGTAAATAATTAAACACGAAAACAAGCTTATGTCTGTATGTTTGACAGTTATGACACACAGATTTAAAAATTATAATGCTCCTCAGTTTTTATATTATTATCCTCTAACATGTCATTGAAATAACTGAAGATATTTTGATGAGACCTATCTTAGTATCATTCCAGGGTAACCAGATATCACACCGAAATGTGCCCAACAGTTTAAAAGTAACAATGTTAGAGATAGGTTTCATTCTTATAACATTCTTCAATTTTTGTTTTGAATTTTGAACAAAAATATATCTCAATGAAATAAACTTCTTATTTAATTTTTACAATACTCTGTTTATTTTATTCCTGACGTGAGTTTTTAATTCCGCATACAAAACGTTAATCATATAATAATAGTTGTAATTTTTAACTCACTTGAGAGGTAAAATTATGTTGGGTTGAAATACCTAGACTAAAGTTTTGATAAAACGCAGATTCCTCGTGTTCGACGACAGGACTACAACGATTTATTTATTACTACCTTGGCACTTGCATAGTTTTTTTGGCGTTTATATCTTGTCTAAACACAGCGTTAAAAATTACTTATTTCTGTGTACCTAATATATACTCATATCACTTCAAGCAGAGGTATCCGTTTATAAGTTCTTTTGTATTGATTAAAATTTCATTTAAAGTCACAGCTGACGTAGCAAATCCGAATACACCGAAATCGATTATTAATAAAAATATGTTATAATCAATTTTTTCTCAAATCTCTTTGTTCTAGTTACGATAATAAGGTAATCCAGAACACATAAAACTGAACTTCAATCGTAATAAATGTCTACTGAGATTGATATTAAAATATTCTATTCAAATATTCTTATCAAAATAGTTTTATAACATCATATTATGACGTAAAAATACTGTCGTTCTGGGATATTTTATCTATTGAAACGATTGAAGTCATTCCTATAACACCATCATTAAAAGAGTCTTAATATAAGTTATAAAGCCTTATGCAGGCAGAAATGAGAATATACTGACATCGTGGTTCACGTTTCTATAAATATATTACACATATTACAAGCTATATCTAAAAGTAATGTCGTTTTTATCAAACAGCCGTCTTAGTGCTAACGAGTCGTAGGTAGTAGGGTTTACTCAAATAGTGGGACCTTATTAGCATTTATTTATACTTTAACGTATTTTTTCTTAATACGCTGCCTGATTTATTTATTAAGTATGAAATTTTCTTATACAACTATCCGACAAACAAGAATGTAGATTAGGAATCGTAAAACTCCAACCAACCAAGTAAGAATATGACATATAAAGCTCGTGGTTGCCACATAGTAAACAAAACTATAAAACATTTTTGTCATTTTATTTATTTGTTGAATCTTATATTTTGTCCGAGTGTATTAATGTATTGACATCCTAATGTGTGTTTTTGTTACAGTGTTCGCAGTGTCATGCACAAATACATGGAGAAGAAGAATGAAGTAAATTTTGACAAAATATTCAATCAAGTCCTAGGTACGTATTAAACAAATAATATAATTATAATAACATATTGTTCCAAAGAAACATATTATATTCAAATTACATTAAAAAGAAAATCGATTCTTGTAAAAACGCGCTTGCGACATTTTTCCTGATAGCTTAATTGAATTATCTCAAAATAACTAGGTTAGTATGTGCGAGCACCCTTTGAAGCGTTCTTTCATCTCGTCTGATGTATGTATGCCTCCACAGAGCTCGCTTATGCCGTAAGATTCGTGCCTCTCCTTTTGCACTTCAACGGCCATTATTAGCCATATATACTAGCATGACTTCTATATTATATTGATTTTACCCCATTGTCACCACAAATATTTTAATTTAATGTATGCAATGTAATCTTTCATTATTTAAATAATAACATTTGTATATATGTTACATATTATGTAACTTTCAACTGGAGACGTAGATCATAAGTGACAGTTGTTTATATGTAAATTGTAATACTCTTTTTCAATAATATCGTACCCTTGACGCGTCTCTTCAATATCTTTACATCGCATGTTGTACACGACATTACCTACTGACCCAGTATCAAAATTATTGATAACTTTACAATACGGTATAAAGATAATGACTAAACTCTTGTATTGGTCTAAGAAAGATTTCTAATATGTATGTAACGTTTTATATTCTGCGAAGTCAAACGGCTATGGGCTATCGCCTAACCTCTTAGTAATATCTTATTTTATTTTTGTCTGTTTTTAATTTATTTTTATTTTTTTTTCCTGATAATGATTTGATATCTAATTCTTCGTATCCTATATATTTTGTATGTTATTAATATTTTAATTCCTTACCTTAATCGAAATAACTCCCATATTTTTTTTATATTATTGAAATTCAAATATATAAAGTTATTTATTAATTAAAGTTATTTATACTATTTAGTTTTCCTGATTTATAAACATCCTATTCAAAGGATTTACCTTAATTTGTTTGTCCGTCGCAAGCATTATGTAACTGAAGTATATAATAGTAAATAATATAAATAACATTATCATCAGAAACTGAAGTGTCCGAATTCAAGGGTTATACATAAACTTAATGACACTATAGAGGAGCAAAAATATTAATTTGGTACATAGTTCTATATTTCAGAATCTACTAAATACTCCTAAATAGAACTCATGGGCGATGGCTCTTAAATTTGCAGTTATTAATGAGCCCATTTTATTATACAATTTAAATGACACTATTGGACCTTGAAAAATAGCGACTAGGCGTCTCCACCAATTAGAGAGATACACTAACTCGCTAACAGCCATTTCAAAATAATAGTGACATGACTGAATAATGCCCCTATTTCATTATACGATTTAAGCCTTACTATACCTTGAAGAGAGGCGAGGAGTGTAAATCTAACAATCAGATAGTTAGTGCCTCGCTCTGATTATTGGAGTCTTACCCGACATTTTATCAAGACCAAATAGTGTGCCCTAAATCGTGTAATGAAATGGGAGTACAAGTTTATTGGATGAGGCCGGGGCAGAGTATCTAACCGAACCTTATCTGTAATGACGTAAGTAATGACAGTTATTGTAATTATGATATGATTGATAATTGCGCGTAATTCATTAGTACCTAAAGTGTGAAAGGAATATATATTTATTTTTCTATAATGAAGTCATTTCTTTGCGGCAATTACGAAAGGTTTTGTTTTTTATCGAATCAACCGTAAAAGTTAGTTTCTTATTATTGTAGAATCGAGTCCAAAGATTATTTTTAAATATATAATTTACAGGTTTTATACTGAAGTGTTAAGTTAATTTTAATTAATTTCACATAACTTTATGCAGAGCACTTGTAGTTTTAATTGGATATAATCTAATATATGTTATATTGTTATATGTACCATCATTATTATATACATGTTATTTTCTATATATATGTATATATAATCTCTATTGACATAAATGCAGTAGGTACGTGTTATAAGACTCCATAATAGTAAAAAATATTATTTTATAACTATTTAAACCATTTTAAAGACCTAGGTAGATCAGTATAGTACTTAATTCTTCGTTTTGAAAAATACGTAAGTCTAAAATCGAATTAACTAACTTTACAAAATAATTAAATAAAAAAAATAACTAACATGCTATCAAAAAAACTTCGTAATCAGCTTAAGTTTTTTAGAAATTTGTACAATAGATATAGATACAATACTAGTAGATATAGATATTTTATCTAAGTTTAAAAAAAAAAAACTTAAAAATATATCCTTTATATCTGATAAAAAGCTTAGCATTACTCTTAAGATAATACATTAAATATTATAGCAATAAATTAACGATTTAAAAACTATGTACTACAATATAAAGACTATATTTAATATATATTTATGATTAAGAATGCTTTGCGAAGTTTGAAACGTATCTGCCGCTATTGTATTAAATGTTTGACTTGTTTTTTATAAAAATGTTCGTGTATTGTTTTTTTATTTAAAATTGTTTATAATATGTATATACAAAAAATATGTGAATGTATGTTTATCAGTTGTCTAGCACTCACAGTATAAACTTTGCTTAGTTGGAGGCTAGATTGCGTTGTGTGGATATATCCGAATATTTATTATTCTGTTGTTATAACAAATAACGTTTTATAGATAAATGTTACGCAATATTTTACAAATTGCGTCGTAATTTCAAAGCGTACCGTATATAATATATAAAAATAGATTTGTCAAAATCATACGAAATATCAAAACAAATACTCAGCGCTAATATTTTTGTTAAAGAAAACTAACTGATCTATTAATTATGAGATGAAAGATTTATAATGAAATAATCAAGACGTCAATGTTAAGATACTGAAGAGCTTATGTAAGGCTAAAACGTTTCATATGTTGTATGGTAATGGGATTCAAACTTTCCGCGAATTGAAATTTCCTGAAAAATGTATCGCAGATTCAAAGTATTGGAGAGCTCTGAATCATTTTGTGAATCATATATGTATTCTTAAAATGTCTTCAAATTTCAAAGAATAATAGTTTCTTATTATGGCTCATGCTCTTCTAACCTAGATTTCGTTTATTATCCCGGAACTTTCAGCATTATCTTGATACAAACGAGGTCTCATACATATTATTCATCTGGACAGATTTGTCTTCCATGACATCTTTCTTACTAAACCTGAAAGTACCAATAACTAATCCGGGATTCAATCTACCCTGAGATCTTTGTTAACGGTTAACAACCGGGGCTAGTGATGTACATCAGTGAAGGCAACAGGTATCGACGTGGGTGCTTTGCCCCACGAGGCATCGTCATAATCACTATGGGAAAAAGCTTTTATGTTCTATCGAGTCGATTAAATCTTTTGATAAACAGAATTGAAACGTTATATTAATATAAGATATTTGAACTTATGTAACACAAACAAGTATTAAATTACATTTGCTTAAAAGTTACATGACAAATACATTTGCTTTAAAGTCGCAGAAATAAACGGAGTAAAGAAAATAGTTGGTACTTGTTTGAAAATATCTATAAACATGTAACCGTTTAAATTATAAATCCATACGGGCAGGGAATTGAACCAGCTGCCTTTAGAAAACCGACCCGTCGCTCTACCAATAAGGGAACCGTGTTACCTTTTACTTAAATAACAAACCAAAATGTTGGTATAGTTTATAATTACATGTAGTAATACATCTTCATTGTTGCAGGTTATTTATTATTTAAGGAATTCTGCGAACAGACTTCAGACGAACCAGTGCCACAATTAAAATTCTACGAAGAGGTATATATTGTAAGATCATAATTTATTATCTATACATAGTACCAATACAATAATAAAATAATTATTAACAGATAAAATTATATGAGAAAAAGGAATGCGTGGAAGAGAGACGGAGGATCGCGAGAGATATTTACGATAACTTTATAATGAAGGAGCTATTGGCACACTCTCACGTAAGTATATATCTATTAAGAGTACTTTACACAAGGCTAATTCCGTTTCTGTCTGTCTAAATAGTTTTCAAATCAAGATAGGCTACCAGTCCCATATATTAGTCGTAGTATTTGAAGTAAGTTTCATTAAGTAAAGAGAGATGTTTGAGTAAGGATCTTAAAATCGTCAGCCGAGTTGCCGCAGACGTTGTTTGTGTGAAGAGCTCATTTAAGTAGATATTGTTGGCTACGAGCCAGTTCACTGCCACTTCGCAAGCCTACAATAAAAGTAACGTGTGTTACACATTGCTTTGAGACTTGTGATTTCTATCTTTTATGTTTATTGAGACTTTAATTAAATATACATATTAAATATTTCATTTAATTAAAGACGGCATATATTTCTATCTATTCTTTAATATTAATTATTTCTTCAATCGAATGTATTTGTGATAATAAAATACGCACATCTTGATTGTATGATTATATAAAAACTATTTAGACGAAAAAGCATTTGGCATACAACAGTATATAAAGTTTATATACTGTGATATTTCTGTAACAGTAAACAAAGCTGGTTTAAAGCTTTGGTAAATGTACACTGCCTTTGGTTTGAACCACAGTATAATTACAGTGAAAGTATAATTAGAAACAACAGAATAAATTATATTAAGTTAAAAGTGTATGAAGTTAAAGGATTAATTATAATATATAATAGAAATATCATTTTTTTAAATGAATTATTGACAATTCATGTATTTGTTCTTATGCATTCTTTATTGTAATTTTTTCACACCAGCCTCAGCGTGCATCTTTAAACTATTCGTAATTAACTCGTCCTTCCCTTCTAACGCCTCACCGGTAACAAATTTCCGTTTCACAGTATAACACCATTCATAACGACTGCATGCATTTAACTTGGTTTGTTTCTTCACAGCGTCGATTTTTATTTTCCTATCATACTGAATATTTTAAATTTATCTATAAAATATTTTCTTTCCAATTTCAATTGTCAAAAAGCATTGCATTTTTTGTTTTGTGAATTTACAAGAGGTCAGCGACCTTGCGGCAAAACTATTCAGCGTCTGAAATTGTCTTTTTCTACTAGAATATACTTTGATAGAAATCTGAATACATCGGCACAAGTTACTAACGCTGTTAGACATTTGTTCTGCTTACAAGAACTGTAATATTAATGAAATTAGAATGGAAACATACAAGTGATACACTCAAACCCAATTCCATAGTTATTTATTTAATGCTGTAAGTTTGGATTGGTTTTACATTGTCTGTTATTATAGTTATAATATATCG
Organism: Dircenna loreta; assembly: GCA_963555665.1. Lineage (NCBI taxonomy): Eukaryota > Metazoa > Arthropoda > Insecta > Lepidoptera > Nymphalidae > Dircenna > Dircenna loreta. The sequence continues at coordinate 18,783,082 of OY743092.1, forward strand.
CTTTTAAATTAATTGTCAAATATAAATTTAAAGGAATTGTGTTTAAAAGAATGTAAATAATTACATTTGAACATCCTATAATAATAATAGACTATTAAGATGAACAGATTTGTTTTTATAGTATATTAATGTATTCAGATATGACCTACATATGACGAGTGCTCTCAAACTTTTTTCCCGGCGGTGTATATCCATCAGCCTTTCATATATACGCTTGCATTGCACAAACGAAATTCCTTTAAAAGTTAAGTACGTCCTCAGTGACTAAATTGAAGATTTTAAGCGACTTTTTCAATTGGATAGATTTTTTTTTCCTTCTTTTTCCAAGAGCTCGACGTTTCACTTATCTGTCTTGACAGTGACGAAGTCTGAGAGAAAAGTATAATTTATTGTCTTGAGGCTGCTTAAATAAGTGGAGTGGCCTAAGAGAGGTTGAACATATATAAAGAAATATAGGATATTTATTCTTAAGACATTATTATATAATGTTTTTTTGTTACTGTGATGAAATTTTATTAGAATAATATAATAAGTTAACCGATTGTCGGGTCAATGACACCTTTAAAAATATAACATTTCACCAAATGTTTTTGATCAGCACGTTCCACATTGATTATTGTTTCAGGATTATTCTAAAGAATGTGTAGCTCATGTCCAAAAATATTTAATGAAACATGAGGTGCCGGCGAATCTATTTGAGGTAACATCTTTGAATACTGTTTATATTTGTTTTTGTTCACGGAACTACATATATTGTGATGTTTTTTTTTTTAGCCTTACATTGAGGAAATATTTCAACATTTGAGAGGGGAGCCGTTTAAAAATTTCTTAGAAAGGTAATGTTTATGTATAATATTTAATAAAGATATTAAATGAATGTATTTATATATAACATTTGTTTTCAGTGATAAATACACGAGGTTCTGTCAGTGGAAAAACTTAGAGCTAAATATTCAGTTGACGATGAACGACTTCAGCGTGCATCGTATTATTGGTAGAGGAGGCTTCGGAGAAGTGAGTTAGATTTCATACATACTACTGTGTTTATAATTTATATAGCTGTTTGAAGGGGTTGGTTAAGGGGGGGGGGGGGGGGGGGGAGTGGGAGTAAGTCAGATCATTCATTCTATAGACAAAATAGACAAAATGATATAAAAATCAGTACCAATATAAAGCCGTAGTTGTGTTAAATACTTACACATATATTATATTACCATATATATTCTTGTGACGATAAAAAATATATTATTATAATACAAGTATTCATATTGTCAGGTAGGGGTAATAGCATTGCGACCCTCCATTTTCACGGCTGGTCTGGTACGACTACATCTGTTAAACGAACCAAACTTAGAATATAAACAGTGTAAAATATATATATATATATATGTATAGATTTATATTTGGATTCCCATTTGGTCTCCGTCAGAAAATAAACACTAAATAGTGATTACAGTAGCGAGTAACTGCTGGATTGGATGACTTCTAAAAGCATTGCTGTTTATAGATAATTAAAAAGGAATAAATAGCTCTGAAACGGAACGTAACACTTAATGACTTAGATTGTTAAATCGCATGCGTTTATTAGTATATAGTGTTTTACAAGCTAATTAGTGTGACAATGCTATTTTTAATAAGGATGATGTCATATGGAATTGTATATGTTAAATCGTGTTTATTATAAATTATATTTATTGATGATTAAACAATGTGGAATTAAACTATCAGCCTTTATGTTTTACAACGCTGATCACAGATATTTCAATTTTGGAAAATAGTTATAAAATTAATATTTGAAACTATCCAAAAACAGGTTAAGCTTTTTTTTTTTTAATAAATTTTTCTAAAAAAAATGGATACGGGCAGAATTTGCGACCCGTCACCGTCCCGTCTCACCGCTGTTTTCGCAAATTAAAAATATTTATCTCAAATCAGTTTTATAGAAAACATTTTTTCATTGTCAAAGCTCGTAAAATTAATTACCACTGAACTGAAAGAAGGCGATAGAAACTTAGCGTATTTGTCATATATATATTGTTTAAAGACAAAATTCCCGAATCCTAAATAAAATAAATACATTAAAGAAAATATTCTAGATAAATCTTAAAACAGCCTGGCAGCGATCAAATACCCACGGCCCATCATCCAATAAATATTCGGAAATATTGTATCATCCGTTAGCACACAAACGTAACTACTTTCCTAAATAGAAAATATTTAAATAAAATCGTTACAGTGTTAACTAAAATATATTATATATATACTTTTAAATATATATATATATATATAAAAAGTAAATAAAAGCCATTCATCTTTATAAAGGTCTACGGATGTAGAAAGGCGGATACTGGCAAGATGTACGCGATGAAATGTCTGGATAAGAAGCGTATCAAGATGAAACAAGGCGAGACGCTGGCTCTCAACGAACGTATCATGCTATCTCTAGTTAGTACCGGGGTGAGTTTATAATCGAAATTAATAACCGATCCATATCTAAAAATCGATGTTACAATTGTTATTGAATTTTCAGAAAATAACCAAAATATGTGTTGACTATTCTAAGATTGATTTCAATCTCGATCGATTATTAATTTCACCACTGCACGATTATATAAATCTGAAGATAGCTACAGATTTATAGAATTGTTTTTAAAATCTTTTCCCTTTTTTTTTTAACCCAAGTGAAAAGATTTTTTTAAATTATTAATATAAAAATTTACCAGTTTATTGTGAATCGTTTGTTGTTATTTTTCGTCAATGCGAAGGAATACATTATATTTTATTATTGTTTGAAAACTTATAAATATTAATCTTTCTATTTTGTTAAACCTAATGCAGTGTTTTCTTTGAACGCTTTTATTTTTGTAGACGTTTTATCTGTTACGAACAGAAATTGTCTGTCTAGTCATCTTCAATTGTTCATTGAGCTACAGTTCAATAAGCCTTAAGGAAACTGTTAAGTTCCATAAAAAAATACGTTTCTTGGTACCGAAGCCGGTTTATTTAATGGAATCCTTATAAATAACTTAGGTGTATAGTTTTTTTTAACTGACTTCGTAGCTTTTTAAATTATGATGGACTTCTATACAAATTATGGGTAGGGTTAAAGATGCCTTGGTTTTAAATAGGAACCAACTTTCGAAGTCCAACCCTTAAGGCTATTCGTTGATACATTGTCATGGCATCTTATAAAATACTTATAGCCGGTAATTATTTATTTATTAAAGCTACAGAGCATTCTCTATCAGCTAACTCCAAAAAAGGAAAGAAAAAAGAAACTAAATGGCAATAAGGGAGTATAACTACAAAAAAAACAATGTATAAAACACTCAATGATAGTAATAAGAAAGAGATAGATATATAAATTTGCTGAAATATTTAAATCTAACTGTACATTTCTTGAGCTCTTAATGCCGCATCCATTCTACGGTGTATCCATTTTAATTGATCAATAAAAAAAAAAATATTCCCTCTCCTCCATTACCTTCATAAACCAATGCTTACTAAAAGCTAGTTAAGTGTTCGCTGAATAAATATTTTCCAAACTCCTCTGCCATCTTTTGTTTTCCCTGTTGTTTTATTCGCCAGCCAGTGTTCTATATATATAATGGAGTGACTGACTGGTATCAGCCCAAGTTACTATATAGTACCGTGAAACTTCTGAAAAGATTTTCTTTTATAAGGTGGATGATTTCTAAAGCTGGGGTTGAATATCCAATCCCTGGGGAATGTAAGTTTGTAGGGCATTACTTTTTGCAGACTAGATTCCGGCTGTAGTTTTAAAACATAGATCGATTTTGATAGGACTTTCACAGACAGAGTGATTCCGGCTGTAGTTTTAAAACATAGATCGATTTTGATAGGACTTTCACAGACAGAGTGATCCCGGCTGTAGTTTTAAAACATAGATCGATTTTGATAGGACTTTCACAGATAGAATACTGTCTTAAAATTTCTGCTAAAAAAATAATATTTTTACCTGTAGGGCGTTTATCATTACAGCGTTAGTTCAGTTAGAAATAAAAAAAAACGTGTTCTTAAAAATAACGTTTTCACCTATAGAGACAGAGTAAAGCCGTCTCAAAAAGCTAGGAACCAAACAAACTCAAAATAACAAACCTACGAGTCAGTTATTATTGTATTGACGTTAACTGCGTTCTAAATATCACATTGTTGCAAAACTGCAAGAATGTTTTACTTGTTTAATACTTTCGTTAACATTTACATATTTAGAACAAAGGAACGGAGCGTGCGGTTCAATTCATCCCTGGAATAACAAAATCCACAGACTTGCGATTGCTTTTCTTGTCTTTATTACTTTTGTTATTCGTTTAAAGACATTACTTAGTAAGTCAGTACCATACGAGCTATGATAGTACGAAACGTTAATAGTTTTCGAACAGTCAAGTAACTAGTGTTTGGTTGTAATTGGTTAATTTCATTATGACCAATCACAACTGAGAAGTCGTTTGAGACTGCTCGAAAACTATCAACGTTTCGTTAGTCACTCGTACTGGGAGTAATAACAGATTAAGAATTTCAGATGCTTTTATATATGATTATATTTTTTAAATAAAGGTTTGATTCACTATGTCAATTCAGCTGTAACCAATTTCTATATAAATGCCGTCAATTACAAAGCGCAGCAGGTTCACGAACCTAGTGGGTGGTAACCTTTACAAGAAACATACATTCAGTAATAAACCATTCTGCAGAAATCTTCTTTTCATAGATTATCAGTTCCATATATCTTAAGAAGCGCTGACTGTTTGAACTCTAATCTTTGTAGCTATTTATCTTATCTTAAATTAAACCATTATATATTTAGTTATAAAAGTAATGCGGTACATATATTAATAAGTTAATTTAAAGAAACATTTAAGTAGTAATTAGAAAAATGATAAAAATAAATACTTAGAAGCCATACAAGTCCACAATATTATATCGCAGCAACGTGTGTGTGAAAATGTTGATGATTTTATTAAAATATTTACGTTTTATTTATTGACAGTTGCAATTTATACGTCAATATAAAACTATTGAAGTTTTATATTAATATGCTCGAATTTCAGGGTTTTTTTGAAACGTTAAATATTTTTTTTAAATGGTTTGATTCAAAATTACTTACTTACCTTTTTCAATAGTTTTCAAAACTACCCAACAGGTTGAAATCGGAAATAAGAACATTCGCGAATATAGTTAGAAAGACGTTAACTATATCCAACTATTCGCTGGTTCGAATCCTGTTTAGGTTGTTTTTAAGAATATTGAAGATTGTATGGTCTGTGAATTTCGACTTCAAAATATGTTATAATATATTTAGTTACAAATAACACATAAAACAAGCAGCCAGTGAAGTAAAGAATATATTTATATCCTGATTAAATAAAAAAAAATAGTTTTTACGTGTAAAATACTACAAAACAAAAATTACACAGATAGTAAAAAAATTACCCGTAGCCCTCATACGCTAAATATAGAATTTAAACACCGATAGAATTTGTAAATGACGATAAGACGTACCTCTTTTCATTTATGATCCAGTACCATCTCTTAAACATATAAGAGCTTTATTTATATTATAAATTAAAGATAGCCTGTCTGAAGAAAAGAGATTGTATATGAAGTTACAATAAAAACTTTTTTTAATATTTTTTTTTTTCTTTAAGTCAGCCAGTCGTTTATTTTTACTGCACGATAAAGTTTTTATATATAAATATATGTATACATATGCGAATATTAACAAAGTTATGGAGCTGCTCCACTATCATCAGAATAATTTTATACGACCCATAAATAAGTGTAACGCACGCAAATATACGCATTTGTGTATAAATAAATATATTATCATGTAGCAAACCATAAAGTAATATAAGGAAACTTGTTTACGTGTATGTTGTCTGTACGTCCATGGCGCGTATCTCTGTTGGTGATAAGTCAAGTGTGTTTTCCTCGGTATGGAGTTTTGCTGAGTTTCCGTATTGTATGCTTTAAGAAATATAAACAGAATTATGTTTTTTATGATTGTACATCATAGAGCTGTGAACGAGCTGGGATGAGTTACACGTTTGTTTACAGTGTGCTTTGTATCAGAGAATTAAAAAAACTAAACGGATATATACATGCAATGGATACGAGTATTTCGGCCACAATATTAAATATTACAGAATATACGTTATATATTTTATGACTATCTAGATTAAATATAATTAATAAATATTCATATACACAATATAATATACAGAACATGTAATATAATATAACTTATTAACTAGTGGTATCTGGTTGGTGGGTGAATATTTCATAAAAGTTTGAGCGTATTCGATAACTGATGGCTTTGATTGTTTACCGGTGGCTTGATTCATTACAATATAACTAAATATAGCTGATACAACGGGACGTATATGATATCCAGCCAATTGGACTGAAACGAATTGGCTCGCCCTCAATATGCCTTCGTACTTTAATCCGCTCCCGCTGCATTTTGTTTTACAATTTTAAACGGACTATTGAATTTTTCATTCCTCCCGCACCAGTGCTTTCGAAATACCGAAAAAAGTATACCGAACACTTAATAACTTTATTTTATTAGAATAGTTAAAAATTGTATTAGGATTGTTATTCATTTCTTTTATATATTTTGTTTTATTTATTTTAGTAAGTTTTTCAATTTCATGTCACAATTAAAGTTAAATTTTAATTAATATTCAAATGTGAAACGTCATGCTTTTGTTGCACGAAAGCAAGCAAGAAAATTAATAGTTTAGTCCTATTATAACGATAAAAACATCTCTATATTATGAATTGTATGAATAAACAAAGATTTCAATAGATTTTTTTTATAAATATATTTTCGAAATTAACATTATTTAATGCAACGTAATACAAAATATATATTTCAATTGTAGTACTGAAAATTGAACATGTTATGAAATTTTGACGATGAAGTCTGAGCTCTTAAGTTTTTAAGCCGCGACCATATTGCAAGCATTTATGAGAGAAAATTATTCCAGCCCTGTAACAAAATAGCGCTAAAGTTTATGAAACGAGAACCGCACGACCTAGACTTAAACGTCTTTCAGCGATGGAACATTTAAAAAATTTAAACGTCTTACTTATTTCGTTTTTTTTTCCATTGAAAAATTTATTTGTTTAAAAAAAAAATAATAGTTTTAATGACAGCCGGCCACGAACTGTTATAGCAATATTACAATATTCTTACTTTCAAATTCTCCGTAAAGTAATATTACTTTAATATTGCATCGATAACTTTTGATGACGTCATCATAAATCATTCATTCTTTTAACATAAGAAACATTATTAACTCGTACCATGAAGTGTGTCTTGATATTTGAAATGTTAATGTAATATTGCTTTCATATTAAATTTCTAATTAATAACAAAAAATCTTTAAACTATGATAGTTTTTAAGACAACTGAAGATAAATATTATCAAAATAAAAACACGTTCAAAGACAAGATATTCAAGCAATGTGTCTGAACTTTAATAAAGAGTTTACATAAAATATTTATCATTCACAATCAATTAATTTTAATAAATAATAATAATAATAAATAAATAATGATATAAATTATATAACGATAAAGTGTCTTTTACACCTACATTAATCAATCCAACGGAAACGGTTGTCGTTTTGGCGTCAGTATCGCGCAAATAGATATTTGACGAGGCTCAACTTAAATGCATTGAGCGTCTAAGCTTATCTTTATGAGGATTTGTCTGGTGGCTGGGCGCCGCGACGTCTGTAATGGAAAAAATGGCTCTAACACGATCAGTACCTTGGTAGGGGATTTAATAATACAAAACGTTGATAGTTTTCGAGTAGACACGAAACGTGTTCTAGGTTGTGATTGGTTGTTATTTCGTTTCGTGACTGCTCGAAAACTATCAACGTTTCGTTCTATAAAAACTCGTACTAGGGGCGCTGGGCGATCTCATCTAGACACGCCCTGTCGCAGATCAACTTACTCTTCAATTACGTTGTCAACTAGATTAGAAACTCACTTACTCTTGTATTTTGCTTTACAAATCACTTTTGTTTTTATCTTAAATGTGTCTTTTGTGGTTTTTTTTACTTTAGTGACCTTTTATACATTCGCTAGCTGTGGCCAGTGATTTCGTCTGCTCGGTGACCTCTGCTTATGAGCCGTCTCCTTTCACGTTATAGCATTTTGATAAAATCTTTTCGTTTCATATTTTATTGTACTTGTAAATAATTATAATTTACTGTTGAGAATAAAAGTCTTACTGCAGTTAAAGTTTACAATCTTTTACGCTAACAAACAGAAATACAAATAAAACTTGATTTGTCTCCATGTTCAAAGCGCAAATATGATTTTTGTATATAAAAACAGATTTTTTTTATTATTTTCATTTAATATAATATTCAGTATCCAAAACCAATGAACGCACACCCAAATAACAAACATATAATGAGCCTTAACTATTATCGAACCACATCAATCAGATCAGTCAAAAGATAATGGTCGAAGTGCTTACAATATTAATTGGATCACCGAGTTTTTATTGATATTTAAATTGATAATTTTATTTTTTACCTCTACATACAATAAAATTCACCCGGCTCCGTCTGTCACGCGGCCACAGGGTAAATAAAGTTCAAGAAGCATAACAGCGCAGCGGTTAATGTTTCCTGTTGTCGTAATAAGTCGTAACGCGTTATTGTTTCTAGCTCTGCTATTTCGCCTTTCGTCTAGCCAATGCGTCAAACTATATTTGTTTTCATTTGTCCGGAATTAATATCAACCGAAAACAAATGGAACGGAACTATTTTTGAATTGTGTATTTTTTTTTTTTATTATATAACAGCCGGTGTTCCATATTTTGATGATGGTTGAGTTAAGCTTGCTTTACACTGTCGAATTATATATATTTTTTTATTTAAAACGTCCTAAATAGTCATAGCGAGACTCAAGATAAGCCAGCTCACGCTATCAATTTATGATACATTTTGTTTAAAATGTCTTCATAATTCTATTTAGTTTGCTTTTAAGAAACTACGTCATCAAATGATTCACAATGAATGTTCGAAGATAATGTACAATGGTGGGTCGACGTGAATTCCACATAATTCTGATTCAAACCTCTCTTTCAGGTGGACTGTCCGTTCATTGTTTGTATGACGTACGCGTTCCATACACCGGACAAGCTGTGCTTCATATTGGATCTCATGAACGGTGGCGACCTTCACTACCACCTCTCTCAGCACGGCGTTTTTAATGAAGCTGAGATGAAGTTCTATGCGGCTGAAGTCATATTAGGTATTACGTTCTGAAATATTCATACATTTTATAATTGAAACTTTTTGTTGTGACCTTCGCGAAGTATTCTTTAGATTTAAGATTAATAAATTACAGCTCTAGTTATTTCGCAATCTCCGCTAAGTTCCAACTTTCCATAGTTATTTTATTAAGAATTTAATATAGTGTTTTCTAGAGCTTTAAATATTGCCAGTTACTTTCATAATAAATTCAATTTTAGTAAGTTTTTGATCTATATATAAGTTAATATGGCAAGGTGTAAATAATTAATAACTTCAATGGCGCTGAGCGTTCATTTGAGGACAGTCGTTAATTTTAACGAGTTGTTTGAAGTGTCTGCATTCGAGTTGTTACGATTGCATTCAATTCAGACATAGACCCCTTCACTAATCGAACTCCGCCTGAGTTTTTAATTAAGCCTAATGAAAAGGCATCCTGTGTACAACACACAGCACACTAATTTACATTTTGACCCTTAATACTTAACACATAAAGTTGACAATATCATATACTTTTGTTGCTCGTTATACAATTTGAATTAATATCTACTAACCTTGCTCTCATATTGTCAGTATTATATTTTAATCGAATAATGTCATTATAATCGATGTATTGCTATTTCGAAAGCATAAAAAGTGTAGTAAGCGAGATATCGATATTCAGCACCGTATCGTATGTATACATTGACTTCTCTGACCTACTTGAGTAACTCTATACTGGTTAAGTTTATCTCATTCTCGTTTTAAACTATTTTTATCATCGCCAGTACTAGACACTCATATTAATTATTTTGTATATGTTTGTATGTAAAATGTACGGAATAACAGTGCCCCTATTACGAGTTTTGGCGTTACGAAACGTTGATAGTTTTCGAGTAGTCTCGAAAAGAGTTCTAAGCTTGAATATACAAAAACTTGTGTCGTGACTGCTCGTGACTATATTTTTTATGTAACTTTTGTTGTATGGAACAAAGAAATCAAATAATGCAAATGTCCATTGTTTCATTCTCAGTTACAATATAATTAACAAATGTTTTTTTTTGTAATTTACGTTCATGTAATTAAAATATTGTTGTTGATAGTTCACCCAAGGTTAATATGTTGTTTTTATTTGATTCCAACCATAAAATTATTAAAAAAATATTATTTGTCACGGTTATATTATTAATTTGTAATTTAGTAATGGCATGGATGTTAGAGCATCGTTAATATTAAATAATTTACCTCTTTTTATAAACAGTCTTATTTCACTGAAACTGTGTTTAATTATGTATAATTGTATAAAATACAGACACATCTAAATAAAGACAATTCTGGAAAAATAACGAATTTCCATTTTTGGTCAAATATCCCGGAATCCAATGAGAATTTAGGGAATATAAAAAACACAAGTCAAAAAAAAATTGTATTTAAAAAAAAACAATACGTAAAAGTACTTAAAAAAAACAATTTGAAATAAAATATTATAGTATGCTGTACGAGTATGGTCCCTGTCCTCTGTCGATTGCTATAGGAGGAATTAAAAAAAATAAAATATTTTCAGGTCTGGAACATATGCACAAACGTCACATAGTGTACAGGGATCTGAAGCCCGCGAACATTCTCCTCGACGAGCACGGCCATGTACGGATATCGGATCTCGGTCTGGCTTGCGACTTCTCCAAGAAGAAACCACATGCCAGCGTGTAAGTTACATCTTATGTATCAACAAGGCTGGTTTAAATGTTATGCATTCTCTAAATACTTTGTAGGAACAGTATACATAAACTATTTTAATTTGACCTACATTCCATACAAATAACTTATCATTTGAATAACTGTATTCCAATAGGAATCTGTTTACATTATTTAAATAACTTTATTTAAATATGAATTTGTTTTCATTGTTTAAATATAAAAGTCTATTTCACGGAACACGGAATTTGAGTAGACATTTTTTTGATACCGTAAATTTTCATTGTTGAAAATATTTAATCTCATACAGCGATATAGATACGTGTCATTCATCTTTAGAACTCAATATATATTCAAATTATTATCAATATTTAACTATCATATTATAGACTCAAGCCTCATTTACAATTTCAGCAACTCGACAAACTAAACTCATAATGTCAGGGGCTGATGTACATTAATTTCAATAAGAAATCTATATATAATCTACTCTCCAGCGGTACCCACGGCTACATGGCTCCCGAGGTTCTCTCCAAGGGCACTGGCTACGACTCCTCAGCTGACTGGTTCAGCTTCGGCTGCATGCTATACAAACTCCTCAAGGGTCATTCACCCTTCCGCCAGCACAAGACTAAGGACAAACACGAGATAGACAGGATGACTCTCACTATGGTAGTAATTGTCGATTTTTGATTATTTTTTTCTAACACCGGTGAGTCTAGATATAATTGTAACAATAAAATAATATATTACTCTAATATTGATATTGTTGTAGACATTTTGCAGGGACTTTTTGGTGTGCATTGGAAAGTGGTTTATATATATATAATGTCATAGGGTTCAGATTTTAATGCGTTTATTTTGTTTTCCGTTTCGCAGAACGTGGAACTGCCGGAGTCTTTCAGTCCGAGTTTGAAGAGTCTATTGGAGGGGTTACTGCAGAGAGATATCAACAAGCGTCTTGGGTGCAAGGGGCGTGTGTAAGTCAACATTATAATATCTTACTTTAAAAGTATCTATTCTACCTTCGACATGTACAATTCATCATAGCACTAGATTTAATCAGCGATACCGACGTGTTAGCTGCGGGGTTAAAAAACAAACTCTTCCGACATATTATATAAGAAAATAGTTCCACAAGTGGTGTGTCACGTCCGTACACTTCCAGCGCGGACGAGGTGAAGGAGCACGTGTTCTTCGCGGGCATCGACTGGCAGCAGGTGTACCACCAGAAGTACACGCCGCCGCTCATCCCGCCGCGGGGCGAGGTCAACGCGGCCGACGCCTTCGACATCGGCAGCTTCGACGAGGAGGACACCAAGGGGATCAAGGTACTCAGACAGACAAAGCAAATATATATATATATATATAACAACAAAAAACAGACAGACACTATAGGCAAATATATAGTGTCTTTTCTATTTATAAAAAAAATCTGATATTTTATGATGATTTATTGATATTGTATGATCTGGTGGCCATTTTTGTTTATCCGTAATTATTTGTCTATGTCATTACGTACATTATACGTCGTTTAAATATTCCTTTTTTGTCATCACCGTGTACAGCTCCAACTTGGAAATACGAATAGTTCCCAGAGCAGTTATCTCCGTATCTTATATCGAGTCATATTTATAAATATATAATTAGTTGAATAGTTCATAATATATCTTCAACCCACAGCTGACAGAAGCAGACCAATCCCAATACAAGGACTTCCCGCTCGTGATATCCGAGCGCTGGCAATCAGAGGTTGCTGAAACCGTCTTCGAGACCATCAACCAGGAGGCCGACAAGGTGGAAATGAAGAAAAAGTCAAAGCAGAAGCAGAAGTTTGTTGCTGATGAAAAGGGTAATACGGATTTCATATATCACAATAAATTAAAAATTAATATATGTTAGATAATAAGAAATTATAAAATATTTTATTTTTAAATCGCAAAAATGTAATACATAAATTACTTACAGAGTCAGACTGTATCCTGCACGGCTACATAAAGAAGCTAGGCGGACCCTTTGCTAGTGCTTGGCAGACGCGCTACGCTAAACTGTATCCCAACCGCCTCGAGCTGCACCTGGAGAACAGCACCAAGCCCGAGATGATTCTTCTGGACACGGTTGAGGAAGTGTCTTCGGACCTGGTGTCCGTTAAAAGCGAGCAGTGTATCGTTCTGAGAACTAGGAATGACACGAAGATCGTGCTCACAAATGCGGTGAGTTATACAACATGGCGATGTCAGTATGAATTATTAATTTGATATGAATTACTAATTTTATTAACTTATCTAACATTAGACTAGAAAAAATGTATTCAAACAAAAATAATAAATTAAAAATGCTTGTTAGGTTAGTTCCAAGTTATGATAGATTACTTCCCATTCTGCCTAGTAATTAAATATTATTCAACAAATTTATTGAAATATATTAGGTTGTGACAGCCATTATATGTAAAGAAATAATATTTTGATAGATTGTTGGAGAATACTATATTTTGGTATAAAATTATCTAGCCACAGAAACCTATCTAAAATGTCTTAGTTTGACAAGAGTTTAATTATTCATCGATTGGATATAATATGATATGATATGATACTGATGATGCAACTCCATTCTGGTCATGTTAAATAAAATATATTTTTTAATTCGCTGAACTGTAGTCTGCAATGAGCCCGAGGAAGTTACTCATTGTAATGGAATGTATCCGAAGCGAAAACTGCCGTGGGTTATTTAAAAATACAGCGCTGTTGGATTTTTGTTGGTTTGTTAGTACTGAGTTCACCTCTCCGCTGTCTACTAGCGGCAATTTAATTAAAGTGTAACTTTTACCAGTTGTATGCTTGTTACTTACGAAAAATCTCAAATAATAACAAAATATAGACAAGAACAAAAGAACAACCATATGCTTTGAAGAAAAACGGAGAGAAAGAGAGAAAAACGTTACACCATCTATGTATACTATACTTTATAAGTATACATACTAGAAATAATTTATTTAGTTTTATAATTATAATTTAAGTCAATGTATAACTAGAATTGGTTATAAAAAAACATGCATGATTCCAGGATGAGATAGGACTCAAAGAGTGGGCTCTATCACTGCGATCGGCTCACAAGTGCTCCCAGGAACTGCTCGCGTCCATGGCAAAGAAAGCCGGCAAGATATACGGCACAGACGGCGCCAAGGAAGCTCTGGCCTTGGGGCGCCCTGCCCCGGCCGCCTCCCCCGCACTGGCTCGGGCTCCAAACGGGAGTAACTAGCACGAGCTAGCGCCCAAACAGGGCGCTAAGATGTTCCGTCGCTCCAAGAGCGCCGCCCAGCTCATCAAGTGAGCAGAGCTCAGCGGCAGCATGCGGAATGTCGTTATGAAGTGTCATTATAGAGTGTACGTGAAACTAAAGTGATGTGTTAGTGTAGCCGCCGTCGGGTCTCTCCAGGTGATAGGTTCGTGCTATTAGAGAGAGCGGCGGGCGTCGATGTCCGCGTGCCGTGGAACTGGTCGGGCGGTGTGCGCTCGACGCCCTCGCTCGCTAGTGTGGACTATAGCGACTGTTAGGACTGCCAATTATTACTAAATAAATGCTGTTCGCGTTTTTATTGTTGAACGAATTAACGATACGGGATGGAGGCATTCAATTTAATGAATTGATAAAAAAATAATAATTCATTTACAGCGGTTTAATGATGATAACTTTTGTAATGGTTTGCACTGATTAAATTTTGTAATTATTAATGTAACATTCTGGATGTTGTATTTAACTATGTATAATATAATTAATAATACAAGTCTAGTAGATATAGAAATTACCTATATATGTCTGTGTTTGTGCAATAGATAAAAAATACTAAAATCGTAATTCGATTTAATGACATTTGAAAAAAAAAATTAGAGTGTCCTGACATTTCTATTTGAAATGAATTAATATGTATATTATAGATGCTTTAAATTGATAATGTTATTGTAATTAGATATTTTAGCACTTCCGTTACAACTGTCTATTGCACACAATATATATTGATTATATATTCGTTATCTCTGCTGGCTCTCTTGTGCAATCTTATATTTTTTTATTTACATATTGTGGTAGCTAAATGAATTATGCGATTATGTTATTTATTACGAGGTACTTAAAACTATATTTGTTTGATATACAATATGTTTGTTATTTATTCAAATAGAATTAATAAAAATCTCTTCTTTCTTATTCATAGAGGCAATACTTTTATAAAAGTCTTAGGTGTGGTAATAACAATAGTTGTGAAAGAATTGATTAGAGAGATATATGATATTCCATGTTGGTGAGTTGTAAGTGGCTTTTACAGTGACATTTGTATGTTTTATAACAATGCAATTTGTTTTAAAATGTTTCTGTCTGATGCAGATTTAGTTGTTTCGTTTTACAATATAATAATATTATTCAAGAGTGAATTTTCTTATGAGTTCTTTTATTATAATTAAATTATCCAATGACCTTGTGTATTCATCCACATTTCTAAATATGTCCTATTAAATTAGACCAAATCATAATTCGTATCTTTAGTAGAACAGAATACAGATAGAACAAAATAATCTTTAGCAAATACTACTCTGTAAGAGGTTTTTTTTTTTTGGTGAATATTTATAATGATGTAGAATGTCAATGTATGTGATGGTGGCAGAATAGGATAAATACTGAATTTGTAGTTATTTAAACATAGAATATAATGATGCAATAAATTTTTAATTGTACATAATATATTAAAGTAACTTAAGGTACATAAACATCCTATTAGTATATTAGGCGATGCCCCGGAAATTTTGTCTAGTAACAGATATAGTTCTTTGCTGTTTTTTAATCAAAGTAGTCGCAGTAGATATTGGTTGAGTCAATCCTAAGTATGTGACTAAGCTGTAGATATTAGTTGTAAAATTAGCATTTGTTATAACTATTTCACAAATTAATAGGTTTATTTGTTGCAGATAGGATTATATACAATTTAAACTTTTATTAGCCATATTATTACATATAATAATATCATAAAAATGATTTTAATTTTTACTCAACTAAATTATATTTGAATATTACTATGTTTGATTGCAATTCTTTAGTTTTAATGATATAATGCTTATTTATTAATACATGAATAATTCTTTATGGGGATAGAATATACAACTAAAATCACTTCAGAAATAGACTTATAAAATAAGTATATTTATTGTACTTGTAAGATTAGTTTTTTATGTACCTTTTTATATCATTTATTTAAATTAACTTTTCATTTTAGTGAACAAACTAAAATTAATAGAATTAATTAGAGGCTAGTCAATTGAATTTACATAACTGAAAAAAATTTAATGAATTTATGAAAATTTTTAATAGCTTGAACAGTATTATAGGTTAGGTTGTCTGATGAAATCATTCTGATGAATGTGATAAGTTATTTTAAAAGCATTGTTCACTTAGGAGGCTTTAGCGTGTTCATAGGAATATATAATTTTCTTGTTTATCTATGCATATGTTAAGCTAAATCGCTTTAGAAGCAAACGCAAAGTTTTAAATTAATATATAAATATATATTTAACAAAACAGACCATAGGCCAAAAGTGGAGTTGGAAATTCTCAACATTCCAATATGCCAAATTAGTATTAAAATAATGTAAAAGTGCATTTAAGTTTATATATTTTTTATTTTCATTTAATAATGTTTGCTTCGCATCTAATGATATTTTCCTGTATTCATTCTAGTGAGGTCGCCTGTTATAACTATACCAAGTTTCAGCTAGATCTGTATCAGACATGTAATCATACATACCTCTTTTAGATAATATTTTAATTGTGAACCTACATTATGTGTAGTAAATTGTTTATTTAATCATACTGAGTTTTATTTCTTTACACACACATATATATATATTAAAATACAATATTTGATGTATTTTTATCATCGTTTATACATTATGTGGCTGTGGAGAAGTCATATCCAGAATATATATTTTACATAAAAGCTGTGTATCCGATAGGAGTTGCTTTAATATGGAGATTTTTGTGTGGCAAATGTTGGATATTCAAATTTTATTGTTTCTTAAGTGCCATTATGAAAAAGTCGTGTTTTCTGTCTGATAAAATCAAGGAATGAGTATTTTTGTAATTTATTATTTTTCGTCTGTTTACGCAAAATTAACATTTCTGTTCCATCTGTCATCGTTGTTTACCAAATGTCTTTATTTTAGTTTATTTACATCTAAAAATTTTTTGCAAAATATTACATGCTTAATAAGAATACCAGTAACAAATTAAGTAAACGAAATTCTAGGTTATGTCGGGTTCTGATATTGTATACTATTCATCTCTGATGGTTTGTATATCTTTGGGCAGTTATTATAAAAAAATTACCGATAATGAATGAAAAGAAACTATGGAACTGGCCTTGGGCTATTGCTAGTTTGCTTAATTTGTGGCACTTACATTTACCATTCGGCGCTGATGATATGGGGAAATATTATTATTATGAAATGTTGTGACCGAAGGTAAATATCGTTTCAATGAGTAAATTTGATAATCTCAGAGCATTGAATTCAAAGTAATATTACAGATACTTGCACCAACTCAGCATGGCTTATACATGGATGCATCTGTTATATATACATGCAAACATAGTGAATAATTACGTTATATGGATCCATCAAGCTTTGGCACTGAAGCTAGTTGGATTAGCGTTCGAGTTGAATGACTCTCAGATCAAGGCGGATGGGAGAGGCCCTGTATTTAAAACTAACGTAGGCGACAGTGACGTTACTCTCTCTGAGCCAACTGCTGCTGATATCATATCTTACTCTTACTACTTTATTGGAATACATAGAGGTATTATTATTATTTGCACCTCGCCAAGTAATCTTATATTGTTATATCGGTATGTATTCCATTAAGGTAAATGGAATACATACCGATATAACAATATAAGATTACTTGGCGAGGTGCATACAATTATCTATTTTATTATTTTAGGCCCCTATTATAGGTGGAAAATCTTTGATGATCATTTCAATGGCCCTTTTGGAGAATTGGGGGATTGCAGGATTATAACAGAACAGAAATTAAAAAAAGCTTGTGTCTGTGTTCTGGGTTACCTGGTTATAAACATGAAATACTCTCCTGAGGTGACTGCTCGCTAATAATAGATAATAGATGTTGCACAAGCTGTAGGTCTGCACTTCAATAGACTTGTATATTTATTTATTAAATCCATTGTCAAAAAAAACAAAGGTAGAAACGGGGGACTGCTACAGAGCATACTCGTACGCATATTGCGTAAATCATTAATATTACTAGATAGTTTCAATGTATATGCGAATATTTACTTTTAAAAAATGTTTTATATCTACATATACTTAACATAATACAATAAATATATTAACATTATAATATACCTACCTACCTATTATAATTAATACATTATTATAAAACGTATAAGATATGTATAAGATTGTCTATGAGATATTTGTGGAAGTATTTTTCAAAGAACATTCGGTTAGGACAGCATGTAATAATAACTCCGGGTAAGCCGTTCCATAATTTAATTGTATGAAGGAACTAGTCATAATCCTTGAATCTTGTGAAGGAATTAATAATTTGACCTTAGAAGGAGGCCGAAGAAAAAAGTCATGACTTCTAGTACTTGAAATTTACATTTTAAATACTCAGGAGAATGAAAATTGATCAGAACCGAACAGTTGTCACAAATACTCTGAAGATCTTCGCGAGCCAAATTACCCGTGAACGGTAGTGAGATATATATGATCTAATGTACTAAAATAGAAATCAAAGAGACTGCAGCTATTAAAAAGGCGATCCAATTTATTACGACTCATCAGAGAGATTAGATTAAATTAGATCAGCAATCGTTAATTCTTCCTCTACTAAAGAAAGAATTAACGATTGCACTAGAATTGTTTTATCCGAAATGGTACGAAATTTATATGCGAATAAATTTATATATAATAATAATTTATATATGTGCACCTTGCACGCGAATTAGTGTATTTGCAGCATAGTTTAGTACGCCACCTTGTGGTACACTATGTTGCACTCGCCACGATTACGTCGCACAAAAGGGACGTTTTATCTATGGGTACAATTTGACCACCAAGATATTTCGTGAAATAATTAGGTTCCTTGGAAGAAAATTTTAAGGTCCTCGCACAGAGTAAGTCATCAAGCAAGGGAATGGCAAGATCAACAACTAATTTAAAGACGTTGGAGAATGAAGAAAAATATTGTTTATTCATTTTGAGGATTTTATATACGTAAGGTAATAGATAGGTCGAAATTCCTTAAGAATTGTAGGATTATGAATTTTATATATGGGAATATTATGTCACTTCGGTACATCAAAGTAAATAATATAAGCCAGCTTAAAGCGAGGTATTTACAGTAGAAGTGAAAACAGTAACTCTAACGTCTAATGACTGTCACATACCATGTCATGTCTTCCTCACCAGCAACATCCAATTTGATCGAAACCACCGTTTCATTATTTTTCCTCAGACTAAAGAAAACGTGGAGGAGGTAAATAAATGGGGTGGTGTTTTGATTTGATTTTTCGTTTGATTTTTTGTATATAACATTATTAAGACAAGGGGCAGATGAGATATGACGATTTAAAACTTTAGCTGATTATAAGATCTTGACTTATAACCCGTAGAAGGACAAACTTATATCGAAGTGGATATATTAGCTTGAATCTACTAACTGCATTTTTTTTAGTTCTAGGTGTATCTTTATTAAATTTTCTTGTAAAGCTGCCAGTTTACATCTGAGTAATTATTCTTACATTTACGAAAAGTTTAGCTGATAAGTAATTCACGATGCTAGTAGATGTTTAAATTTTTTAGGTCCAGTGGGAACATGCTTGTCATATAAATTGAAAAACTTTTTTTTTTAAGAGTTACCCCAGAATCTAAATCTATTTAGTCTAATGAGACGCATTTTGAAGTGGGCTAAGTTCAATTTTTAAAAAACTAGCTAAAGTAGAATACTCAGGCTTTGGTGGTTAAAAGATGATTAATCCTATGTTCTTGACTGTAGCTTGCAATGTATTTATTAAATTTGAGAGTTATTTTTGATATTATATATGGCTTTTCAGTTCTATTACAATGATATCTTCTACACCAGTTACGGGGCAGACTTCCGTTACCTGTACAATATACCGCAGTTAGCGATGTACGTTCTCCAATACCAGGCCGTGATGCTGTTGTGTACGAGTGTGTACACTGAGACCGGCTTCGGAGTTTATCCAGCGAAATGTCAACCGCTACCGGGATTCGGACCTACTACACAATTTAGTTTTCTTACATTAGCGTAAGTACCTACTATTTTTTTATTTATTTTTTGTTTTTGTGTAGTGACCAACACTGTTAGCCCTGCGGATGATACAGCTTCACCGGAGGTGGTGGCCAGGGTACGGGCCGTACCCTCTCTTCAACCACCTACTAATAAATGTTGTTCTAATAAAAAAAATCCAGCGGATTTTGATGTCGTCACGGCTTATATTTTTTTATCAGAGCCATTACTCCGGAAATAGCGATGGGAGAAGAATATAACTTTGCCATGCTGAAATGTTTCGACAATAAACTTCTGGTTCTTGGACCAAAAATGCGTGAAACCATGAGGAGTTGGGACATGCCCACTCGTTTCTGGTTCTGGGCTTATGTACAGAAAAGCTTTATTAAATCTAACAAGGAAGTGAGGTCAGACTACTTACTATTAATACAAAAAATAGTAAAGTATGTAATGATGAGTATTTAGTTTCTCAATTTCTAACAACAGGAGTGCATTCTCATTTCTGGCATGGACCGTCTGGTATGGGCCAACGATACCGAAATTTATTATTTCATCAACTTTATGGGTGTATGTGCATCTCGAGGAGGAATACAGTAGCTTGTACAACACGGGTGGTTCGGTGAGAACATTTACGCCGATAATGGCTTATTTGATATATTTATTATATTAATAACGTTTTATTTACAATGTTAGGTATTTAATTGTTATGGATCTTTAATATCAATTGTATTTTTAATGACTTCTAGATGAAGTTATCCTGGGACATTGGCTTTTCCATCATGAGAATATTCTGCCTCCTTTACCTGACGCCGTGCTTCGTTATCGCCGATACTCAAGTAGTACTCAAATATTACAATTCCATATTTTGGATTTATCACATCATATTATTTATTTTGATGATCTTCTCGATAATATTGTACAAAACTAGAAGAGATTAAACTCTAATAAAATATTTTTTTTGATGATTAATAATTTTTTTGTTTCATTTGATTTGTTTTTCTAAGTTTTACTTGAACACTTTTTCTTTTAAGATTGGGAGAGCTAATTAGGTAGCAAATAGTTTATACTAAAAGGAATAGAGAACGTTAGGAAACCCACTAAAACTCAACGGTTACCCTCGTCCCTATAGTGGCCGCCACGGAATAGTTGTTCACTAGCCATGAAATATTTAGTGGGTACTACGAAATTGACATTGACATGTTATTCCATGGCATAAGATGGTTCGTCTAAAGATCTTTTTTTTTTAAGACGTTGAGTAATTCTTTATCATCTTTTCTAATATTTTAATAAAGTTAGAACGCGTTCCATTTTATTGTTATATCTCAAACTCGTAGATCGGTAGAAAAGTAGGATATTTTTTGTTTCATTTTATAGCTTATTCGTTAAAATCGGTTACGATGTTAAATATTAAAGGTGCATTAAAAAAAAAGGGAAAATGCTTAAAAGGCCTTCTCTGTTTCGCCCTCGGTCAGTATCGTGTAACTCTTCTTCAATCGACATCGAAAAACAATCTACCGTTTTATTTAAGAAGACTTTACAAACAAATATATAAAATATACAACCTCCTTTTATAATGTATATATTCTTTATGGGTAGCATAAATTATAAATAAAACAATTATGTTTCTGAATTCTAATATTTATCACAGCCAAGCCTTAGTGGAAGACATAATTTGGTTTTGGAACACATTTTTAAAACTTAAAAACATGTAAATATTGCTATTATAATATTATATTTTGCAAAATGTTAAATACCTATGGAATAAACAACAAAATTCAATATATATTTTTTAATAATAATTAATAATAATATAACCTCATTTACATCAGCTGTGAACTGACATTATGTACTAAGAACTTGATATTATATTATAAATATTTGTTCTACTTAAAAATATATTTTTGTTAACAATGCAATAAATACACTTATGCTTAGCTTTCAGATTTAACAGTAAACATATTAAAAGTTGGGTCGGCAAGATTTGTCTATAAAATCAATCATTTTTACAATATAAATGTACATTTTGTACTTTACAATATAAATATTGTTTTCTTATATTATTGCGGAATATATAATAGTCACATTAACAAGCTAATATATTTTGTAACAACAATTTTTTTTAACCTTTTATTTTGGTCGAAGCTATTGTGATCTTGGGATCTTCTATAGTTCTTTTATTTTGGATGAGTCTCAATTCTATTAGAGATGGAGGAATTTTTCCCGTGGGTTGTATTTCTGTAAGCAAAATAATAAGATGTATGATAAACATTGTTTGATTTTTACCAAAAATTACATACTATATATTCAATCATATACACATAACAAACCTATTACATTTAAGAAGAACTACCCGCTAGTATTCGATATGTATTTATCCCTTTGGTATTACGGTGGCTTATAACTATGTAGCGTCCTTTTGTTTGTCCAAATAAATAAGAAAACGTAAGCCCTATACTTTCAATTTAAAACTATTTTTTTTCTAGTATTCAAGAACAAGCTCAACGTGTCAAGGTAACATACGCCCCGTTCTATGAAGCCTTATAAGAACGTGTTACGTTTTTTATAAATTTAACCTACTTATTAAATGAATTTATGTTTCAACATTTGTAGCAATTATATTGAATTCTAAGTCAATATTGCATTTCCTATATAAAAATTGATTTAGTATTCTGCACAAAAAATATATAATATTAATAAATACATAGATATTAAATACCTCGTGCTTTATCATAAGTGTCCTTGACGATATGTTGCAGGGTCGCTATAGTTTTTTCCAGGGAGAGTTTGAGGTCGTTGTTAGTCTTGTGCGACCACGCCAAGAAAAGTGCGGCAAATAGGTCTCCCGTGCCTGTGAAGGTTGCACTCAGCTTGGGAATGACAATCTTGTAGCAGGCATCTGGAAAATTAAAATATCATAAATAAATATAACATAAACCAATAAGGACAGGCATTCGAACCTGCGATCTCTGGGAAACCGTCCCGTCGCTCTACCAATTGAGCTACCGCTACCTGGCTCGGTGAATTTAGAATTATACACATATTTGTTTTTATAGGGACGGTTGAAATAATATTATATATTAACTGTTCATATAACAAACATGTGTCATCCGCGACATACCTTTATAGTACCTACGTGAAACAATGAGCCGTAAAACATTAAACATTAATAAATAAAGACAACCATTACAAAACAATGTTATTATATAACACTTTTGCGCACATAAAACAACGCAGGTACTTTTAAATTTACATACTGATTTGCAGAAAACACATACTTAAATATATATAATATTCGTAAATAAACGTTGATAAAGTAAGAATAAATATATACAATCAAAAAGATTATATATATAATTAAACATAATATGCAATAATGAATATTAAACATAATAAATATACATTTAATTATTATCCTGCAGATGCTCGGAAAGTAAGACATAAACTGCTGTTATAAAGACAACTCTTAAAGACTGTCTGCTAGGAGAACGTATGTCTTCTCTTTTCAAGGCGGCAGTTCCAGGGCTTAGTTAAAATGAACTGCAAAAGAACTTGAAACAAACCAGATATGGTGTGAATATTGACTCGTCTGTTAACTAACAGACGAGTAAACTGTTAACTAACTAATAGACGAGTTAACTAACTAATAGACGAGTTAACTAACTAATAGACGAGTTAACTAACTAATAGACGAGTTAACTAACTAATAGACGAGTTAACTAACTAATAGACGAGTTAACTAACTAATAGACGAGTTAACTAACTGACGAGTCAACTGTTAACTAACTAATAAACGAGTTAATTGGTAAGTGTTAGCTAACAGACGAGTCAATATGACATCATTGTATCATTGTAGCTTTTGTAGACTCTCGTTAGTGTAGTTATTAATATATTCACAATATATGCCATTTAATTAATATGTATGTTGCAAAAAAACTGCAGTTCGTCCTTCCTTGGGTTTTGGTTATATTTATATAATAAGTATACGTGTTGGTCTGATGTACCCAGAGGGTGGTGTTAACGTGTATTTACAAGAAATAATCGCGTCACCGGGATTTTAGTAAGAACGGCTTAGGTTTTGTTCTTTAGGAACCTTCAGGAGAGTAGAATTCTTTGAAGGTCAAAACTAAATACAACACGTTTCTAATGTTACCCGTCACATATATTAATAGTTTATATTTCTTATTCCTAATTCCTAGTAGCTTATTATTAAATTAAGGATCAATATATTCCTTAATTTTAACAAAATAAATTATTTTAATTAACAAATCGATTAAAAGTGTCCATAGAGTTAATTGCAGGTTCCATATGCCCTTTGGAATCGTTCAACAAAAGTTTGACGTTTCATAGGTGTAAAGTATGCCTATTTGAATTTAAAAAGAATATACTTTAATGCCACTTAAATGTTTGTTTACCTTGAATGAATAAGATTTTTGACATTTTATCTAAATTATTCAATATAGGTAACGTTTTGTGTATTCTGTATAATAATAAACTAAATCTATTTATAAGTACAATTGTTTCGATTTTATTTTGTTCATACTGTCTGTATATGAACAAGATAAATTCCATCATATAATATCAAAACACATGTTATAAGCAATAATCATTATATATATTTTAATATAAAATATATTATAGTAACCTTATATTTATGAATAATATATTGATTAGATAAATATTTACCTTGTCATTATGTAGATAGTGTAACAAATACTTGTACAATATAAATAATAATTCAAGGTTTTGTTAATCTTCACTAACTATTTTGACCCTAAGAATGTGGGTCAATTACTTATCACTTTAATTTTACGCTCATGATTAAATTTATAACACTATTAAAGTATATTTGTTTTTTTTTAATATATTACGATTTTTAAGACATTTTATTACGACTACAACACTATTATGAAACATTTATAGGTTGGAATAGTGTACTACAGAAAAAAAGTTACCAGTATTTTGTGTCATTATATGTAATTGTTCAGAATTACCTTTATTACTGGCAATTCCAACCATATTATGTTCATCTCCAAGGTCTGTGCTCGACAGCACTATATTCTTCACGCCTTTGCTGTGCAATGCATCAATAACTTTCAAGGCTCCGTCCAGGTCTTTCATGGGCAGCCCAGTCAGCAGTTCAGCTTCAAACTGATTGGGAGTTAATATGTCAGCTAGAGGTACTAATATGTCTCGGTACACCGGTAGAATGTCATCTGGTACATACATTTTTCCATTGTCCCCCATTACCGGATCACACACTGTTAAGTTATTTGTCATTAAAATCCATATCATCTTACATTTTTCTAACCCCATTTATTTGGGGTCAATACAATATGTCAATCAAAATCTCTTACACACTCTTCTATCATACATCAACTCTGGTTAAATTGGCTTCTTTGCCATATAATTTTAAACACTATATAATAATATATTAACACGATAAAATTAAATATGCATATTAATATAAATGTTATTAAAATATAATATTATTACTAAAGCATTTTTGTATTTGAAATAGGATGTTATGGTGTAAATAATTTTATTACAGATTACATTTTCATCTTAAATGGTCTTGTAAATACTGAT
This sequence comes from Dircenna loreta, assembly GCA_963555665.1. NCBI lineage: Eukaryota > Metazoa > Arthropoda > Insecta > Lepidoptera > Nymphalidae > Dircenna > Dircenna loreta. The sequence continues at coordinate 18,808,963 of OY743092.1, forward strand.
AAGTGATAACAAGTCAAAAGGAATTCTCCTTTATACGACCTTCTGTTAATAGATTTGTGACTTTTATCTAGATCATAAAAAACAGCTTTTTCACAAAATGCATAGATTAAAGTTATTTACTAAGTACCTTAAGTTATTTCATTGTTGTGTCACTGTTTGACTAATTAAACTGTAAATATTATTTTTATTTACATAGATAAGTTATTTTTAAATAACTTAATTAAAATAATAAATGTATTATTTTTTTAATGCTACTGATTGCTTTTACTTTATTAGGACTCGCCATAATTTATGTATCTTATTTCTGATATATCTTGCATTTACCATATATCAAATTAGGATTTTTCTGCCGCAGCTTCGTGATGATACTTGCAATTTGTTTTAGGGAATCTGGAGACCGGGAATATCCAGTTAGGAAGTGTGTATAATAGTCAACCCCATTAAGCATGAGCCCTTCTATAAGATCTGCCATTTCATCGGTTTGCAGAACATTCCCTTTGATGTGCTTATAAGCTGTGTGTGTTGAGAACTGTACCGTGTTGATGGCATCTACTTCGAAGCCTAGGACCTACAAGATAAAGTTAGAGAAATAAAAAAAAAACATTGTACATTAACACACAACTAACACACTTAAATATATGAGAGTATAAAAACTTCTTTGGCAATGCAATGTCTACTATTCCTGGGAGACGACACAGTGGGTTCTTCAGATGGGCTGTCTACTAGTATATCACCCAAACCCATAATAAAACTTCATCAAGCATCCCACTAAATTCAAAAGTATAGCTAATATTGCATAGCTTTGAAAGAGCCATTCCAAAAGTATAAATAAATATAATCAGATATAATATGCTTTTTCATTGAATCAGTTTCATATGGTTGGTTTTTATATATAAATAAATTTAAAAAAAAATTCTTTACAGTTTCTATTTTTCTAAATACGTATTAATAATACTTACTTGAAGAGGAAAAACAGCGCTTTTATTTCCGACATATCCATGCACAACGTGACTTTGTATTGAAAGAACTCTAGGAGTTGTATCTAGAGACATTTTTATTTAAAAAAACAAATTACGTTTATATATCGCAAAAATGTACACAAATGTAGTGTTTCTACACTACCACTGTTTTCAACAATTATCAAAGAGTGACAAGAGTCAACAAGACACTGATAACAGATAATTGATAACGGAAAACTGTATAAGCAACTGTAAAGTGTTAACTTTAAACTGAGTTAACTTACTGACTAGGGAGTATAGTACTCTGTGCTAGTGTCTATACTCACTAATGATAAGTGACAGGTGACCACCATAGACTAATATGTTAATAATGATTAAGTTTGGTTGTCTTCGCCTTGCTCTGCATAAAGAAATTTTCCATGAGATATAACTTTAAAAATATGTGGTAATTTGTCGGGAGTTTAGTTTTATTTTGTAAAGTAGTTCTTAGTGCTAAAGTCTTTAAAATGCTTGCGTGGCAAGTGGCAAGGACTTATAAGATAGGGCTTCGTGGAGAGCGTCTGATAGCCCAGTTGAGCACAACCATTTCCCCCCTGTTTATACTGTATATATATATAAAGATTTTTTAATTAGATTCCGTATCATCCTTAAAATTAAAAAAAAACCTTTTCGTTGCCATGGTACTTCTCGCCTGAATCACCGGTCATTCAAGGAGGACAATGAGATTGTTGACCATTAGCTTAGGAGGCTTGCATGGGTTGTAATCAATATTTAAATTAGTTTTCTCCCATAATCTTACGGTCATAGTTTGCAAAAATTTAAAAAAAAACACAGGTACAAATTAAAATCCCGACATTTTTTTTATTGTAAATTTAAACTTAGCAGGGGTTTATTATATAAATTGTAATTATTATCCCTACGTATTATTTGTAATTAAGAATATTCGTTTATATATGTTGTTTTATTTATTAAAAAATCTTTTATTACACTATTCAATATATTTTGGAAACTATTAAATCTAGCACCAAAACCTAAAATCCAATGCCCACATTGAAAATAAAAATAAGGAAAGTGACAGTTGATAAAGAAAAATGAAATGTCAATAACAAATACAAGTTGAAATCAAAGCGTATGCTTATATTATATTATAAACCAAAACATTTTATTAATTCATCTGCGTTAATTTATGTAGTATTTTCAATAAAATATTGATATACAATGCTGTCATCTCTCATTAAAGAACATCAAGCCAAACAGTCATCGAAAAGAGTTATTCAAGGTATTTAACTTTATAAGTAAATATAACATTAATACTTGATGTTTTAATAAGCATTTGTGTTGGACAATTTATTGGTATTCTAATATTGGTTTAATTATTACTTTTATTGGTGTCTATGGTTTATTGATATCAATTGTATTGTACGTTTTCTAATCAAGGGATGTATTTCAGAGCAAAAACGGAAGGAATGCATAACTGCTGCTAATGATTTAACCCAGGCTCTAGTGGATCATCTAAATGTTGGGTAAGTAAAATATACATAATTACGAAATAAACTCAAATTAACCAATCACTTATCATGAAAATATTAGTACATCTGTCAACATTTCAGAGTCGCCCAAGCTTACTTAAACCAAAAGAAATTAGACGCTGAAGCTAAGCTACTTCACCAAGGAGCTATAAATTTTGCAAAACAAACACAGCAATGGCTGGCACTTGTTGAAAACTTTAGTAGTGCACTAAAAGAAATTGGGGATGTTGAAAACTGGGCCCGGAGTATTGAAAAAGATATGAAAATAATTACAGATACCTTAGAGCGAGCATATGAAACTACTCAAGATAAACCTAGTAGTAACCAGTAATATAATAATTGAATAAACATATTTATTTTCATTGTTATAAAAGATTTTTTATTTATTCATAGATTCCTTTGAGAAACAGTATTATATATTTTCTGTGTATAAGAATAGTTAAACAAAACATTATTTACTTTATCTTTTATGTTAATTGTTTTGCAAAATCAATATCTACCTTTATTATAGTGTTAATCAAATTACATAAAGTAAAGAATTTGAGTCAAGGTAGTAATTGTGAATAATAATTGCTTGACACATACTTTGATACATACTTGGTATACTTTATCAAAATCATTAGATCAACTCAATATTGAAAGAGCAGCATTTGAGCAAATTTAATTGAACGTATTGGTCAATTAATTTCACTCTTGTGTGTACATAAAGCTGAAAGTTGCCATAAAAGAGATAAATGATGACAGTTTAAAAAAGAGGTAATAGAGTAAATAATAAGAGACAAAATATCGTTGGCCCCAGCAACCACTTCACACCAATCAGAGAGGTCCTCATCAGTGTGAATGGTTTGCTTGCATCCTTGAAGATATGAGGAGAACCACCTGTTAGCAGAAGCCAAGATATTGTACATTCATTTTACATATTAAATGTTAATCAAATAAATATAGGTCCATTGTACCTAAAGTTTATTTGTAAAATAGACATATAAACAAGTAGTTATTAATTTACTAGAAGTTTATTTTTGTATTCTGATCAACACATGAAGGTTTTTTGGACGAACCTGTAATGTTTACAAAATGGAGTATTGATGAGTAATGACGTCAGCTACGATGAATAAGCCTTTTAGTGATGTTCATAGACAAACAATTTTTTATTTTAATAACACAAAGGGTCGTCAATAAAATTTATGTCTTGTTGACTTGGATTTTGAAATTTAAGTTTAAGTAGAGTTTTTATTGCTTTTTTCATAAATTGATATAATTAATATGACATGCCCAGACTTTGTTACAATTTTGGCAATAATAACAAATATTTGTTCATATTTGAAAAGCAACGCAAAGTGAGAATATAACATGTCAACTTCCTTTTTCTAATATTAAAGTTATAATAATATTTTGATTCGTGTGGTTGAATATTTAGATACCAGAAACCCCTTACAATAGGTTTACTTCGGCATCTATTCTAGCAAGAAATGAGAAAGAATCGCGTCACACAGAGAGCTGTGTGTACTTTACCGACAGCGAGGACGACGCGACGGGCAGTCATCAGTCGAGCTATGAAGGTGACAATAATGTAGAATTAAACACCGAGATTGTCATAAAAACAGAAACTCGGCCGTCGTGGAATCTGTGCACGACGAGTCGAAATATTAAAACATTTGTACCCCGCGACAACAGTAGTTTGGTAGGAAAACGATAATCAATAGGAGACTATATTGATGTAAATTTTTAAAAATAATAACTATAGTGTACATATTTAAATAATAATCTAAAGTCTTTGTTATTACTATTTTTTATAATTATCATTAAAAATTAATACGAAGTATAATTTACAAATTAAATAATAATAGATTATCGTTTAGATTAAATAATAATAATAATAGTAAATGAGAAAAAGAACGGCAATGGACTCACTAATATAGTTTTTAAGATTCCTACTAATAATTTCTTCTGTAATGCACGTTTTTTAAGTTCAGTTTATTAATTTAAAAATATTACAAAAAGTTTCAAACGTCCAAATGTGCACGGACGACTTGTCATGGGTAAAAACTATTACTTAAAAAAAAAGAACCGCCATTTTGTATAGGAATCCCATACAAAATGGTTGTTACTATTGTAATATGCAGATATTTAGTTCCAAGTGCTCTCGGTAAGTACATTATTGCAATGCATTAATTATACGTTGCTAATGGAAGAGGTTCTTATTGATTTTCGCTTATCGTTTACTACTAGGGCAGCTGCGACATCGGAAAAATAATTTTAGCCTTATTTCAAACTTCCAACGATATAAGAATATTGATTAAAACGAATTACTTTTTTAGAATATCTTTATTGCACTCAAATATATTTTTAATATATAATTTTATGATCTATATTATACAGTCTTATGATTGAAATAGTTAATGAATTAGAAATTATTTAAGCTGTTTTTCGTTCCGAGTTTGAAATCCCACAACGCTGCTTCAACTTCTCAGTGAATTCGGGGTCGTCCCAACCCCAAAGATGGTGGGTGCCGTCACCCGTGCGCTGAGCTCTTTGTTTTATTATTTCCGGTTTTACCGTTTTTAAATCGTAAGCTTGACCGATCTGAAAATAAATCAAGTTTACGACACTTTAAATATATTTATAGATAATAACAACACAAATTTGGAATTACAATAAAACCGATATTAAGAAATATTTTTAAGTTACTCTTTCTCAAATTTTGAAATCAAGATAATTTGAATAAAGTAAAGCGTCAGTAAATATAAATACAGTCTAAAATTATTCCCGGACATTCTGGAACAAATTATTGGCAGTTTGAATGTTCCTAATCGTTATAATAAATAAAAGGCAAACTCTTTTTGGAATTAGACGTATAACTAAGTGATATATTAGTATTCTTTGTTATACCAAAGCCATGAGGTCAATGAACATTATGGTGGGCGTCAGCATGTTCAGTATGGGGTGCTCTGTCGCGCGGTAGTCCCACGGGAAGGTGTGGTGATAATTGTGGAAGCCTTCTACACAAATCATCCACACTCCAATATTTTCTCGTGGGTTCAATGACCTAGAAATAGGTTTTTATTAAAGAAATTTTGTACTTTAAGAATCCTAAATTCTGAAAAATATTAGTTAAATTTTATTAAAAGTACACAGGCAAATTCAAAGACACCGATTGTTAATAGTAATGAATGTTTCAAATAACATAATTTATAAAGATCAAAATAAACAATTCCTTAACATGTGAAGTTTTTAATGCATGAAGCCTAAAGGAACATTGATCGTGTAAATTGTATGAAAATATTAAGACGTGTGTACACGATAAATAAAAAGGAAGTCTTACTTGTCATAAGGCCGGTAACCAAAGACATGAGCGAAACTGTTAACGCTCCACACAACATTAATTCCGCACGTGTACCGCAGAATTGTAGGAATTAGGAAAGCGTTCAACCACGTTTCGTTCCAGAAATACACGGGGATTATAGTTGGCAACACGAAGCACAAGATTGGCATCATTTTCAAGTAATGTCTGTACGTATAAGATAACAAACTTATTTCGTAATACATATTATATTGTTTTCAGTCAAACTTAACAAAGTTTTTATATATATTTGAAATTCTCCATAGTGATAAAAGAATTAATATTGAAATAATATGTAACATGACTTCGATATCATAATATTTTTTCAAAACTTACCTCTTTTGAAACATTACAACTGGATCATCGTAAAGGTCCTTCAGATCGATGCGACGACCTCCTTCGATGACTTCAGGGGACTTCTTCACGCAGAGCCAGCCCATGTGGGAGTAGAACAAACCACGCTCAGCGTTGTGAGGATCCGCGTCTGTGTCTGCGTACTTGTGGTGAGTACGATGATCTCGAGCCCATTCAAATATACAGTCCTACACCAAATAACGGATTTAACCTTACGTCCTTCTTCCTTAACAGTTATTTGTTTGTAACACAATACAGTCAGGTGGAATGTAGTCAGGCAACAAATTAGTTCAATGTAAATAAATAAATAATAAAAAACAATAAAAAAATTGTACGTGTCTAATTATTCGTGGAAATATAATTAATTTAGTCATACAATCACATCTTTGTGTTTGAAGTTTGAGATTCAGCAAAATGGAAAAAAATTAAGCTCAGATCACACAGTGGTCTCAAAAAAATAATTTTAAATAAAGATTAGTTTGAATCCAAAGCTTGTACCTGGAAGCCCATAGTCTGCCAGAGCATAAGGACGATTCTAAGAGGGGTTTTAGCTTTAAAACTCCTATGTGTCCACAGCCTATGAGATCCAGCGCCAATGCCGGTAGCGCACATGAGATGTACGAGGAATGCTGCAATGCATACATATAATATAATAACAAATATAAATATATAGCAATACTTGAAAATAGTACATACCAAACACGTTAGTCTGCCATTTGGCTGATGTAAGCCCTAAGTAAATACCATACACTGAAGCGATGTGTAAGAACAGGAACCACGAAATATTAAACCAAACGTATTCATATTTTCTCGGTCTGGCCGTCTTTAAGACCGAGACATCCTTGTCCAGACCTAAGTCTGCAGTCTGGGTATCGGTCTCAAAGACAACTCCACTCGGTGTAGGGTCTGCTTGAGGAGGCATTTTCTAAAAAGTTTCGAATTTATAAAACAAAAATCATCTATAATGTTTTAAATTAAAAAAAAAAAACTTTCAAAACTTATTTGGGATAAAATAGTAATTATTTCACCGAAACAATATATTTTAAAATAGTTTAAATAAACTTATTTTTTTCCTAATAATGTACCACTATCTACAGATTGAATAAATAAGACTATTACTTATATTTTCCAAGACATTGACAAAAGAAACTGTCGTATTAGAAACTCACCAACACTCACTAGTACAAGATCGTATCGAGTCCTGCCCTTAAATACAAAACGAACAATAGGATTGAATTAACATGTTTTTATTTAATTTAATTCGGTTGGCCCAATAACGTCTAATCAATTACTTATTGTTACAAGATCTAGTAACCTCTGGTACCTTTATATGTTACACACGGGACAGTATTTTTTATTATATATTGCCATATTAACAAGTATTTGACTAGCTCCTAGAAATATATCATCTCGTCCGCTGGTTTTTCGAAATTCAATCATTCAACGTTTTTATTTCAAACTTATTTACATTTATCTAATTTAACATAAATGATCTACTTCTATAAAAGAACAGTTGGGGGATAAATAAAATAATTAATTTGTATTATAAGTCTAATATGATCAACAAATATAACATAATCTATTAATTTATATTGTTTTGTAACGCATAAGTCACTGACTTCATTTCAGTTGCACATACATTAAAATGTGAAATGAAAATCAATTAGAATTAAAACAGCTATTATACTATATGCATGTGTTTTAATGCCGGTATATTTCCTACATTTTAATAAGATACTATGTCATGTATAAAAACATACAGCCATAGATATAAATTTTATATTTCATATTGATTGTATATTATATATAATATAAAATCGTGTCATATATAAAAACATACAGTCATATACATAAATGTCAAATTACATCTTCAATAAATAATATAAAAATCAAAATCAATACCGATTCATTTTATTTTCCATGACAATTGAATTTTTTAAGTTATTACTGAACGATAATGGCATCCATTAAGTTGCGAAATCGTTGAAACAAATATGTACAGCAACATATATTTCAAAACGTTGCGACCGAATATTCTGGGCAGGTTTATCAAGGCTGGTAAATAAAGCTGTGGCCCGGGTCTCAAACCGGATGAGAGCAGCTCGTAATTTCCGCCAAATCGGCAAAACGTATTGCGCCACACCTTGATACTGCCTGAATTTGTTATATGTGACGAATTTGGTAAATTCAATTCTACAAATTTTGCAAGTCATGTATATGTCCCATATGAACGTTATTTTACTCCGTATAATAAATCATATTTTTATAATGTTATATGTCTATATTAATATTTAATAATATGTATAATTCATTATTTTTCGACGTTTCATTCCACGTTTGTGTTGTAAATTGAAACAAATTTTAGTACCTACAATATACATGTAGTCATGTGAAGATACGGTAGCTCAATTGGTAAAGTGACGGGACGGTTTCCCAGATGTCGGTGGTACGAATCCCTTTTGTTTTAAATTCCATATTTATTAAAAATGTAATACTTCATTTAAAAAATCCGCTCTGGGATATAACTACAACTCTAAATTAAACAGACTGTTAAACCGTTATTAAAACTCTGTAATCTATGAAGACGTTTAATTTATGTACGAAGCAATTACCGTCCCTTTAATATCGCGACTGAAAACAAGCAATAAGGCTGAAAATCTGTAATCAGCTGTTATTTTTGTAATCAAAACTATGTTATATTATTACAAACAAATACAAAACCAGAGACCTTGCCTACTAGACTTTCATATTGGTACCACAATAATCGATTTATACGTCCAAGGTTGTAATCAAATACAAATGTATTTTCAGACAAGTTCAAAATGGCGAATACATCAAAGAAAATCCTTCTTGATCACAGATTTGCTGTAAATACGGTAAATATATGAGAACGTGGGAAGGAAATCTTCGGGTCGAGTAACTAGAGCATGAGTGCGAGATTTTGTATTGTAAAGCTTCCCTCGACAGCCACTCTGATTTTGCCAGCCGTTTGAAAATTTCGCTTGGCATACTTTTAATGTGTGTGTAAGCGTCATTCTTTATTGAAAGGATTTCTTCAAATATAAACTTTCGTTTTAAATTATCTATAATATTGTTTAGCCATGTAATGCTATTTGAATTCTAGATACATGTAGAAGATCAAATTCATCAGCTCGGGCTGGACTTATGTAGCATCAAGGCAGCTCAAGTAGCGGACTAACAACGGTAGCATTAAATACTAATATAATTTTGTACTTATAACTATAAAATATAATATTATAATACTATGATAAATATTTATAAATTAATATTAAATTAAAAATAAAGTTAAGATAATGGTTATAATTAAGGTGAAATTTTCTTATTTACTGTGAAGAATATTTAAATAATACGAAATTCCTACATACACTAAGACACTTGTAGAGAGTGTTAGACGCAATGGCAATCCTGCAGCAGGCCTAGACAAGTGGCATTCACGTTAGTGGAATAGAATGATGAAAGTATGCGTTTGACATAAGATGACGTCAAACCCACCATTTACATAATTGTCATTTTAAACGTTGTACTTAAAATGTGAAAATAAAATAATAGTTGTGAGAAAGAATATGAAAACAAAAAAATGACTTCGGTATTAATTAAATCATAAATCAAATTACAATAAAACAGATACAATCATAAATCTAATAGTTCTGAAATGTTTACTTCAATTATTCGTGGCTGCATCGTTAACGATTGATAAAAGGAGATTAAAGGAGGCTGATAAGATTGAAACCTGTTTAAGTCATCATCACACGGATTGCTTTTTTGTATGTAATTTCAATAAAGTTGTTACTTGGTTACGTTTGATCAAAATCTGTTTAGCTTTTTCAAGTTTATGTCTGTTATGTTATTAGAAATGTATTAAAGCTATACCTTATTTCTACTAAACTATTATTCTTGTAACTATTATTTAATTTAATTTAGACAAGTTTCAAATATAAATAGATGAATTGTTTTTTTTTTCTAATATTAATAATATATACAAAATACTAACACAATACTCAGCTATAACGCTATATATGCTTGGCAACTAGTGCTACTTTTTAATCTAGTTATTTTAATATCCGTTACTAATTGGTTTTTTTGAGGTGTTTATAAATAATCTGCCTTTTGGCTACATGGTATTACATTACATGTTTTTTCTTAATGTATAAATATGTTCGTGTCGTGCTTCCCACTTGCAGCTGACGACAATTGAATTATATATTACTAGACGGTGGTAATGATTTTAGTTCTGCAAAATATTATATTAACACGACATGACACAGCGTAAGACGCTTGCTTACTGAATGAAGTTACAGAGAGAAACTTGGTAGTCTTCCTAAATTTTAATCATATCTGGGTATAATGTTTTTAAAGTAAAAAGATTTAGTTAGTAAGAAAAAATCTGAAACGTGATTCCATATCTGACTTTTAGTGATGGGAAATATGGTATCGTACATATTGAAAAACCGCCTTTCAAAATAAAGAAAAAAGAATTAACGTACATATAAATTTAGCTTTTCACAATTAGTTTTTTTTATATCAAATAAATGGTTATTAATTTTCAGTGGAATCTAAAACTTGTCCGCAGTAGTTAATCCATAAAAAAAGGTTTATTTAAATATTTTTATATAACATATATTCGCACTGTACTGCTATAGTAGTTGTAACTACTTTATAAAAATATAAATTTAACGTGTGTATTGAGTCTTTTATTTTTTTAATGTACACAAATAAAATATAAAATAATAAATCTATTTTAGCCGCACAATTTACTTAACATTACAATAAAATAACCTATGTAAAATAACCTATGAAAAATAACCTATGTAAAATAACCTTTGTAATTTTATATTTTCAAGAAGATAAGCGAGATAAAGCTAAAGTGACCTTTTAATCTACAGACGGTGACATAGAATGTTGATCCGTCTCGTTACTGGGACTCGTCTGTCTTAGAACAATTAACAGTTTCTGAACAGGAAATTAGAAAGCACTTTGTCACTTCTTCATTGAAATATTCTTGGACACTTAACGAAGAGTATTTGACGTAAAAAACCTGATTAGAAATTTAAACTAATAATTATGTTTTTAAATATAAGGAAGTCGATTATTTAGTAAAAAAAGTCATTTTGGAAAATACCTAACTACGTGAAAATAAAAAATACATGTGTAATTAACATTAGCCTGTGCGGTGAAAACAAGTTTCGTGAAAGTTAAATCCAAACCCAAACACACCGTGTTGTAAAGTTTACGAAGTTCCCTGGGTCATCCATGTGGTGATATCAGGGAAGTCACAAGTTCCTCCGGCCAATGAAAGTTGTGGTATCGGGATGGGCCAAGTTCACCCGGCCCTATGAAAGTGGCCCAATTTACAAGTTATTTTTTCAACAGAACTTGGTGTAACCGCGCGCGTTATGAATTTCAACTTATATTAAATGTACAGTACATTTCAAGTAGACTTTGCAGCGTTTATATTTCAGTTACTTAATAAACTTACAAAAGTACCAAAATCATATTTTATTTAGTCATGATACACCCAAAACTCATATAAACTTCGTAAACAGTTTGTAATGATACACACCTTGTTTGAGCTAAGCTGTAGTTTGTAATGCAGTGTTAGTGGTTAAAGTTTGTACGTTTATAAAATAATTTATAAATTTGTGTTGGCGTACGGCAAGATCGCTAGTATTAAATTGGTCGTAGGTATTTTGACATGAGTGACTGTTCGAGCTATATTTAACATATCATATTTAAAATTGGCTTACCCATGTTCGGCTTATTTAAATGAGTATAGAATAAAAAAAACATCAACAGGACTAGAACCTACCAACTCTGCCATGTCGTTCCCGTTGCTCTACCAACTGAGCTACGGTGTCGTTTCTGGCATTGATAAATTTAGCAATTTTTTATATTAAATTTATCGGGAGAATTCTTTCAGTACTAAATAATAAGTCATATTTCTATCTAAAATTATGGCATGAACTTGAACTTTGTCGAGCATAAGGGGTCTATTAAGAAAGGGGTTTTGAGGGCTTAATGACGATGGAAGTGGACATATGAAACTTCATTATATGCGTTATATTCACAAAAATTTATATCAAAGTAGAGAAAGATTTTGACAAGTTGGTTTTACTCATAAAATATATACACCATAAGTAAAAAAGGATGCGAACGAAATCGCGGGTAAAAGCTCGTATACACCCTTACATTTTAAAATTATATTTCCCCCTTACTCATTGCAAAAACTAATAAACAATAAAAAGAAATGTACATACTTGGCCAACTATTTAATTCTGTATATAGATATAGTACTTCCGTTAAACAATCCAGTTCATAAATCACGAACAAAACTAATGGTAATCGAATAAGAAGAGGTCATTTGAGTTCAGTTGGTTCGGGTTCCGAGCTATGGTGGCTTTTTGATTGACGACCAGCGCAGTATAGGCCAATGTAATGGCCAAAATTGGAACGATAGTCTGAGAGCTCTGCTTACATCATGTTTCAGGATGATTGAAGTGGAAAAGAATTTTGCCCTCCGAAGTAGATAAAAGTTAAATGTAAATTATATTGATTTAGTAATTTTCCTCTTATTCCTTTTTCATAATTGGCAAGAAGCTTGGCTTCGCATTTGGATGGGTTTCTTGAAGATTAAAAGGTTTTTGTTTGATGCTCTTCAAATTCTTATTAAGTGTTCATATAAGTTACTTTGGTAACAAAATGTCTTATAATTGGTAGTATATATAACATACTAGTACATACATTACATAGGTAATACCGCAGCAGTAAACCTCGCGGCTGGATTCCTATTTTACAGTATAGCTCTAGAAAATACAAATTTATGTTACAAGTGAAAATGTTTTTTTGCATTATTTAAAGATGAGTATTCATTGTCGTAACAGAGATTGTTAAATTTATGTTCGTTTATTTTAACTATAGTCCTATAACTCACTTTTACTTGTCATCAGTTTATCCTTTTTCTTGATTTATGACGACATTTTGACGTTCAGGATGAATTTTTAAGCATCCATAAATCCCTACGCTTTTTTACAGTTCCTTTTAACCTATTTTATATTTGGATATTTTTGATATGCGAGATGATTGTATTGATAATTGTATTAATGATTGTATTGATAATTATATTGATGATTGTATTGATGTATTGATGATTGTTTTGATGATTGATGTTTGTATTGATGTATTGATGATTGTATTGATGATTGTATTGATGTATTGATGATTGTATTGATGATTGTATTGATGATTGTATTGATGATTGTATTGATGATTGTATTGATGATTGTATTGATGTATTGATGATTGTATTGATGATTGTATTGATGTATTGATGATTGTATTGATGATTGTATTGATGATTGTATTGATGATTGTATTGATGTATTGATGATTGTATTGATGATTGTATTGATGTATTGATGATTGTATTGATGATTGTATTGATGTATTGATGATTGTATTGATGATTGTATTGATGTATTGATGTATTGATGTATTGATGTATTGATGATTGTATTGATGTATTGATGATTGTATTGATGTATTGATGATTGTATTGATGTATTGATGTATTGATGATTGTATTGATGTATTGATGATTGTATTGATGTGTTGATGATTGTATTGATGTATTGATGTATTGATGATTGTATTGATGTATTGATGATTGTATTGATGTATTGATGATTGTATTGATGTATTGATGATTGTATTGATGTATTGATGATTGTATTGATGTATTGATGTATTGATGATTGTATTGATGTATTGATGATTGTATTGATGTATTGATGTATTGATGTATTGATGTATTGATGATTGTATTGATGTATTGATGATTGTATTGATGTATTGATGATTGTATTGATGTATTGATGATTGTATTGATGTATTGATGATTGTATTGATGTATTGATGTATTGATGTATTGATGATTGTATTGATGTATTGATGATTGTATTGATGTATTGATGATTGTATTGATGTATTGATGATTGTATTGATGTATTGATGATTGTATTGATGTATTGATGATTGTATTGATGTATTGATGATTGTATTGATGTATTGATGATTGTATTGATGATTGTATTGATGATTGTATTGATGTATTGATGATTGTATTGATGTATTGATGTATTGATGTATTGATGATTGTATTGATGTATTGATGATTGTATTGATGTATTGATGATTGTATTGATGTATTGATGATTGTATTGATGTATTGATGATTGTATTGATGTATTGATGATTGTATTGATGTATTGATGATTGTATTGATGTATTGATGATTGTATTGATGTATTGATGATTGTATTGATGTATTGATGATTGTATTGATGTATTGATGATTGTATTGATGTATTGATGATTGTATTGATGTATTGATGATTGTATTGATGTATTGATGATTGTATTGATGATTGTATTGATGATTGTATTGATGTATTGATGATTGTATTGATGTATTGATGTATTGATGTATTGATGTATTGATGATTGTATTGATGTATTGATGATTGTATTGATGTATTGATGATTGTATTGATGTATTGATGATTGTATTGATGTATTGATGATTGTATTGATGTATTGATGATTGTATTGATGTATTGATGATTGTATTGATGTATTGATGATTGTATTGATGTATTGATGATTGTATTGATGTATTGATGATTGTATTGATGGTCGTAATCATTGCTTTGAGAGACCGAAGTCAGCACTAGAGATAAATTTTATTACTTAATTGAAAAGCCTTATTTTGAAAGTAGGCATAGAGTTATTAGAGTTATACATAGACTCTATATATAGAGATTACAAATTCCTATTATTACTTTGTTTAATCTAAGAATTTTGTACGTTTCGTCTTTTAAAACGTGCATAGACCATAGACGTCATAGAGCTATTAGTGACGAGGTTAGTTTTTCTGTATTTTGGGTACCAATCTCTACTTGGATTCACCTTTTCTCACTCATTTATTATGATTGTGACTCAAAAGTATATTGTATACAACATTGCAAACTATTAAATAAATTATAAGAGTAGATATATATCGAAATTCTTGCCAGCTCTTCTTCATGGCATTCATCTTCGGAACCTTGAAACTACAGTGGAACTTAGGTTTTTTTGCTTTATTACCGCAACCATTTATAGTTTACATATGTGCAATGTTTTGACAATTTTAAATAAAATTATTTTAAATACATTTATGACATTGTGTACACTTTTCCAAGTGGCATAATAAACTATGCGTTCATTTGGTATATTGTTCTCCATTCCCATAAATCTTTTTAATCATTGCTTGTAAAAGTGTACAGACTGTAAAGTACAATATAAAGTTGGTTTTCGGTTTCAATTCTAAATTATTAAGAGATATTATATATTACATCCAAAAAATATTTCAATTGTAAATGAATGTACGATCAAAAGCTCACTGACACGGCCAGGATTCAAATCGGCATTGGACACTATTCCGTAGATCTGACAACTGCACTACCGTTACGCTACATTATAGAATGCAAGAATCATACAAGTGGCTATGTATTTAAATTACATAAAGCGTCTAAAAATTTTAAAAACCATCTTGCTGTATCATTTTTTGACTGATATTTTATATTACAAATATTGAATCAGTGGTAAGGTTTTGAAAAAGAATCCCAATAGATATAGCTTCCGTCCTGATAAGAACGACTCTTCTTACAAATATGAATAATGGATTAAAATACTCAACAATTTTAACAAACAATCTGTGATTTAGACTTAATATTTTCATTGTGAAAATCTAAAGCTAACTCAGCTGCGTTCCTAACCACTAGACTAAGAAAAGGT
The DNA here is from genome assembly GCA_963555665.1 of Dircenna loreta. Classification (NCBI taxonomy): domain Eukaryota; kingdom Metazoa; phylum Arthropoda; class Insecta; order Lepidoptera; family Nymphalidae; genus Dircenna; species Dircenna loreta. The sequence continues at coordinate 18,824,994 of OY743092.1, forward strand.
CAGATATTTAATTTAGTATTCGTCTATTTCTAAAGCTTCGTTTATGCCACGTCTCTTTTTAATATGTTTTGTGTTCTCGTTCTCACCCCAATTAAAAAAAGCTATTTAACAAAAACTAATTAGAACTATTCCCAAAGACTTACAGAGATTATCCATACTGTATATTTGCCGTAAACGTGTAACAATATATTTTGTATGAGAAACTTCTCATACTGACAACTTTTACTTTGAGCATAGTTTTGGAATGATAGAGACACAATATAAAAGTTTATTTTTAGTTTATAATGCAGCGAAGGTTACTTCGCTTATATATATATTTTATGTATTTATATTAGCAATGCAATTTGTAAATCGGTCTGATATATATTGTTTTTCTTTTCGATGTTAGTCTCTGACACTACCAGCAGTAAGAAAATCAATTTTTATAGGATAATTGTGATTTTTAAAACTTGTAAGAAAATATATATGTTTGCATAACGTAAATGTGATAAAGAAAAATAACGTGGGTAAATAAAAACTATATTAAATGGGAAATACTTCTCGCCAGATCCAAAGTACAAAGAAGTGTAGTATAATGTTAGTTGTAAGATAAAATATGAAACCAATAAATTCCTTACTACGAAAATTATATAGTCATTCTCGAAAGCTCTGAAATGTTCACTTTAATTAATCGTGGCTGCGTCGTTATTAATTGAAAAATCATTCATGTGTCAATGTAGGTTGTGATTTATTTGTATTTAATTTTTAACCCCCAGGTTAAGGGGGGCTTTTGATACAGAGGAAGCCTGTTTGTATCAGCGTCACTCTTAAACGGATTTCCTTTTTGTTTGTAATTTTATTTAATAAACATATTTATTTTTTATTATTTATTTATTTCTATTTTATTGGTTTATTTTATTTATTAATATTATTGTTTTATTCATTTATATATCTTATGCGTTGGTAACAGTACCTCTAACTATATACTAGAATACTTAAATTTATTAAAGCAACAATTTTGAAATTAACTTAAGAACGATTTTTTTTCTTGGTGAAGGATTTTATTGTTTATACGAATTCAAGTTTTTACGGGAAATTTATTATAAAATAAGCAAATGTATTGTATTAATAATAAAACTATTAGTTTATTTTATTTCATATACTTTGATATTAATGATTGATTATTTACTAATATATTAGATTAATGATTGTGAGATTAATTTTAATGATATAGATCAGCTTAGAAATGTTTGGTTTTATATTAATGTGGTATTGTACTCATTTATTTGTATATAATGTGTTATGTACATGGAGCCGCTGAAATGTTTGTTATTTGATGCAAATACTCTGAAACTCTTGAACAACTACTGACCCAGTTAGTGGACAGTTTGTATCTACTTACTTCAATTATTGCATGAAATGTAGTCAAGTTTCCGACCCAGGTGAATAAATTGTTTGCGGTTTCAGAAACCTTAACATTAACTTACAAAATTATTAATAATAGTGATGATTTTCAACTATTTGTAATTTTCAATATTTGTAACTTTCGAGAACTTACAAATATTGTATCTTATTATATTTATATTTACCCGACTGTATTCACTTAGAAATAAAAATCGGAATGTGCCCGACTAGTTTCGAACCCATTCGGGGTTCTTAATCATGAGCTTTGAGCGTCGCGGACTCGCGGCACGAACTCCGCAACGAAACTATCCGGGCACATTCCGATTTAATTTCTACGTGAATACAGCCGGGTAAATATTTAAAGATATATTATATTCACAATAATTTAGTAGGTAATTACAGATCAACAGTGATTTAAAAGAAAAATAAAACAATCAAATCTAAAAACTGTAAATTACCATTAAAAATCGGAAACAATGACACATTACATGTGTAATATAAATTATAGTATGTTTAGCAGCCTAGACTCTTTACTTCAGTGACAAAATACTTTCGACAGAAAGTCTGAAGTTATTTTAAACTGAAAACAATATCAAATACTACATAAATGAAGCTTTATTGGATAAAATATATAATCAGTAGCTAGGACCAATCGCGAAAAACTATTGATAGATAAAATCATTGGAGTCTCTTTTACACCTGGGACCTGACAAAAAATGACAATGTAAGATGGACGGTTTTCTATTGTTGACTTTTTGCAGTTGGTTTAAATATTTTAAAAGTTATCGTTCAATCCTTACGTAACACACACGTCTGCTAATATTATTAATACTATAGAATAGAAATTTACTAAGTAATAGTGGTAATATTTCTTATATAAACACTTATTCTATAAGCCACGATAAGTCTGAACCCCAAATAATTGAACTCGACGGACTCTTATTCTGTTTTTATTCTATTAAAGATATATATATCTTCGATTCGTTATTTATGAAATGCGTTGCTTAAAATTTAGTGGTTATTTAGAAAATATGATGTAGGTCATATCTGTACATTTTTGTAAGTTTTCCCGTTAATATGTTCTTAATAAAAGTAATAGACGGACTATGGCTTACTTTGATAAGAGGATGTATCATGATTCGTATCAGTTTTTTCGAAAAACACTGATTTTAGCTTTAATAATACTACTTGTAGAAAAAAATCATGACACGTTATTATATTATTATTTGTATTATTTTTGGTTCGGGATTAAATAACTATTGCAAGGCAAATAAAAAATAAAAAATAATATATATTGACCGATTGACTTCTTCAAATAAATGTAATCTTAAAAGCAAGTGTAACGGTGCCACAGATACTTTTCAATACACATTCATTCTCTTCAATAAATTATAATGTAATTAAATTATATCTGAGTTATTCAATATTATAAATATATAAGCACAACGTGGCTTAGATGTTTGTTGACAATTTCAAAATATAATATCTTCAGTATAGCTCAGTCAGTCAATTCAGATATATCCACTTTATCTTAAATCTTTGAGTGCACAAAATACCTACGACTAATAAAATATGCACGAGCTTGACTTGACTTGACTTACGTCAACACAAATTTGTAAATTATTACCTAAACGTACAAAGTTTACTCACCAACGCTCCAATACAAGTTAAAAGCTACAATTTAGTTCAAATAAGGTGTGTATCATTTTAAGACAGCTTAAGAAGTTTGTATGTTTGTTTGTTAGTATCTTGGTTTGGTACTTATAGCTTATTAGGTAACTAAAATATAAAAGCTGCAAAGTTTACTTGAAATGTAAAATAAGCTATAATGGATTCATGAAATTAGTCTTCACCACACAGGCTAGTGATCTGTCCCCCCTAACGCCACCTGCCACCTTGTCGTGGTGGGGAGACGCTCGTGTCCCAATGATCCCTGAGGCTATACCGGCAGAGATACTCATACCGGGAGGCTTAGGGTGAGGGGCCAGACTAAGATCAGCCAAGAGGGTTTATTTTTTTTTTATTTTTTAATTTCTTCTTCCGGGGAGACTTGGTAGTCTCGGTGGTCCGAGGGAGCTGGACCCTATCTAGGACTGTGCGCACTCGGAGTCCAAAGATTGGGTTCGGCTCGGAGGGGGTTTCACCTCCTTTGCGAGGTAGCAGCTTCTAGCAGGCTTCGATGGGGGGGTAGGGTGAGCCCTCCACAATCTATCAAGCCTGCGGAAAAGGGAGGGTGCCACTTGTTGCAGGGTGCTCTTCGTGGTGTCTCCGACGAGGCGCTGCGGTTGAATGCAAAAGATCCCGTGGTGTCCCACTATGACGGCAGGCGGCAACCGTCTGGATTAGAGTTTGATGAATGTCCCACATAACCGTCCCTCATCTTCCTTTTGGGGTAGCAATTAGTTTCCAGACGAAAAAAAAAACAGTCTAGGGATCTGTGTATAGTCTGTGAACTTTATATTTAATTTTTTATTATAATTAACTGTATTTGTTTCTTTTTTTTACTAATGAAACATTTCCAATTATAAAATGTCTTATTGAGTTATAGATTCGTTGTACATTCAGTACGGAAATAATTAATTACACATTTTAATCACGAATTTGTCAACGTCAAATACTGTTCGTTAATTGTCCAAATAAATTTAAATGAAGAAGTGATGGAAGTGCTTTCTAATTTCCTGTTCAGAAACTGTTAATTATTTAAAACAGATGAGACCGAATTACGAGATGGATCATTATTCTATTTTACATTACATAGATTAATTTTTTTTTTATTTAATTAATTATCTTTATGAAAAAGTTGACGTCGATCGTAAATAAATTATATTATATACGACTTTTTTATTCTAATATAATGTCACAGGTGTGGCTAAAATAATTTGAATATATATATTATATTATTGAAATTTGAATATATATATATATTTTTTATTAATTTAGTTTACATATTTATAAAACAGAAACAAATAACAATAATAAAAATTTCAGTTTTGTTGCGATTATTATAAAATATAAATATAATAAAATAATTGCTTGTCGGTTTATTTGTTTCTGTCCAAAAATCTGTCTGTATGTTTATTTTATAGGTAAAACAAACTGACTGTACAATATGTTAGTAACTAATTAATCAACTCTATTCTAGTATATGAAGGAAAATTAATTGTTTATTGAATTTCCAGTATGGATAGAAATAGAGTATATATATTAAAATCCTTCACCAAGAAGCAAGTTTGTAAGCACCTTAATCTCACATACATTTTGAAATTGCTCCAACATACATTTCTATTTAGTCCATTCTGTAATAGGCAATCTGCAGAGAAAGGTATAATAGCGCTCGAACAAATTAGTGTATAAGACAATAAACAGACAGAAACATGAATTGAACAGATTTTTATCAGTCGATAAGCAAGACACATCCTTTCAAAATGAAATCTCTTTTGAGAGCGCCACAGTTCAACAGTTTTTTTTTTTTTTTTTTTTTTTTTTTTACACTTAAACTAAGTTGACGCTTGACTACATTCCACCTGATGGGAAGTGGAAATGTAGTCGAAGGTGGTAAAGCGCATCAACTTAGTAAAAGCCTATTCACTCTTGCCTTGAAGACACCCACATTCTTTCCTTTAAAAACTAAGGTTTTTAAAAATATTGGTTGTTTTGTGATTTAAGTTTTCAATTGATGTCGGATCAATTTCTGCAAAAAGAGTATTGTGAGTTTGACAGAAATCGTAACCGTTTGCAATTTTTATATTTTTAAATAACTAGAATGAGCTGAAGTCAGTCTTATTTATATGCTATATTATTAACTCATTCCATATCTTGTTACTTTGCTTTAATATGTATAAATATTTAAAACATATATATATATATATATATATATTTTTAGCTAATATATTTTTTACTTTCTTTTATTTTTTACATAATACATGGTTTATTTAATTCACGATTTTTTTCTTTCTTCTTTCACATCCTGTTTTATTTTTCATTGATCTGGTTCATTCGTTTATACAATAAATTGCCCGAATCCATCACTAACTAATCGGATAATAAATTTAAAGCTCTTTTTAAAAGCTTTTTGATTCCAAAGCTTTATTTAACAAAGAACTATCTTGACCAAATGTAGGCCTGGTAAAAAAAAAATAACAATTCTCCATATGTTGCTGAAACAATTTTCCAGGAGTCTATTTATTAGCTTAAAAGTCATTACAATATTATTATATATTTTTTTTATTGTTTAAAGATTTATTTGGATTCTTATTTATTGTCAAATATCTATTACGGCTCATTATTCAACAATATAATATAATGTAAATAAATAAAAAAGAAAAAAAAAGAGTATTCATGGAGGCATTTACCGGCACTTCTCTATTAACCTATTTAGAACTAGAGCCTGACGTTTCATAGGTTATTTATTTATCTTCATAACCATTTATAATTATAATAAGTGCAGTTTGAAGGCAAATTGAAAAAAAAGAATATAATTAACTTTGACTACGGAAAGATATTGTAAATTGTTCGTTACTTTACTGTTCTAAGCTAAAACGCAATAATTGTCGATGGCGGAAGAACAATTACTGTAAGCTATAATTGTTAGCGTTCAGAGGAAGTATTGTACTCAATTCAAGTATATCTTATTTAAACATTAGTTGTCAAAGCGTACTGTCGTGTACAGTATTTTGTTGGTTTGGCTTCAAAGGTATTTAAAATAATTCAGATGTTATCTAACTCTGTTAATAAATTTGCATTTATTTATTGATTTACTACTTTAAGAAAATTAATTTACAAATAAGTGATTTTTATTGAATTAATAATATGTTTATTCGTAAATAAACATATAATTAATCCAATAAATATATGTCCTATCCTGTATAGGATCAAATCGTGACTTTTATAACTTGTATAGAAATTTATATCTTATAACCAATAAATATAATAAAGATAATCCACGTAGGTAAATAAAAACTATAACTATTGTCTTTTCGGGGAAATATTTGTCTTTCCTTAGTCTTTGTCAGTCTTTGATCCAACTTTACTCCGAAAGAAAGTCGAATAATAAGAAATCCCACACACTAAAACAGTTCTACGCGAATGACCCATAATTCGGACGTGAAAGTTCTATGTGACGGGAATAACGGACTTGAACACGTCAGAATAAATAACTTATATAAGATGTATAATAAATAATTTTCAAGGCCATAAATAAGATTAACGAAAAGGGTCCATTCTATATTATATTCTATAGATTAAAATATAAAAATCAATATGGAACGGTGATCCATCTCGTAGTTGGATCGCTATCTTAGAACAATTAACTGTTCCTGAACAACAAGTTAGACAACGCTTCGACACTTCTTGATTGAAATACATTTGGACAATTAGCGAAAAGTATTTGACTTTGACAAATTCGCAATAAATACGTTTCATTAATACCTCCTTCGAAAGTAATCGATAACTCGATATGATATTTTGTTTTTGAAAATGTCTGTTTACGGAAAACATAAAGATAAAACTAGAAATATTAATATACTATTAAAATAGGGGATAATAAGTGTCACTGATTATATTTTACTTATCTTATAAATTATAAGTAACAGTACCATATTTTATATACTCATGATATATCATGAGTATATAAAATATGGTACTGTTGTTGGGTACTGTTGTTGGGTGTTGTTGGGTAGTATATAAAATATGGTACTGTTGTTGGGTATACCCAAGGCTCATTCAAACTTCTTACACAGTTATGTAATGATAAATACATTGTTTGAGTAAATTTACAGTTTCTAGTTTGTGGAACTTTGTTGCTTTTATCGAATAATCTATCTATTACGTCACATTCGTCATGCTCGTATATATATACCTATTGCTGCTTATAGGAATAGCTAACTGACAGCTTCGTAGCTATATCATATTTTAAATTTTCTACTAAAAACTTATCTAAGTTATTAGTAGACAAAATGTTGTTGTAACTTTAAATATTATTGTAACCAGAAAAATAATTAACGTGGGCAGGACTGGAACCTGCGACAGCTGCGATTCAGTTTCCGGCGCCCTGCCAACTGAGCTACAGTGTCGTTACAGACCTTGATGAATTTAGCATTTTATAATCCTTTTTATCGGAGGAGATGCAACGTATATTATGCTTCTAATTTTGTGGTATAGAATAAAGTTTAAATAGCCACAAGCGTATTTGTAAGACACAAATATAAGTATAAGATATCGTCTCTTTGTTACCGAAAATAAAACTATTTCAGTTAGAGATAACTGAAATAGTTTTATTTCTCTAGCCAGCGCAAATTCAGTAATCGGGTCTAATGTGTCCGTGGAGTTTGTATCAGTGAATATATTATCTGAAGTAGACAAATGCGTTAGCGTGCCGAATTTTTCTCTTCGGTTCATGGCCGGAACGACGAATTCATTGCGCGGCAAGTCGGAAGTCAGAGCTTATACAGACGTTGTGTTTATTACATTTTGCACCATCAATTTGTGATAAGAAACTTACCACAATAATTGCAATTGTTGGCAACTAAATATATCTAAGAATTAAACTTTCACACTAGGACTTAAAAACAGGCATTAACCCGAACACGCCAACCACCCCTAGGCGATGTTGGGTGCCAAATAATTTACACAGCAAATAAAGAATAATTAATGTATCAACACCGGTAAGACTTGAACTGCGACTTCTATAAAGCACTACCGAACAACATTAAAAAGACGCTAACCAATCACCGAAATAATAAATTGGAAAGAAAAAGTCAAAGTCAAAACACATTCTGAGATAAAACTTTATGCGAATAAAAATCTTTTCTATAAACTGTATATGGGTGTACCATTGTTTCCCTTATAGACTGTGATACTTGTAAAGATAGCCAGCATTCAGTTAAAAAAGACAGATTGAAGCCTAACAAATATACAGCATTTAAAACTTTATCTCTCATCAAAAACAAAATTTGTGTATAATTATTAAAGTTATATTCATTTGTGTATAATTTTAAAGTTATATTAGTTATGTTAATAATTAAGTATTTATAATCTTAATATATATAAATTACTTGTCACAGTGTTTGTCTTCGATGGACTCCTAAACTAATTAACCGATTTTAATGAAATTTTGTAGATATGTATTGTTCGCTCAAAATTAAAAGATATGATAGTTTATATCTCAATTCATTCATTTATTTTATTGGTAATTATTTATTTATTATTTGACAGCCATAATTATATGTTAATTCCATACAATTCTAAGAGATGGCGGTATTTGTTGACTGGATTGAGGAAGTATCCAATAGATGGCGCTTTGCTAATGTACAAATGACAAAATAAATAATACGCCAAAATTTAAAAGATAACTAACTGGCCACGTGTTGCTGAGACTAAAGCGTATGTTAAATTTATATTATAGTAAAATCAATACTATGAAATTAAATATAAATATATTATACTCTTTACTATATTCATTAAAATCAGAAAAATATATAGTTGGCAATGACGGTGTGAAAGTAAACAATTAACTTATTCATTACGAATTTATAATAAATTTTCAACTTTCAGCACTCCTTTTCAATATAAACCTAAACTATGACAAAGCTCATATTTTGATCTAAGTCTTTTCTAATAGTATAGTGAGGTAAAGTTTGTTTGTTTGTGGGTTTATACTTTATAAGTTAATTTGTTGGAGGAAATCTTCAAAGTAATTTATACGAATCTAATAATTCCAAAACAAATTTTAAGAAATGACTTTCACGGTGAATCTAGGTTATATTATATTATTCCCTTGAAATAATAGCAGAGCTTTTCATGGAGAGCAATTTGGAAATAAAGTTGACCAAAAAAAGCTCGAGCGAAGGAGCTTCTTATGACTCCTGTATTTTAAATCTCTCGCGGACGGAGTCAGTAGTTACTTATATATTTTAATTTATTTATTTCTAGACTAAAACTAGAAGGACAAATTATATTCTCTTATAATTTTTCCCTTCCAGCTGTTACTAGCAACTTCTAGGTTTTGATAAAACTTAGTAAGCTGTTGTTCTGTCTGAAGGTATGACAAGTTATAGTCTGTCCATTACTCTTTGTTCGAACTAATAAACAGACACATTCAAAAACGTACATATTTGGCACACGTCTTCATTATACGTACAGACAGCAGTACTGTTAAATATAAAGAATATAGTTAATAAATCACGAGCAATAACTAATGGTAGTGGTGACGGTAATCTAATAAGAACAGGTCAGTCGAGTTCAGTTGGTTGGGGTTCCGACCTTTGGTGGTTTTTGATCGACGACTAGCGTGGTAATATAAGCCAATGTAATGGCCAAAATTGTATGAAGGGATGATACAATTGGAATAGAATTTTGCCCTTCGACGGCGATAAAAGTCAAATATTAACTATATTGAATGAATGACTTGTCATATTCCTTTTTCTTTGTGGCACCTTTCTTGGCGAATGGTTGGGTATTTTAATGAATAATAACGGTATGTTAATGGTTCCTAGAATAAACCTTTTTATCATTTTATCATATATATGTATATATATATATATATATATATATATATATGTATAAAGATACTTGGTGGTTGGGGATGTTTTTCGCAGGTTATCAAAACCAACTGATTGTGAAAATTAACTGAATTTCACGGAGACGGTGCAATTGGATTAATTCTGGTAGGGGTTTTTTAAAGTAGTGATTAATTTTTTTTTAGAGTTTGTCGACGTATTATTATGGTTATATTTAAATTTATTTTATATTAATTTAAGTTATAAGCACATGTGTATATATTTATACATTGGATTAAATAAGAAAGCTGAAAAATTCAACCAATTATATTCAAATTACCAACATAGTACTGTTATGTAAATATAATATTATAATAGTTCTATAATGACAGATATCGCACTTGTATGAACAAAAATAATACAAATAAGTTTAATTTTATACAAATTTGAGAATTATTTTAATTTAATTTTATACAAATTTACAGACAAACGTAGTACAGGGGTTTGAAATACTCATGTATTTTAATCATTTCAACGTCCTATTTACAGCAGTAGCGTAGGTAGAGCTTAATTTTAAACTGAATACTATATTTCATTCTAAACCTTTGAAGCTTTAATTAAATACTTCAGGGTGGTGGGTGTATATTCGTTTATTACCTTTAATATACAAAATATAATCACCAATATTCCATTACAAACTAAAAGCTAAATTATTTTCTTTTATGAGTTCGTGTATAATTATTTACACATTCAACTTTAAATTACATCGGGTTTGATTCCGGTACGTGCTCCTTGCATCCAATTTGTTTAGTTTGTCTGTGAATTTGTAAAAAAATATATAAAACTGATATTGACTGTATGATAAGAAAAAAATGTTTTTTTTTTATACAATAATTGTTATTTACAAAAACAATTAATATCTTAAGTAAGGAAGAACATACTAGAAAAAACTTATACATCTAAATCTATACTGATGTCTGATATATGAAATTGAAACGTATGTCTCTTACTTCCAAATAACAATTTGTATCACATATGAGACCAACCGAAACCTGAACTAATATATATTTCTAATTATATTCTAACAATAGCTTTATAAATATTTCCTTGCCCAGACATTTACCGATTTTTAAAAGGACGGTCCAATTGGACCTAACTCAAGTAGGCGACTTAAGGGAGTTATTATATTTTGAATTATGACAACTTAACAAAGAAAAAATGCCCATAAACATTATAAATATAATTCGTAATGAATCCCACGTCATTTTAAATGTTAAGTAAAATAAAATACAATAATTACAATATAAGTTACAAGTACTGCAGTTATGTTATCAGAAATATATAAAATGTACATAGAGGTACATTTTATTTATACACAAACATAAAACGATTATTTAGTAATTACAGCTGTAAATAACTTAGAGCAGAATTCTGAACTAAATGCAATATTTTATACCAAATATATGAAGCTTTGGTTAAATGGATAAAATTAATGATGAGAATTAAAATCCATATAACGGATGTCGTTATTTGTAATGTTTAAGTAAATCAGGGGATAGATATATTCACGCATTTTAAAAATGTGCTCAAATAAATCAAAATTACCAGCGTATATAAAATCGCTAAGCACATTTACAGCCTATTTTACTGGACTGAAAGACTCTCTCTCTCTCTCTTGTTTGCTTTAATACAGATCGCAGTTTTTTTTTTATCAAATGATTATTATTTCCTAATAAATAATCTTGAAACAAAGTCGCATTTCAATAATAAAACCTACCACCAACTCAGCTTTGCTATCATGACGTTATCTTTGTAGCAAATACTGAATCCATCTTAAAAACACGCCAGTGGAGCCACAAACAGTACCCAACACCCAGCAATTTGAGAAATTGGTTCCTTGTAGTATTTACTTCAAATTTCTGACCAAATGACTTTAGATTTGTAAGTATTTTCAAATTTTGTTGAAGACTTTTGAATGATTATACAAATTACCTATTATTTATCTTAATTTGTTATAATTAATATTTTTTCATTTATTTGTCTTATTTTTTATTTCCTTGTCAGATTATTTCAACCATCAAGTTTGAAAAAATAAATATTTTTCATCTAGAATAATTGAAACGACATGAAAAGCGAGCGTATAAATTTCTATAATACTATTTGAATGAATCTTGCACTTAGTATTATTAATAAAAAGATACAATATTAAGAGAGAATATAAAGATGGCGTTAAAACATGGTCATAAATGTTTATAAAAAATATATTTTGTAATAATGTTTTCTACGTGCCGAGCTTAGCTTTACTTTAACTAAAAACTTAAGCGTAGCGTTACAGAATAGATAAAAATTTCATTTATTCACTTAAGCTATGCTAAACGGTTTACTTTCATTATAAACATAATATATATTTGAAAATATATTAAATTTTATTTAAAACGATACTGAAAAACTGTATTACTTTTACCAAACGCGATATCAGCGCCTTATTTTGTCTATACTATTTCCGTCAATAGAAATATGTCAGTCATCCAATATTGATACACGAGACTTGACAGCTGACTGTTTGAGACATCACTTCGCGTTCTGTTTGGATAATATATTTTTTAATATATCTTAGCTATTTGGTTATTAAAACGTGTCTTTTTGTTTTGTGTATGTATCGTTTGTTAATTAAATAGTTTGTTTTGGTTTGGTAAGTGTTATTAATATTATTTTTAGGTTATATGTAGTCGCTTGTTTTTTTTATCTAAGAATATGGAGGCGGATACAGATCCCCCCGATATCCCTCAATATTACTTTCTTAATCCTACGGAACATGATTATGCTATGAATACAACTAATACTACGAACACAATAGGTTCGAAACGTAAAGCTGTAGATAACATAGATAAGTTGCCAACTAAAATTCCGGGGGACTCCTCCCCGGCATCCTCATACCAACATATTTATACACTCCCGTCAATAGAAAGTAAAAGAATCTATACTGATGTAGACAAAGGGCCCTTTATAGTTCACATCAATAAGGTTTGTGAAGAAGGTGTTCCAAATCTAAAACTAACTGCAATTCAAGTTGGAAAAGTCCTACATAAACAAAATGTTAAAAATTTAGTAAAAGGTGGTGTCAAGAATGTTAATAAAAGTCGTGTTTCTGTACAGTTTTCCACAGGTTTAGACGCCAATCATTTTATAAATAACCCATTTTTGAATTCAGAAAAGTTAACTGCAGTAATTCCTACATTTTGTATTACTCGTATGGGAATTGTGAGAAATATCCCAACGGAGCATAGTATGCAGGAGTTTGTAGAATCGGCTGAGGTACCATCGGGCTGTGGTGAAATAATTAAAGCCCGACGCTTAAACCGAAAAGTAGTGGTAAATAATTCAGTCAGTTGGATTCCAACACAGTCAGTGGTTGTTACTTTTACCGGACAAGTTTTACCTTCACATGTTTATTTTTTTTACACTTCTCTTCCTATAGAACTGTATTTATATCCAACAATTCAGTGCATGAAGTGTTGTCGATTTGGCCACACTATGCGACAATGTAATTCCAAGGCTCGCTGTTATAAGTGTGCCGAAGAACACATTGGAGACTCATGTACTTCCCAAAATCCTACTTGTCTTTTATGTCGCGGGAAACACGCAGCCAATGATAAAAATTGTATGGAACACTCACGTCAACGACAAATTAAAATGGTTATGTCGCAGGATAATATTTCCTATTCTGAGGCATCCTTTAGATTTCCTACAGTGAGAAGACCTTATGCGGAGGTTATTTCAGATTGGCTCCCAAATTGTCAACCCAACGATTCTTCTTCTCATCAACATAAGCAACCACAGACTTCCTCCTCTTACAGAAAAACTTTTTCCGTACCTAAAAAACAGTATAAGTCTGCTTCAGGACCTGGATACGATAAACTGACTCACAACGAAATTATTAAAGAATGTAATTCCTCCCTTTCAAATGGTTGTGCTCTTACAAATGAAAATCCTGTGAACAATATTGTCCAAATTCTTTTATCTTCCTTGCTAAGTCTTTTAACCAATCACAACATAGAATTACCGACAGACGTGACAAGAACTTTAAAATCAATATTTAATATTATTAACAATGCCCCCCCCAAAGAAAACCCTATCCTTACTTCAGTGGAACAGTCGTTCTCTCAAACATAAGAAACCTGATTTATGTTTCATGATTAATCACCATAATGTTGCAGTCGTTGCCATTTCGGAGACATGGCTTAGTCCTGGTTCTCTATTTAGAGTCCCTGGGTTTGCTTGTCTTCGAAATGACAGGGATGATGGATATGGTGGAACTCTTCTATTAATTAATAGACATTTTACATTTTCCCGTATCTCTCTTCCCCCTTTTAATTGTAATCTTTTTAATGCTGTTGCAGCTAAAGTTGCAAATATTCTTATACTATCAATATACATTCCTCATCCAAGTCCTTCGTGCATTCCAGAACTTAACCTGATTTTTTCCTCTCTTACTCCCCCCTTCATCATTGTGGGTGATTTTAATTCGCACCACACCGTCTGGGGCTCTCATAAAATTGACTCTTTCGCGTCCATGCTCCTTGAGCTCTTTGACGATTTTAATATATGTGTTTTAAATGATGGGTCTCCAACAAGAAGAGTCTCACCGCAACAAAACAAAAGAACTGCTGTTGATCTTTCCTTATCTTCTCCTTCTCTAGCCCCCTCAATAAAGTGGCAAGTGTTGCCTCATTCTTTTGGAAGCGATCATTTCCCGATTATTATCTCCTTCCCTGATATTTGTTGTCCTGTTAAAGTTCTTCCTCCCCTTCAGAAATATCAACTTAACAAAGCTGATTGGGAACAGTTTGCCTCTATTACTAATATTAAAGTTAAATCCTTACCTAATATTTCTGCTGCAAATCTCTTAGAATGTTATTCTGCCTTTGTGACTATTCTTGGATATGCCGCTGATCACTCTATTCCTTTAAAGAATATGGGCCGAAATCGTATCTCTTCCCCTCCTTGGTGGGATTCAGAGTGTACCCAGTCAGTTATTAAACGAAAAGACTCTGAAATCCTTTACCTTGAAGACTCAGACTTTTTAAAATTACAAAACACAATTGCACAGACTAAACGCTTACTCTCATTTAAAAAGAGGAATGGATGGATTGCTTTTTGTGAAAGTTTGTCTCCTCGCTCGCATTCTTCGTTTGTCTGGACCAATATTAAAAGATTTCGTGGGGTTTTTTCTCCAAGAAATGATGTCTCTAACGACCATGCTCAATGGATTTTTCACTTTTTTAGCAAACTTGCTCCTCCTTGGGTTCCTTCGAGAGAAGAAGCGGAGGATTTGTTAATTATTCCCCCATCTATGAGTGTGCCCGAAAATAATAACTTTATAAATAATATTTTCTCTATTTCTGAACTTGAAATTGTACTTGATGGCTTAAAGGATTCCTCGCCTGGTGAAGACGGAATTCCTTATTCTTTTATTGTTAAAGCAGATTTTGAAACAAAAAAATATTTTCTAAATTTAATTAATAACTTTATTAATTCCAGCTTGGTCCCCCAGGAATGGAAAAAACAAATTATAATTCCAATTTTAAAACCGGGTAAAGATCCTCTTGATCCTTTAAGTTACAGACCTATTGCTCTCTCTTCAACTTTAGCTAAGGTCATGGAACACCTTCTTAAAAATCGTTTAGAATTTTATTTGGAAAATAATTTACTACTATCTAGTACTCAGTTTGGATTTAGAAAGGGTATGAGCACTATGGATAATCTTAGCATTTTAGTAACCGATATTCGTTTAGCTTTCTCTAAAAATGAATCTGTGCTAGGTGTCTTTCTCGATATTTCTTCGGCCTATGACAGTGTTTTGCTTCCAATTCTGAAAGAAAAGATGGTTAAATTGGGTATCCCTGCTTGGTTTACTAAATTTATTGTATATTATCTGCAAACTAGATCAGTTAACTTACGCAGTGATAATTATAATTCTTCTTCTAGACTGATTTGGAAAGGTCTCCCTCAAGGTTCTGTATTGAGTCCCATTCTTTATAATATTTATACGGTAGATTTAGATCTAGCTGTTAATGGTATTTGTAACATACTCCAGTATGCCGACGATATTGTTGTGTACATATCTGACAAATCAATAGAACAATCAATTTCTAAATTAAACGTGGCTGTAGGTCATTTAAATTACTGGTTATTAAATCAGGGTCTTTCACTGGCTGCATCAAAAAGCACTTCTGTTCTTTTTACTAGAAAAAGGATCATTCCAAATGTCATCATTCGTATTGAAAATAAAGTGATTCCGAATGATAGCAATGTAAAGTTCCTTGGAATTTTTCTCGACTCAAAATTGTCTGGTATCCCACATCTTTCTTATGTAGCAAAAAAGTGTGAGAAGAATATCAACGTTATGCGTTCCCTATCCGGAGTTTGGTGGGGTTCCCACCCGTACTGTCAAAAACTTTTATACAATGCTATCATAAGGAGTCACTTTGATTACGGTTCCTTTTTGTTGGAACCATGCAATAAATTAGCCTTAAAAGTTTGGGATAAGATTCAAGCTAAATGTCTACGCATTATATGCGGTGCAATGAAGTCATCTCCGATAAATGCCATGCAATTGGAATGTTCGGAACCTCCACTTTTTATAAGAAGACAGTTTCTTGCTGATAGATTTCTTTTTAGGACTGCCCATTTGTCTTCTCATTGTCTTTTTCCAAAACTTCAATTATTATCAGAGCTATTAACTACCGCTAAATATTGGAAAAATAAGTCCATTCCTTATCTATCCAACAGCTATAATAAACTTATTAATTTGATTTTCCCAAAATACCAAACAGAGATTAATCCCTTATTTGAAAATTCTTTTGATTCTCTTATATTTCAGCCAAATATTTTGCTTGACATTGGAATTTCTAAAAATACTCTAGAAGCTAATTCTGTATTTTTAGAAACGTTAGACAAAAACTGGCCAGGTTGGATTTTAATTTTCACTGATGCATCTCACCTTGAAGAAAATAATTATGTTGGTGCTGCTGTTTGGATCCCTCTATTCAAAATTATTCTAAATTTTAGATGTCATTCTCTCTCCTCAGTATTTACCGGAGAAGCAATAGCTTTATACGAAGCAATATTATATGTTAAATCACATAAATTAAATAAATCAATAATTTTTTCTGATTCTAAAAGTTGTTTGCAAGCAATTCTTTCCAATCCTTTCAAGAGTAGAAGCAGTTACCCCATCATCCTTAAAATTAAAGAAGCTCTTTTTCGCTGTTACTCTGAAAATATTAAAATAATTCTGGCCTGGATTCCTGGTCATTCAGGAATTGAGGGCAACGAGATTGCTGATCAATTAGCTAAAGAAGCTTCTTGTATTGGCTGTGATAAATATAATTTAGTTTTTTCCCATGATCTTCCAGTCGTCGCTCACAAAAATTTACACTCTACTTGGAAGGATCATTGGGAAACTTCCAAGATATCTAAAGGTCGATTTTACAGCCACATTCAAAGTAACATACCCAATAAGCCTTGGTTTTTTAAATACCGCGGAGCTGACAAACAAATAACATCCACTGTCTGTCGCTTACGACTTGGTCATGCGTGTACGGCTGTTCATCTAGCTAAACTACACATCAGAGATAGTTCCCTATGTGAATGTGGTCTTGATGAAGGAAACCTGGAACACATATTTTTTAGCTGTCCCAACCTTGTTTTTTCACTATACGATGTTCTCCCTCCCTATATCGCCCGCCCCTCTGATTTTAAATCCCTTCTTGCCCTTTCTTTTTCACCATTTATTATAGTTCTGTGTAATTTTATTAAATATAACAAATTAAAACTGTAAATAAATATTGTTCATTTACTAACAATGGTGACGGTCTAAGTAATTGTATTGTTTTAATAACCTGAATAGTGTATATAAAAAAAAACCGATTAATAACTTAAAGTGATGCTCTCATGACTGACTGGACACTGGCAGAATTCGAAATTTCGAGATTGCCATATTATTGAAAAGAAGAAGAAATATTGATACACAATGTAAAGGAACAAAAATCGGAAACGAATCACCTAATTTATAGTCAGCCTTTTAAGAAATAACTGTTTCTGAAGTGGAATTTATATTTTTTTAATTTGATTTTACTTGTATCATTAAGTATAATTATCAGAGCACCGTCGTAACAGATATGATTTCAATGGCCGCTTTTTTGACTTTAAAATCATTCATTATTCCTCGTCATCTAATTATTTTTCGTAATTTTATTGTTCACTTATATTTGTATATTTTTGATATAAAATTTTGTAAATTTTTGATGACTGTTTAAATAAACATAAATAATGTATAATTTCATTTAATGACACTTTTATTATTTATCCAATGCCAATATTTAATCGAAAGGAGATCTAATATATTTCAGCTCAGTTGATTCACGGATCAGAATCAGCTCAAGAGAATTACTCCAATACTTGTCAAGGTTAATATCAGAAAGAGATATTGAATTATTTGAGTGTATATTTATATGAGAGCTTAGCAGATTGGTTTATATAAATTCAGAGAAAAATATTCATCTTATTAACAATGATAGCACGTTACAATCTCATTTGTTTATAAAATGAATTGTCCAAATCTATCACTGACACATCGGATAAGGAACAAAAGCTCTTATTAAATGGTTTATCTGTATCCAAAGCCTTTAATAAAAAAAATGGATATAGAAAAGATAGAATATGGAAAAGATATGATATAGAGAAGATAGGATATAGAAAAGATATAATATAGAAAAGATATGATATGGAAAAGATATAAGAAAAAGCGATAATTGTTAGCGTTCAGACGAAGTATTGTACTCAATTCACATACATCTTATTGAAACATTAGTTGTTCAAGCGCATAATATCGTATCGTATTTGCCTTCAATTTTCGAAATAATTTGGATATTATTAGATGCTGCTACATTTTTTTTTAAATTTTAAAATAAATATCACACAAACATAAATAACACACATACACACACACACGCACACACACATACACACTGACACAAATCACATACACACACACACAAAAAACCCGTAGAAAATTAGATTCCCCACTTGATTTGTTGTTTTTTATCTTATTTAGTAAGCAATTAACGGATCTCTTCTAGTTTGTAAAATATAATATATAAGCCCAAAATGTGTAATCCTATTTTGGTTTTTTGTAATTGTTATATTATATTCCATGTAATAACTTATGTATATAAACTGTTGGATTATCAAATAAATAAATAAATAAATATGCAATAAAGACATCATCGACATTTTCGGGATTAGAATCTGCGACCTCTAGCATACCGTTCAGGCACTGTGTCAATTACGCTATCGTGTCTTTATGTATTACAATGCTAGACTCATCTAAGCGGTGATGTTTGGAATTTAAATAACCTTAAAAGACAGACATTGGTGAGGATTAAAAAACAGTTTAATAGAAGTCGCCTTTGTCAAAATGTTATCTAGTCTTAAAGACTTTGCAAGTTGCGCTAAGCTTCAAGTGTACGTGAGCTTAGATTGGCTTGTTTGAGCCGGCAAGAGTTTGTTGTCGACATAAACCAGTGTCGGTTTTCGAACACAAATCAAAGGAAGATTGCTGCAAGCCGAACTGGAATCTCGAGCCCGAAACTCGGAACAGTCTGCTTATTACAAAAATAACTTTCCCGTGTCGGAATCGAATTACTCGAATTTTTGGCTCAGCAGTCAAGGTCACTGACCAGGGGACCCCACCCTCAACCTCAGGTCCCCTGTTTTTGCATTTATTTTCATTTATTTCGTACATGTGTCCATTTACAGAGTAGCTCTGTTGTGTTTCCTAATTAAGGGAAGCTATTTTTAGAAAAGAAAGTGTTAAACGATCTGTTAAAATTTGGAATGATTATATATATTTAGTTTGAGTTTAGTTTTAGTTTGTAATTTGTAAAACGTCCTTGATATCAGTACTCATCCTGATATATGTAAACTACAAAGGAACATGATATGAGATTTTTGTATTTAGGTTAGAAATACAACTTATAAATCTGACTGGTTTTACATTTGTTAATATTCTATAATACTTAAGTTGAATAGTTTTTATGTCATTTTGTTCGAATCCATCGAATTCTTTAACCACTAGCTGAATTTCTTATTATATTGCGATTTTTATTAAAAGTAAAATATGTTTGTCATAACACAGATAAATTCAATAAAAATAATTACTATGGTAAATATAACTTTGAAAATACTTACTCGTAATTAAAATGTTTATTACAGATATTATATGTTTGAGAACGAAGTGTATCTACTTTATTTTTACTGTCTGTAACAGAATGTCTATGTTCAGTCTATGTCCAAAAAATCAATGAATACATAAATCACCAGTCGAGATTAATGATAATCGAATGAGAGGAACTCAGTCGGGTTCAGTTAGTTGGGAATCTGATCTATAGTGGCTTTTTGAGTGACAACTCCAGTAGTATGTAGCCTGAATATGAGTAAATGTAATTTAAGTAAAAGTAATGGAATATTGAAAAATAATTATGTAGGAAAATAATAAGTTATTTATATACATATTTTGAAATATGTCCTATTATTAGGTGTGAATTTAATTAAATATTACTTATCCAAGTGAATCTACGTGATGGTACATTTGAAAAGGTGGTTATTTCGTTTTTTTTAATATTTACGTTGTGGCTTTTGACAATTATAAGAAATTGAACCGATTTCTGGTATTAAAGAAAATATTACATGAGAAAGCAAACATTCTTAATCGTTTTCTTATATCTTATAACTAATTTCTGATCTTTGTGTTAGTAAAATTAAAGTGTGTTTTATTTTCAAGGGTCTAGTAAAAAAGGGAGAAAAATTTTGCTTTGAGGTTAAAGAATATAGTAAATATTAGTGACTAAAGAAGTTTTCAAAATTAAAGACACAATTATAGAGTAAGACTTCATTTAACAACCTACTCCACCCTGCTTCTGTTCTCCACCCTGAGTTGACTCTCCGCTTCCACCTGCGAGATCGCTTCCTGGCATAAGGAAAGCCCCGCACTTCGACCTTTTTCACTCGTGATCGTTAACATGATTGGGAGAAAGTTATTCAAACCGATGTTTGCCACGAGTGTAACACGTAGTCCTGTCTGATGCCGGCATATTGCCAGAGTATATTGCATCGTATCCTCAGCACAGCTATAATTGTGGCAGTCTATTGTAGGTTTTCGACAGGCCACCATATACAAATACCTCTCGAAGCAATGAGCCCGAGTCGAATTGCGACAGATGTAAGTTCATCAGATACCAAAATGGAATTGAAGCAAATTTTAAGAAGATTTTCCGAATTTTGGCTCATTAAATGTGCCTGAATTAGCCATTAGCCCAAAGAGACGTACCGTTTGTAACCTCTTTGAGAACATATAACACGTGCCATTGATTAGTAACTTTCAGTATTTAAAGATAATTTGAAATATCACGTTAAGGTTATATGATCTGTGAGTATTAAATTGTTCTCGGTGTAGACGTTTTTAAAGTTTTTTTTTATTTATTTTAATTAGACAGTCCTCCGCTCGTCCTTGTCATTCATTTATCTTCTTTACTTTCTGAATATTTATATTTAGCCAATGAAGCAAAAGAAGTTATCTTGTTTCAAAGCTACCTTTTTTACAAATATTTTATTATATAATATTAATATTGAATCGCAAATTAGATGTATATTTTTTGTCGCATTTGATTACCGAACTAGAATCAGTGCTAAAAATAGTTACAATATTGGATTGACGAGAATTATATTTCGGAAATATTTATTGAGTTACTTACATTCCTTGAGTTATATAAGTCGAATTTAGCAGATCTGTTCAGATAAAAAAATAAAATATTTTTTCCTTCTTGCTAACAATTATAATAAGTTTAAAAAATTGTTTATTAAATGAATTCCCAAATCTGTCACTTAATGTAATAAATTAAACATCATTAAAAACTATTTATGTCCGAATTAAATTTTATTACATAATAATATTAAGGATAGCTGTTAACGGTAGTAATATATGG
Source organism: Dircenna loreta (assembly GCA_963555665.1). NCBI lineage: Eukaryota > Metazoa > Arthropoda > Insecta > Lepidoptera > Nymphalidae > Dircenna > Dircenna loreta. Next base: position 18,846,919 of record OY743092.1, read on the forward strand.
CAAAAATTCCTTCACTAACACTTGTCCACATGTTATATAATTCTTCAGTTAACATTCTTAATCAACTCGTAGTGATGTTTTCAGTTATTACAATATTTTTTTTTTTAAAGTTTTACCTTGGATTATAATTAATTCTTACATAAATTAATATTCTGAATCAATGGTGAATTAATTAATATAGTACCTATGGAGATTTATCGTTACTTCTCCATGGACTACTGGAGTTTTACACTAAAAAAATAGGATGTTTCATTTTTATTTATTATTTTTTTAATTGAATATTTGAAATGAAAAATTTAGCCTTGACTTTGAAAATAAATTGTAAAATCTTCATTTTCTTTAATAGAATATAAAATAAATGTCATCGTAAATGTTTCTCCTTAAACGCAATAATTGTCGATGGCGGAAGAACAATTACTGTAAGCTATAATTGTTAGCGTTCAGACGAAGTATTGTACTCAATTCAAGTATATCTTATTTAAACATTAGTTGTTAAAGCGTATAATATCGTATCGTATTTGACTTCAACTTTCTGAGAAATAATTAATATTTTATATAAGTGACTGCTTTTAATTACATTTAATTTATTTATTGATTTTATATTTAAAAAGGTATCAGAGAATATTCCTTGCGTTGCAGTTGTTCCATGTTTCGACAAAAGCTTTGTTTATTTGGGTCATTAATATAATTTGTAAATCTGACTGAATCTAGTCACAAATTTAATTACATTTACAGTATATTAGTTACAGTTCAAAAAACCAAAGACATTTTTTTACTCTTTATGAAACAGAAAATATATCTACTTCATTAATTATGTGCCTACTGAATGGATCCCATAGACGTCCTCTTTCTAATTATATACAGTGGTTAAGTAGTAAATATTGCTTTTCAAAGCTCTGAATAACCATATCATATATTTCGTGGACAAAGTTCATTCAATAACCGCTGGAAATACTTTATTAGCAAAGCTTATATTTATTTTATTTATTTATTATTAATTTTTAAGGGAAACAAACAATTGAATAATACTTCTAGATACAACAAATAAGTTAACACAAAAATCAGTAAAGTTTCCATAAATATATATAAAATATCTATTGAGAAATTTGAATTTATTTACACAGACTAGAAATGGACATAGACTTTAAAAAAAATAAAAAATAAGTTGAAAGGATACTACTGAGCAACGAATTGCTATTTAAAAAAAAATACTTTAATTTTATTTTATAGCGAAATGTTAGTTTGGTGGTATTCACTTCTTTCTATATGTCATCGTAACTTTTCTTTTAAAACGTTAAAAATATTGCCTGCGCTAGAATAACTGTAAATTTGAAATAATATATACATATTGTTTGAGTTAAATTTTAGTTTGTAATGAAATGTCAGAGATAATACCGCCCACACAAAATATGTAGAGTATAAAGCAACATGTATTCATACAAACTTAGTAAATATACTCAGGTCAGAAATGCAATGTGTAAATCTAACTGAATGAGCGCTTCCAGCGCAATGGAAGGGCACAATACGTTGTATATAATAATATATCCATTGGCCAAGAAACGTGGCACGAAGAAAATGTAATATCATAAAAGTTCCTCAACCAATATTCATAACATTTGCCTTTTATCGACATCGAAGGTAAATATTATATTCCACTTGTATCTTTATAATAGTAAATAAGCAATTCAAATATCTATACAGTTTACCAGTCTAGTCGACAATCAAAAAGCCACCATAGGTCACCGTTATCTGTTTAGGTCCAGTTTATAAATGATATTAGCACCTAATTTTACTAAATACACTGCTTACATGATTTAGTTTAAAAGATAATGTACATACACATTTGAAGATGAATTTAATTTGTGGTGAGCCTTTGAAGAATTAACTGTTTCGAGACAGGAAATTAGAATATTTAGATTTGATTGTATCGTCTGTGAGTTTGATTTATCGTAACAGAGATTGTTAAATTTGTGTTGGTTTAATTTAACTATACAGTTTACCACCATTCCTTGTCATCTAATTATCTTCAGTACTTTACACTTTAACAGTTTTATAAATATTTAAATCAGTAATAGTTTATCTGCTTTCACGCTTTTCTAATTACGAATGAATTTTTCCATGAGGTGATGATAAAAATAGTTAACTTTTCTTTACGAGCTCCATCTGCAGCAGTGGCGGCAGCAGCAGTAGCAGTGGCGGCAGCAGCAGCAGTGGCGCCAGCAGCAGCAGCAGTGGCGGCAGCAGCAGCAGTGGTGGCAGCAGCAGCAGCAGTGGCGGCAGCAGCAGCTGTAGAAGTAGTAGTAATAGATTATGTACAGCTAAAGAAGAATAATCAAAAGAAAGAACATAATTAATTTCTTTCCCATTAAATTTCAACATCTAACCTAACACACACACACACACACACACACACGTGGCATCAGCCATTTCACTTTGAACTCGATTTATTGTCTTATATACCTGTCTTAAACTGTTTGAGCGTTAAGAGAATTACGTCTTTACGTTAACTATTACGTACGGCGGTAGTTGGAAATGTATTAAAGCCGTTGAAATAAATGTATGAAGGCTTTAAGTGCTTATTAAAATTATTAATATTAATGTATGAAGGCTTATTAAGTGCTTAGTAAGGGAATTATTGTTTAAATTGCTCTTTATAATTATTCATAATAAAATAAGTAAATGTATCATTGTACTCATTTATTAATTTATTCTACTTCATATATTTCATATTAGTTATGAACGTATTAGAACAGTGATATTTTATCGCGTTGGTCAGTTTGTAAATTGTTAGTTTTATATATGTATATTTCATATGTATTTATTAGTATATTCATTATTCATACTAGGTTTTGAAAACAACAAAGCCACTGAAGTGTTTGTTATTTGATGCCAATACTCTAACAATACTGAATTGCCATTAATTAAATTATTAGCTATGTACTAAGAGCTTACATCAATTATTTAACACCATTTAGTCAATTTTCAAACATATGAGTAATTTATACATACATACATTGGTTTTGAATATAAATACTTATAATATTAACACTGAATACTCACAGCATATTTCATAATAATGACGTTTAGAAACCAGTACCAACTTTAAATCTAAACAAAGTCTAAGATTCATGATTTTCGGTATGAGTTTATGTGAGGTGTTCATGAAAATCACATTTTGGCGGCACTATATAGTTTTTATTTTAATAATAAGCACTCAATATTATGAATTATTTCAGGGACTCTAGAATATCATGACGTTTAGAGCACGTCATACTCTCTAAATTAAATCAATCAATCTAATTGTAATCCGCCTTTATATTAACGGCGGGACTACATGACGGCTGGTCTCCGGCTACGATGAATTCTGAAACATATTTTCTAATCACACTTGGGTGGATCACGTTTTATGATCCGGTGCTAAGTCTTTCTGAAACTAGCATTCTTGGTTATATAACATGGTGTGGTTAAAAGGCATAAACATATTCTCATAAAGAGTGACAATGATATTTTTAATAGCAAAATATGTCCAAGTTACTCTTTCATAGGTAACCTATCAAAAAATAACTGAAGTCGGATAATTCTGCTTGTTAAAACATTGATATTATTAAAAATAATCTGGTTAGTAAAAAAAATATTTTCTTTTATATACCTTTTTCGTAAGTTTCGTTGTTTTTGCCTAAAAAATGTTATGATTTTACCACCCTGTTATTTTTAAAATTATCAGTAAAATAGGTGTGGTTTTTCGGACTGCAAGTTCTAAGTTGTCTTTTAAAATACGCCATATATATAACATGTTTTGTTTTCGGGCAAAAGGTCTAAGAGTTCTTAAATTATTGATATCGACATCGACATTTAATTATTGATTATTTTCTTGTATGAGTGAAGAAAACTAAACCAAATATATATAATAAAAAATATATCACTTGTATTATTAACAGGGCATTACGAAAAAAGAAATGTAGATAGAAACTTATACTACAAATTACCACCGAATTACTGTCAAGAAGATAAATAAGACTAAGGAAAAGTGACCTTTTAATCTACAGACGTTGACATAGAATGTTGATCCGTCTCGTAACTGGGACCCGTCTGTCTTAGAATAATTAACAGTTTCTGAACAGGAAATTAGAAAGCACTTTGTCACTTCTTCATTGAATTTGGACAATTAACGAAAAGTATTTGACGTAAACACATTCGTGATTAAAATGTTTCATTTATTATATAATTCCTTTTGAATATAAAATGAATCGATAACTCCGAAATATATTCCACGTTTGGAAATTTTTAATTATGGTAACAGAGATACACACATACACATTTATATACTATTCCATAATCAGTTCACAGATATGTCTTATCTAAGTATACTATAAAACTAAAATTTGCAGCAATAATATAATAAACTTACTATAAGTACCAAAATATTTTATTTAGTCATGATATACTCAAAACTAATATAAACTTTACATACATATACAGTTTGTAATACACACCTGGTTGGTTGCAGTTAGGTTAAGTTGCAGTTTGTAACGCAGAGTTAGTGATGAAAGTTTGTACATTCAGCAAATAATTTATTAATTAGTATGGATGTACGTTAAGCTCGTACATATTATATTGCTAGTAGGTATATTATGTTTGCCAGATGTAAAAAGTAAAGCTGATATGTCTAAGCTGACTGCAGTTATGCTGAAGATTTAATGTAATCTAGTTTGTAATTGACTGAGCTGTAAATCCTTATTTACTAAACTGATGACAGAATTCTTTCTGTCTGCTGTCGGATTAGTTTGTGCGTAAATTTGAAGGTTATCAGCATACAGATGATAAGAGGATATGAGATTATAACTGATAGAGTTAATAAATAAGATAAACAGTAGGGGAGAAAGTAAACTGCCTTGCACACCTGTAGCCGAATCACGCCACCCTGACATAGGCATCTATCCATAGACATGACATCCTTGCACGTGGCTTGCTGCCAACTTCAAAGACAAGTAGATAGCCAATGTTGGAAATGTTGCATTATGAAATAACATTTATTAATAGGATTCCTTGGAAGAAATATTAAGTTGTGAAAGCAAAGCAAAAAGAATATCATGATCGATTGAATTGAATGCATTTGAGAAAACTATAAGAACTAAAACAGTTAATTCTATTCTCACATCTTCTACACATACTTAATAGCACAAGGGTGCTTAACTTATTAACCCATCTAATCCAATGGATCTGCAGAAGTGTACCTCGCAAATAATAATATGTCTATATATATGTCTTATACGTCAAATGCATACGAACCTTTTTGCATTTTGTCTGTCTGAAACTTGGCTTAAAACAGAGCTCCCTTCTTCTGATTATGACACATTCAGGAAGAAAAGAAGTGTTATTCTAAAATGTTCTTATATTTCGCAGTCATAGTCCGGGAGATATTTAACTTATGTATTGAAAGAGTTCGTAGCGGAACAGAGAGTACTCTTTTCAATTTTTTTTTTTACATAAGGGTGGGGGACGTTATATTGGAAGTTTTATTTTTATTTTAATCTATGCATCTATTAGTATATATTAATTCTAATATTAGGTATACAAAACAGTCTCTTAAACGTGTCATTTGATTTGATTCCACTTCTCTGCTACTAAAATACTATGATAAAATTAGTAAGATAGTAAGCACATTCGTCAACCATTCAATGTTATTCAGTCAAGTTTAAAGCACTTGATTAGATTTTTTTCAGTTTCAAATACAGATACAGAATACAGAGTACAGAAAATATAAATTTTGAATATCAAAACTAAAAGAATACTTAGCAAATATTTCGTATTGAAGATGCCCCGAAACTAGTATTAGTTTTTAATCTTGACATTTTAATATGCATTATTTATTGAGTTTCCTTAAAGAGTTAATAAATTACCCGATTTTCAGGGTATTATACCGTGAGTATTACATATTACTTTATTACTAAATGTATTAATACGATGGTCTCGTGTTTCAAGCTGCCGACAACAATTGGATTATCTTTCACTCTAGGCCACTAAAGATTTTATTTCCGCAGAGTAAAATGCAATATTAACACGACCATGTCACAGCAACGTACAAGCAACGTACTAACTGTGTTAAGTTATTTAAGCGACAGAGAGAAAGTCCATGTTGTGCTTATATATTAAGTATTTCTCGTTATAAAGTTGTTAACTTTCATGCCAAAATTCGTTATTTACTGCGACTTTATTTCCACGCAGATCTTATCTTACTTTATTTTTTCGAAAAGTTTGTTTTTACAATATTATTTTAGTTGTATTCAAAGAAAAAATATGATGGAAAATCTATTTTAATTGCAAGATTGATATAAATTACATAACAATAAAAGTATTGTAGGAAAAATAACTTATTTAAGAATGGCACTCAAAAAATGTTTATGAGTATAAATAAGATTAAAAAAGTGACCATTTAATCTATATAAAGCTATTGCTCGAGAATGGCGATCCATCTCGTAGTTGGGTCCCGTCTGTCTTTAAACAATTACCTGTTTTTGGACAGTAAATTAAATAGCACGTTACTTTTTCATTGTAATATATTTAGACAATTGACGAAGGGTATTTGACGTTGATATATTCGTAATTAAAATATATAATTAGTTATATCCTTCTCGAACATAGCGAATCGACAACTCACTAAAACTTATAATGAAAAATAGCCTGTATAGTTAAAACAAGTTTTAAGAAAGTTAGATTCATTTCAGGTTATTGTAAAGTAAACTTTGCAGCGTATATATTTTAGTTACCTAATAAGCTTATATAAGTACTAAAATCATATTTTATTTATTCACACCCAAAACTCATACAAACTTCATAAACGCAGTTTAGTAATTATATACATCTTGTTTGAGTTGTTGCTTCTAGTTAGAAGTGTTGGCGATGAACCTTTATACTTTTTAAAAATGATTTATAACATTGTGTTGACATATTTAAAAAATCGTAGTTATTTCATGTCAGAGATGTAAAATAAAGTCGATATATCCGAGCCGACAGACTGAGTTATATCCGGGATCCTGATTTAAGTTCTCGATAAATTTCTTAGTCATGTTATTCTATTTAATATTCAATAATAGAGGTAATAAACTTCAATATTGGCAGGACCAAGCCTACGTACTCAGTGACACAGTCCTCACAAGTCCTCAAAAACGATTATAAATACATAGTAGCTAAATTAACAACTATTGTTTCTCAATATAATGAAATAAAACTTAACGCGGATAAAATACAATTTGTATACACTGTGGTTAACTGTTTTTATTAGACTGTGACACTTCTAAAGATGGCCAGCATTCATTTAAAAAAAGATATATTAGAGCTTATCGAATAAAAGACACTCTAAAACTTTATCAAAATATATTTTTTAAATAATAATGTTTCATGATTTATGACTACAATCAGCTTCTACCAACTTTTAATGAACTATAGAAAAAATATTAAGTTAATATTTAGTAATCCATCTTTCTGTCTAAAGCTATATTAAATATCGTACAGATTTTTGCTGTTAATAAAGCTCAAATCAGTTTTTCCTAGGAGATAAGAAAAGAAAGAGAAAAAAAGCTTTAGTAAAAGGAATTATTTATCTCTCTACTAAATGCAATTATAGTCTGTCCATTACTCTTTGTTCGAACTAATAAACAGACACATTCAAAAACGTACATATTTGGCACACGTCTTCATTATACGTACAGACAGCAGTACTGTTAAATATAAAGAATATAGTTAATAAATCACGAGCAATAACTAATGGTAGTGGTGACGGTAATCTAATAAGAACAGGTCAGTCGAGTTCAGTTGGTTGGGGTTCCGAATTAATTTTGTAAAGATACTTAATTAAAAATATGGTTTTTGTGAAGTATTTTTACTAAAATACGTTTATCATCAAAATTATTTGGTTCTTTTCAGAACGAAGACTTATATATTTGGAATTATAACGTAGATAAAGTTTTATGGTTTTATATTGTGATTGGAAGTTAATATAACAAATAAGGAAAACTGATCAACATTTGTAATTAATCATTACGTTCATAGATAGCATATAGACATAGAGTTGCCAGCTTCTCAGTATTCTATAGGATACATTTTGGTAAGTTTGCGAAGGAATTATATGACCTAATTCCCCCATCCACATTCCATCACCGGACGTTCCGACTCACGGCGAGCATCCATCCTTTTGTAGTAGACGCGCCGCATGTCAGATCGAAGCGCTATGCATCATATTTTTTAAATCGGAAAGCAAAGGAGAGGAAAAGCTAGCCTGCGTCGGTGTTTCCGTCCGAATACAGTGTGTCTTCAAGGCAAGAGTGAATAGGCTTTTACTAAGTTGATGCTTACGTTATATTTCCATTTACCATCAAGTGGAACGAAGTCAAGCGTCAACTTAATTTAAGTATAATAATATTAACTGTTTGAGAGTTAAAAGGATTACGTCTTTACGTTACTTATTACGTACTGTAAGTAATAAGAAATGTATTAAAGCTATTGCAACAATTTTAAAATGTACGTGGGTTTACGGTGCTTACATACTTGCTTCTTGGTAAGGGTATTATTCTATACTATATTAATTTTCTCTTTATACTGAGCATTCATTATAAAATTAGCAAATGTATTCATTTTACAGCTAATAATTTAATCCAGTTCATACCATTTGGTATATTCATACTAATCTTGCGTAACAAAGCCACTGAATTGTTTGTCCATTGATGCCAATACTCTAATTATAACAAACTGCTGTTGATTTCACTAATAGGTACGCACTAAGTAATTGCATCAAGCACGTAATTCCATTTAGTCAAGTTTCAAACACATTGTTCTCGGTTACAAATATTATCAAAATTAACAGAAATATTTCAAACCAATGATGCTTACAAAGTAGCGCTAATTTTAAATCTAGATATTTTTAAGTTCATGACTAAATAAATACATACATACAAATATGTACTACATTTTTAACAAATATAAAACCTACACCTGGGTCGCAAGTCCCAGGAGCTGTTTGCACTCCTCTCCCTGCAACGTGATGAGCCCGACACCCGCACGGTGAATCCATGGAATGCTAAGAAGCTTCGTCTCTCTTATGGTTACCATTGGAATTTAGAATTTGTCCACAGGAAGAAGTACATTATGTCGACCCAGTGAATAAGCAAATTTAATTTTCATCAGAATCTATTACTTTTTATGTTATACTCGAGCAAACAACAACTTAAAACTGAAATTTTTGAGATGCATTTGTTTTTTGTTTTTGCTTTCCAGAGGTATATTTACACATCGGCGTCAAAGACGCGGGAGCTGGTATGGCTGTCTTCAATTAGAGTCCATGTTACAGTCTTCATATTGCTTAGGTAGTAAGATAACAACACAACCTCTTTAAACTTTACCTTTACCTTTACAGCTTTACCTTTTAAACACAGAATTCCAACGTTACCTTTTATACCGTACGTAATATTATAATACAATTTCAGATTGGAGAAGTGACAAATGCCGTGTCCAGAAGAAGTGACCATTGGACCATCCATATTTTCCAAAAAGACTCCGTCCATCTGCCGCCATTACGAATGACGTCACTGCGCCAAACCCACCACTAAGCAATTTATTGACGAACCCCAAATAAACAATGTCGGTATCCACGACGTCCATATAGCGTATCTTGTATTTGTGTTATTTTATAATATTTTAACTGTACAATTGACATTATTACAATTAAAGAATTATGAAATAACTTATCAAACATCTATTTCTCACGAATTATTTTCTTAAAGATAAGTAATATTAAGGGAAAGTGACCATTACAATACATTTTGACATCTAACGGATAGTATTCGACGTTGTAAAAACTTTACAGCGCTTATGTTTTATTAACCTAACAAACTTATAGTACCTGAATCGTATATAATGCAGTCATGATATATACAAAAGTTATACAAACTTAATTACCGCAGTTTAGTAATGACAAACACTTTGATTAAATTTAGTTGTAGCTTTTAGTTTGTAATGATAAAAATAATAAAGCAACTAATTTATAAATTTGTGTTAGTGTGCTGTGAATAAAATTAAATCGTGAAAGTTTTTTATTGGCATTTTAGTAAATGCAGGGTCGGCTTTTCATTATTGAATTCCTAATTCATGTTCAAAGATTTTTTTAGTTCAGTGCTCTACAATATGGGTTGCTTGAGGCCATATATAGATTTACGTATCTTGCCTGCCTGAGACCGTTCTTTATATTGTCCTGCCTATTGCACACAAAATACTTTGTCAATTTTTTTCTTAAGAAAACCTGACACTGCGTCAATTTGATTTATTTGTAACATATATTTGCCGATAATGCAAAATATTGGATCGATGTATACCTGACAACTGTTGAATATTTTTTTTATAGTAAGAGCCCTTTTTTTGTCACCACCCTTAATAAAAAATCTTGTCTTATAGCGTTCATTCTTTTCACTTTATTATTCTTTTCAGTTTTTGTTTACTCTATTGCCAGATGTCTGTCTATCTGTCAAGCTCAAAGCATTATTTTTAAAAAAGGATATCTATCCTTCATGCGTAGTTTTTCCCGTTCAGTTCAGTTCAGTTTCATTCAGTAGCAAGTCATGATGAAAGTGCCTCTTCGACAGTATGTGGATCAAGAGAAAATTCTGTAAATTTATACATATAACTCTTACTTTCACATTCTTTGTCCTGTTGTTTTTCTTTGGCTGATGTTAACTTACAGTTTCATATATGCCATATCTCTGTGTAGAAGAATATTTTTTTTCATCTAAATCTTCTGCATCTATATCATATTCACTTGGAGTCTTTCATATTACTCAGTTCTAGCTCTAACTCGCTCTGAAATAACTACAGAGTGTGTATTTCTGCGACCTGGCTTCAAACACTTCCTGGTGCTCCACTTTTATTAGGTTAATCAGGGCTGTCACTATAAATAAGTGTCATTAAATTTACTTCATTGAATCTAAATGTAATACATATTAACAAGTATCTACAATATACAGGATATCCGTCAATACTAAAGAACGAAAAACTTCCCCTCAAGAATTTTGAATGTCACAGCCCTCATTGTTAAATATGACAATATAGCCAATCTTCACAATGGTGCCGACGGCAAGAAGGTTTCAGTTCACCTAGAATATACAGAACATTCTTAGCTTGCTTTTTATCTTCCTTATGTTGACATAATATAACCTATCAGAGTTACCGAAGGTTATTAGTCTTTATACAGATACTTTATAGATACTTTCTGATAACACTGCAGCTTTCTCCTTTACTTTTTTTTATCTTCCTCGACCTCCTAGAGAATTTGCCTTTTTATCTTAGGCCTTCAACATCAGGAACGTTATCAACTGGTTCGATACAGTATTATAAGTCTTCATGCTCCAAATATGTATAAATACTACATTTTCAGATGACAAAATTATCTCGACTCATTTTTTTTCCAAGTGAATATATTTGGCTTTTTTAACCAAAGAGGTTAGAGTAGTTTTCCTACGACCTTTTTGTCAATCACGTTGAAGCTACGACCTCAAACAATACAACTGTAACTTGACAATCCAACAATTATTTTTCATTTTACAGATATTTCTCACGCTCTACTCTGTAAGAAAACCAGAATGTTTTAGATATTAAAACGAATAAGAAATAAAAATGGTTGCGTTTTATTTCTGTATATTTATTTTAACTATACTGTCTTGCACTATTCCTTGTCTTATATATATCTACCGTGCGCCATTCTATATTTTATTTTTTATATATTCTATGGTACCTATTCTTGAGTTATATTGGGATCTTTATGAAATGCGAGATAGTTGTATACCAGAATGGCTCAATCACTCACTCCGATACTATTTAATAACCAATAAAGCATGAGACGTTATCTGGTTTCAAAACCCCACACTTTGGTACAAACACTTTTATTGTATGTCTAATGTGAATATATTTCTTATAATAAGATTGGGTTCCATTTTATTAACGAACGAAAATCTGTTCTAATAATTATTTTAATATTGGATTTACAAGAACCATTTTTCGGAAAGTTTATTGAACTATTTCTATTCTTTGTGAAACTGAAATTCAACTATTTCTATACATATGGAATTTAGAAAAGTTGTTGTGATAAATCAAGAGAAGGAATCATGATTTACCATAAAAGGAATTTCCCAAATCAATCACTATCTAATCTGATGGAAGCTATTATTACACCCTGTTTCGTATCAAAAGCCTATTTGATTGTATTAAAACAGTAAAAAAATAAACAGCGCCGATAAATATAACAAAGATATATTACGTAAGCAAATAAAAATTATGATAAATAGGATCCAGTTATTACGGTGCTTACGTACTGGCTTCTTGGGCAACGATTTCATTCACACAAATTATTCTTATCCTTTCACTGTATATTGTTATAAAATTACATATTTATGTGTATTTATTATATTAAACTTAATTTTTTTGTCTTAATATCAGTATGTAGGGGATTTATTAGTTGCTAACGTTTTGGATAATTAATCATTGTTGTATTAGATAAAATAAAATATGTCACTTTATAAATCATTACATTAATATATATTGAACTCATTTATTAGTATATCCATATATTCTCATGTCTTCTGTTACCTTTTAAGAATAACTCACTGAAATATATGTCACTTGATGCCACTTCTCTACTACTATTGAGGTACTATTGATTTCATAATTCGGTAGGCAGTGAGTACTTCCATCAAATATTTAATATAAATTAATCAAGTTTTCAAAACAAGAATATACCTTGAATAATAACAAACTACTGATAAAAGCTTTTACAATAATTATGTACGTATAGCTGGTACAGAAACAGATATAAGCCATATGTATTTAGTTCATTATCAAATGAATTAATCTGGTTACATATAATATATATATGAAAGTAAATGAACGCAAAAATACTATTTACATTTAAAATATGATGAATCAAATAAAAATAACCACGGTATAAAATATTTCACAACAATTTACGTCCAGTTACTGAAAACTTACTAATAAATTGTTCGTTACTTTTAATATATTCTCATATTTAAAAAATACATAAATAAAATTCTGTAAGTAAAGATACCACCAATTCAGTACGTCTGTTATTGTATAATCTTTGTTTCATTTGTCGAAACCACCTTAACTAAAGCAACCTGTGGATCAGCAACCAGTGACCTATAAACCGTGGAGTGGCAACCTCTCACTCCTATGACGCTGAATCATTCGCGGATACTGTAATATTTAAAAGGCTATTTATTTATTTCTAATTGTTCTAATATCAATAATAATACAGGAAAGTCAGCTATTTCGCAAAGCAATAATTATATAGAGTTATTATTACTGCTATATTAAATTCTTGACAATATGTATGCACACTTCAGACAAGATGAAAGCACACAAAATATTATATAAGAATTGACAATACGCATCCTCTCTCTTGATAACAAAAAACTACCTAAAAGAACCTACCTAAACTAATCTAACCTAACAAAAAACTACCTAAACTACCAAAAAACAGAAAAGCTCGTTTTAACTGAGAAAATTGTAGGAATCTGTAGCAATTATATTAATCTGGAACTTGATAAAAATAAGATAAAATATAAAAAAAAAAATCTCTTGGTGCGTTTTTATAATTGGTTATATTTTTAAATATACACATCTGCTAATTTAATAACTACCACAAATAAGAATATATATATATATGAAATTATATACTATATATAATGTATAAAATAATATATTGAGAAGAATAAGTAAATAAATGTAAAAGACATTACGTTATCAAATTAACTTAATATAACACTTAATGAGTATTAAAAAGCTAAGAACAATTTTTTTTTATAATTAAAATACCTTATTATATATTTCAGGCATGAAGGATAGTCTTCTATTCCACTTGTATCATCCTGAAATATGAAATAAGTAAATCTTTCAGAATATAATTCCAATTTGGGCAGTTAAATTGGCTTATATTACCACGCTGTGTCATTGTTATTATTATATTTATATATATATATATCTTTAGTACCATCAATAGAAAAATAATTCAATTCTCGTGAACTGCCAAGCGTATCATAACTATACGTTTAGTAAAATCATAAAATTTAATATTGGAGCGCCGAAAATGTAATTATTTACAAAAAACGAATTATTGATAGATCTTAGCTTACTTACATCTTAAATTGAAAATGACGGTTGTAATATGTAAGTTAGTAATTAATTAAACATTTTCTAGTATATGAAGTAGAATAAATGAATAGTTGTTAATACATTTGCTGATGACGATTTATCTTGAAAAGAAATTGAAATTAAATATGCATTGAATTCCATCACGAAATAAGTTTACAAAGACTTTAATACACTAAGTACCGTAGCACGTAATATTGGATGTTCCTTATATTTGTAATTCTAACAACCTTTGAATAAAATAGGATATAAAAAGACAATAAAAAAACAACCCGTTTGAGAGCAACCACGATATTTACAGGCTGAAATCTATCAGCCTTTTTATATCAGAGGTTAAAATGTTGATAAGCAAAGAAATGTTGACCTAAATGGACACATGAATGATTCTTCAATTATATACGATGCAGCCGATGAAAGTGAACATTTCAGATCTTGGGATTTTATGAGTGTATTTGTCTTAGTGAGGAACGTTTCAGATTTCATATTTAAATTTATAATAGTTTTGAGATAAAATACATTTTTTTTTCTCTACTTTTTATCGATTCCGGATTATTATTTAAATTCCGCATATATTATGAAATGTTTCTGTAAAGCATAATTGCACCACTTTTGTACTTTAAAAAGCTTTAGACCAGCTTTGGCATTTGCAAGCGCTCTTTCACTATCAGTATTCTTAAGTACAGCGTTTAAAAGGATAGTCCAGAATTGCTAGTGCGTCATACGCTCCTTACAAGTCTTACTCTAAGTGTGTAAGGATTTCACATGAAATATAAGTCTTTCCTAGTAAACGTTCGTAATATGAGATCTGGCTTAATATATTTCCCCAAAAAATCATTTACCAACGCGACCTACCGTTATAAAATTTGCAGCGCTATAACGTATATTTTTTTTCTATTTGTTAAAAAAGGTATGTTATCTAATATAACGTATAAAATATTTTTTTATTGCTACTAGTAGTTCCAGAGCTGAATCTTTTAATATATTTTTTTTTTATCATATAAAGTAGACCGTGACACATAGTAGACAGAAACGTCAGATTTCTTGCTAGATTGTAAATTAGTCAATATCTATTTCTTTAATATAAACGTATAGTAAATATTTTTTTTTTATTTTGATTCTGGGTCAATAATCTAATGTTACGAAGAATATTTATTCTTTCGTAAATAAATTTTGGCATTATTTTTATTATATTAGAGTAAGTACTATACCATGTACTATACGAAAATATAGTTTTTAATAAAATTTATTACATTTGCAAATATATATATATAATATATACAGAAATACTGATGTGGTACTGAATCTCAGTTATAAATTTCCCTCGGTACAAACAAATCTTATAACAAGCAATAAGTATTGTAGTACTTTTTTGAACATTTATTGTTATAAGCAACATTAAGTGAAATACTAATTCATACAATTTAGATAGTCTTTAAAAGCCACAGCTATTTTTATGATTTATTCATTACATGAATAACTATTATATTTTTATTTTAATGATGACCTTTTAAGAATACATAATATTAGATTATATGTGTATATATATATATATATATATATATAAAATACAAACATTGTTTGAATATAAAGATAATTAATCATTAATTGGCATAATACTTTAATAGTCTTAAAACGGTCTTATCGCTAAGTAGCGATACCATCTATAGATAAGAAAGTATAGAGTGGGGCATAAATTATATATCAAATAAATTATTACATTGTTAAAAAAATAGATGCATATATTATATAGACAATGGAAATACTATAGTACAGGAAGTACAGGATAAAGTGTAACAGGCATTTGATAATATATTTACTATAGTAAGGGATAAAGTTTATTTTAATGAACCTTGACCTTTTGAAAGTCAAGTATTGTAATTGTCTAATGGCTACTGGCAATGCATTCCAAAGTGAAACTGCTTGTATGGTAAAAGACATTTTGAAGAAGGAAGTGGAATCTAAGGGCAAAGGGCAAAGGACAAAGAGTAATATTCAGAAGAGTGTCTGACTATGAGCAACTATGATTTTTTATTATATGATTTTCTTTTAATTAGAGTGGAGAATAGGAGTTAATAACAGAATAGAAGTGAGATAATGTGTAGATTTCGGCGAAAATTACGCAATAATTTGAACGAAACTGAGATACGTGATCATATTAGCTTCAAATATGAATGGATGATGACACTGAGATTGTGTCAAGTCATCAAGTGTCTCAAGCTTATGTAGTTGTTCCTCAGTTAGATCAGAATAACTTGCATCGGCGTAATCGAGTTTGGAAGGAAAACGAAATTATAATGACATAATTAATATTCGGAACTGTGACTCGTTAATATCCATGGTAATCTTCATCAAAGCATTGACTGCTTCTTCAGCGTCAGCCATAATAGAATAATAGAAAAAGTTATTGTCCAAAGTCCCTGGCACAAGCACCCTCATCCGTAATTATTCAAGTACAGGCAACTTTACTTTTTCTAAGCATAGACCTAAGAAAAACCACTTCTCCGTCGTTAGTTTTGGTTTGTAAAGGTACTTTTAAATTACGTATAATCTGGCAACGCTGGAAGACAGTGACTTTTACTCACACAACACTCACTGAGGACAAGGACGTTGGAAATTACATTATCACATTATATTTCAAAATTACACCTAATGTAATGTTAATGTGTAGAACTGAAAATGTATCATCCATTAAATAAGATATTCAAAGCAATTTTCCAGTTCACGAAAATAGATATCGTCAGAGAGTGAAAGAGTAGACTTTGTTAAAAACATTTTTCAGGGCTAAAAAAAACATACAAGAAACAGAATAATATATCTTCCCATTGCAATACAGGCAAATATGTGTGAGAGTATGAAGTGGTTGAGAGTTAAAGACAGACACTTCATACTCACAGACTCTTGAGGTAGTGACGACAGTGACAAGCTATTCTAATTTTGTAGTGATTTATGAAATAGTTTAACTCTGTATATATTAAAGTAAATTGAATGAAAATATTTTACAAGGTGCTTAAATTTTTTATCGTAAAGTCGGTCTTTATTGTCATGGTATGGATTGCACTGAAACACCAAATGCTGTGGGTCTTACAAGTAATGGCAAACCTACTACCCCCATAGAACCGCCTAGGACGGATTTGAATCAAATGGAGAAAACAAATTTGGATGAGGTCGTAAATAAGACAGATCCCTGTACTTATTTGGCTGAAGAAATGAGATTCCTCAGTCTTGATATGGAGTTAACTCTCCAGGAATCAGACAGATTAAAGTCAACGATGATTGAGTTGAACAGAACAATTGATGGCTTAGAGGAGAATATATCAGTATTGGAACAGCAAATTCCAGTTCAAGTCTCAGAAAAGAAAATCTTACAGATGCAGGGACGCGATATACAAATAGCAGATGCTCTTCTCGAATTAGACGTAGAACATTTATTTAGTGAATGAGTGTCATCCTCACCTGTGTTACAAAGCGAGAATATTTATATTGCCACATTAGTGCAACATAAAACGAAAATCAATAATGATATAATTATCAAAATAATAAATGTAGACTAATACATTAATGGTAAGGAAAAAGAGATGATTCCGATTTTATAATATTATTAAATAATGTCGGTTTTAAATAATCTTAACATGAAACGAGTATATTTTGCATTAAATCTTTTCAATAAAGATTTACGCTCACGCACATTAAAGGTACGCCAAGCGGAATTTCCAAGTGGCTGCCAAAATAGACTGGTTATACAATGCAAAATCTCGCAAACATACCCTATTTACTCGACCCAAAGATTTTCTGCAATTTCTCCCATGTGTTTACCGTGTTTACTGAAAATTTGATTGGTCAAAGATAATTTATTTTTCTATTTATTCGCTATTTTAAACTCGTCTGATAAATATATTTGGATCAAATTACAACTTTGAAAGAAATATATTATTATTCTAGTGTTAATATATCACTTGGTACAAAATAATATTAATTTCCATTAAGCGTGGAGTCTGGTGAAAATGGCATTCTAGCATCTAGTCAGCTTTAAAAAGTTTAAAGTCTATTTGTATATTTCATTCTACATAGTTTTTTAATCTATTTGTAAAAACATTACTTTAATTTTTTTTTGTTACCGTCAAATTGTACGTAATTTAAATAGACATCATGACATTAAAATAATTTAAATGAACGTGGCATGAAGAAAAACAAATATGTGAAAAATTACTTTATCAATACACTTAATATAAGACTTGATCGATATCGAAGAGATACATTGAGGCCGTCAGGGCAAAAACGGACTTACCCTAAAATTTGTATAATCGGATTTATTTACTACAAATTATTTAAAAACTGGTTATATAGCCCGCATAAACAATTGAGGTTAAGGACGTTTTTGCGCTGACAGACTCAGTTCTATTCCACTTATATAATCTTTATATATCATATTTAATGCAACACTTTCAGAATATCATACCATTTTTGGCCTTACATTGGGTTATATTAAAATGTTAGACGTCAATACAATCAAAAAGCCACCACATTAACTACGAACCCAATTAAATTATTCGTGGCTTCATCGTACATAATTTAAAAATGACTTTTGTCAATGTCCACATATCAAAATTTTTAGGTCCTGGAGTTAAAGTAGGTTGCTGAGGTTGAAGTTTGTATCTAAAAACGAAAGCGTTTTTGTTTGTTATTTTGTTTAAAAAATACGCCTTTGGTTACCTTTGATCCAAATGGATTCAGACACTTCATGTTTACGTTGGTTCATTGTCTTATATATCTAAAATTTCAAATAAAAACATTTTTATTAAATTTTGTTGTTGTTGTTTTTATTTATTTATTTTTTATTTAAATTAAGAATTAAAAATTATGTATAATGTACAAATTCAATTTATCATTACTCATAATGGAGTAAGGAAATGTATTCATTTTACAACTATTAATATATTTTGCTTCATGTTAGTACATTATATATTATATTTACTGACATATTGGAACAGTCATTAATCATTAAGATGGTAATTTTAATGGAATGGGTCAGTAAGTGTATTTGTTTATTATACGCATTTATTCATTCATTGGCAAGTCACTCGAGTGTATGTCATTTGACGCCATTTCTACTATTTATCCAATTAGTGATAGATAGAAATAGAATTACTAATTATAATAATTTAGTCAAATTTCAAACACATTAGGAAATATATTGTCGGTTTAAAATACCAACAACATTAATACAAAATATTTCATATTAAAAATAGTGTTAATTTTTAATCTCATAATTTTAAGGCCGGTTACTTATTTGTTTTCTGTTAGGTCTTAATAAATAATCGGATAATTCAAATGCACGTTATACCAGTATTACTGAAGCTGAAGCCTTTACTGAACATGTTGGTCTTGAGCTTGATGCTTGCAGCTGACGACAAGCGGATTCCCTTCCAATTGAGAGTGAATAATTATAGTTCTGCTAAGCAAAATACAACAAACTAAACTAAACTGGTTTTAAATTAGCTGTGTCATGACAGCGAAAGCAATTTACTCCTGTATTAGATCAGAGAGAAACTTGATGGCGAATTCATATATTCAACATTTCTCACTATAATTTTGTAAACGCAAAGAGATTCATCTTATTGAAAAAACTACCCTGTACTGTTACAAGGAAAAGATTTTTCTTTTGTATAAAATAGCTACTTATTATGTCAATGGATATTTTTATACATTTATAAAATGTTATTTTGAAAATTATCTCCATTGGCTTTAACACACACCCTGGGAAAATTTTTCACTGTATATTTTATGAATATTTTTACTCCAAATTATATTTGACTCCAAATTGTCATGACATTTGCAGTACCAGTAATTATAATGCAGCTGATTAAGACCAGGACTTGGCCGGGACATGGATCATGGCCATTCTTCAGCTCTGATGAAGTCCAAATAGTTAGTTTTAACTACGCTTGGGTGGATCTAGCTTTATGAACTAGTACTGAGTCTTGCTGAAAAGACCATTCTTGGTCATTCTACTTGTTAAAATATAGCATTGAAAAGCTGGTACTTTTTTTTATTTGCTTTTGAGTACCGGATGTTATTATTGTAGTACTCTGTTATTATTTAAGGTGTTAGTCACCTTTAAAGTCCACCTAAGTCACCTTTAAATTAGATACATAGTTCTAGCTGCCCTCAATTCCCGAGAAGAAATCTTTTTGTGACGCCAGTGAGCCATATTTTTGTGATAAAGGTATCAAAACATCGTCACAAGTATATCAAGATACCATTCTTAAGAAGGTAGGTAGTTAAGCCCCTTAACATCACCATGTTCAAAAAACCAAATATGGTCCTTCCAGCAAGAATCGGCGGCGGGTCATAAAGCTTGTTCCACGCAGCCTTGTTTGGAGGCGAATGGTTCGGACTTCATCAGAACTGAAGACTGGCCGTCATTTAGTCCCGATCTTAATCTTGGATTATGATTTATGGTCAATTTTAGAGAGTACAGCTTGCTCAAAACGCCATAATAATTTGGAGCCCCTAAAACAATCTATACGATTAGCAGTGAAAAATTTTCCCATGGAAAGAGTGCGTGCTTCTATTGATAACTGGCCTCAAAGTTTAAAGGACTGTATTGAAGCCAATGGAGACCACTTCGAATAAGCTTTATATATTTTTAATTGTTTTATTTTACGTACTAAACTAAAATACTGTAAAAGAAATAAATATTATTGGCAGTTAATTTTTTTTTCTTCATTACAATATTTATGGCAAGACTAGGTATACATATACTCCATATAGAAAGTATAACAGACAGCCTTATCGCCTAATGGTCTTTCAGGAAAGCTAGGTAAGGATACACGTGGAACACACATTGATAAAACGAAAACTATAAACATACATACAAACATCTACACACTAATAAGTACATTTATAAACGTATACATTCTATTTACAATCAATAATATATAATTAATTTAATCATATATTCTACTATGAAAAATAATAAAAGCAATAAAAAAAAAACATAAATACGTTAAAGTAATATGTATATATAAACTAGTTATAATATAAAAGCTGTATTACCGTGAAACAAAAGTACTGTGAAACAGTTAACATTTGTAGTCTTTCATTGTTCATTACAATCAAAGAATATACTAATTATTTAATCACGAGTCGAAACTAATGTAAATCGAACGAGAAAAATTGAATCGAGTTCAGATGGTTGGGATACGACCTACAGTGGCTTAGTCAATATTGTCATTTATATATTTTATTTAAAAGTTTGAGAATTTATGAGAGAATTCATTTAAATATATCTTATTCAAAATGATCAATGTCAGTCTCCATATTAATAGAAACGCTTCTTATAAAGTCTTTTTATCTTCTTTATATGTCTGTTTTTTTAAATATTTTTGAAGGTCGAGCAAGCAAGCAAGCAAGTGATAACTGCAAGTTTTTAGAAGTTACTTTTACTTTTATATTAACTTCGTTATCTTGTGATTTTTTAAAGTTTAGTCTACATTTAAACTTTATTATTATAAAAATGTCACTAACAATAATAAAGTAAAAGATTTTGGCACATAATATTTCTATACAATTTATTATTTTATTTAAATTAGTGATTAATGAGAATTAGAGACCAAAATTATCTTTGAATGATTAAAATATAATATAATAAATATCAGTTAACAATGTGTTAAATATAAATACAAATGTGTTAAATATAAATATAATAACTTTAAAGGTTATCTTAATAACAGCTATTTAAGAGAGAGTGAAAAGATTTCTAGATATTGAAAGATATATTGCGTGAGAAGGCATCTTTAAAGGTCAAAGGGATATCTTTCAATCTATGGACTTAACTTTGACCTTCGTGTTAGTACTACACAATGAAAGCGTGATAACATTACAGTGAGTAATTTTCAAGGGTCAAATATTGAGGTGAAATTTTGGCTACTTTTATAGCTTCGGAAATATCACACTTGGGGTCGTGTTAGGTGGAAAATAGTAATAAATATCAGTGGATGAAAAAGCTTTTTAAAATTCGGAACAGCTCTACAGGAAAACTTCATTTTCTTAGATACCTTATACCTTTTGGGCGCGACTCCTTCTGCGTGAACTATAGAAGATAGCGTTCGTATCAAACGTATTGATTTGTCCGTTTTTCGATTAACTTTTGATTGCAAAAATAGTCTCCATGAGAAATCTTTTATCTAAAACGGGTTAACATATAGCCAGCCCTAAAGTCTAGTTTAAATGTTGGGGGAAAAAATTCTAATATCTTATAAATAGTATCGAAGATTGTTATACAAAGCCCTAAACTCACAAACTGAACCTCTCGTTAATACTAGCTAAGACTACTTAGTTGTCGACTTGGCATCCAGTTTGATAATAAACTGTTCACTATTTTTTAATATTCACGTATTTCATAAAGCTATTTTTCTCGCAGCTCTGCCTACGTTATAAATAATAATTACCATACATCGATCCAGATTTTGTGGTTTCTTTTTTGGCAAACAACCAAAATAATATATCGTAAATGGGACAATGGGCCCAGAAATCAGAATATAAAAAAATAAGAAACAGCATCATTCTGCCTCCCTTGTTTTTTCTTTTCGTTGCTTTCGATCATAGATAGGCGACTAACTGGCGCAGTGGTCGTTACTTCGTCTATTGTGCCGAAGGTCGTGAGTTCAATCCCCACTCAAGAAAATAGTTATTATAAAAAAAAATGAATTTTCTAGGGTTGTATAATAATTACGTATTTAAAATACTTTATGTATATTTATCAGTTGTCTAGTATCCATAGTATAATCTGTGCCAAATATGTGACTAGATTGCAT
The DNA here is from genome assembly GCA_963555665.1 of Dircenna loreta. Classification (NCBI taxonomy): domain Eukaryota; kingdom Metazoa; phylum Arthropoda; class Insecta; order Lepidoptera; family Nymphalidae; genus Dircenna; species Dircenna loreta. The sequence goes on from OY743092.1 coordinate 18,869,940, forward strand.
TGTGTGGATATGTCCGAATATTTATTATTATTTCTATTTATAAACATGTAAATTAAGAATAACTTGATAATAGCGCTACCTATTGTAAAATAACAAAACTACGGACATCGCCTCGACAACCGCTATTTCTTGATTTTATTACATATTAGGTAAGATTGGCAGCAATGTCCGGTCATATTGTATGCCATAAGACCGCTTTAATAATCGATTTGTTAACTTTTCTCGTTAGTTTAAGGATCATTCGTGATTATTCTGCCCCCATTTCCTCCAATCGACGCTTATTCGGTTCGCCACGTCTCGGTGAATGTCCCCGTCACTCTGTATAGTAGAGTCAGGATACTGGTTACTAATTGCAGACTGAGATAGAAACACCGTCCTGCATTTCGAGTGACGCTAAAAGAAACTATAAACAAATGTTACGTTTTGGTGCAAATAAGCAAAATAATTTATTGTTTATACGTTTTGGTGCAAATAAGCAAAATAATTTATGATATGACCGTATTTGCTTAATGAATATATCTTAAACCATCAGTTGGAAGTAAAGTTTTAATTAAAATTCCACTACAGAAATTAATTAAGATTTTATAAATCCAATAACTTGAGCTGTGTTGTCGATATGTTGTAAATAATCAACACACAGATCTGATTAAGTGCTTTTAGTTCAAAGAACGACAAAGAACTTGTATCTGAGAAAGAAGGGTCGGGGTGACGTGACTATCGCGATCTAGTTCACCAAAAATCTTTCATTCTTAAAACAAGTTCTGAACGCGGTTATAGTTTATTATTATGTTTCCAATGTGTCATTGACACATTTATAATGCTTTGTCCCTTTAAAACCGCTTAGGGGTCTTATATTGTTTGATAATGTTTTTTTTCTGATGTTAACAGATAGAGACACCGTTAATGTAGAGTTGTTGATCCGACATTATGATATACGTGTAAGTGTCGATATCAAAATATATACTTTACAAATTATATATATTTTTTAATACCTTTAGTAGATATAATAAAATCATTTTCAACTACATTTTTCACACATACAATCATTCAAATCGAAAAAACGTTATATATAAGTCATTATTCGTAACAGTGAAATTATTTAAATCTCAAAATGTTTTAATTATAATAAGTAACAATTATTTTAATGCAATTTATCAAATTTTAATGCGCGTTTCGTTCCGCTCATAGCTTGCGCCATATTGTTGTGCCCCCTCACAAAGGGCAATAGAAAGGGGCGATGACAACCCTAAATAAAAGGGCTCCGAGAGAAAACTTTGCGAGTCCCTTCCTTTTGTTAGCGAACTCATAGAACTTAGTTTAGTTCTAATATACGATATGTGGATCAACGGAATTGTTCTGCTTGAAAGTGTCGTCGATATCGTAAGTAATGAAAGCGAAAATCAAAGAAACTATTAAATGAGATTCTCGTAATGGAAAAGAAAATTCCTAGAAGCAGTTCCATAGACGTCCCTATTTCTTTAAGACGTTATTGTTGGTTTAAATCAAACATCTTAAAAAATAGAGGTATTCTTTTTGGTAATATTATTTCATTACTTACATATTAATATGATATTCAAACATTATAAAACAAGAACACATCTGTTTTATAAATTTCGGAATCCGGAGAACTCTACCTTTCTTCGTTAATATCATTATGTATTATCTTCTATTAATAGTATTATAAATAATTAATTTATACAAATATTGTATTATATAGAAACAAATATAAATTTTATATTTATTTAAATTAAAAAAAAACAGTCAACCGTTTTTAAATCGATCATTTAATCTTTATCGTTCACAATAAGAGCAGTTTATTTGCCAAATTAACAAATATATGCAAAGTTACAAATTTAACATAGTAACAGAACAAATACATTTGAAGCCTCTATTGCCAGACTAGGAAACCTGTATAGAACCAATTATCTATATAATTGCTGCAATATAGGTAAAGCCTATACTTCAAACGTTAGGTTAGTTTCAAGCAATTAGAAGTAATTCTAGCTAGCGCTGTCGGCTTCTGATACGAACGCATCGCAAACTGCAATTTTATTTTGAAAATAATAATAATAATTTGATTTCACTTCAATAAATTGAAATCTGCCGTTTTTTTCATCACACGTGTCAACCGCATGATGGGAATGTTATTCACCGCTATTGAGAATTTTAGTGGAGCGTGCCATTATTGTCAAAAATTCAACATGCCAATAAAGTTGAAAAACGATAAATCACTGTCCATTTTTAATAATTGTTTGTTGTTTTTGAATATTAGTGTAGAATTCATTTTATTTATGCAAGACCTCGTGTCTTAATACTTTCAAGTCGTAATGAAATAATAGATTGAAATGGTTTTTGAATTACAATAGCGTTTGAATTTATAAGAAAAATATACCGAGGCTTTTTACCTCACTTCACTTTCTGTATCAAGAAGATAATAAATTATAATACTTTTATATTTGCGTGGAAATAATGAATATATTTACATTTGAACACAAAAACCCTTCACATAAAAACTTATTTACATGAAATCATTGTAGAAATTTAATTCCTTCTTCATATTTTTCGTTTTTGGTTCTGTTATATTATTCTTACTCTGTTATATCATTATTCTTATATATATATATATATATTTTAAAGTTTCTTATAAGACCAATGTTCACGTATGTTTATATGTTTGTATGTATGTATGTATTTATCTATTATTTAAGTCAATAGTCTCTTCAATGTACATGGAAGCGTTAGTCTTATTATTAATGCAACGCTTTACTTGCCTTTATCTTGTAGCTTCATCGTTTTATAGATTTTTCTCCTCACATGTAAACATTTACCTCTATCTAGAACAGTTTTCTAAAATATTTATTTTATATAAATTACCGAGAGAAAATTGTATAAATTTTCTCTTGGTAATTTATCGAGGCTGTATTACATGGCCAAATTTATTGCTCAATGGTTTTATTTATTTAAAAATAATAATGCTAATTATATCTCTTGTATAAAACATAAGAAGTATAGATGGTTGTCGTCGAAGTACAAAACTGTTTTACATATAAATTAAATTATTATAGAAATCAATAATTGTTCCATTTGCAACGAATCAATATTGAAGACAGCGAGTGAAATCATTATTCATAAAATATTTATAACACAAGCGGAGCCCAGAAACAGCGATTGCAGCTTATTTCATATATCTCATCGGTGATTTACGGAGAGTGCACAGGACGGGCGGCGTGGAGCGTGTGCCCCGGCCTTTGTGACGCGCTGACGTCACGGCGCGCATGCGCACCGACCGCCTCCTGTATGCACAGACCATGCTAAAAATGTAGATAATTATGATGTTACATATAAAATAGTTATGTCGGCTAAATAGTAATCTGGTATTAAACCTTATTTTTGGTGGTGTTGTTTCACTGTTGACAATACATAATTTATCTGTTATAGAAAAAAAAACAATTTTATTAGTATGAAAGATTACATAAAAAAAATAATTGAGGGTTTTCTCAAACATAAATTTTAAATGTAAACGCAAATGACAAGAGTTTATGTCACGTTCAAATTATTGTAGATGTCATGATTTCTCTGAGTTCGTTGCTTATACTGTAGATCGCAGTCCGTGTCCGCGTCGGCAGCGGGGCTTCCAGTCGAGTCACTGGCGTGATCTACGCACGGTCGCTACGAGTTGCTACGTTTGTTGCTACGTAGTCACTTTACGCTACAATCGCATAATACGTGCTGAGTGTCTTTACCTGCCACCAGTGAAACTAACTGAGGATTGTCAGTGAGAGGTGTCAGTGCTGCTCAAAGAAAAGTATTACTGTACAGCCGGCATTTAAAGGTGGGTGAATATAAAATAACATAAGGAAAATAGTAATTGTGCTCAGATGCGAGTCATATGAATGTCAAGGACACGAATATTGATCTAATTTTTTAGGCCGTGTTTGTTCTCTTGCGTTAATTTTGCTTTTAATAAGTTTGATATATTTAAGCTGAGGTAGCGATATACATATTGTAAATTTGTGAGGTAATTAAGTGAGCTTATTTACCTTGGGTACAAAGGAATCGCTATCGAAGTGGGGTTAGAATTATTTATGAGGTAAGGTCCCAGACTGCTTCAAAAGTGCCGTGTGTATTATATGACTTAAGTATTACTAAAACAGTTGCCTGACGCCATTAACTATTTTAATTTAATTCATTTTACATTCCGTTCTTTTATGATACTATAAAGAAAGATTATATTTTGGGTCGTAAAGCACTGTGGGAATATTACGGCTCTAAAAAATAGAGTGTCATATTTTTTATTCAACTGAGGTCAGGCGTTATTGCATAAATGGCTTTTTGGGGAAATTTTATTACAGTTTTTAAATTGTAACCGTATCAGTTGATTTATTAGAACTATTTTAGATAGTATTTTGACACGATAGGCCTGTTAAATGGAATAATATAACTTCCAAGTCATTATATATAAGTACAAATAATTTGTTATAATGGAAAAAAATGATGAAGAGAAGAAACAAAAGACTCAAAGAGTTATGTATAAATATTTTTAATTAACGAGATGCTTTCGTTGGAGTTTCTATATGAAAAGCATGAGTCTCTAGGCGGGGCTGGATGTAATATTTGCATGTGGCTCCTTACATTAAAATGATGTGCCCTTTTTATAAAAAGAAACTGGGTGGGTTACGAGGGTTGAAACCTAGTTTATTAAAGGAATGGAGTATATCCATCAGTTTTATTTGTAATATACAATATTATATCATCTAAGTAATACTTTTTTATAATTATATAACTTCATTTTATTATATTATATAACTTATTAAGTATTCTTTTATTTAATGAAGATTGTTTTTGGCTGTTATTTTAATTGTGTATGACAATGATAATATATTATTACAAATATATTTATCTAAATATTAAATTTATTAATATTTCAATCTGAAGATAAATTTCAAATTGCCAATAATAATGATATTTGGACAATTTTGTCTATGAAATATCAAAATATAAAAGTTTCGTTGTTAAGACATATGACGTTAGTTGAGAGATATCGAATGGAAGAATCGTAAATCTTATAAGTTAATCAATATCAAATAAAAATGTCTTCAAGATATCTTCGTTCGTATAAATAATGTATTAAGCACTCACTTCACTCCGACCTGCGCAGTTAATTCTTACTCTATACCTGACTGGGAATTGAATATTTCTATTGCTTTTTTATCTAAGCGTTTTTATCCACCAATACCCGTCCATGGGCTACTGCCTGTTGAATTTGCTTTGTCAAATGAAAAATGGCGGAATTATATTGTAAATATTTTTAATGATACGTAGTTTTTGTAAAATAATGAAATATATCTGAGAAAAAATTGCGATTGATAGGTGAAACTGGTCCATCTGGTACCGTCATTCATTTTTATTTGGAACATGAGGGGAGTAAAATAAAAACTCGGTACAATGAGTGTAAGATCTTGTATGTGCTAAACTAAAGAAAAGATTTTTTTGGTTGCGTGACTTGAAACTGAATTGAATCTTGAGAAAGCACAACATAAGTCATCGTACATTCAAGGGAAGGGTCAGTAGCTATTTTAGAACTGATGTCATATGCATTTTTTCATACAGAATTTAAAGTAAAAGGTGTTCAGATATTCTTCAACGTTACACGGTACGGTTCTTGCTTCGACATTATACGGTAATAGAATCTTGTTCGACATGTCACAATACGGTTAACTAATGTTTTCCATTTTCAAATTTAAAAAAATATATATTATTATTCAATTAATATATATATGCGAATATATTACAATTTCTATGACGTTTTATAATGTTACGTCTACAAAAAAAAATAATAATAATAATATACTGGTAAAAAAAAACAATAAGTAAGTTTTAAAACTATTAAAAGTATTTCTTTCATAAGGAACGTTAGGATATTAGATAAATTAATTCTTTGTCCGTACATTGAAGCCTGGTTAATGACATTCGACATAAATACGAGGAGTTACCTTCAGTTCAAGTTGCTGATGGATGCACGTCGTTAGCAGCATCAGCTTCTCTACAGAGATACAGATACAGATACAGATATACAGATACAGATATACAGATACAGATATACAGATACAGATATACAGATACAGATATACAGATACAGATATACAGATACAGATATACAGATATACAGATATACAGATACAGATATACAGATACAGATATACAGATACAGATATACAGATACAGATATACAGATACAGATATACAGATATATGTAGCACTTGTGTTACATACTATATTAAATACATTGCTAGTTATTTAAGTTACCCTTGTTAAAAGTTAAGCAGTGTCAGCGCTCAATTCTCAAATAATAAACATAAAAAGCCTCCCATGAAATGAACATAACGAGTGCAAATAAAATTATATCAGTACAATCCACAGAATAACATTCGCTTTTTGGTATTTCCCTTTTAGCTTTTGTATCCTTTCTTTATACATTTGCTGTGGAGTACTAATAAAAAATAATACTCATACCGTTTACATGACTGTTTCTTTGAAGAAAAAATACGGTTCCACCTCAAAGCGTATCTCCGTTTAACTAGAAACATTTTCACAATACCTTTCAAAGATCACTCGATTGTACAAAACGTCTACGTTCACAATGAATAATAACACGGCGTTCTTTTTTACGTATTTATATTAAAATACATAAAAGAGAATTGAATATTCCATTTATATTTCAGCGAGATGTTTATTCTTCGCATCAAATTCTATTCAAAGTATTAAATAGTTGTAGTCAGTTCGTACCGGTTCAATTGTTGCATGTTTCAATCGAAATTTAAAAAAAAAGTTATATAATTAAAAATATGATTAAATATGTCATTATATAATAGGCATACATTTTTCATTTTAGTCTAAAGTCGAGAACATCGTCTAGAGGCGCGCTCCAATTCTTCAAATTTCATGAAAGGCTTTGAAAGTAGGACATCAGATTTTCGTAACTTAAAGCATTTTATAAGACTGAACTCTGCTTCTTACTTCTCTGATAATTTAACGTGTCCCCGCAACATTGAAATAAACATATTTATTTTTATAAAAATTTATAACATTTAAAATGTATTTATTTTTTTAGCATTTTACATAATCGTCTTTATAATCTTTTAAAAAAATAAGTCTATCGGTGCTGGAGATGTTTATAGACAATTTAAATACATAAAATCCGATTGTGGCATCTTTCAATGTAATTCTATGCTGAAAATATATAATCATTGATTAGGATTTTCGATAAAGACGATTATATACAGTCATTCTATATACTATAGTATATATAATCAGTATATATAGAGGTGGGTAGAGACGCGGTAACTGACTTATCGGAGCGCCGTAGGTACGAATTAGCCTATATCGATAAATTTTGCAACCCCAATTTATGTGAAAAAATAATAATAAGCCAACATAGTTCAACAAGTGTATGGAAATTTTCAAATATACAATATATATATTACAAAAAGTAATACTTAGCATTTTATTTAGTAGTTATTGCTAGACTTTATATATATAAAATCTATATATATATTATATTAATTAAGTATCAAATAGCATGGAATAGGAGGCAGTAAAGGTATTATATATCGAAAATATCCAATATTACATAACGGTAACCTTTACAGACCGCTCTAAGCCGATTACAAGTTTACAATTAACCTTTAACATTTGACTAATTTTGCTCTAGTAATAATTTAATCTGTATACACAAGGTTCATTCCACGTAATAAAGTGATATTGTACTACAAAACGGTAATGGTCGCCGGTGAGTTCAATTTATCTTCCTTCGTGGAGGGAACGGGTCGACGCGCAACACGGGGCAATCTTACTTCAACTTTGGACCAGCGCATACCGTATTGAACAAATAACTTCAATATAATGATTGATTTTCAGGAAAATGGACAAACATTTTTATAGAGTACCTAATGTATTAAATTTTTTAATGTAATGTATTATTGAACTATCATCATGTTATATTATAAATGTTAAAATAGTAATAATAATAAAAAAAACTTTAATTCCCTGTACGTTACATGTATGGGCTGTGTTAATAGGCCTGCTATAAATTAAATTTTAGCCATTTCCAGTTAAATGAGGTTTGTGTGAGAGCCGCAAGTGACAGAATTTTCTCAAAAAAACATTTTGCAATCAGTGGGGAATATTTTACGCGAATCTGGCAATATCTTATAGTTAAGTTCCGCCAAGTTGACATTCGAATGAAAATTGAAAAAGTTATATCCCCCGAAGACATAACAAGCGTTTTAAAGGTATTTTGCATTTGTGTAACTCAAAAAGAATAGGAACAGGGATTTGGGAACCGACACTGGATTTACTTGAACTTTGAAAGAATATATCCAAGCGAATTTCATTGTCAAAGTTGTATTGGTGTATTATAGGAGTAAGGTTTCATCGTGTCAACTTTCAAAATGGTCGGCTTTGTTTGCAATATTATAATAAATATTTGAAGAATATGTTATTGTTACGGCTATTTGGATGAAATGAATTGTCTAAAATATATAGCAATTCATATATCCCACGCTTCAATCTTATAAACATTTGCCTTATATATATTTAATATTTTTTATACTAGCTGCTGCCAGCGACTTCATCAAGCCATTGAAATGTTTACATATACGTACTGTTTAGCTTTATTGTAATTATAGCCCAATTTTTTATATTTTAACATTAAAAGCATCTTACGTGATAGTTGGCTTATATAAGTCAACACAATACCAAATTTCCTTAAATTCCGTTTAGCTGTTTAGAGATACTGTAAGGGTAAACAATATTAGTTTTTTAACGAAATAGAAGAAAACGAGTTTTTTTTATAAAAAATTGGTTAAAGTAATAATAATAAAGTGAAAAGTATCGTATATGTTGAGCGAAATGATAGAATAAAAATAGACCAAATTTCATCAAAATCTGTTCAGTAGATTGTTGAACAGAGATAAACAGCGATTTTAATACAAGAAAAGATTTTTTTTTGGCACATTATTATTTTAATGTACGTATAAGGATTCTAAATTCTTTATTACAATAACTTGGTCTTGTAAAAAAAATATATAACCTTTAAAAATGTATAAATAATATTTTTTATTCTTTTATAATATTTTTTACCTTAAACTCGATTTTAAAGTGTGTTTATAAGTGTGAGAACTGGTGGTTATATCATTTTCGAATTTATCATTTATGTGTCTGTATTTAATTATTCCCATTTTCCTTAGAGAGCATTTCATATAGATAATTTAAATTTGACGTACTTCTCTAATTTGTGGCTCACCAATGAGAGAAGTTAGCTCCTAAACTCGTAATTTAGTAGTTGTGTTTCGAGTTAGCAGTTAGTTTACTTTTGTATCTACATATATTCAAAGGGAATAAATTCAAAGGTTTGTTAATTATTCTATGATAATTGCGTCTGCAACATTCCGACAATTATAATTTAGTTAACATTTTGTATAGCTATTTGACATTGATGGCTCCAGGCTAGTTTTATGATAAAGCGAAATCCAAATAAAGTTTGCTTGACCTTTATACTTTTTTTTTAGATATCTTTAACGCGAATATTCATTTTTTTATTTTTTTTTACCAATCTCCCTGGGACCGAACCAAGCACTATTCCTTGGTACGGGTGCTGTGTTCGTCACATGGTCCCTACCATGTGTATCATATAGTGAAAAGTTATTAAATAATTATTCTTCTATTTTTTAAAATTATTTTCTATTTATGGCATGATAGAATACGCATCTATATGTCAAACAACACCACTCACAATGAAACCACATTTTGGTGTGGTTTTTTACACCATTTGACATATCACGTCGGAAATAAATATATTGCAACAAAGATCTTACATAAGAGTATTTTTATATAAAATATAATAAGTAAAATCTATGAATAGTAGAAAATAAATATACTATAAGTAAAAGTTAAAAAATAAAAAAATAAAATCTTATTCTACAACTACATTTAAAACGGCGATATTTAGATAAAAAACTACTTCTATTCTATCCATACATCCAATACATCCATCCAATCTACAAAGATGACTACATTTTGAGTTGAGTTGAGTTGAGTTGAGTGAGTTGAGTTGAGTTGAGTGAGTTGGCAGTTTGAGGTTAAGGAAAGATTAGGAAATCTGCAAATAACTTTAAATAATTAAAAGCTACCTTGTCGCTGCTGATATCAAATTCCATGCATAAAATTTAAATTTAAATTAATATTTCGTTGCACATGTATAAAACATCCCAAATATATTACTTTGATAAATGTGAGAAAACGACTTTGCATATTAATACCCGCCAGAAAAAAACAATTTGACTAGTAAAATTGGAAACATATCTATGAAGCTTTTCTTTACATATATTAATATTATTACATATATAAAGAATATTTTTCTCTTATCAATAACGTATCTAATCAAAAAAGGTTCACTAGCATTTTTAGTACCTGATACGTTTTAATAATCACTTATCGACGTTAATTGAACACGAAATACAAAAAGTGTGACAGGTGACATCGCATGACGTCACAGACCGTCTCATGACAGCGCAGAGTGTATTGTTGGTCGGTCGTGTCACAAAGGCTTTATCGCGAAGTTGTGTTCGGAAACGTTGTCACCGTGTTGTCACAGACAATGGGTGTGAGTCCGTATGTGTGAATGTTAGATAGAGGACTGGAAACGTTAGGTAATTAGTCTAATGTTTACTCTGTCCGTATCTATTTCTTAATTAAGCGTTATCTCAACGTTTTTGAAGATGATCTAACCTAATGGAATTAAAAGATATTGTAAAATACTTTCCGCACGAAATTCTCGAATTTCGGAATATGTTCTAACAATGGAGAATATTAAAAAAGAACAATTCCAATTTAAATAACAAATAAAACGAATTCTATAGATATATCATATTTCGATCTCACGGAAATAATGGTTCAAAAAGCAATTGATATTCCAGTGCTATTATGATGATGACAGGTGCAAATTGAGGCTAATTTAGAATTTTAGACGATGATATCCGGATAATTTGAGTCCGTAATTATAGGAATCGCTTTGTTATACCAAATACGGGCGCCCATTTCGCTTGATTAGTGGATTTATTTACAATACGCCAAATTCGGAGTGAATTTTGGCTATTATTGTATGGATTACACAATAGAATGTAGTGGCGTCAGTAACAGCCATTATTAAAGTATCAACCAAACATAATATAGCATTCAGATATATTAAGTAATGAATACATGAATGAGTATAAAGCATTATTCAAATTCTTATAAGACGTGGGCTGAGCATTGCGGAACCAAGTACTTCGCACCAATTGAAATACGTATTGTTCACTAAATTGTTCCTGGTCGCCCGCATCTTTACAATGTTGTGTTCATGCCTTTAATCTATAAAGAGATAACGCGTTGTATAGAAATGTAAATTTCTATTTAAGATTATAATAGAAATCGATATACCTCCATCGGATATTGACGCCATTATTATCGTTATATCGCCCTATTTCGCCAATATTCGGAATGGCGTACAATATTTTTGACTGACGTTATTGATTTAGTGTATAGTGAAATCGGTTGTCGGTTGCGTTGGAAGAGTATTTCAATTAAAATGAAACTTTATTTAAATAACGCCAATGGACAGCGGAGGGGGAGGTTATTTATGAAAAGAGTTTTTTTTCTCAACGGTTTGATATGCATCTCATACTGTACTTTTTAATTAAAAATTTTTAACAGTTGACTGGTTCGTAATATATTTGCAAAGCTCATATGGAAAGAATCTAATGAAGCAACATTATTTTTACAATATTGTATGATATATCTCTTTTATTATGTATTTTCTTATTTGCTGGTATATATAATTTTTCTATATAGGAAAAAATGTCTTCTATAAAAAATCTAAGACTGGGTATTTACGTCGAGAATTCAAATAAATGTTGTTAGTGAATGTTCTGTGACGGCACATTCACATTTATTCGGATGACATTTCAAATGTCTCTTTGACGGAGTGTATTGCTAAATGCAAGTCTCGACCGCTCTGACCGAGGAATCGATAAATAGGGTTGCTCCTACAGTTTAGATTGCAACTCTGTAGTTAGAATACAGAATACAGTCATAAATGTGCTCCTTACATCTGTATGTATGGAGCACATTTATGCCTGTATTCTAGTACTATTCATTGATATTTAATGTGACATGATTTTCTCCAAAGTATTTTTTGATAAGGAATCAGGGTTTAGGTTGAAGATCCTGAATGCTGAGCGTAGACGTATAACGTGAAGAATAGAATATGGGTTCAGGAGTTTAGCCTTTTTATATGATGATAGCTACATTCCTAGGTTTAATAATATGAAATCTTAAATGTAGTCTTAGCAAGATACAGTTTGTATTTACAATTTTATAAGACATTGTTTTTAAATTCCTGCTGGAGTTTTTTTTCGTATATAATAGATATTAATAAATATAACAATACAGATTATAATAATATAGATATTAATACAGATAATTATCCTTATTTTATTGTAAATGTAACCCAATATCTGCTCGAAAGCGTTGGGACAGATAATATTTTAAACGGCAGGATTATATATCAAGTTGACGGTGAAAGTGCGGTGACATAAATGAATTACGTTAGAACATGGCGTGGCTTCTCATGTTTGCTTCATATGGGAAGTCCTTTAGCATTATTGAAAATAATGATTGTTTTTCCATATTTGAGAAGTAAAATAAGTATTCTTTAAAAAAATATATTTAAAAATTAATTGGTTATTTTTTACACATTAAATACAGTATCTGAAAAATATGCGTTTTTTAGCATTTCAAACAAAATTGTATATCTCTATATCAAATATCTTTTTGATAAATATCTGTGCTAAGGGAGAGCTATTTTTTTTTTAATTTAAAATATTTAAAATTTCAAGAACACATCCCTAAGAAGTGTTTGACGTTTGATTTATGAGAATTGAGACTGAATGGAGCAGCGAGTTCCTACAGTTGTTCCTACATTGTCGCTTCCATTAGTCATCATTTGGGAGCTAAATTTAGATCAAAAGATTATATAATACGACTGACGGACACCCGATGATCTATTATAATTTTTATGAATAGTTATGAAAGTTTCAAAATATAAATATTGCATTCAATTAATCGTTAATTCTTAGGAAAATAAATGTAATCTTTACTTTAGTCAGCGGTATTGTTTAATGTTTTTAATTCTTCATTTTTCCTGCAGATATTGTTTTGTTTCGAAATATTCATTCATCATAGAAAAAGCAACTTTTAATACAATGTTCAATGTAAGGCACGTATTGCAAGTGTAATGAAAGGGTGGGTGAAGGGGGGCTCCAATCGATACCCGCCCCTCTAATGCACCCCAACGACTAAGCAAATGCAATACAAGGCAAGATAAACTGGGTCGACATTTATATTATATTAGTTTTTTTACTACACGAAATACTACTTGTTTCTATATAATACTATTGAATTTCATTACCATTAATAAATTAGAAATACTTGAAGAATAAGTCCATAAAAAAATAACATTTTATAAATTTTAGTTAAAGTTTTTGTTTTACATATATAAACATACAAGTAGTTAGATATTTATTAAGTTAATTATAATGATTAAATACTTCACCTGAATAATGATTCGTTTAAAACAAAATATGAACCAACAAAATATACTAAAATTAAAATGGACCAAATTAGCTAAATTGAAACCATTAAAGAAATTGTTACTCTGTGGTTTATATTGTTAGAGTACTTTTTCAACTAACCGCAACCGCAATTAGTTACGACGGCCTTTTATTTAAATAAAATTATTGGTTTGACTTTAAAACAGTGATCAAATTTCAATCTATTCATCCACCTCTAGACTAGATATAAAGGTTCCTTAGTCAAAAAAAGTAACCTCATCTGACGGAAGCGCAAGGATTTTCTAAATAATTAGAAAATTACAAATTGCAATCAATGGTTTTAAATAAAAGAGACTTCAATGTTTTCATATTGTGTATGTTTTATATAAATAATTGATTGATTTGTATTGATTGATTATATTGATTTTGTTTAGGATAAATCAAAGCAAGCACATAAAATCTTGGCAAGTAAACACACAAATGTTTGCTCAACAAAATTGTATGCAGAAAAGATTGTTCAAAATAATTCTCTTGTCATTTCCCAAAGCTTTGAACACAAAATAAGGCAGTATTACATTTGAATTGTATGAAATACATAATACTGGCTCAGTTGATCGAAATTCTGACAATATTTATACTTTGAAAGCTATACGAAATGCAATTCTATTAATATGAATATTAAAAAAAGTATGACTTTTAAAATTAAACCTAATTTGTGGAGTTAACGTTAATTGATGAATTTCTTAAAGTTAGGCGAACTTTAACCACGCAGCGCTGCAGTTTAGTCTGTGAGACTATCGAGTTTTATGTCTGCTTCTGACGGTAGCTGCCATCGCTGTCGAGTTGAGTTTACCAAAGAACTGCAATTTGCCACCCACTTGGTTAACTTTAGACATAAAGCCAGGTTGTTAAACGCAATCAAGAGATTATATATATATTTCTTCCCATAGTTTATGTTTATCATAGTTTCATATTATATTTTATTAGAAATCTATCTGAGAAACGATTAACACTAAACGTAAAAACCGTCTCAAAACTTTTATCAATTGCCATCTTATCTCATAGGTATTATGTAAATACTTTACACAATATTTCAAAAGCATTTGCCGTTGTTTGCTCAGAGCACTGGCGACGCTTTTCCACTCTATTATAGGCGACAAAGAGTATACCTACATTTAACATTCAAATTTCACGCTTTCAATACACTGTTCTTGAAATGAAGTGAAAATTATTTGTTCTGTCTGAGGTTTGTTGCTTTACACAATTTTAATGCGGGTATAATATACTTTAAATTAATGGTATATTCCCGGTTCGATTGTTAATATGTGATGAGAGCGAATATAATTATTTGAGGTAATGAGATTTAATAAAACGTAAAATAACTTTTTAATTAACAAAATGCCTGTCTGAATAATTTATCATTTCCATCGCGTTTGTGATGATAGTATCATAGTATAGTTTACACAGGAAAGTAATTAAATCAATCGAATTACCATATATTTGGGATTATTTTAAACGTTCATTTGTTGAATATTTTACAAAGAGACTTTATGATACAACTGTAATATAATATCCGTATATATAATAAACGGTTGGTTACAAAACATACAAGACAGCGAAATAGTTTGCTATTTTCGGGGGCTATTGGTCACAATAGTCCTTATGAAATAGCCCTCAAGGGAAATTCCTTCCTTTTGTGTTAAAGTAATTTATTTCAGCAATAAGATCGTTTGGAAATATATTAATATCAATTATTCATGATTAAGATGAAACGTGATGTTCAAATATGTACATTTTATATAAAATAATAATACATAGAATATATGGGTATATTAAAATTGAAACTCTTTGACGTTCGCATAAAGGATGTAAAGTGACATTCCAAAGTAGATAAAGAAAGTTATTCTCAAAGAAGTTTAAGTGGAACTGCGATATTATTCAATTTAAGATGCATTTGAGTAGAATTCTCTATTATTTGATACACCCTTGCGATTTGTCGTCTTTTACCTGAAACTCTCTCTCCGTAACAAACTTTATTTTCTATGTCCACTTTGTTACTTTAAAAGCTGTTATTAAATTTAAAATTATGTTAATATTTTAAAATCTTCTTTTAAGATTTATTCATTGATGAAATTAGATCGATATCGTGTACATTTTTACTCATATAAAGTGTTTCTTGATTGTAGTAAATCTTGAATATTATTTATTGATTATTTTTCATTGATTGATTGATTAATACACTGAAGTATTGAGGAACATTATAGGTTTAAATCATTTATAGTCACTCTGTAATCTTTATAACCAGTATTAGAAAGTGTTTTATAAGAATAGAGGAAATATGAGATTATTTGTCCCACTGTTGCGATAATAGTTCTGAGCTAATATTTCGAATGTTAGACGCGAACGAAGTCACGCGCAAAAGTTAACACAATATAAAACTGTGAATTCAAGGTTCAAACTAAATAACAAATCAGAGCTATCTAAAAAGCATACACAAAAAGTAAATTTCCTGAATGTCTAGACTTATTTCCGTTGCCTAAAATGATATTAGGAGTGCTCAATGCGGTGTGAAAAGGTTTGGAATTTCTCCATTATAAGCCTAAGGGCAATGAGCGGTAAATGTGCTTAGGTGTTATAAATTCAAAGTGCCTAGAGGTAGGCGACCCGTGTCACCGAAAACTTCCTCTACAAACAACTCTACCTGCCGATGATGTATTTCGTGAAAGCAACGAATTCAATTACCTGTGTAACGAAGCCCTTGTTAATATTATTTATATGACACAAGCTGTTTGTTATCATTGTATCTAAGCTTAAAAAATATTTACAAAACTTGCAAATATTTATATTGAATAGGATTTAAGCCTTATTTTATGTAGAAAAATTGTACTAGATTTCTATCTTAATATCCTAAAATTTTATTTAAAAATCTATGTATCTGGATTGTATGTTGATTTGACGTTTGATTTTATTAACAAAAATCGGCTATCATTCTCTGAATGTGACAAAATTTCAACTACTCTAAAGTCAAGTTGCATTTATGTAAACGACACGGTCACACTGAACAGTCCAGCCAAGAGCCACATTCACAATTCCTATTATTAGGTTATAGTTCTAGTGGGCAGCAAACCACAATAGAAAGCGTTCCACTGCAAATAACCAGTGCATAGAATGCATCTTGGACATTGTAAAGGAATTGTGTTGAAACGAGTACATTCATCGTCTGCACTTGTTCCGGGCTGACGAACTTCAATGAGATACTTGAATAATATCACGTTACTTATAATTCTAAGCGCTTATCAAACTACTGTCTTATGTATGGTACATCTTTATTAAATTTCAAGTTTCTTTTTTATAATTCTATAAAATGTAATATACTGTACTTATATTTAAATATATTATGGCGTATAAATGTAACGAGGATCTGGTGTCGTGGGACTAATACTTGGCTTTGAATTTACATAACCCTGGAGGCTAAAACATTTCTACGATAAATCCCTATATTTGGGGCTGGTAGTGAAGGAAAACAGCTTGAGAAATCCAGAACACAGACAACTTTCTACATTTATACTTACTCTCCTGGGATCACCAAAGCATGCCGTATTCTTAAGACATGTTGCACCCGACACATCAGCCCCAGATTCACACCTGATCTAACCGTAATAACATCTTTTCCATAACTTTGGTTTTAGAAATTATGTAATATAAAATCAACATTCACATAACATGTAGAGCGGATAGACCAGATATATAAAACTCATATTTAACTTTTGCATTTTTAAAATAGAGCCTATCCAGCAATTAAACATTATATAATAAATACAATTTATTGATTTATATATATAGTAACACTTTTAAGCTTTTTCTTTGTTGGAACGAGTTAATCTGTGGAACTACCGGGAGTATTGGAAAAAAAATCTTTTTTTGCATTTGTGAACCCATATATTGATGAAGGTTTAAAGCTTACGAGCCTTGCTAGCAGCGTTTTAAAGAGTCTTTTAAAAAAAACGCGGATATTGTCATTCGAATTCCGCTCTTCACTAATACTTTTGAACTGATATTTTAAAAGTGATATTTTTAAAGCTCTTTATAGTGACGGACTCGCGGCGACTAGCTTCCATATAAAAATTGTAAAAGCTTGGATTTACTTATCTCGTATAAACGGCTGAACGAGTTTTCGATCTAAGGAACGCCATTAAGTATACCGACGAGTCTTGATCTGGATTATGTCAGATTCTTTATCGTATACTACGTTAAGTGTAAAGTAGGAGTTCGATATTTATAAAGTACATGGAAATTTTTAATTTCATCCCAATAACCAATAACGTCGAAATAATTTTCGAAAAATATTACGACATTCCAAAATTGTTTACTTTATCCGTCAAGGGGTGCATATTTTGAAAGGGGATTTAGTTTGTTGATTTATTTGAACCTTATACATTGTTAGAAATAGAATATTTCCAATATTTTACTTTTTTTAAATAAAAATCTAGTTATGGCATAGCTAGTATAACTAGTTTTTCTTAGATACAGTAAAATATTTACCTGCTTAGTATGTTTAATATTTATGAAATTTGAACATTATATGTAAAATAATATAATATTTGATAAATAATAATACTGCTTGTCAGAATATAAACAAAGAATATTGGGCTTAGATTTTAATAAACATCTTATAAAATAGCAGTCCGACCCCATACTGCCTCTACTTTGGCATCTTATCAATTTTATCAGGAAAATGTATATTGATACAAATTCTAATAAAATACGAAAAAATATTCATAAAGATTCATATTTTTTTGCGTAAAACGTTTCATCCTTTCATGATATTGCATCTTTTTAAAGTCCATGTTTTTAATCTGTAGCTACTTTAGTAGTGAAGGCTTGATATTGTAATACATTTTTCATCCAGCTTACTTACTGATAAAAGAGAACAAAATAAACTAAGAGCTGAGCTTCACGAAGATCAGAGCTTTTACTTTGAAATAGTATTGTGATAACATTCTTTGACAGTTTTATATCACACTAAATCTATAAGAATGTTTACTAAAATTCAATGACATATTTTTTGTAAATTTATTACAATTACAAAAAAAGCAATATTACAAAAAATAACAATAAAATATGACAACGAGTGGTACCTTCTTGAATAGAAGCTTTTACTAGATGGTTTTCGGCTTTGAGTTGTGGTAGAATAAGGAAATATATACATATATATTAGTATTTTTTTTATATTTGTCGTTCTGCAACCCACTGTGAAGCAGTCTGCGGTCTGGTGGGTTAGGCCTCCTTTTCATAATTGCAAAGATGGCATGTGTTCTGCAGTGAGACTGATAAATGACGGCACTTCTATAATTTTGAAAACATATTTTCAATTTAGTCACAGCACAATGAGATACATCATTTATAACTGGACTATTTTGGGTATTGTCGATGGATCTACTTTTGGAACAAAATTGATATTATATAATAAAACCCAATATTCGTCGAATAGAAACTGCGTCAGATCTCATTCTGCTTATTTTATACCATACTTTTGCTTCTGGCAAAGCTAATGTTTCCAGAAAAATAAATTAGAATGACGCTTTAAAGAGGCCTTGAAATATATAAATTCCTCAGCGCTGCAGTTAATTGTCTGTAACAAAGGTTTTTCAGATGGTACGAGTACCAAGAACGGAAAGTAATGGTTTCGAAACTCGGTAATATATAACACTCTCTCTCCAATTTGAAGTAGCTACAATTATTTTCAATGAGCTTTCTGTGTTTCGTGAATGAACTTTATGTGAAATATATTCGGAAGACCTTTCACGTACATGGCTTAAATATTATAACGAATTATTTCATACATTTATTGTATATACATAATAATTATTTATAAATACTTAAATATTTAACGTTCATATGACAATAATTTTGTACGCAAATAAGACAAGGACAGTTCGTGTGATGTAAAAACGAATATTAATTTACGTAAACATTCGTAAAATAAAAATATAATTAAAATGAAACTTTGTCATTCGAGTTTCAGATACGTGAATAAGTTTTGACCTTAAATTAATATTTAACTCCCACAGTTAAACATCACTAATTGCCTACGTAATGTGAATTTTAATTATAAGCTATGTGCAAATGGGTGCCGGTTCAAATGAACTTTAATATTAAATGATTCCGAGGTTTCTGTATTACAAGCTCAGCTGAAATTTCTCTGTACCTATGTATTCTATTCATTGAAATTTGTATGTATCTTTACGTTTTATAAAATACACCCTAATGGGAATTAAAATTTTGTGACTTAGGAGCGTTAATTTATTTTTATTCACTTTGCTCCAATTTAGCTCCAAACTTCAAATTAGTATTTCACTTAAAACATATATATATATATATCTGTTAAAGTATTTCTATGAAAGCTACCTCTCAGAATTGCATATTTACCGTTTCATCCTTGTTTGTTTTCAATATGGTAGATGGAATAAATACGAGTAGATATTTCAGACTAAAAAAATATTGCCCAATAATATTTATGTTACGGCGCAAAGAGAATCGAATATACGATTTCATAAAAGACAAGCCAGTACACAAGCTTCAGTTTGCATTTTCACTGGGATATAAATACTGAATTTTCCCTTACCCATATCAATATGGACATGCGGATTGGCCGCAGCACGCCTCAGGTAAATAAACGACTATCTTTATAAACAATACAATTATCCCTCAGAGAATACCGAAAATAATTGAAAACTGCTGGATATCTTAACCACATTTTCCCTTTTCGTCTCTATTTTTGTTTTATTAATGTTTTCAACTTTTTTGACGTCTGATTCAAAGCAATTTAAAACATGTTCTGAATTTTAAATACTGTTGTTTCTTTTTTCGAGAACACCACTCGCTGTTTTCTGAGTAAATAAAAATGAAAATGGTTTTCTTTTTACAAGGCACTATATTTTTGAAGTGATGTAGAAATGAAATCACATATTTAAACATTTATATATAACATGGTTTATGTGGGTCACTTGCTCCAACGTGTCTGAGTATAATATTAATGGTTGAATTAAATGTATATTTAAGAAAAAATAATCCAAATTTGGTGACTCTCGATTGACCTTTGCACTAAATCTTCGTTAATATTACTCGTGAACGTTCATCATCTTTCATTATTATTATTAACACTTTAACCGAAAAAAATATATTAAATTCATTAACTGAATAAATCTGAATGCTAAGAGGTTAGATGGAAATAGGATTATAACTCCATAAAGGACAATTAGAAATTTTGAAATTTCGAGAAAATGTATTCTTGACAATTCGCCTATTAAAGATTGAAATAATATTTGTAGTTTCTTAATCCATTACGAATAAAAATGTTAATTTCTCCTCAGGATTACTCGGCATCAGGTATAGTGTAAGATATTCTCGTTATACTTAGATAACGCAGGATTACTGTTGGATATCGTCTTTTGGAGCGAAAAATTAAGTGTAAAATTCCCTTCGTGAAATGTAATAGGCTGTTTAACTTTAATCTTCCAGCCCGTTTTATTTAAAACTTCGTTAATACCTCATTTCATTCAAGATTTACGCTAAGAGACATTTTACATGAAGATTTTATACGCACTACAAGTATTGCTTTTAGATGGATTCTTTAATAATTAAAAAAAAAAATTGTACTTCCTATGTCAGGTTAGATTTTGTGTTTAATTTTTGCTTTTGAAGATGCTATTTAATTACCCAACCTAGCTTTTAAATTAAATTTAAGATTTTAAAAATCTTTTGATATATTTTCTTGAAAACAACCAAGCAGTCGCTTTTAACTATCTAACTTAATATTCTCTGCGTTGTTTTCTACAAAAATTATGAGAAAATATTTCTTCACAATTTTCTTCTCTTCTTTTTTCTCTACTTTTCTCAGTGAAAGGAATAAAGGTGAATAAACTTAAAAGAATTTCGCAGCAATGAATAATAGACTAAAATAAAGACGTCATAATTAGTACTTTTTACTCAGTTGGTATTATTTTTTATTTATTTTAAGAGCTGTAAGAGAAAAAAAGACCACTTTTGGTACAGAAATTAAATACCGAAATTCAATCCGAAAGTGCGAAGGTTTGAAACATTTGTATTTATTTTATTTCGTCAGAGAGTCCGGCAAAGTAGAATAGAGCACCGATATTGTTAACGAGGTGACGGAAAAGCTAAATTCATTTGGATTCTGCATCATCAGACTGTCTTAGGTTTTTTAGCTTTGATAATTTTTTTATGATTATTGGCGCATGGCAGGGCAAGGACGGTTATTTGGGACTCGCTGATGGAGAGAACGTATGGTAATACCGCGGGTGGCACCCACTGAAATCCAACATTTATCATCATTGGTGGAGTCCTAGCGGTGAAATTAGGCCAGCAATATTCTTAAGGTATTTGCCAGGTAGGAGGGAGTATATTGGCAAATTGATATATAAGGGTTAAATACACAGCTGACGGATGACAAGAGTGAAAGGAAGAGGTGAACTTGTTGATCTAACACCAGCGCCGTATAACTGAGGGCGAATGTATTTTTTTTGTAAATGAAACAAACTTTTACAAACTATCATTAAATACTTATAAATTATTAAATTTGTATAAGAAATACTTTAATAGTAATAATTTAAGAATAATACCTAAAATATATTACAAAATGGGTGAGACAAATGCTCCAGTTTTTGGATATTACATGACATTAGACATTTTAGACAAGGTAGACATTTTAGTTGATAACATTAACTGCAAGTCTATGAATAAAAATATTTATAAAAGAAAAATCTTATACATATTTAATAGGCTATAAAAATTCTGTCAGCTGTATTGTTTGTTTCCGTTATCAGTAAGTAAAGCTTTGCGAGAATTTTCAACGAACAAAAAATCATTCTATTCTTTATTCGTAGAATTTTCTAAGAATAAAGAATAACGTGATTTTTGGCTTTAAGCAACCCCTAATGGCGATGTGGTTTTTAACAAGTGAAACCTTGTTTATATTCTTTATGGAATTTAAATTAATGGATAAATGTTCCTTTACTTTGTAAAAAACGAGACTTTTTCTTTTTAATGTTCTCGGTATTTTAAGAAAACTTAATTACATTTTGGAAATTAAATCACGTCCATAACTTTACTGATTTTAAGACCATTTTGTTTATCGTATTTTTATTTCTTGATTGATTTAAATCATTGAATTATATTAATAAAAACAATGCAGCCGATATCAAACAAAAAAAAAACATATTAAAATAAAATACTATTATAAGTTGTTTAATTCTTCTTAGAAATTCTTTCTTTAACAATAATCCCTTAACCTAAACGGGACAACATTAATTCTAAATCGAATTGAAAGTAAAACGCAGCGTCCGCTTCATTTGCGATATTAGATTTAATATTAAGAACAGTATTATAGATACTACGGAAGGAATACGCTGTTAACTATTACTGTAGCGACGGAGGGTAAAGTGCGTTGCTCAAAGTTAACCCTTTAGTTGAAGAACGAAAGGGGGCCATAAACATTGAACAGCGAGTTGTTTCTACAAGTGGGGAAGTAATGTTTTAAAGCGTCGTTTTAAAAACAGTTTATACTAGCTTATGTTATACTTAACTGGTTACATTTTTAATGTTATAATGACTAAGACTTGGTATGATAGACCATGTATATTGATGATATCACAAAAAAGATGACGGTCTACAAAAAAAGTGTCTTACTTCCCAAATTATTTTCAAAAATAAAAATTTACTGATATTTATCAATTCTTTGTGATTTAATTTAGTGATAATTCTCATAATTCTTAAACAATGGCAGTTTAAATTAATATAATTATATATCTAGATTCTAGATCAGATTTCACCGTCGCATCATAATCGGCTAAATTTGAACTATATTACTGCTACGTAAATCCTGTTCTGAATACAATACAGAATAAATAACAGCAAAATTTTATCAGATTTCCTCTATATTTCATTCAACTGGACAGAAATAAATATATAAATTGCTAAACTTAAAAAGATTTTCATTTAAACAAACATCTTACTGGTCCATTACGTTTGAAATTAAGAAATATATCCATTGTATTACGAGAAAATATAAAATGGATAAAATGTCGGGGCGGACTGGCTAAAAGGGACACGGAGGTGAAAGCTCCGGCAACGGTGTCGGGGTTAAATCTAATTTTTCCCCCTCTAATGCCCATTCGCCCTCCCCTCAAGGTTGAGTGAACGCGAAAATTGTAACTTCACAGGGAACGGAGGGGTTTTAATGTGTGAATGCGATGGAATACGCTCGTGGCTTTCACTTTGGATGATGTAATTGTTTTACGTATTTTCACGTAATGAAATTTTCATTTTGTTGAATTTTTCAAATTAAAAAGGGCTCCGAGGTTTTACAAAGATTGGTTAGTAAATGTAGCGTTAATTGAAAATTATCTGTAGATTATTGATCCAATTTTATAAGCGATGTGGCATGTGTAAGGAAAATCTAAAACATTCAAAGAAATATATTTAGCGAATACAATATCCTAAATAAATAAAACTGTCGCTGGAAGATTATTGAGATCGTCAATAAATATTTTATAGGGATATTGAAAAAAATACTTAATACTAATATTTGATAAATCTTTTCGATTTCACTCTAATAAGAATATATTATATTATTGTATTTTATTTTTACAACGCAGTACACCTCTAATAACTTAAATGTAGGTATTTATAAGATTATTTCTTCAACTGAAAATATTACATTTCAGTTGAATGCCGATGGATAGAGATACACAAAAATAAATATTTGAAGTAAAAGCTAAAATAAGCTGTTTATTTAGTTTTGTCCAGTTTATTTGGTCAAGTCACGTATGGAAAATATGAATTGCATCAGCGACTGTTGCGGTGTTCCGCCCGCGGTCGTACGTTTGTTAAATGATTGAATATTGTGGTGTGTTCGTACCAGACACGAGTTTTTACGTCATCGAACATTCAATGTTGTTTTTTTATTTACGAGTAAATGGATCTGAATATTTTTTTATAATATTGTTCTTACTTAACTGTTCATTGAAAATATATATTTATTTTAAGTAAATTTGGAATACCTATAGTCCAAAATTGTAATTAAAGACGGAGGAGGAATAATAAAAGACACATGTGTCTGTAGTTAAGACGTGTGTATACAGCCTTACAGAGGCTGTCATTATATCCTCTCACGTCCGGGTTCGAGCGCAGAGATTATTGATGGAAGGCCGTGCGAGTGCCTTTGTGTACGTAATTAAGGTGCCAATTAAGAGTTTTTCAATTTATTCTTGAGAATATTTTTTGGTCGGTGTATTATAAGTTTATATTATATGTTTTATTATAAGCTCATTTCAAAGTCTGTTGCGTTAGGTAGGCTAATTAAAATATGAATTAAATAATTTTAAAGCAAATTCCAAAGTTGTATCTCGAAGGGAAGTTGTTTTGCTGGCAGTATTTCGGGACATTAAAATATTTTGCATTCAATCTGGGAAACTTGAAAGCAAACACTTTATATTTTATACACACAACTTTTGGGGTATAATATTTTTGGATAAATGAGACTTTATAATGGGAATGATACTCGAATAGTTTTTACGATTAGATTAGAAATTACGATTTTAGTTCATGGAAGTCTTTTTGAAATTAATGTGAGCTTTCTAAAAGTAATATTGTATGACTTTAATTATTCCCTTCTAAATACGTTTCACGAATGTCGTGTCGTGCGTGTATAAATGTATCTTATAGTTGCTACACGACGAAAATATGAGTTATGAAATATGTTGAATTAAGCCTTGGAGCCATCCTACCAGTGGATTCTAATTAAATTCTGTAAATACGCTGCATGAAATGTTTTATTTACTTTGTGTTTGCCGACTGCGTTTTTGTTGGGGCTTTTTAATTGAATATGCTTAAAATTTTGCTCGTTTTCATGTGCTTTTGAAACATTTTAGAGCCACATATATTCTTAATTCATGGTTAAAGATTTTAAAATACACATGTTTATATATAAAAAAAAAATTAAAACTGTTATAATAAAGCCTGTCATGCTATAATTGTACAAGTTACTGGTCATGTATAGCGTATCATGTCAGTAATTCTTACATTTCTCTCCAGGGAAGTCATTATCTAACTTGTCTTAGTTAATATAAAATCGAAACACAAGAAAATAAAACTAACATTGCAGTAAATTTATTAAACCATAATAGATTTCCCCAAGCAGAGCTCTACTACTGTCATAATTAAAGAAAAAAATAATAGAAATAAATATTGTTTTCATCTTCGCATAAAATAAAACTTATGAATGCTGAGTTCATAAACATTGGAAGAATAATAGAAAAGAAGTTTCTGCATACTATTATCAATTATTGTAGTTCTTTCTTAAGGAAAGCTTTCATTTATATATATTGTAATGCATATTTTATATTATAAAAAACACACGAGCTATAAAAAACACATGAGCTATAAATGAAACATTTTGAATAAATATTAGTACTTAATTCATCTGAGGTTTATTTTTGTATCTCTTTTATAAATAAATTGTACAAACAAAGCTGGAAGAACATTTTCCAAATATCAGTTACAAAGAACCATAGATTACTTCTAGGTAAGAAGTAATGTTTATGATAATTAATATTTTCCTTAACTAACCACAATAACTAATGAATAATCAAACACAATTGTCATTTAATACCCCATTGAGCCTATCTCAAACGAAATCTGAAATTAAATTTCAATCCGGCGTACCATTTTCCCTCTAGTTACAATTTAATGTACGGACAAGAGAGAAATCCATAAAATCTAATAGGGGAAATACCATGGGGCGTCGAAACGATTCCGATTTATTTCAGTAATGTTTAATATATTCTGTTTAAGGTTTATTGCTTTTGAACATACTTACTCGTAGAACAACATTTTTATTTTTATTTACAGAAATAGTAAAAAAAGTTTTTTTTTTATTAAATAAAAATATCTAAAAAATTGAACGCAGAGTTAACGTTGAACGTTTTAATACATCTGAATTTTTAATTACAGTGATATATATTTTTAAAATTATAAAAATGTATTGTAAAAAATCATCGACACGGGCGGTATTCGAACCTGCGAGTACTCTGGGAAACCGTTCCATTACACTGCACACAGTAAATTGAGTTACCTTGCCGCTACGCGTTTGATGAGTCTGAGTTTAGTTTGCTAGCTGATAAAATATCATGCTTTTGGACAATAAATAGAAATAGTTACATTTAGTACGGGGAAATGTTCGGATACCTATTTTTTTTCTTATTCTTTTTGTATTCTATTATCACTTTATTATGTAAATGACTAGCTTTTGACCGCGACTCCATCCACTTGGACTATGTCAACTTAATTTGCAAATTTGGTTTTCACGGACAGCCCTTTGATTTAAACGGAAGTATTTTTAGTGTAAGTATTTTTGAAATGGGATGGATTTTTTCGTGGACTACCTCCTACGTACGAACTCATAAATTTAGAAACATTACATCTTTATATTATTAGTAGATATATATACAACTCCTGAAACATTTTGATCCTCAAATATACGACTAGTCTTGGGAATAAAAATTATATAATATAAATGAAGTTGTAGACAATGGAAATATTCGGTAGGTAGAAAAAAATTGCTATCTCGGCTATTCAAGACAAAATATTAGGTACAGACCCTCATCACAATATCGGACATACACGTAATTTTAGAGACTTAGATTATGTCACAACATAATTTCTATATATAAATATATATAATTTCACATAAAACTATATATACAAGCAACCGGAATATTACCTGAACACAACCTGCGGGGATAGCGTCGTGACTGCACTTTGTCTTATGCAAATTACTCCAAGTTGGCATCAACGATGTATCACTTTAGCCAAGCGGTCATTGACTTCGGACTTTGAGGTTTAATCTCCAGATAATGGCTGAAAGCCAATATTATTTTCCATATTTTACGGTTGAATGCACGGTGGCTTCAGTGTTTGATGGGCTCGTAAAATACCGTGCCTCGCTGCCACGCCTATGCCTCGGCTCCACTCATTCATTATGGGGCTTACATTGCTTCCTAATCTTGGCGGTATACACGCCCGTGGGTGTAAGAAAGCGCTTTTAATGATCTCACTTAACAGCTAATGTATATTTATTTTCTTTAAAGGACTTTCTAATTGTGTAGCTTTGAATTATGATTCATCAAGGTAAAAATGTTTTTTTACTTTAGTGTATTGTTTGTAAAAATCAAGTATGGGTAAATATTTTTTTCAGAAACCTTAAATATTAAAGTACAAGACAAATTTTATCACCATCTTACGTAGAATTTTCCCTTTTAGTGGAGACGAAGTATTTTGTTTTCAAACTTAAATGGACTTTTACTCATCTGAGAAAGTAGCTCTTCAAAATGCAAGAAGTTTTAGAAGCTTAATTATTATATTATTAAAATTAACATAATATTCGATCATAAAATTAAACTAAGAATATTAAAAATTCGATATAATATTTTACTAATTTTTTGAAGTGGTACTTCAAAAAACTTCAGCAGAATTCCCCTAACGGAGCAAATAACTTTAGATGAAAATTATTTTCCGAAAATAAATAGGTATAACATTATTATATGAGTTTTTTTATTATTATGTTTTGGTTTATAATATATAATAATTGTTAATTACCGTCCTTTAGGCCAGGTATCCCTGCAAAAGCCTTGCCTTCAACTTCATTTTGGTAAAATAACCATACTGTTAAATCACTTAATTTAAACATAAAAGACAGAAAAGCGGTAGTTTTGTCATTTTTTTTTATCGCGTCATTTTGATCAAATCATATTTTCATCGAGTATATTTCCTAAAAAATACCCTCAAAAATGTAAATAAATTTTATTACATTCAAGTTTCAATGTTTACTATTTCAAAAATGAATTCTGAAAATGTATTTTGCAGGGAAAGGTATCCAGCTGTCCTTAAGATTTTAAAATCATATGAAAACATGATAAAATGTCGAGAATATTTTAAAAATAGGCCGAATATTCCTTCGTTCATTTAATTCTTAAACTTTATATTTCCCAAACGTACGTAATATAAAACCATGCCCCACCAATGTTTGCCATTCCTAAAGCTGGCATATACAAACTGGACAACGTCGCTAAATATCAAGACAGAGGCAAGTGTTTGCTCTCCGTTCCGCCAGCGTGATGTATGTAGGCCAACGGCGTCGTACACCTAAATAACGGCTCCAATATATCTAGTCGAGCGTTACATAATTTTACTTTTACTTAATAGCTTTTAGACTGTGTATGTTTTTTTTTATACATTCTTTTCTATTATATCTTTATCTTTCTTTAAGGTCTTCTTTTTCTTTTCTTTCTTAGTTCTTTATTTTTTCCAATCTGTTTAGTACAATGACAATTGTTTACAATAGTATACAAATACAAAGTATATAAAATGATGACGTTTTGAAAAGTTTACAATTTATAACGTTTGAAAATAACTTTTGTCTTTTATACTCGTTTCAAATAATAGTATTTTTTTCTCATAAAAGAAATTATTTTATTAACTTTAACGTCTTATTTCTAAGTAACATGAAACAATGCTTCAATTCATGTTAAAGGTCATTGGCTGTATATTAATTATTATTTCGTTATTACCATGGCACTTTGTTTATGCTTCTTGAGTTAGTTAAGTAGCAGATTGCGTGATTTTCTTTGAAGAAACCGTCTGGCTTTCAAAGCTTTCACCGAAAATAATAATACTTTAAGTAAAGTACATTCTCGAATATTTTATAATAATATCGTGCTTAAATTATATTGCCAAAATATATGATTTTTCTTTTAACTATTTGGAGTTATTTTTCTTTGAAGTTAATGCCCAGAATGAACCGTTGAACACACACGCTCTGTTTCAGTACTTTCAGTCATAAATATGAAAAACAAGTACCTATACATCAAAATTACGTGAATTGAGATTTAACTTTAAATCGTATACATATTTTAAATAATATATGAAATTTACTTGGAAATATAGTTTACATTCTTTGGTAACAAATTAACTTGTGTAGGGGTAAAAATACTTGCCTTTTATGGACAAATATTGGGTTCGATTCCCGGTCAAACATGTCCTGAATAATATATGCATTTGGTTCTAGTCGAGAAAAACACTTCAAGGAAATTTCCTAAATACATTTGGTAAAAAATCTAAGATGAAACCCTCCAAACATTAGTGGAGCAGCGGGTGGGTAAATCTTGATGTGTAAAACTAAACACTACTAAATTATTATTATTTGTAAATAATGATGAATAATCAACACCTAAATATAAATCATTTTTATTTAAACATGACATTAAATGTTCCTGTACTTACTTTTAAATCTAAAATTGAAAGTATATTGTTCAATAAAGCTCATTATAGCCTACAAGACTTTTTAACTCGTATATCGATCAACTAAAAACGTAGGTTGTAGAGCTTTGGTTGTTGATTCATTAGCAGGATATTTTAATATACATGAAACATTGTCAAATTAATTTAAAACGAGCTCCTGATAAGTTTTTGGCCAGTTCTTCTCAGCAGAGCAGCATTCCGAGCTGGTGGTAGCTTATCACGGACTGACTATACTGACATTTTTATAATGTAATAATTGATTCCAAAATGCGTGTAAACGCCTACTTGAATAAAGATAATTTGAATTTGAATTGAATATACCTTTAAGAGATATTTCTGTATTTTACAAGTGAGGGGAATCGATTGGCTGAGTCAATATTGGCTCCCTCACACCCCGACCACCTCGTTAACCGGCAGTGTTGGCTTGTCACATTTCCATTACATTATGTACCAAAATAGTTCACTGAACTTTACCATCATATACTTGTAAGGATCTAAGATTGATTGGTTTTCTGTTCCTTATTTGAAAATGTAATATAGTATCTAATATTGTTGTTCTATTCGCCTGCATATAGTAGGGAAAAAGTTTGAGTCACCCGTATCTTCATATTACAATACTCAAACTACATTTCAAGCAAAGAAATAAATTAATATTATTAGTTAATAAAAGGCTGAAGGGCTTTTTTTATTTTTAATTGATAGCATTTAAAAGATTTTGTATGTAACAATTAACATTCATACTCTTTATTTCTAAATGCATTTTTGACAGTAAATATGTTCATTCTTGAGAGATCATCTAAAGTCAAATGTCCTATATGTAGACTCATAAGAGTCTTATATGTAGACTCATAAGAGTATTATGCATTACGTATATATACTATGTATATAAATACATAGTTAATATATATAACACACTGATATTATCATTCTCTTAAGTGCAAAAAAACGAACAATGTTGTAAATTCAATTGTATCGTTCTCAAGCGGATAAAATAAAAAGCAATATATTCACGCTAACGTTATACGATCATATAGGAAGCTAATATTCTTCTGACATCTCGTGACTACTAGTCGCCTCACGTCCCCTCTCCCACCTCAACTTCATAGAACCTTGAGTACTCTCATGAAGATTATAAACAGAGCCAATATGACTTTCATGGCAATAAAAATAATGCCCCTTGCCATTTACCATTATTACGCTGCCTTTATCCAACGGTCCATGGTTATATTATGGTAAATGGGTGAAATTTATAAAAAAAAATATCTTGAACAAATAATGTTTATCAGAATAAAAATGTATGTACTCTTAAACTATATTTTTAAGTTACAAATACTAAAACAAGTAAACAAATATTAAACACAAATATTAAACACAAATGTGAGCATAATTTACAAATTTACCACAGAAATGTCTGTGGTAAATTAAACAACTTGAGATCGCTACCAGCAGTGGAGTTTACCTTTTTTTATTTTTCTCTTTAATATATTACAAACAGCTGCTAAAAATTACCTCTACATATTCCTATGTACTCTTACTTACTTGTTTGTTTGTTTGTTTGAATTTTAGATTGAATTGGTTTAGTTTTCAACTATGAATATGTCATCATCTGGGATGATTTAATATTTCCTAGCAAGCTTGTTTAACTATTTGTTAGACGGATGTTACAGCTATTTATCCGTTATTTTTTGTATAAGATAAGCAGCTCTAAATATTCTCTAATCGATTCATAAGTTTAAGAATAACCCTTTGTTTAATTATGACAGGAACGTACTCCAATATTATATTTATATTTACCCGGCTGTATTCACGCAGAAATTAAATCGGAATGTGCCCGACCAGTTTCGAACCCATTCGGCGTTCTTGATCATGAGCTCTGAGCGTGGCGGACTCGCGGCGCGAACTGCGTGCCGCAGCTCTCTAGGCACGACGCGAAGGTGGCGGCGGCGGCAGGGGGGAAAATGTAGTGATGTCTTCAGAGGACTCTTCCAGGTCTTCGTTACTCGTCGTTGTAACCCGTTGTGTCAGGTTACTTCAATATTATATATGTCTACATCCAGATTCCTTTTGAATAAATATGTAGTAATAAAATATAAAATATCCTAATAAATATTATCTACTTAGTAAAAGCTGTATTCACCCTAAATGAAAATTACGTGAGTATTTTAAATAGTGTGACACTCAAACTAATTAAAAAAGCCGTGCTCCAGTCAGCACCTTTTTGTAAGGTTAAATATAAGTGATAAGCAAGTTTAATATATATAGTGAAAAAAAATAACTTGACGCAAGAGTGAATCATGATTGTTTGACTGAAACTACAAAGAAATTTCAACTTTTTAAGTGCCTTGGAAAAAATAATCTTTGTCTACCGTGTTTTTATAATTAAATAACTCCTGAATAAGCCTTTGAAGTTCTCGCAGTGAAAGAAACTTAAACAGGTGAATTCAAGAAAATTTTCTTTTATAATTAACATTATTTCCATTTGTATTTTGTAGCATTAGATTCAACATTTTTGTTACCACTTCAAAGATATAACATATAAACATATTTTAAATATATATATATATTTAAGCTTATTGAAACAAACTATGAGATCTAGAAATGTTTGAAAGCATTCAGAACAATAGAAATACATTATTCTATTTCTACCATTCTAGTATATTTTAAACGTCACTCTGGTGACTACAGCCTATGACAGCCTCACCATTGATTTTTATATGATTTATTTGGTATATGATAATTATTGGGTATATACATTGTATGTATGTTTTTTAAGTATTGAGCTCTATAATGAAAGCGAATTTCTAAACGAATAGCTAGGGTCAGAGGTTAATCTGGTAATATTGTTCGCAATTTAGAACGATCTTATCAATTGATTAATTCTCTCTTCCAAGAAGCTTTAGTCTCTACAATAGATAACCGCCGTCGTATAGTTTCACGTTGAGAGCAAACGAAATGAAAGTAAATCTACTTTTATTCTTATAATAAACATTTCACAGAAATTACTTACAGCCACTTAAGTTTTATAAATAATTTCCCAGCTATTTATGATTTTTCCATCTCATAAAATACGAGTTTAATAAAATCGAAGCTAAAATTGTTGTATTTGAAGCGGGCTTTTAAATAACTCGAAAATATTGAATTACATTCGTTCTATAATTAAAAATCTGAATAACAAATATAAATTTTCAATTCCTATAAAAAATAAATTGCTTTTGTTTGGGATTTTAATAGTACTGTGTGTGGAAGCTGGAGTTGATATCCGATTTTCTGAGAACTTTATCGGCTAGTTAGTTTTGGCAGCGCTCCCAATTGTCGGCAGATGGTGATGGAATTCGCTAAACTTTTGTCAGAGATGTTCGCTAATTCAACCTTTTCTCACGTTCTCTGTGGTAATGGAAGCACTTGAAAATATATATTTTTAAAGCTCACCTCAGTATCCTTCGTTAGTTTTAACTCACGGCTTCGCCTCCGGACAATACGTGCTAATATCTCAACCGCCATGCTATATTTTAATGATTTGTTTTGACAAATAAACTCAAACCACATCGATAAAATACCAAAATAGCTTTTTTTTCTGACCTTAATATTTCCAAATTATTGTGCTTATGTTTTTCAGGGATAATAGATATTTACAACGAAGCAAGAATTATTAAAAGCGGTTCGTACATCGACGATAAAAATAATTTATCATCCTTATCAAAGACAAAATTATACATAAATTAAATTACATATAACGTATAAAAGAATCAAAAATTTTCAGTAGGTATTTTATCATCGGACTTTGATACGGTAAATTAATTCATGACTCGAATGTAAGTTTCATTTCTTATTTCATATTATTTTTTATAAATATAAAAGCGTCTTAGGAGCACTTTGACAGCACCATGTATAATGCAATGCAACTTTGCTTAAAGCTCATTCAGGGCAAAGTTAACGCCAGTTTTTAAAGTTCATAAGCACTCAAACACGGAAGAACATTCCAGACGCCTTTCTGTTTGTGGGAAATTTAAAACTCTATTCAAAATAAAGTGTAAGAAATTTGAAATGTACGCTGACAGTACTTTTACTTACAAGTTTCATTTATTTTGGTAGATTTGCTTTTAATTTTTACTTTCAAATTATTTTATGGATATTAAATTAAATAATAAATACCTGATTATAGTATACGAATAGCGTTAACAATCAGGATTTCGTGAGAAACTTTGTTAAAAGCTTGCAGAGGTTTTGTTATTCAAATTTTCATTAAATTAAAAGGAAATACTTGACGACCCCAAACAACTAGACTGCCCCCAATTAAAACTTTAAAAACTAAAAGGGCTTTTAAAATAAAAAATGGCCAATTATATAATCTTAGCCGTAAATGAAAGTATACTAGGTGCTTAACAATTTGTTGTTTTAGTGATGTGAATGTATCGATATATTTTAAATCATGTTTAGTATTTTATTAGAAAATACGAATCAGGTAGATATGTAATATGATCGTAAAATGAATAATGTATATCTAATAATGGCACTTATATTTTCTCAACATATAAAAAGGACATTGTATATTGAACACATATAAAGAAAGTACATATAACCTTTAAAAAAAATCAGTTTATTAGACGTTTAGACGACGTTTATTTTGAATAATCTCGAATGAATTTATATTTTATTAAATATTTGACATAGCTTAAACTTTATAAGTATTTACAATTTGTAATCCATCTCAGTTTCTTTAATCTGAGTTGGTAATCCCGTTTGAGGGGTTTCAAATTTATTGGCCGCTTCTAATTAAAACTTTACTAAATCCCGTCGAACTCAGATTAGAACAGGTGAGCATTTAAAAAATATACATTAATAAAATAAGATAATAATAGTCGTATATATTATATAATATGTTATGTAGGATTAAACATTTAGCTTATTTTGAGTTTGTTTTATAATTTTTACACCTTGCTATAGATTTTAATCTTTCCTGTTGTATATTAAAAGATATAATTTATCCGCTCTCTAGGTATGTTTGTTATTTTCAGGTCAAAAACGTCATTTTTTTAAGTAATTGCTACCGTTTACATTTTTTGGAAATATGTTAGTAATGTTATACTTATTAAAATTAAAAATTATTGAGTCTATATTTATATTATATATATATATATATATATATATATATATATATATATAGAGACAGGAGTTGAACAAGCGACCTCTCGGAGTCCGCTCCGTCGCTCTTTGAACTGAGCTACCGCGTCGTTACCTGATTTGATGAAATTAGCAGTATATTTAAAGTCAAAGGACATCGTCGGAGACTGACTACGACAGGTTTCACGTTAAAATCCCTGAAACCCTACTCGTATAATATTTTTTAAATCTGTTGTCATTGTCAAATTATCTACACTCCTGTCATATAAAAAAATGAACTAAACAGGCATTTACTTTCTACTGAGGCATTAACTGACATTAAAAAAAATATTAACATCAAGTCTTAATATAATGTGAATTGATAAAAGTAATTTAAAGAGTTTTAAAATAACCCTTTTTAACACTGGCAACTCATTAACTTGTTGTTTTCGGCCAGCTCTGTAAAATAAACTTTAGACACGGTAGCAAATTATTATAGATTGTAATCGGCACACAATTATTACCAATGTAAAATGTTTAGGGACTTTAATTAAATTTCGCTAGGTTGAAAGGGCGGTTGATTAAAAAGGTAAATTTTGCCCGGTTCTTGTCGAGGAATTAAAGAAATTATATTAGAGATCGCTGTTTCGGTCACCTGCGGGCTTTCACTAATTTTAAAATGATTCGAATTTTAGAATGTTCGAAATAAAAAACTCGAATATTAATTTTGATGAAAAGTAAATCACAATTAAGTTATACTTATATTTAATTGATTTTGTAATAAATGTTGATATTATTAATCAATTTTATAAAAACATTGTTTTTTTAGGAAATCATATTTAAATAGAATTTTTTTCTGTGTCCTATATATTAACCGCTTAACAATACAAAGGTTGAAATACAACATAGAATGATAAGGGATTCCTGGACCACACAGTTTTCTATAGTCCCGTTGATAGACTCTCCATTGTGCCCGCATCTCTCTTTCAATAGCGAACATGAGTGAATTTAATGACGCGTAAGTCTAGTGTATGTTTTTAACTCATACAGAATTGTATGAAAAGTTATAATATTTCGCATGACAGAACTTAATGTTTGCTTTGATTCATTATTGTATTTTAAATGACCTTATGTTTTAACGACTTTTTTAATAAAAGAACTGTAAGGTAAGTAAGTGTAAGGTAAGTAAGGTAACTGTAAGTGAGGAAAGGGGTGGGAAGAAAAAAATCTCTTCGGAAATTAAAGTTTCAAATTCATCTGTCGGAAATGTCTTCACTGTCGGATATATTATCTCAACGAGCCAAAATTTGCCTTAAATATACATATTTTTTTTAAATAGTTGCGGCGTGTTCAGTGAGACATGAGACAAATATGGAGCCAATGTCTTTTTTTTAAATTTGGTTTGTTTTTTTCGTTTCTCTTTTGTGATACTCAATCACATCTCACAAAACTTATTTTACTGGTTATATTGAAAGTATCTGTAGCTTACTGACTTAGTCAACGTGTACTGGTCAAAAATACTTTTTATTCCGAACAAATATTTCCATTTTCACTGCAAAATACAAAACCCGATTTGGACTCGAATTACAGTACAACAAAACTACTGGACGGATTTTAATGAAACTCGGTATGGGGTCGGCTAGTAAGCCAGCCAAGCCAGTTAGACAGTAATCTAAGTCAACATATAACATGACTTCCATCCCGAAAAAATATCTTATTTTTACGGGAAAACACTGAAAATGGTTCGGGCTTGAAATAGAATAAATCTGGAAATTTTCGGATCTAGGTTTTACTTTAAAGTGATGATAGATAAACGAAGTCATTAGCTTTAGACAGATTGTAGATAGGCAGACAAAGTCACTATCATAAACTAGTCTACAATAACGTCTACAGTACTTCAAGTCATAAAAGGCATATTTTATAAGCTTATATATTTTATCCAATAAAATATGACATAAAGTTGACAGTAAGGGTAATAAAATGTTTTAAACTAGCCGTATTCTTTATAATATTTCCCTAGAGTAAGTTTTATAACTCTACTTTTGAAACTATGATTAAAACTTTTCAGGTTCATGAAATTATTATATTATATTACGTAACTACAGCTTTTGTCAGTGACTTTGCCTGCTCTCTAATACGCTAATAATAAACCATCCATCAGTATAGTATTTTGTATATAATTAGTACCCAAATTTGTCCAGTTCGACTGTACAAATTGTATTTTTTTCTGACTCAAACGCAAGTGATATATTAAATAATACAATATATTTAATAAGTAGTTTTCTTGTATTGTATTTGTATTTTTTAAATTTTTCCATTTAGAAAGAAAAATTATTATATATATTTAGAATAGGACGTGAGCTTTAAAAAACATCACCACAACTACAGTAACAAACACAAATTTAATCAAAATCGGTCTAGTAGTCATAGCGTCATGCCTCCACAGAGAGACAAAGGAACAAATTGAAAACCAGAACACTTTTTTAATATTTAAATGTAAATGAATACCGTCCTTACAATGTTATTTTATGTATAGATATAAAAGACAAAGCAGTAACGGTAATTGAAATAGAAATCTATGGAGTTGTTTATGTTGGAATATGAATTATTCTCCCCCACAAACGGGCCTGCGGCGGGTCTAAGCTTTCTCTTATCTGAAGGACACGCTGTGCTCAAGTTGAGTGTTGTGATTCCCTGTTAGCAAGTGCTTGTTGGGTTGAGCTTTTTAATTAAACCCAGTAATAACCAGGGGTACGAAACTGTTTGAACGTTGCCTAGATTGCAATTAATTTATAATGTCTTATTTGACGAGAGATTTACTTAAATTGAAATGTTTGTTCAAGGTTTAAGCGGTTTCGTTTAACATTGACGTTGATTAATCATTGATTCAGGGAACATTTACAATAAAATAAAGTAAGATTATAGAAATAGAAATGAAAGAGATAAAAGACGAAATTTAAAAGAAAACTAGAGTCTATTAAATAGGCGTCTCCTTGCATGCATGCGGAAACGAACGATATATTTTAATAAAGGTTTATAACTTCCTTGAACTTTATATTTTATTCTTATTCTGCAGAATTTACTCACATCTCGCTCTATTCCTCACGACGTCAAGTGCAAAATATTACAAACGTGATATACATTTACTCTGAAAACTTTGCAGCACAGAAACTTTATTGCGTAGTTACAGACAAGGTCGAGCACCTAGAGGTCATGACCTTATGACGTCCCAACTGAGCCTTCAATTTACATATACAATTACCTTTTCCAGTGTAGTTAATTATTACTAGGTACTTTGAGAATACAATGGGTACTCTAAACAACTGCATTGTTTATACCATGCCGTTGATATACGGCTTTTGTATTGATTGCTTTTTCGATTTTTGATATTTGATTTTCAAAGTTCGGGACGAGATCTCTTGTATTACATTAGTAATGAGAGATATTTGTTTTTATGTTTATTGTGGTAATTTAAACATTAATACAATATCTTAAATCTATATATATATATATATATGTATATTAATATGAAAATTAATTAAAGCTTATCGAGGTTTCATTTATTACGAGTCTCGTAATAAACAATACCGGTAAGTGTTCTAAATCAAAGTAATGGTCGGATAGTGGTTTACTAAAGGAATTATTGTTTTGTTTTCTGGAACAATTCAGAGAATTTAATTGATTGCCTGTATGGGCTCTTTCTGTTCAATATTGTAGTTCTTTGGTCCGGTAATGGAAACAATTTTGAAGAATGAATTAAAAGTACATGTTTTTTACTTTATATATTAAGCTTAATTGGATATTTGGATGTTGAGAGAGAGATAGAGAGAGAGAGAGAGTTATTTTAGGCGTAGTAAGTAGAGTAAATGAAGTCTATCTTAGTAAAACTATAAATGTCTAACCTTAGATGGCAAATAGTAAAAAAATGTTTATCGGCATTTTAAAAAAAAACTGCCTTCTGGTTTTGATATTATATGTGTTTTGTTTGTGTTAAAACCTACTTAAAAAATCGGATATTATTGTATGTTATTTTGATATGATACATTTAAAAGAAAATATGACATTTAGTTTATTAATTCCTCTGCACCCTGTTTACATTTCTCTATAAGTAATTGCAGTGAGAAGTCGACCGTGAGTCTAGTTTTAATATAAAATAGTTAAACTCATTTCATTAATTCAGATTAAGATTAAACAAAACTTAATTAAAAATATGTTAATGAGTAGATAATAATAGAAATATTCAAACCAAATTACCAGAAAATAAAAGCGATATCTCGGACGGTGCTGCATTAAGAGTATCAAATTATTTTGTTTCGTATTTTTCACAGCAAAATTCAATCGATGTTAAAGTAGGTGGTGTGTTGGTTTAGTGGCTGCCATCCGAAGAAAGTCTGCAGTTGATAGATACTTGAGTCTGTCTGTATCTAACCCTAAACTGTAAACGTCCACTTTAAACAAATTGCTGGGAATTTGATGGAAACTTTATTTCTTTAACCGACGACTTGAAGCTGAAGGATTTCGGATATTAATGGGATTTGAATCGCTGTCCAATGTTTGTCGGACTCTTCAAGACGGTCGGAAAGCTTTAAAAGCGGCTTAGGTGCTCTCAATCTTTAAGTGGGTTTCTTTTTATTTCTCAAGATTTGAACAAAGTAGTCATTCTGTGTTAAAAATCATTTTATTTTTAGTTTAGTACATATTTAGTGAATTTTATTATATATGCCGTATTGTAGTACTAATTATTCAAAATAAAAAACGAACTTTAACAACATTGGTTTTAAGGTTACGTGTTCACAGTTTTTTCAACTCTGAAACACAGTAACTTAAAAATAGCTATGATTAATATTTTGACACTAACGAGGATTGAATTCGAGACCTTTCGACTTAAACGCAATACATTGTTAGCTCTTTAACGTCAATTTTATAAAAAAAATACTGTTCATCGATCAAATTAAACGTCAGTTGACTTAATACTTGATATTGGAAATGAATTTGTTTGAATTTTATATGTAATCATCTCTGATGGTTATTTTAATGAAAATAGTTTGATGGCTTCCAAACGGGTATTAAATTGTTATAAAAATATTTTTATACAAATATATAAATCTTTCTTTCATTCATCAAAATTGTATTTAATATGTAAGTCTTTTTGATGATTTCTGTATTTATTTAAATACAATTTCAAGGAATAATTGAAATATTTGTGAAATTAAAGGAATATAGCTTGCCTTAATTAAATGTATGAATTGAATGAATCTTTTTTAATTTTACAATTTTCTCTAAAATAAAATCATTGGTTATTTTCTGACTAAAGGTTATACTGGGTTTGGTGTAAATTATCACATACTATAAATGTTTTTCTTTTTAATAATAATTATTAAATTACAATAGTTCCATCAAATTATAGCCACAAAAAAAATATATTGAAACAAAAAAAAAATATTCTTTTTTGTTATAAAATCATTGTTATTGTCTAGTCATTTAATTAATATAAATAATGATTTTGTTTGTAATGAAATTATCTTTGAAGCGAGCCGTCTACTTCATTTGGCGAATGGCGTGATTTTAATACGTACCCGACATTTTATATTTTTTGAGGTTTCATTAATTATTTCGGAAAATAAACAGATCAGCGAATGCGTTATCTTTCTATATTTGAAATAGGAAGATATTCATAAAAGAAATGAATGTAACGTTTCATGAATCTTTACAATTTATAAATAGCTCAAACAAATATATTTTTAATAAACAGCACGTTAACTAAAATAAAAGTGATCCCGGCTTTATTGAGCGTTAATTTGGTAAGCCACTGATAAAAGATAAGCTGTGTGAAACGTCATACCATTAAAATAGTCGGTTAAATCAGCTCGATATTGTCCTACTTTTCAAAAACATCGTTTACCGTGTCAGTTATAAGAAGTAATTGTAAACATTTATAATAACATTCATTTCATTCTCTTGATTCCTCACGACTGTCATCCGTCATCTCTGCCTCTACTCCTTTCATACAGTACTCATAACACACTCATTCTCTCACTCCTACCATTTCTCAACACTCCTTCTACTTCTTTCTGTCCTCATGTCATCATTCACATAATTCATCAATCTCCTTTTGGCCTCCAACTAACCGCATAGCCATCCATATTAATATAATAATAAACTGACTAAATTACACTGCTTCAATAAAATGTAACGCAGCTAAATGCAAACCAGCGCACGTATAGACGTCGAGCTCAAACTACCGATACAAAAGCTGTGGACATATCTCAGGTAGACAGAAGTTAATCGTCTATGTAAATGGGATGAATGGGACCAGTGCGCAACTGTTTTGAGATTGTCTACGAATATGCGGCATTTGGCGAAATATTCGATAAAGTTCTCCCAATTATAAACTTATCAAAGAGCTTATTGTTAAGAAAGTTTTTTCCTGAATAATTGTTTAATTAATCTTTAAATTGCAAATAAGGTTGGCATACTTTATAAGTTTTTAAGATTAAATTAGTGTACTAGCTCTTGCCTGCGACTCCGTTCGCATTAATTTCAGTCCTTTAATATTCTCCATATTAGTTTTGAATGACTAAAAGAATCATTATAATCAAATAATCATTAATTTCAGTACTACACATTTTTTTGTAGAAGTACGGTATTTCTAAATCTTCTTATAAAATGAGCTAACAAATTCAAAAAGATTCTTTGAAATCCGAATGCCATTTCCAGAGATTTACGGTGCTCCAACGGAAATACAAACTCTTTAGTATAAAAGTAGATTAAAATATTTACAAACGATAAAGTATTTGAATACACGGTTTACGTCAAGTTATTGAAAACTGCCGTTATGCAAGTAATAAAGAGCTTATTTCGATCTAGATTGTCTGGGACAAAGTTATCAAAGGCTAACGAAGCACGGTGTATTGAGAAGTGACGGTATTGCTAGACGGTACTAGATTTACCAAGGCTTAGAATATAAATTAGACTCTCAGGTAACTTGTGTTGGTTTCGGTTACTTAACTAAGCATTGGGTAACTAATTATCAAAGCTTTCTAAATAAGTGGTAACTGGTCTATTATTAGCGTCTGGTAACAATAATATTTTCTCTGTATTTTATATCACAATGTTTGTATTTACGTTGTTTTTGTTATTTTATCGAAAACAACGTACGTTATTAGAAAATTGTTTTCCGTATTCAGATATATGGATTAAATCAGCTCATTAATATTAAAATCTTAACCTTTGTTAGCGAGAAAAGTTTGTTGATTTTATGTTTAATGTTAAATTACGGCTGTACCTAAAGGTCATTGAGTTCAAATCTTAACCAGTCAACCCATATATAGAGTTTTTACATATATATATATATATATGTAAAAACTCTAAACTTTTATATTTTTCATTTCAGTAGTTCTTATACTCATCAGTAAATTCATTTAAAAACTTATTGGCTTTTAATCCAATAATATGTTCATTTCTAACCTCGTTTTTCATTCCACATACATACACTTCATTTAAAAAACTTATATACACCTTTTACCCCGAGTTCTACCATTTGCCAATACCCGCATACCAAGTTTGACAGCGAATTCAATATATACTCTCTGACACGGGTCGGATTGAAACGTGCAGTTGATGTGTATCTTCTCCATGGAAAATGTTAAAAAACTTATTATTTAAGCAGTTACAAAACCTTTTTAAACCTTAACCTGTAATATAAGATCAGTGAAAACAATATATAACTCATACCTATTTACACACACACACACTCACACACATACACACACACACACAGACACACACACACACACACACACCGACACACACACACCGACACACACACACACACACACTATGTGTGATTATCATTTTATTAATTTATTTCGTAGAGTTTCATAATTACATTATTATGATAAGAATTGAGGAAAAGCATTAATGAATAAGTCTGAAAACACTATTCTTTAACTCATTTTCTTGAAAAACGCGGGATAAATCTTTAGAAGCATAAATAAGCTTTCTTAAAAATGTATTCCTGTAACAAATCTGAAATTCTTAAAACTCGTTTCGCAGTACACCGGGACTGGAGCGTGAATTCTTTGTGATCTAATGATTTAACAATTAAACGATATTTAAGTAGATTATATAACATTAATCAATTATCTATAAATATCTGTAATATCTTATGGTTTTCCAATTTATATATTATTTTATATCAGTACAATCAAAAGTCGCGAGACCGTTGGCGGTCTTTGGCAAAATCTAATGAATCACAAGAATGTTGCCAGCCCTTGAAAGTACAGCCGTATTTAAAATTTTCCACGTTATTGCGATCTGGAAAGAACGGAAGATTTTTTTTTCATATTTTACCAGATTCACTTTACATCTTAATGGTTCATGAAAAACATTGACACACACGGAATAAAGACTCCAATATCAGAAATGAAATTCGGTAATACAATGACTCAATTATCAGACGTCATTAGTATTCCGTTTTTGGATGATTGAATATGGCAGACCGTGTTGTTCACGACCGAGGCAACTTCAAAATGTCACGCATGACAAATGGCAGCCCTAACCAGGTGCTATTGGATAGGTGTGTCGTCTGAAATGGATTGCTTTGTGATTTATTAACCTGGATTAACAGACTGCAATATCAAATGCGCTGGCCTCTGGTACTGC
Source organism: Dircenna loreta (assembly GCA_963555665.1). Lineage (NCBI taxonomy): Eukaryota > Metazoa > Arthropoda > Insecta > Lepidoptera > Nymphalidae > Dircenna > Dircenna loreta. The sequence goes on from OY743092.1 coordinate 18,913,730, forward strand.
TGCGAGAATGAAGCGCTTTAATCGCTTTATGTAACAAAATCCTTTAATGAATTTCTTCAAAGATATATTTGTTGTATATTATATAAGTAAGTTTGAGGCTATTACTAACTTGAGTTCCGAAAGTTTTAAATATATATATGGTATTTAATATAGTATGCTTGTTTTTAATGCAATTATTTGGTGTCGGTGCAACATTTTCGTTTATTCCATACTTTTCTATCATATTTCATATCAGTGGATAGATCTTTTTTTATAACATTGAAAATAAAAAAAACAGACTGACTGAAAACATTAAAACATAAAAATATATATTACCCTATCTCTCTGTTCACAACGAAAACGATGAACAACTTAAGAAAACTAAGTTATGAAACAAATATATCGCGTGTCTTTTCATGTTCGTACAATGTAAAGTTTAGTTCTTGTTACGAAGCATTTTTATAATTTTTAAAAGAGAAAATTGTCTTGTTAGAAATATTATTAAACTACCTCTGGTGGTTATAGCTCATACCCGGTTGTTGTTTTTATCTACCGTCGTGGTTAATCTTTGCTGAGTAAAATTTTTCAAAGAATATAGGATGTCTCTCATTTTTGCTAAGCACATAATTAAAATGTTTATTTATTTATAGCATGTACTTAATATATGACATACTTTGACTCTTATAATTATTAGTACCTTGAAAAAAATCGCCTTTTTATTAATATACACAAACAGAGTCACAGAAACAGCTAGTCTAATAAAATTTAAACATTATAAATTCTATCCATACACGACGTAATGTATCTTAGAATGAGCGTATCACGGACAATATAATATACAACTCAAGTTGAAAGCACGTTCCCACATAGTTAGGGAGTTATATAGAAACGAAGCAAACTTTGAGAATAGAAACACATTTCGTGCTGACTCTGCTTTTCCAACATTCAAACTTAGTTCTCGTATCTCAAATAGCACGTTATTTTCAAGTTATGCCAGTTTATAAGTATTTTGCAGACTAACCGACGCTTAATTTGGCTGAACCGAACTAAGTGTGTGCTTTCATTTCTTATTGACTATTAAGAACTCTCGTTATTATTTAAAATGGAATTGAATGAAATTATCTAAGCGATATTTACAACATATATAATAAAAAAATATTTAAAATTTTCAAAATTATGCCACAATGATGTCGTCATTGAATTCAAGCTGTAGTTTATTTCAAAACAATAAGAGATTTATAAATATTTTTTTCTTTAGTTTATTTTTCTTATATTATATATAAGGTAGAGTTTCAACTGTCTTACGAATATTTTCTCTTTTACGATCGCAGTAATATACAATTTTATAAGAAACAAATAACAAATTTTCGTATGTAAATATCATATTTGGAATACATCACACAACAACCCATCTCATAAGACGTGGATATTTGTGGTGTTCAAACATTATTTACCGTACCCATTTATGAGAGTGTGCCAAATATATTAGTCTCCCGTCTGAAAACCATAAAATATATTTGGTTATAAATATTTGGAATATTGAATTATTTATTATTATCTATTATATAGCATTTCTAATAAAAAAAGCCATAATTTGCCTTTTGAAAACAGACCCCACACCTTTATATAGTAAGAGTTAAGTAGGAGCTAGTAATAGTAGCTTGATTCTAAGCGCTCTTATATACAATATATAGATTGTTACTGGCTTATATAATAACAATTTTATGTATATTTGTTTTCTTAGAGTGGCAGGTACTTCTCCTATACGAGCCAAGCTTAAACGATTTCAGCTATACTCCTCCTATACTCTACAATACAGCTATACTCCTACTATACTCCTCCTGTACTCTACAATACAACTATACTCCTACTATATTCCTCCTATACTCTACAATACAACTATACTCCTACTATACTCTACAATACAGCTATACTTTTACTATACTCTACCATACGGCTATACTCCTGCTATACTCTACCATACAGCTATACTCCTACTATACTCCTTCTATACTCTACAATACACCTATACTCCTACTATACTCTACCATACAGCTATACTCCTGCTATACTCTTCCTATAGCAACTCTACAAAATATTTATAATTTGTTAATGTCAATGTATAATACATTATATGTATATCTGTAACATTTAACATGAAAGCAGAAAAATATGAATCAATAGTTACACTTAAATAGTAATTTTCATAAACCAAAATTATAAAACTTTCACGGAAACTGAACAATTCAGGCAATAAATATATACCTTTAAAGTTTTTTTAATTAAGCAAATATTTCGCTACGTGTTCATGAACAATTTCAATTAGATACCAAAATATCTTAAATATATTTAAGTTGTTTAACCGCTCTAATATGAATATAAAAGTCCAAACTCGAATATCATCATATGTATGATGATATTCGAGTTTGGTATTCGAGTGTGGCATTCGAGTGCTTGGATTATATATTTATGAAATATAATCCCATATTACCACTACATGGTTTTGTAAGTTCATTAAATGTATAATTGGATGTAATAAGAACGTCGGTCACTAACAGTATGTAAGTACAGCGTCAAATTAATTGACCCATTGCCTTCAAGTGTAATAAGTCAATTCATAAGTTTTTATTATTGAAATTGCTGTAGATTTGTAATTTTTAACCAGACATGGTTGCTCAGACTAGTTTTTATAATTTTAATGTTACCCAAAATAGTTTATTTTAAATATGTATTGTATATATACTTATATATACAAGATAATATTAGGAATACATTTATATTAAATCCGTTGGCAGCAACTTTATTCCGAACTTCTCTTCACGTAGATTTTATAAAAATCCATTATTATATTTAGTTTTATGTAAGTATATATATGTTGACTTGAATAATAAGCTAGCAAAATACCACATTTTGTAAAAAATCCTTTTAGCAGTTTTATATTATTGTAATTTTACATTTTTCAAAGCATTTTTTTTGTGTTTTCCTGGACTTAAATTCCTTTCTTTTCGTAATTAAAAAATATCCAATATATTAATTCAGAGTATATGAATGCCATCTTTACATTTTTATTAAAAAATAGTGAATCATTTTTTACAATAATACTATGAATATATAAATATTTGTATACTTTATTTATACTCTTTATACATGAATGTATACTCAAAGAACTGTTTGTCATAGTACAAAAAGTTTGGTGCACCGGTAGGCGCCAGCGGATGCCTGAGGGTGCAAAGATTGTACGTATGTGTAAAAGTTACGGGTAAATTGGAATTTCATTCGCGCGAGTAATATGCGGAATTAATTTCGAATTCAGTTCGTTGCATTGTATTAATTTTAAAATCAATTGCAATTATTAATAGTTATTTGTAACTAATTAATAGCTTATTTGTATTTCTTAGCTTTTTATTTTTTACAACTTTAGTTCGTAAAAGGTTTTCTTATTTGAATGGTTGTTAAATGAATGGAAAATAAGTCATTTATTTTATTATTCACTGGAGTATTTTTTTATGTCAGGTCCTCGTGTTTTGTTATACATTGCAGCTCTTATGTTTTATGCTGTAGAAAACATTATACTTTCATATAAAAGCGAATGGATGTGGTTTATATTTTCATTCTGTATATGTAAGTACTTTTATCGTACTGTTACCGCGGGCTACATAATCACTGGCCTTGTTAAAAGATTCAAATTTCAAACGATTTCGCTCCCTACTTGAAAATATGAACATTCGAATATTTTTTTATATGGACATTTTTTTTTCAGTTCCCAGTATGTAAAGAACGATGATACGAATGACGATGAATGATCAAACGACCGAACTATAAATATCGTTTTCAAAAACTAATTTCAAATAAACGATTGAATCTGTTGAATATATAACTATTAGAAATATTTTAATATGTTTGAATCTTAGAACAATATTATACATGACGTCACAATAATTCAAATATAAAGCTATGTACAGTTAACACATGTACAGCCAATGCGGGCAAAGGCAGTTTGGGAAGACTAGCAAACTAAAAAAGATCCATTAAAAATAACTCAAAGATTTTACTCAAGTGGCTCAACCAAAGTAACCAAGTATATCCTTATTATATACTCATTACACATTTTCAATAATAGAACATAAACGGTGATGAAAATGAGAATTCACTTAAAGACACATTCTCTACACCTACAAACTCTATACTTTGAGAACGTGTGTACTCAAGTAAGCGTACGTTAGTTGCAAAGTAAGGATAAAATTTTTTTTGAGCCTACTCTATAGCCATTACACAGCTATCCAGCAACACCGTTAACCTATTTAACTTGTTAAGATTATACTTTTAATTAATTCAGTTGTTAGTAATTTAATTAGTTATTGGTAATTGAGGACGAAAATAACTAAATGTTTGACTGCAACTATATAAACAGTTGCAAACTAAGCTATGGCTGTGAAAGGGCATCATAATTTAATTTCATACAATTATAATTCATGTATAAAATATTTTAATACTAAAAAAAGAGGTTTAATAAAATCAATATTGATACTCAAAATTTAATTAAAAAAATCATTTTTCGGAAAGGTTTCGATATTAAATTCATATAAGAATTGTTTTAATTGTATTACACACAAACAGAAACCAAAACAATAATATATTAAATATTAAAAATGAGAGAAATATATTAAATATTAGAGATATTAAAGCAGCGATCTCTTGCAAAATATCTTATACAAGAAGAATTATATTTAAGATACTTCTAAAATTTTAGCATATTAAATTACCCGTCAAATAAAAAGACAGTCAAAAATTTGGTTAGTGAAATCGGGTTGATTCATTATTCCTTAAGTTTTTATGCAAATTTGAGATGTGACCTGATTTTTAATGATACCGGCAATCTCTTTGATGAATACTATACGCGTGTAAAAATTACATAAAAGGCTTATTAGAGTGTCAGGAATTTTGAAGAGCAGTCTCTCGTTTGAAATATATTACATGATAATATTTCTGCACTGAAAAAAGAAGAGAAATGAGAGCCCAAAGAAATTAACGTAAGCAAAATTTGGAATAAAAATACTAAAATATTCAAAAGTTTTATCAAACCTAACTTTTATAACGAGAGGCATTCGTGTTGTACCTACTTGCCCTGAATTCAAGTTAAATTAAATAACAACGCGCAGGTACAAATGGTGAAGCCGTTTTTTCTCATTTTGCAATACAACTCGCTTCGCGGAATGACTGACACGCCATATACATTTTTATCTTTTATTTGGCAGCACTTATTAGGAAAGTTGTAACGGGAATACTTAATATATTATTTCTTTGTTTTAGATATTTAATATATATAACAAATATTACAAAATACAATGACAAGGTCGATCACAAATAACATTTATTTTTTTTATATAATACATTTTTAATAATGTTTTTTCCTGGGAGTAAGATTATTATCTTAAATTTAATTCATTATAAAATTATCACAAAAAAATCTATTTGCTCACAGTTTCATTGAATCTTACTAGGCATAATAGCTCAAGAGATTTTGACTCTACTTTAATAAAAAACACACAGCGGTTTCTCTTACGCTTTCGGAATTTTAATCAATTTTGTGGCCAATCATCGGAGCGAACTCGGCGAGCCTTCGCAAATTACACCCTTAAAGTGTTTGCTCAAACTATATTCGTCAGGATAACAGCCTTAAATTAAAAAGGGGGAAAATTCGTAGTCATTTACATAACAGCCCACTTACATTACGAGGCACGTTCCATGCTGCTGTTTTCTTTTTGCAGAGTATTTAAACGCTAATGAAAGTATTCCAGTGATATGGATAAGTAAGAATTTATATATCTGATATTTAGTCCATTATTCTTTACATTCAAAACGTTTACATTAAAAATCCTAAGTGACACTGGTTTGTGTGTGCAATTACTTTACCTCGAACTCCGTTTCTTTTCACGATGTCAAATCAGAAATATAAACATATTAGTTTATTAAATTAAATTGTTTCTTTAAATTTACTTATTTTAAACAAAATGATGTATAAGTCTGTAAAATCATTTTATTTCTATTTTTGTGAAAAAATAAAACTTTTTCACAAAAATAGAAATAGAATGATTTTACAGAAACACAAGTACAATTATTCAATGTTGATTGACTGATATTTATCCGCCGTTATAGATACTTCTTATTAACTTGAAATACAATTTTATAAAAATCTAAAGGCGTATCCACCTTTTAGCCCAAATAGAGGACAGTGAATTATTAGGACCTCCAATAAAACATATTTAAAAAAAAAATAAATAAACATATTAAGTTGTTGAGAAATCTATAAGATGTTTAAATTGAATATTTTTTCGTGGAACTTAATCCAGGCCTCCTTGACATATCGAGGTACCTATAAAGCTCTTCAAGAATCAATTTCGCACTTGGCCTGTAGATGCGAGAAATGTTTGTCGAAATTACTACGAGAATACGGAGAAATACGTAAATAATATGAATTTCTTGATTTGATTCTTAATATTGGAAGCTTCAAATATCTGTTTAAATAATTATATTATTTAATGTTTATTATAATTATAGCTTATTATTTTTACATTATTATTTTTGTGGTATTATAATAGTGATGTTTTAAGAGCGAAAAAGTTCTTAGGATTAAAAACAATATTTCCCCAATTGGTGAAAAAAACTTTGTGGAATGCAAGCGTTAACAAAAATTTTTACTATGTTATAGATTTTAAATCCAAATAGAGTTAAAAAACACTATCGACACGGAAAAAACTCGAACCTACGACTTTTGGGAAAACGTCCCGTCGCTCTGCCAATTGAGCTAACATGTCGCTACAAATGAACGAATTCTACATACATACTATCATGATGAAGGCATGGATGGATGGATGGATGGATGAATCTATTTATTTGCAATATCTTACCAATGTTTTTAAATTTGCATTATATAATATTCCTGAAAGATGCCATAACCAAAATTGAAGTTCGAAATTATTTATCCATATGTTTATGCTTGCTATGTTAATTCTGTTTACAATTTGAGTAAATATTGAATAAGAAATTATAGATATAGGCTCGAACCTGTGACCCTTGGGAAAACGTCTCTCTTCAAATAGGAATACAGTATCGCTACCGCCTCGTATTTACGTTAATATGTGTTATAGATTACTGTTTCAGTTTATTATGTTTATTTAAATATTCATTGACTCGTATTAACATATATATATATATATATACGACAGATATATTATTTTAAATTTAATTATAATAATATAATAATTACATAAATATTATGTTTCTCATATTGAGATTTAAGTTCCACTTATAAAAATATAAAAAAATTTAATTAAAATATTGATTAATGACTTTATCGTAGTAAATATAAACAAATAAAAATAAGCAAGTTTTATTATTTTGATTGTTTCATTAAAGTTCTTTACAAAATATTTGAAGTACAAACGTACCATTATGAAGCTGTATTATTCCGTTTTCAGTTATTATTTTTCAATACCAGAGTGTTTTTTCCGTAAGTTACTAGAATTACCTCATTTAAAAAAGATTAAAGTTACATTAAGTACATTAGGAAGTTTGTCAATAAGCACTTTGGGTAATATGGACTTATAACGTGAAGCAAAGTGTGAGCTCGATTCTTCATACTATGAACCATAGTTAAAAACAAATTAAAATATCACAAGCTCCAAGTGTCTCATCACACGCTGATGTCTCTTCAGCGGCATTCTTGACCCAGTTTGAGTGCGACGTGCGCATTTTAATTAAAAACCTTATTATAATATATATATATATATATATAATCACAACAAAATTATAACTTCATTCTAAAGCATCATGATAACGACTGCACAGTTCTTTATAGTCATTTGAAATTATATTTCTCTCTTAACTCATTCAGTGAACCCTCGTTTTTATCTATCTGAGATTTAATGTATTTTATGATCTAATTTCCGCTGTTATTAATAGTCTTCTCTCCTTTCAGCTCGGAGTCAAAGGAGAGTGTAATAAAGAAGAAAAGCTTGAGAGCTTAGTTTCTCTTCTAAGTTGAGTACGACCATGCGGGAAGTTGCAGGTGGATAGTATGATAGCATCTGCCACGGCGGCCTGATGGCGCTTGTGCGCCGGATCCTAGGCGACGCCCAGGTACTATTATGATTAAATTAAGCAAATATCATTAAATACTTAAGTTATAGTGTAAATGACTATGTATCTTATTATTATAATTTATATACATACTAAACACGAAATGTGCTTAAATCGTACCTATTTAGCGCAGGTAAATAATCTGATTACCTGTGACTAATCTTCTGTTCCTTTCTAGAAATTGTTTGTAATAAATAATTATGTTTTGAAAAAAAAAAAAAAAAAAAAAGCAGCAATGAAATAGCACACACTATATCCGTAGCATGAAATGTTCTTTACATCTGTCACTGTAAAATGTTGCTACGGGCATTTTCACACGATCTGAAAGAGCTGTGATATGGCTGCGTAAGGAAACTCGGCCATTGTCATGTTGAGATCAAAACGCTATACAGTTCCTATAATATTTTAGGAAATGGAGTTTCAGTTTTATTACGTATATGGAATATAAGAATTTTAAACTATTAATATTTCAAAGAAAACATAATGTAATAATTTTAATTTGTAGGCGAAACTTCGCAAAATGGTTGACGAGCAAGTATCAGTGGGCACGAGGGTGGAGGCTGAGGCTGAGCCGGAACCCGCAGACCCGCTCATAACTCCCGCATGCTCCGCGCTTGACAGAACGGATGATCCCCGACCTGTCCCTCCCGAACGAAGATTCCTCATCAGCACTCTTGACAAACCGCGCAATAGCTCGCTAAATGGGGATAAAGAATCCACACTGAATAGATCATCTCGAATAACTATCAAGAATGGAAAAGATAACCCTTTTATTGGTAAGTATTCACTTTAACGAATCTTAACCTTTTACCTTTGATACGAACTGGTGATGATATCTTTGAACCTAATTACTTTAACAAATTGGAATGTATTTTAATATTATACTTAAATTAATAATACTTTATCTGTTTAACAGTCTCTTCTCCTGATGACGATAATAAGGAAAACCAAGCTAATGGTAAACTTGATTCACCAGTGAAGTGGTCCACACAAAATGGCAGCGATAGTGGGACTTACGCTGAAATAGGAACGGGGGCGAACAGTAACACTAGTGACCGAAACATATTAGACCCAGCTGATAGTTCCGAGGAAGAAGTTCCACTGCCCGATGCCACTTCTCCAGGGAGGAGTAGTGAGGGTCCAGAACCGAGAGCTGATATTACTGCATCTCTCGAGAGTGGTATGTCATTATATCGAGGCATTATGTAAAATAGTACTATAGACTTCAGAAGAGTATCTGTCTTAGATGGGCTTTTTTAAAAATAAGAAGCGTTTTATATTCTATCATACCTGTAATTTAGAGCTCCTATTATATAGGAAAAATAAGGTTTTAAACTAATCTCTTTCATCATGAAATCCTTAGACTTATTTCCTGAAAGATCCATCATACTGTCACTTGACAAAAGGTCTTCCTAAATACGATTAAACTTAAACAAAGAACAAATATAAATGGCTGAAATTCTATTTAGCCGCCTTTACTTAATTTATAACACTGAAGATTATATATTTGCTAACTAGTCAGGGTCGGCAAGTTTGTTTTGCTGATGAAGTAAGTTTCGACTTAGCTGGGAATTCTTCAACGGCGCTTCAGATAGTTATGAGAGGCGTGTTTAACATCACGCTGCAAAGGATATAACTTAAATAAATAGCCTTGCATAGCTTAAGTATATGTCTACTGAACACTTTTATTAGAAAAATGTTAGGACAACTTTGTCCGCAGTAAGTTAAACATAAAAAGAACAACAAATCCGAACAAACAAGTCCCGCCTCATTGTTTATTTTTGTTCAGCGAGTTTATTCATATAACAAAGTTTCTTGTCTCATTTTATATGTGACAAAGCTTTTTACAAAACTAATTAGGAACTCTCTTTTGAATCAACAGTTTTTTAAAATTCTATTTCAATTTAATATTCTATCGGTAATAGCGTTTCAATGTTAATTTTCTGCAAAATTAGAAACAATGGTTAGGATTTACGAACGAAGTCAAATAGATGTCACCACCGACTCAATGAAGACGAATATGTATAGTGTTTAATTCACCGATTCTGGCAGCGATACGGTAGCTCAATCGTTAGAGCGACGGGATGAATTCCTAGAGGTCCCGGGTTCGAATCACTGCCCGTATCGGTTTCTTTGAATTTATTATCTATCTCGGGAACAAGTTTTCTCCGGAAATAGTTTTTATAAACTTAATGAGTACTTTTATATTCGAATATAATAAAAATAACAATGTGTGTGTTAGTTTATATAATAGTGTATTGGTTACGAAAATTAAATCAAACATGAAAAAAAAAAACATTTCAAGTAATCCCGTTTATATTTATAATGTATAAATATTTTGCAGAGTAAATAGACAATATGTCATAGTTGTAATTCACTTTTATCTTACCAAAACGTTATTTTTTATATATTAGATATTTCTCAAAGGAACACAACGGCTAATGAGCGTGCTGCCCGAGGGAATAAGCTTATTTGTGGGAAAAGCTTATTTGAAAAATTGCAAGAAAACTATCCGTCCGATGTTGCATTTTGTCATTGAGTTCTATTTAATTAGTAGCTGAAAATCACATTTAGAAAATGGACCTTCGTATGATTTAAAATTTTAAGTGGTCAAACATTAATATATATTTTAATATTAATGTTTGTCTCTCTTGCGATAAATAAATTAACATGTAATCTACTTATAAAAGCTTATAATAAAAGCATTTTATTATAAAAAATCCATAATTTTGATATATAATATTATTTAATGTAATTAACCATATACGTAATAAACTAACGAAATTCTAGAAGCACGTCATGGAATAAATTTCGTTCTACAATCAAATTTTAACAAGCAATATATTATTTCTGTAGTTTGTAATATTCGAAAGAAATTGACAGCTACCCTTTATATAAACGAAATTGGACTTAAGTAAAACAAAAGAGATATAAATCCATTCAAAGCTAAATAATCACTGAAACAAAAGATTTAATTGCCGAAGTCGATACAATCGAAATGGTCCAATAAAACAGGGCGCATACACACCTGCGTCCTGCTACCTGACGCATGTTAAAACGAATAATCGATTCGTCTGGACGGAGCCCGCGGCTTTTGTGAGTGGGAGAACTTTTTCATTTCAATGTTTACGTTTTCACGGGGCCTTTGTATTTACGCGTATACACGTATCGCTGAAACATGTTACACAATTAAATTAATTAATTCATAAAGCGTTAAACCATTATTTTCAGTAAACTATTTTGATTGCCTTTAAACGTATCACTAGTTTAACCGTCACTTTATAACAATAATAACACAGTAAATTACGTATAATTATACATAATGTTTAATATAATAATGTACATAATGTAATCATTCATAACGAAATTAATTTTGCATCATACTGTAGGGAGCACGTTCATAATTCAATAGCCAATAAATTTATAGGTTAGAGAGTATGATACTTAATATAACTTGTATTGTAAACTCTGTATAATATTATATATAATTTGTATTGTAAACTCATTTCCAAGATCCCGTTTTAATCAATATGATAAATAGGTGCGGGATCCCCCGGAGGACGGTCGGATCGGTCCCGTCAAGAAGAGGTACCAGCCTCGCCGGGAATGCTCACCGCCGCACAACTCGCCCGCCGGCTGCGCCTAGAAAACGAACGTCTGCAGGTGGCTTTATTTTTTAAAAAAACATTCTATCTTTAATTATAGACAAAGAACTCACTTTTAAAGATTTGGAATGACGTTTAAAAAATATTTTTGATATTTTACAGTGTTCCTTGTTTGTTTTGTAATTTTCTTCAGAATGAATTTTTGAAGGAAGTTTGAATTTTCTATTTTGTTTTGGATGGATTTTTTATTAAAAGATGATGCATATTGTAAATTTATCAATATACAAGAGATATCAAAATATTAATCGATGGCTATCACTATAGGCGGAGTTGACTCGAGTCCGGCGCTTGCTGGTTGCTGCAGCCGAGCGGGGTGAGGCTGGAAACGCTTTGATGGAGAGGGCCCCGGATGCAGAAGGGCCATCCATTGACCCTCAGCAGTTGGAGAAAGAGCTGTTACTTGCTAGAGAAGCCGTGACTTGTAAGTCTCAATATCATGCTAAGGGTCACGTTTAATTTTTACTAATAACAGGTAAATCGTTTAATTCTGTTTATAAACTTTGTTATTTGAGAAAAAAAAAATAACATTTGAGGAAACGCTAAGCAGTTTTGTAGTAATTATCACTATTTAATGAAACATAATTAATATTGTATCAATTATTATATTAATATTGAAACTTTTCTTATAATCGAATTTTGATAAAAAATAATAAGTTCCAGTTCGTAAATAAAATACTGATAGATTAATACCTCTTTCAAATTTCAAATATGGAAACCAATTCAAATATGGGACCAGTCTTGCTTCTTTCGGCTTAAGTAAAATAGAATTTCTTTCATGAAATTTCACAATTATTCCTTCACCTCACATCCTAGGTATTTTTCAGACAGGCTATTTCATTTCATTTACCGTTATACTAAACAATTGTTTTAATTTGCTTATATTTTAATATCGATTGTTAAGAAATATAGTTTCGATGAAATCAATTGATTATTTTAATAGTGTCGTGACTATTGACATGCAATAACTATCGATATTCTTATCTATATAGATATCATTGCTGTCTTATCAATTATAATAAATCAAATAGTCCATAGAGCGGTGTATCTACTCGACACGGCAAAATCTGAAATATACTAATATATATCTATAGAGACTTTATTTTAAATAAAATTTTGATAATACTATTAAGATTTTAATATTAAAAAATAAACAAATATCATAAGTAGTGTTTAAATCTATCATTTTGAATATATGTTTTTAATTAAAATGTTGTTTTAGGTGTGAAATAATTTATATATTTACGTTTGGAAGATGCCTCTTGAGTCTTAACTTTTTAATCGAACAGAGTTATATTTAAATAGTTTTTCATCAATTATCCTTTCTGTTTTCGACGTAATACTGTGGTTTATTGAATGACATACTATGACTAATAAAAAAAAAATAACCTAAAAAAAAAAAAGAAAGACCTAATTTTGTTACAAATAAAAGTAAAATGTTTCAGTTATATAGGACACGGCTCTAAATTACACGCACAAGTATATTCGAAGACGGGCAATTTGTTTAGATGTTCATGATAGGAAAGCAGCAGACAGTTTGATAAAGTAGAGTCATAATGTTTCGTGGAGTACCAAGTTGAACGCAAGGGTCCATTGGTTCACTAGTCACGTCGGAGCCGTGCCCTCTGACTTTTACTGACGGCTAGAAAGACTCTTTAGAAATGTAAGTCACCAATAAGCTTATATTGGTTTCATTTTAGAAGCCACTTCAGGGCTGATTCTTAAGTGGATGAACGTCTTTAAATCAATTTATTATAAATATTACATTTACAATACATTTGAACTGAATTTATTTAATTTATATGCTAGTTATTTGGGATAAAAATGATCCAGCCCTTGACGTCACCCTGTCACATGACATGGTATTAGAGAATTAATTACATTTTAATAGTATATTTTTTTCATTCATTATAAAATATCAACATTTTTAACATTGTTTTACACTCTACAATGTGCTTATAAATTATTTATCACCTACCAGGTTAAAATAAAGTGCGGTGGTGGCAATGAAAAGTATTGTTTTTTATTCCATACATCAAAACGGCGTACCCTATGTGTAGACTCTAACGACTGCCTTTAACATTAATGCTTCATACGAATTCACGGTTATCACATGACATATAAAAATGGCCTTTAGGCACTCGCAATACAATCTAGATTGATAAAAGCTATTTATACATCACGAAACGACGACAGAACTACGTGTTTCCGTTTATTTTCCGATACGATCTATCGATGCAATCGTTTGGTTTCGTCAAAGTATCCAATGGGTATTGATTTTGATTGTAAAAACCAACTGTTAAAAGCTTATTATTTGAAGTATTTCAACCGTTGGCTGTGGAAATGTCGTATTTGTATGCATGCCATTGTCGTATGTTTCAAACCGTTCAAATATTTATTCATACATAGCTAGCTGTTGCAGACCACTTCGTATGTCAACCCCGACTCAAATAATATACCATCGTCACTTCATATTTTTATGAGACCATACATTTTAAGTTTTATTTTAATAATTAAAGCCTTTCTATGTTTTGAATCCAATAATTAGCCAGCATCACTCAAATTTTCCTTCCAAAGCCATTCATTTGTTATATTATATTGTAATTATTTTCAAACTAATTTTCATATTCCCGTGATAATGACAAAAAACTCCGACGTAAAAAGTATCATATACCTATAAAAGCAAAAAGTCAAAATAGCACAATTTTTTATCCAAATTCGTCAAGTACACACACAGTACGTGATACCGGAAACGGCCAGAAAAAAGAAAATTTTAGACAATTATAAATAAATACAAATTTGAATCTTTTTCTTTATGCATACCAGTTATACGCCTGTCACTTAATAAACTGGCTAGTAATATAATACAGTTTATTTATAACTGAATCAATACATGTTTAAATCGTGTCATATAAACGGTTCAATAGGGTCGAATGTGACATAGAGTCATTGGATGCGCTCAATGAAGCAGCGATCAAAGCGCGCTTATAAGCGCGTAAGCTTCCGTAATCGCTCGACGGCTGTAATGTCGCCTTATTATAGAAAACCTATTATACGCCTTACTCTCTACTAAGCGCATTAGCTTTAATGAATTATATATATGTATATAATTAGTTTAATACATGTCTTTAACTATTATATGAAATGGGCGATAAATAATTAGCCGCTATGTATTTATATATATTGTTTTATATACTGAATTATTAGTTCGATAGTTTTATGTTATTTATGATAAATTGATTGTTAGATTCTGCGATAACCCAAATTCTCATATGATTCAGCAAACATTACATTCCCAACGGGCGGCCGTACGGAAATAGAAGAATGAATAAAACACCTCGACATAGGAGCTTTGGATACTAACAGCCTCTTTTATTGCAGCTCTGAAAGCCGACAAGAAGCGGCTCAAAGCCGAGAAATTTGATTTACTCAATCAAATGAAGCAGCTCTACGCCACTCTGGAGGATAAAGAGAAGGAGCTCAGGGACTTTATCAGGAATTATGAACAGGTGCGAATAGAATACAAAGAAAACTACAGACTGTTCGTACGTTGTATCACAGACTGGGAAATTTATAACATTGTTGAATATTATAGAACGTTATAGAATAGTACCAACGTATATTTTTATATAATGATTATTGAAAGTATTCTATGTTTAATAAATTATCTATATAAAGCTTGATTCAACAGACATTGAAATAATATACTAATTAAATGAATCCTTTCATTATTCACTTCATTTATATTTATTAAAACTATACTTTAAAAACATGTTTACGAGTTTACGTAAACAATGTATATTCATTTCCATTCAAACAAACATTGAATTGGCCATTGTTTTATATGGAAACAAGTAAACGGATTAATTTAATTGGACCCTTTCATTACAATACATTGAATGTTTTCAATCGTAATATAATAGTGATCGATACAAACATGATTATTAATATAAAAATTTAAAAGTAGATGTATTTAAATAAATAACGGCATATAAATTGCATAATAATATAGATGCGATCCCGAAGTGGAGCATCTTCCGCGCTGGGTGCAGAACGCGCCGAGCGCGAACGCGAGCGTTCGGCGCTGTTGCGGCACGCGCGTGACGAGGCTGAGCGGTCTCTGCAGCTTGCGGCCGCATTAAGCGCGCGTGACACACAGCTGCGACACGCCAGAGAACAGCTGTTTGAAGTATGTACTTATAATAAATATTATTTACATGTAATCTTTCAGGAGGTAAATAGAATTACAGTTGGTATATAAGGAGCAAATTACTTACGCGAACATATATCTATTTTAGATATTGGTATTCACGCTTACGTAACAATGTTCAATGAACAATGCCATAGGAATTCTGATATAATCCTAGCTATGTTGTAGCATATTAGAACAGAGAACTGTACTCGAACAAAGGGTAGGGAGAGGAACATAACAAGGAACCATCATAGGTTTATTGAAATAAATATAATAAATAAGATATATAATAAAAATTAAATTGTTATTTATTAAAATAAATTCCATTTTTATATCAAATAAAACTTATGCCTAATTATATATGATTTATAATTATTTCGCTGATAGTCCGTACTCGTGTATTAATAAGGCACGTGTTCGAGGAAACTTAATATCCCATTGTCCGACTAAAGTAAACATTCGTCAAATATTAATACAATGAGTAGTCTTCAGAGACGGCCCCTGTCAAGCTCAGGAGGCCCTCTGGAGATAAAGAAATTCATAACCAGAATAGTAATGGCTCTATATACTTTAACAATAATGTAATATAATTATATTATTTGAATTACAAACAAATTTTTTATAATCTGTGTAATATATAAAATTTATTCGAGCTCCAAGTTGTAAATGTTATTTCATATTCAAGAAACGTATAAATTATTTAAAATATAATCGTAGGTATAAAATACGAAAGTAAGACGTATCACAAAGCCTGCGTGGCTACAAATTGACAGTTGAAAGATTTATTTAGCTGCATTAGTGACTACGCATTAGAATATCCAAGATGATGGAGTTCTGATTAAAAATCTTTTATGTAGTATTACATAAATGTTTCTTTTATATATCTTAAAGCATTTTTTCCTGCTAAATATATATATATATATATATATATATATATATATGGGCTGTATCTGGCAAGTTGTCATTTACTAATTATTCAGTGTGCCGTAATATATATAGAAAATATTTTGCTATATGGCAACATATCATTAGCTAATTGTTCGAGATAAATGACAGTCAATACTCAATATATATTCAACAGATTAACAATAGACTCAATATACAGCACAGATTAACAATAGACTACTTAATATAATTGAAATTTGTTCTAAATGTGTTTCTAAATATAGTCGACATCAATAAATAAAGTATATTCAAATAATTTTATGAGTCAATAATAACAAAACCTTTTAGAACTTAAGCTATAACGAAAATAATGTATTTAGGGAAATAATACGAAGGATAACGTTCTTTATAAGATAGGAAATAAGAATGCTTATTCTATAATGTAAACATAAGACTCAATCTACCCTCAGTCATCCATCACCGACATGCGGTGTTAATTACAATTTCAAATTACTCGTGATGAAAACGGGAAGGAAAATAAAGAACAACTGTTGCCATAATACAGTACTGTATAATAATGAGGTCTGATTATCGAATTTCTGTATAACTGTATACCAAATGATTTTCCAATGTTATAATTCTACGTTCCGCGTACAATTTCATTAAAACAACTTGAACAGTACACCTGAGGCCTAATTTTCGTAACAGAATGAACTATAAATTTGATTGAGACCGAAAACTTGATACAGTGAGACTGAATCGAAACTATATTTCGAACATTTCTAATTAAGGTAATTGGACCTCTGATTCAATTGGTTGTATAGTTTTCCAATTACCTTGTATGCATATTGTATTGTCAGTAAAAAACATACACTTAGTTTCTGGCAACATTTATAGTTTGGAATATTCAAAAAATATGATAATCATAAAATGGTAACTGCTCATATTTGGAAAATCATATTTTTCTACCACAGATAATATAATATTTTCCAAAACACATTTCCCGCGAATTCTTTAATGTGTTCTTAATTAATAAATTTGATCTTTTATTATAAATAAAGACATTCCTAACGCAACAAAAGCTTTTGCTCGGTAACCTTATTTTGTGGGCTGTACGGATTCAAATGAACGTTACGACCACTTTGTGCGGCTTTGTTCGGCGATGAATTGTCAATAACTGAAATATAACAATAGGAATGGGTATGATTGTTATTGAAATATAAAACTTTACGGCTTATATTTAAAATGTGTTATAAACAGGTAGTCTAAAGTTTAATTTTGTTTTTTATTATGAATCTGGAATTTATGACGGTTTTTATAGTTTTTTAAATAATTTTTAATTTATACCTTTTTTTTCGGTGCTTTAATATGCCATTTGGTAGTTATTTACAAATTTTTGGCTTGTTTATCGATAGGCTCGAAGGCAGCTACAAGCGGCTGGCTGTCTATCTGAGGGCGAGAGTGTTGCTTCGTTGGGCATCGGACCACCGATGATGCTGGGAGGACCTTCAGGGTTGATGGGCGACCGAGGCAGCTGCAGTGCTGATTCAGGTGTCAGAGGTTACTGTAGTTTATATTATTATTTCTATTATATTATGGACTATATCATATTTGAATTTATTTTCAAATTGAGTCATAGTAATAACGGATATATTTTTGATATTTGTTTAGTTGATTTGTCTATAGGAATAAAATTTAGAAGCAATTTGTTCTATTTCGATAAACTAACTATGTACTTCAGTTTATTTTAATTTTGGAAGATTATTTGATATGCTTACAGCAATTGGACGTTAGTCCAATTTGTCACATGGAATGAATAGTCATATAAAGAAGTCAACTTTGAATTTACAAAAGAAAATATAAATAACAAATTTGCAATAATTTAATGTAGACTATTGAATTTGGGGCAATCAAATCAAAACAATTCAAAAATGAAATGAAATCAAATCTTAACTTAATTTTTAATATATATTTTATCCGTATCAGCTCAACGTATATGCTAGTACATACTAAATTGGAAATAATTGAATAAAGCCGCGTCAGTGACAGGTAGCAGTGATGGCGGCGCGACGTCGGTGTGCGGCGGGAACCTCTCCGATTCCACCGCGGAGGGAGTTCCTCCCACACTCGATCCCTATGATACTGATGCTGTTTCTCTGGTTTCCTCTGCTCATCCAATTTATCAGTGTAAGTGATTTACTCTCAGCGTATTATCACAGAGGTTTTTGTCCATTGTGTTTGTTTGTTCATTAACTGTAAAAGGTTGTTTCAAAAGAAGGTATATAAAAAAATATATAAATTTATTGAAAGTAAAATCTCATTATAATAAAATAAACATATCGAAAATGTATACCAAATGATGTGAACGTTAAATGCGAAATACCTGACAGACGAAAGCGGAACGTTAAGGAATAAGGAGAAATTTTACGGAAAAATTCAGATTTTACCTCAAGAAATAACATTTTCGCTAACGAGGTTATTGGAAGACGTGTCTTGAATGTTTTTTCTCAATTAATTATATTCTTTCAAGTTGCCCTTCACGTTGTGTCTAAGAAACTTTGTATTCGGTATTGCAATAATAAATATCTCCCATTCAATTATTCCTTTTGTAAAGAACTGTTCTTAGTTTGTCAATTTTTATATGATACTATCATCCTGAACTTAAAAATAGGAAACGTAATGTCACCTGTAGTTTGAATTTATATTTAATTACAAATAACATTAAATTTTATTATATATAATAGAATGACGAATGAATCTAATGATTTAGAATAATATAATGAATGATATCTAAACTGTACAATCTTTAAATATTTTATTACCAACATGATCATAAAAATAAGTCCAACAAAAGGGTTGAAAATTCGAGCTTTATTTTATGCATATTTTACTTAAAACAAAATGGAAAGCTGAAGCTTTTAATGTCATTATAAAGAGAGCTTTTCCGTTTCGAGCTTTCGATATTATCGTAATTGTAAAGTTTTTATATTGAGTTATTGCACTTTATTTTAGATATATACATTTTCGAATAATATAATATTGGTTTCAAGTAATATTGCTTAAAATAAACCTTTTGGTCTTAAACACTTTGTAAATACGTTTAAAAATAAAAGATCTTTATTAAAATCGACCTTTTTGAATGTTTAAACAAGCTAAGTCAACTTTCTTATAATTAGAAAATGAATTTACTTTCCTAAACGCGACGCCGCGGTGAAGAAAAGTTTCTGTGTTTTTTGGAATATTAATTATATTCCAAAAAAAATCTGAACTTGGAATTTGTAAGAAGTATATTTATATTAGTTTTTGGCATCTATATTTCTATTCTAGAGATGGCAGTACTTTTGGAATATTTTAGAATTATTTCAATCACAGTTGCTAAAGTTATCAAGTAAATTTTGTAATTTTTCTGCTATTTATATTATCTATAAGAAGTAATAGATACCTACCACTTAGATGTTTCTTCTCTCTCTGTCCCTCTGTCTCTGTCTCTGTCGCACACGCACACAGAGAATACTAATACTTTTAAAATTCTCTACGTAATTTTAGGCAAAAAATGCTACCATTTTTTTTTATAACTTGGTCAGCCATATTTTTCGAACGCAGTAATAAATTCATCATTAAAATTATAATTATATTAAAAATTACTTGAATTCTGAATTTGTATATTAATTTGAATTTTGTTAATTTACATATGCATTAACTGTCGAGAGTATTTCGAGCGTTAATATTTGTATCGAAGCATTTTACGCCTGAATTCAATAACTTTGGATACGAAGTATTATAGGTTTATTTAAATATAAATACCACATTACAACAAACACACATACAAAACTTATGACATTAAAGTATTAAAGGCGACATCTGTGAAATAAATCAGTTTTTTATAATAAATGAGTGAAAGAGAGAGAGCACAGAAAGTTTCACTTTATTATAAACGTAATATTTTTATGAGTTGAAATTAATGAAAGAGTCAAATACCTCAATGTTTAGATTATATAAAAAATATACATCATTTCACGGAATATTAAGTTAAAAAGTTTAGTATTATTTCTATATATAAATACACTGATCAAGGCATGAAGGCAATTGTGTTTCAAGACAAGTGCTCTTGAAGGTAAGTCAAGTTAACGTATTAAGTAACAAGCGATGTTTCACAGTGAGCACGCCACGGGAATGCAGCCCGACTCTCTCCCCGCACAACAGCGCAGCCTCTTTTACAAGATCCATAGATGCAGGATCTCTGTCCAGGTAGAGTTCAGGAATTGTTTACTATCCACCTAAATATTGCCTGCAATTATTTTGGTACAAAACTTACAAAATAATATGTCTTTTATAAGCTCTACATATATAAAATAAATAAAAATCAATCTACGTAATGCAATATAAGTATCATTTATGCGACATTATTAAATTCGCAAAGGATTATTTATAAACAAAATATACTTTAAAAACATTGGTAAATTGAATTTTAATGAACTTCCCGGAAACGAATTTACCATCTGAAAGAGGATTTCTTCTGTAAAATATATTTTAATTATAACGATGAGATACAGTATATATATTATTTTTGTTTTCAATATCATTTAGGTACTCTTTATTGCTTTAGGAACAAAAACGCAATTATACGTTTACGTTTTTGGTTAGATAAGTACATTTCGATAAAAGACTTGAATAATGGGCACTAAGCGCCGTCATCTGGAGCATTAAAACTTTGATAATTTGGTTAAACCCACAATCTATTCAGATTCAGACTTTCTAAAGTTTTTGTATTACCTAATAAAATATTTTTTGGTTTAAATTATATTTAAAGTTTGTGATGACTTAGGTCCGTGGAACAACTTTCGAGTCCGGGGGAATGTGACTCTGGTTTGGTGGGCATGAGGTCTCGGCCGGGGGGGTCCAAGGCCGGACGGGGTAGGGGCTCCGCTTGGGGTTCTATATCTCGCGTGTTTGCTCGAAGCAGACACCGCACCAAGTCAGGAAGCGCCACTAACAGTGGTCATGAAAGTGGTATGTACACATATTTTACAACCACCTTACCTCTTTGAATTGATATTAAAAGTACAACCTATTATCCCAGAGCCAGTGTATGCCGGCACAGGCAGCACCAGTCGTGCCTGGTCTCCGCTCGGTAGTGAGGCAGCGTTGCGCGAAGCTGCCTCGCTACCACTCTCAAGATGGCGTGCTCCAGCCATCATCGCCTGGCTTGAACTCGCGCTAGGCATGCCACAGTATGCAGGCGCTGTCGCTGACAATGTAAAGAGCGGAAAGGTGAGTATACAAGCGTTATCACCGAACTTTATTTTTAGGAAGCACTCTGTCTACTTTATAATAACTTGAAGGTACCACTGCTATTTAGGGTCACAATAAGCCATTAAAAAAAAAATAATACGTTATCTCGTTTGTCTTTAAATTTTAAAAGTACAGAGCACCTTAACTTTATCAACATCAAGAAAACTTTACTGACAAATCTCGACTTTGTAGAATCGTGTAATCAATTCTCACGTAACATGCTGTTTTACTTTAACGAAAATAATTTAAATTTACCAATGGAGACTACAACTAAGGCTAAATAAATAAAAATGAAACATAGTGAAGATGGGATGTTAAAATGAGAAATTATTTTAAAGCATTAAACACCAAATGATTGCAGAAACCATTATGCGTCATTTTATCTAGGGCAAACCAATTTCATACATAATATTTTAAACTTTAAATTATATACGAATTTAGTGCAAACTTATTCATAATAACAATTTTATTACATTTATATGTAAATGAAGTAAACAAAGACCCTAGATAAATTAATTGACCCATTTTATTTAAATCACGTTGTTATCGGTTCTGAATACTGTGTTTAATATTGGACGTTATAATTTTGTATCAGAAATCAGGTACGTCTGTTCCAGTTGAGCTCAGATATTGAAAAATGACTTCAGATAGTTTTTCAATTAAATTATAAATGTTATAAGGTTATTTTTGCTCTTCTGTTGCAATAATAATATTGATTGAATTGCTAGTTAGTTAGTACTAAATCTTTCAGTCACATTTGAATGAACGTAAAATAGTAAAATGAAATTGTTTATAAATGACAGTGACGCATCCTATACGTCGCAGGTTCAAGACCATCTCGTGTAAATGCATCTTACATTATATATTTATTGTGAAGTAATCAATATAGCATAATATTTTATTTAACAATAGAACTCTGGTAATTCAATTTGAAACATCTCGTAGAAATAATAAATTTGGTCTTATCATGTCATTTTCGTAATTATGGCTTCTTTAAAATGAAAATATTGAAAACTCACCCGAAGCCCCAAAGCTCATAAACCTGACACTATCTCGAGTTTTTCACATAACACTCTTGACATGGAGTGCGCCATATTTTATATGAAAATCACATTACGCGGCCCTCTGAGAGGGAAGTAACGAGATATTATTAAACAAAAAATTATGAGAGGGATTCCATGCTATAATACATAACACTTTTGGGAATATAGAATACATACTTAGTATATACTATATAAATTATTCTGTTATTGAAAATTGAAGTAGAATATCATTTAAAAAAGAATAAAATGAAAAATAGACTGATACGGCCAAGGAGTCGAACCCGCGACCTCTGGGAATCCGTCCTGTCGCGTCGCTTTACCAATTGAGCTACCGTACCGATGAAACCGCGGTGAATTAAACATTCTATACATGTTCCTCTTTATCGAGACGGTGGTGACATCTATTCTTTCGAAACTTTGCAGTATAGATAACATTTAAAAGATGAAAAAGACATAGACATTGGTAAGTAGCGTAGCTCAATTTGTAAAGCGGCGGGACGGTTTCCCAGAGTTGGCGGATTCAAATCCCTGCTCGTATCAGTTTTCTTTATATTCTATATTTGTTTTAATTAAAGTTTAACATTGCTATAGATGTTTTTAGATATTTTCGAACATCATATTTAATTTACGAGTGCGTGTAAAGAGCCTAATAATAGATCTATGCAAGTTTGTGTTTTGACTTCAAAGCGTTTTGGAAATAATTTTAGTGAGCTAACTTTAGCGCACCTACATTAGTTATTATACATAAATAAGGCATCTACTGCATTATTCCACTGTTTAATATCATATTTATGTCTGTTAGACACGCATTTTGTTTATTATTCCAAAACAATTAACAAAATAGAACTTCAATGAAATATTTGCTTAAAATTAATTAAAAAAATATATTAATAGTCAGTAAGCATGACGCACTCGCGTCAAATATTGTGTTCTGGTTGTTTCTAGATCCGTGCTTTGAATGGGCAGGTTCTGCTCGAGTTGACGGACACGGACCTTGAGGTGGGGTTGGGGGTGACTCAGCCGATGCACAGGAAGAAGCTGCGGCTTGCAATTGAGGAACGTAGGCGTCCGGACCTCGTGAGGAATCCCAGCATCGGTCAGCTCAGCCACGCGTGGGTCGCGGCGGAATGGTTGCCAGACTTAGGCCTGTCGCAGGTTAGTTTTTTATGAGATTGAAGAGGTATATAATTATGGATAAAGTTACATATTTAGGATATAATTAAACTTATAGGATATAATTAACATATAGCACGAACATTGATTGATAACTTTGTTGATTGTGTGCTTATATCATTTTATTTAAAAGACTAAGCCAACTTTATTTGACACGTACATGTATTATAAATTACTTAAAAATTTACAATAAAAGCAGCAATGCTGTGGAAAGCACTTCCAGTTGAAATACGTCGCTCTCCAACACTATCTGTCGCTGTAAAATACATATTAAACACATTTATATATATATACATGTATCTACTATGTACTAGTGGTGTACGAGATGTCATTCATGGGATATTCGCGGATGCGAATGCGAATGCGAATATCTGCTACCTACAAATGCGAATGCGAATATTCAGTTTTTGTTCAAATTTCATAGAAGAATTTGTTTTTGTTTATTTACGTTGCATTGGATATATTTTATCTAATGATTAATTTAATTGTTAACCTTAATTTCCCAAAGTAAAGGAAATGCATATAAAAAATACCAAATGATACAAAGGACTGAGACCGACTGTCATTACGAGGGTAAGTTTCATTTTCTTGTATTAAAAACATAAGAAATGAATGTTTTTTATAGTACCATGGATGAACCCACTATTATCGTCAATATTGTTTATTTTTCTGATATTCGCGAATGCGATGGCGGATGCGAATATGTGAACATATGCGAATGCGAATGCAAATATTCTAATACTAGGTTGTATATTTGTATTAATTTATTTGTCTGTACATATTTTATATATATAGTTTTCCAAGTTTTATTTCAAATTATATACAATATATTTATGTTTATCTTCTTATAACTTACTATATTATTTTATCTGTAATCGTAATGTATTTTTGTATTGCTACTGGACGAGATCAATTTAGTGATAAGGTCGCCTATTGTTCTTCTGATGGTTATGTACTTTTTGTTTCTTTTATTTTGAGTTCAAAAGTTATTTAAATAAAAAAAAACAAAAGTCGTGCTGAGAAAAGAAACATCATAATAGGTTTCATAATCATTTGTTAACAGTACGCCGAATCATTTTTGGCAAACTTGGTGGACGCCAGGATGTTGGATACCATCAGCAAGAAGGAGCTGGAGAAGTACCTTGGCGTCACAAGAAAATTCCACCAGGCTTCCATAGTGCACGGCATTCATTTACTTCGGATTATGAAGTACGACAGACAGGTAAGTCCACACAACAAATATTGATTTATATTTGCTGAAATTATAATAGTAGTGAAAGTAAATATTTGTTATGGTAATTGTATGAAATTGAAAATATATCAACACAGGAAATACTCACACCTGTAATCTCAGGGAATTCCTCCGCGGCGCTCTACCCACTAAGCTATCGTGTCGTTCACTTTGACGAATTTTAGTATTTAGCATTTTTAAAAAAACCTAATTCTTTATAAAAGGGGACCAATGAATATAATAACTAAAGAATTTTTTTCTAGTAAAGCTCCACTATCTTTGTTAATAATTCGAAAGACTGCCTGCATTCATAGTAATGGTAAAGAAAGGTCATTTTGAACTTAAATATTCTTTTGTACCTATATTCTAGCTAACCTAGCGTTTATGACATAAGCCCGGAATAAAATTATAATTTCTAGTTTTAAGGGTAGCGTTTATAGTGTTTTAAAATACAAGTAACGCTTTTACTAACCCTTGTTTCTGTACTGGTATAAAAGAGTTACCTGATTTTCAGAAATGAAATGAGGTCATGATCCGTCGTGTCCTCAATACGGATTAATAGTTCTGTAATGAATCTTGGTTTAGTGTACTTCCGGAAGGACAATGTGGTGAAATTTTGTGGTAATTGTTTTAATATTGTCAAAAGATGTTTTTTTTTTATGTTATTTGATATTTTTTGATCACACTTATCATTATATGATATAATAATAGTTTTAACGTAAATTTTCCCGAGTACTTATAAAAAAACGTGTCCTATTACATCTTGAGAAAACAAAAGAATATCTGTCGATTTAAAAAACAATGTCGATAAAATAAAAGCGCTTCTTAATCACTTCCAATAATATAATGTTATTGACATTTAGGTACAATTATTTTACGTTAAATAAACTTTCGAGAACCATCTTTTATCCTCAAGCCAGTTTAATTCGGAAAATAAACAATGGCTTTATGTTAAAAGAAAGATAAAGTAAAAGTAAACAACTGCCTGTAGCCTCTTAGGAAGAAACAATCAAAACAGCCTCCAGCCAACGCTTCGTCGACAGCGAACACGTTACGACAAACATCAATACTGTCGGGTATATTTGTATAATAGTTACAGCATTTACTAAGAAAATAAAGTTATTTCATTTATAAACTGGTTTCATTGGAATCAGTTGATTCGAATACATACATTTTTTAAATAAGAATGTCTAATAGGTGGTATTTAGTTTGATAAATGTATTTAAAATGTAGAATGACATTAAATCTAAGTTGTACTCTATTATTTAAACATTGTCAGCCAGAGGCGACGGAGCCTGTCATATTTTATGTACCCTCGTAATTGTAGCCTCATTCATCATTTCTTATTCAAGTCTTTTGAATTCCGCTGTGACATTGACCAAAATTTGTCATCGTTCATCTTGTCCGCTAGGTACTTTTAATAATGTTCCGTGAGTTATTAAATATTTTAAAAAATGTTTGCTTTAAGGTTTTTGAGAAGATTTTTTTTCACTAAATATATATCTGGAATATCATTTCCGTTTAATATTATAATCAGAATGGAATATCATTTCCGTTTAATGTCATATACTCTGTCGGTGGTAAACTCGGTAATAACAATTACTCGCCGGTAAGGTAGGCAGGTACCACTCATCGGGCAAAGTCGTGTCGCAAAGCGAATCTGTCGTGTTGCGGCACATTGGTCGATAAAGCCGTATTAGGGGAATTGGTCTGATCAGCTGCGTTGCATTGGCGAACCGGTTTGGCGTCGAGTTGGTGTTTGTTGTGTCAGGTGCCTAGTCGAAGAGGGTAGCGGGATCTGAAGCAACGGCTTTCTACTTAAATACCCGGTGGTAGATAGTTTACAGCTGAACTAAAGGTCAGCTATCGAGATCAAGGTTCCGCGGGACGCCGGTTCCTAAGCCTTCCGCTAGTGACGCATGCGCAAGTGTGTAAATTGATGGTGCACCGGTTTGGTGTCGGATTCACGGTGGTAATGCGATTAGCTGCAAATTCGGTATGTTTGTATGGGTCTTCGGTATAGTTGTCAGGGACCAGTCGAAATTTGCGCACAGCGACAGCTGGAATTGGCTAACATAAGACGAAGGGCTGCCTGTCCTCCACCTCAGGGCTTGGAATATTCCTAGCAGAGGTCCTTTGGGCTACTGTGCTTCGTGCAGCTACCTACTTTGTGGTTAGGTTAGTTAGATATATACCCGGTCCCCGTTGGATACTGGTAGTTGGCTTCTCTAACGTTCTTAGCGAGTGCTGTAGCGAGCATGTGTACAACTCTGTAACCTTTCTGGAAAAAAAAGCAGAGTGGTTGTGAGTGGTTGTGATTGGATATTGTCTATGTCCGATA
The DNA here is from genome assembly GCA_963555665.1 of Dircenna loreta. Lineage (NCBI taxonomy): Eukaryota > Metazoa > Arthropoda > Insecta > Lepidoptera > Nymphalidae > Dircenna > Dircenna loreta. The sequence continues at coordinate 18,941,667 of OY743092.1, forward strand.
GCCTTGCGAGATTACTAGATTTTATAGTGCTGACGTTCGAAATGGCGTTGGAAGTAAGGCCTGCTGAAAGTAAAGGTCCCCATTCCATGGGTACCTATAGTGCGTGCGGGAATAGCGGCTCTTCCTATATAACCGAGAAGGTTGGTAAGGTTGAAATACTATATATATAATAAGTAGATGAGGGAGGATGTGGGTCCTGGCCGCCTACAGATATTTGGGTGTCCAAGTACTGGGTCAGCCCCTAAAGAAAAGCTGCCCCGCCAGCTGCGAAAAACCCAGCCCAGCCCAGCCCAAGGTGGCTCCATCGTGCTGGTCTGGCGACCAGAAGAGGAGCCCCAATGGCAATACCTGGGGGGGTCGGCGTCCCTGCAATCTCCAGATTAGCCTCCCAAGGGCATGATAACACTAATTATGACGTCGGGTTTGATACGCAACACCTCGTTCAACTAATATTTCCCATCCTATTTACTTCTATTTTTTATGTAAAGTAAGGAAAAGAAGAAAAAGTTTACTCAGCGGTTGCACTCCTTCTTACTTCTTGTACACCTCGCTAATATTCGAGGATTATACTCAAATCTCGAAGGTGTCCATCACCACCTAGAGCAGCCGCACTTACTTTTCTACCGGGAACGCATGTCCCTTATTTATTTTTATTTATTTAAATCTTTTCCACTTTGCATCATTCTCAGTGATCACTTGTGTACGTGCAACTCCGCTTACAATTTTCGCTTACGTGCCAAGTTTTGTGTGTACGCGTGGAACGACCTCTGTATCCAGCGCCTCCGTTACCTCGAAGACCCCACTTTTTCTTCCTTATAGGTTTTAGTAGACACAGGAAACGAAAAAATCCTGTATTGCTGCGTTTACTGTTCGCACAGCGATGATCAGGAGACAACTAGATTATTTGAATATCTCAGTGAGGCTGCTAATATGGCTCTGCATTAGTACCCTTCAGCGCAGCTCGTCTTTCTGGGGGACTTTAAGGCATTATAAGGCATTATAAGGCAAAATATTATTAACGCATTATAAGGCATGGTAAGGGAACAGACAGTCCTGTTGACTGGCAAGTCAACAGGACTGGCTGTTCCCTTACCAGAGGGCAGACTACGCTGGAAGGGAGGCGTGGAACTTTGCGTTGTACTTGGACCTCTGTTAGATGGTGAGGCAAGCGACGAGGGTGCCCGATGTGGATTCAGATACAACCAACTGCCTGGACCTTCGGCTGACTATTAATCCAGATACGTATCGTGTAGTATCCTCCGCCTTGGCAACCTCCGAGTCGAATTCATGCCGAAGCTCACTGCCACCTCGACAGAAACTAGATGGATATTTGGCTCATAGAACGAAAGAGAAAGCTAACCGATTTGCTTCTCTATTCACTAGTAATTCACATCTGGCACTGGCAATGCTACCTCAGCACATTTTCCTCACTGCAAAATTTCGATGCCTGAAATCCGCATCACAAATAAACAGGTATAGAAAGCATTGTGTTGTCTAGGTGTGAGTAAAGACAGTATTCCTGATGGTATTCCAGCCATTCTGCTTAAGACATGCGTAGCTGAATTGTCTCCCATATTAACACGTCTGTATTGCTTCTCTTTCAAGACTGGAATAGTACCTAAATCTTAGATGCTTGCTAACGTACAGCCAGTGCCCAAAAAAGGTGAGGTAAGGCCATTGAGCCGTCTCTCTAGACGTCTCGAAGGCATTTGACAGGGTCTGGCATGCGAGCCTCTTAAGCAAGCTCTCAGCGTACGGTACATATCGTGGTTGGATAATGGACTTCCTTAACCAGAGATCCCTCCGAGTAGTTGTTGACGGATGTTCCTTGGAGCCTTTGATAATAAATTCCGGAGTGCCTCAGGGGGTCCATTCTTTCTGCAACTCTTTTTCTGCTGACTGTACGCAGACGACAGCACAGTTGTAGAAAAATATCTAGCAGTAGCAGACTAAGCAGAGTACTCGGGTCAGTAGAGATCAAGTACAGGCTGAAAGAGAGGCCATGGTGCAGCGTCTGAATGATAAGCTAGAGGCAGTCTTCGTATGGGGCAATGCCAATCTTGTTAAATTCAACGCCACCAAAACACAGACGTGTGTATTCACCGCCACAAAAATCCCTTTCACTTTGGCTTCTACTTTCCAGAATGTATCTTTGGAATACAGTGAACGACTTCAGTTGCTAGGGAAAGAGATTTCCTCGAACCTCAATTTTGGTCGGTTCATTGAGTCTAGAGCAAGAGCAGCCGCCAGCAAGCTTGGCGTCGTTGCAAAGGTTCGGCAGTACTTTACACCGAGAAAATTTGTAACATTATATAAAGCACAGATCCGGTCGTGTGTGGAGTACTATGGCCATTGAATGGCTGGTGCCGAAAAATGTCATCTTGCTGCTCTGGACACAATTGAGGCGAGCAAAGAGGCGGATTAGTGACCCTGAACTAATTTAAGCCAATCTCCATAGCCTCGAACATAGACATAGAGTTGCCAAAGTCTCAGTATTCTATAGGATACATGTTGGTGAGTGTGCGAAGGAATTACATGACCTAATTCCAACATCCACCTTCCATCACCGGACGGTCCGACGCACGGCGAGCATCCATTTTTTCTTAGTAGATGAGCCGCATCTCCGAAAGAAGCGCTACGTTTCATTTTTTTTAAATCGGACAGCGAAGGAGTGGAACAGCTTGCCTTCGTCGGATTTCCCGTTCGAGTGCAATATGGGTGTCTTCAAGGCAAGAATTAATAGGTTTTTATGCGCCTTACCACCTACGATTACATTTCCAGTCACCATAAGGTGAAATGTTGTCAAGCGTCAACTTAGTTTAAATATAAAAAAAAATAACAAAAAAAGAATTAAAACGAAAATACTTTTAAAATCAGGTTCATTCGTTTCAGGTTTTATTACAACTTTTAAAGATGATAAATAAACCAACAAAAGTGTCCGTCACAAGCCAATTATATTTTAAATTTCAATAATGTCATGTCAAATTCAATAAATTCATTATACCATTCATATACCAGGCATTAGCGGTGAGACGCCACCAATGTGAGAACGTTGACGCTGACCCTCTAGTTTGGACCAATCAGAGGTTCATGCGCTGGGCCCACAATATCGACTTGGGCGAATTTGCCGAAAATCTCAAAGGTAAGTTAAAGTAGTATCGGTATTTTTATGGGGTTTTTATTATACTAATCAAGTGGAGTTTATTTTATTTTTTGTTGGAAATCCTACTCTCTCAAACAACTAGTTAGATTTTTAAATGTATTTGCTTTTGATTTTGATTGTGAAAGCGGTAAAATTATAAGTAGCTTACAAAGTACTACTACTACTAATAAAAAAATATTGTAAAAACATAGCAAACGTGGATGATGCGGTTTTTTGCCGGGTTTGATCTGTAGATACGAATGATTTTCCGATTGGATAACGAGTTCACGGAGTCACAAGAACATCTACTTTCAATTCCCAATCTTTAACAGTGAAGTAATTATTTATACTTTTGTTGTATTAGACAGCGGTGTTCATGGTGGTTTGGTAGTGTTGGAGCCCTCTTTCACTGGTGAGACCATGGCTACGGCGCTTGGCATACCACCTTCAAAGAGTATCATACGAAGACATTTGGTTGCTGAGTTTGACGCCCTTGTCATTCCTGCGAGGTAAATATCACCTAACATTTGACAATATTAAATTTCCATATCACTTATATTAGATTATAAACATTACAATAACAGTATTAAAATCAGTGTTCAGAAACTATTAAAGAAAAGACAATTTATTCGATATTCAATTTATTAAATCACACAAAAAGTGGAAAAGAAAACACCTAATTGGCACTGCATGATGCGTTGTCACGGTCACACCCGTAGGTATGCAACCTGTAGATGATTATAATATGAGGTGCAATCCTGCAGGTATACGATATTTTGCCAGGTGGAAGAACTGCAAGTGGAGGCTGCCCGAGCATCCATGTTGTCCACAAAACAAAGATAAATCCAAAAAAAACAAAAAACTATCCTTCAGAAAATAAATGTCGCTTCGATGTCCTTTCACGATTTGTATCTTTGTAACATTCCTTATTGATATACTTAAAGCTATTTTTACACGAGAATCAGTTATCGCGATATAGGATCTGTTTCTTCAAATTGCTCGTTTATATTATTTTTATTGAAACCTTACGAGCGATGAAGACTGATAAGTAGTAGGTTTGTGGTTTGTAAGTAAAGTATATGGAAAAGTTTGACAACCTTAGAAGAATATGAGTCGCGCTCTTCGCCTTCGTCAGTGTTAGATTTGATGTCATTTCGCCGTGTCCCTGAATTATTCCATCGCGTTGTAGCTTAGTGCGTCACGTTTAATGTTATTCGAAGATCAATTTGGTAATTTTAGTAAATGTATATCATACGAATTAGACATCAGAAAGCATTAAATGCTTATAATAGGGGTAAATTTATTCATTATGGTTATAAGTCCAAAAATATAAAAAAAAAATCAATTAAACATTTTAAAACAACATAAAAAAAGTCATTACAATTTTCTTAGATATGAAAAAAAGAACCATTCACAATAGCTTTAGGATTATAAACAATAAATAGTCTAAATTGTAAGATACCTATGTTTTTGACTTGTATACATTCATATTGTAAAGTTGAGAACGGTGTAATAGATTTACTGTACTATTAAAACATATAAATGTGAATAATAAAAAAAAACCTTAAGGGATATCGAGCCAATTTCTTTTCTTAACCATCATCCCTTGGCGATCCTTGCTTCGAGACAGACGGTAAACCATTTTATCGATACGTCATGAATGCCTCTCTGTCATCATCATTAGATCGCACTTTCGGCCTCTGTCCACAAACTTTTCTTCCTTTGAACCATTTATTAACAGTTTTATTAATTTCGAACACAAAAATATTATGCTTGTCTACTTTGTTTTAGACATTCTGATTGTTATTGTTTCAAATGTAAAGAAAAATACTATATACTTCTATACTTTATTTAACTCTTTTGAATGATATAATATTATATGAGTATTATTCTTTATATCACCAATTTCTAAATGTTTTATTAAGTTTCTCTAGGCCATTTTTGTCATCATACACAATAAGCATGATTCGTATTATTTGTAAGTGCATCATGCTTTTGGTGTCTATGCCGAAATCCTATAGCTCTCAGTATTAAACATCATATTTGAATACTGTCTCTTTCACAAATAAACTAAAACGATCCAATAAAATATAAATTACAATAGACAATGCATGCAAGCTTTTTGTGTGTTAGCAAGTTTTTTCAAAATTTGTACAAATTTGAGGGAAAAACATAAATCAACGCTGACTGCTATCTGGCTATTGTCTGTATAATCTCAAATTTGTACCTCGAAAAAAGTATCATGACTAATGTGACTGAATTTCAGGAATATGTTTGGTCATCAAATAAGGATGTTGGGTCGACCTTTTTCGAGATCTGTCGCTACTGGTTTGCCGGGGATCGACTTTAGTGCTGATTCTAGAAGACATAGTCTGAGGGTTAGACATTTTCTATTTGTTAAAACTTTTTCACCCGCTGTTTTAAGAATTAAGTGACTGTCATTTTTTTTTTAGATTTAGTGGAGATTCAAAATGACTAAACATAATCTAAATAATTTTAAAAATTAGTAATATTCTAAATACATTTTTCTTGAATGTATCTTTAAAAAATAAAATAATATTTGATATTTTACCAAATTTGAAAAAAATATAATAAAAACAGAATCAAATGCATTTATTTTTCCAAAAAAATAATAATATTTCATTAAATCATAAAATTCTCAAAACATTCACAGGGTTCAATAACAAGAGCACTGGGAGCATTAAAGCCGAAACATGACAGACCATCCCCATCCAGCTCCAGCGAGAGTTCCAGCGTGATGAGTCTGACGCAACCCTACATATCCTACTCACCGCCCATAGCTGTGAGAACTCTTTCTCAACTGAGCATGACTTACGCTCCACCGCCCACGCTGCAAGAGTACGAGCCTATATACACACCCCTCAGCCTCTACTCTCAGTCCAGTGTGTCGACTAGAGACAGCTTGCAACGCCTTAATGATATCAAGGAATGTAATATCACTCATCGGTGAGTTTTATATATTGTGTTTTGGGATAGGGTCACATTATATAACAGTTCTCTTGAACTCTCTCTCTTTCTCTCTCGGCTTCATGCGATAAATACCTTCGTATATATACTTCATTTACGTTTTACTATTTTTGAAGAATAGAGAAGGATGAAGCAGTCTGGAAAAAGAAGGGATATATTTATGTAATTCTAATTTCGAACAATTTTATATCATTAAATATTTCATATTTCTATCCAGTGCATTAAATTTTAATACAAACTAATTTCAGTTACGGACAAAAAGTGGATCAATCGCATCGTGTGAGCTCGCCGCTACCGAAAACTTCAGACGAAAATAAACAAAGGCGTCATAGACGTGTGAAGAGCATTGGAGACATCAACGCTTCAAGCAAGACATCAGTTTAATTTAGTAAATAAATAAATGTGTTATAACGCTTCCTTATATAGCACAGGGGAGGTCAGCGCGCGTAGGTATTAATAGATGGATTTTGCATTACTTAAATATCTTTAATTCTAATAGCATTTTTGTGAAAAGATTTTATATTTTAGCATGTGTATCCCCTTTTTTTATGAGTATACTTAAACGCATTTTGTAATAGGTTACTTAAATAGTTACATTGTAAGTCTCTTATAAACAATAATGAATAGATTCGAGAACCATTCTTGTAATAAAATATTTGGATGTTCCTATTTCCGTTAAGTACAATATTAGTTAAAATCATATCAATTTCAATGTAAACGACGGTACAGACTGAACTTATATCATAATTAAGTTTCGCATATTATTATACGTTTTTATGTAACTTATTTTTTTTTAATTATTTATTAACTTTTGAATCTGTATTATTGCTATACACTGTGATAATAAAATAACACACACTTAGGCATCTTATTTTGATATGAAATTTAAATATTAGTCAATTTTTATGAATAAACAATAATTTTTAATATTTATTGCAATCGAGCTTGAATTCCTAATATATATCGATATGGTTGTTTTGTTTTCAATTTCTTTTATATTAATTTTAATGTACTTTTTAATGTTTTGATGTGATTTTGTTTTAATTGTGATTTAGTTACCAAATAATATGAATGTCGTAATTAAAAAGAAAATAATTTCAATTGTTGTTTTATTAAAATGTTATTTAAAGCATTTTTCAAGTTATCTACTTATTTTAAGGACGGTAAAATTCTTATTTTAAGACGGGTACAAGGAATTAAAGAATTTTCAGGATTTAATTCCGGGCCAGAGATTAAATGTCTACAGAGATTAAATGTCTTTTTATGGCTTATTCCGTATTTTTTTTTAATCTACTTGAGTTGGATTGGATTTCAATAAAGCTTTTTTTGGTGAGGCCAGGAGTAAAATATTAGTAATTATAAATTAGTAAGTGACATTACATTATCGTTCTAAAAATAAAAGAAATCTAAAATATTTCAGATACGTAATTTAAGCAGTTAATTATATTGACATCCGCATTTCAAGGTAGATTTTAAAAATCGATAGTTGTGATATAAATAATTAATGTTTCAATAAGAATATAATTATTTTTTTGTTTTTTTTTTATGTATCATTAGAGAGCAAACGAGCGTGCAGATGGATCACAGGTGTTAAGTATAATTTTGCATTTCTGTAAAAAGTATTTATAATGCATTTAAAATGACTCATTGCCATATTGTAATTTGGTTCTCTTTACCAATATGCAGGCCGTACATAGATTGATTTTTTATATAATAGTGGCTGATAAAATTGTTTACTACGTACTGATACTGATTCCCCGTCATCTAGGTAGGTATACACGGTTTTTTTTCTCGTTGTCCTAACTCATGTATTACCAATCCTTTTTATTTCGCCACAATATTTAGTTATGATTGAAATTCTCGTGAAGCTGTATCAGGAATTCCACAGGGCTCTATTCTGGGTCCTTTAGAATTTGTTCTATTAATTAATGATTTCAGTGAAGTTATATAATGCTGGTGCGTTGCTTATGCTGATAATTAAGCAAAAAAAATACATTATTAAGGATCCCGGAGTTTGGTTGGACAGCAAACTAATGTACCTATTCTTACTAATATGGCATTATATTTACTAGAAGTAATCAGATAATGGATTTTATGTTGAGAATTGTGGTAAACTAAATGGTGTTATGACTTTATTTGTGCTACTTGTTAGGAGCATATTTAAATACTTAAATGTTATTAAAAATAAAACAATCCTAGATATTTTAAAATCATTAATTACAACAGTACATTATACTTTCAATAATAATATGACCTCGTTCAATCACGAACTTATTTCATCAGAATCAATGCATCTATTCGTCGTCGCCCATTTCTACAACAACTTTATATTCTGCTAATGGGATTTAAGGAAAAAAGGTTGGTTTTAATTTTTAATAAAGTTGATTCAAATAATTATTTCAATCTTACGATTTGATTATATCTTATATTGTAATAAGATATAGCTAGAAGTTGTATAAAATGTCGCAATCTGCCAGATTGGCGGCTAAACTTAATGCCAAATAAAGCATTTTTTTTACATATATCTTTATATATTTTAGCTATTCATATTTCGTTTTTTATATTTTCATAATCACTTTTTATTTCGATATATCATATTTATTAAATTGGTCTATAAAACCATTTCTTCTATCACCTTGTTGTAATTTTGAATGGATATACAATTATCTATGATTATATATAATTCTTACCGAAAATGCAATTATTGCCCTCAAAATTGTGAGATATATTAATATTAGTATACCGACTTGGCTACTCTATAGCTGTAATAAACCAGTGAAAGATTTCTATCTGATCTGATCTGATGTAAAGTCGGTGACTCGCGAGGCAATTATAACGAGGCCAAAAAGAAATTATAATTTCAATCGATAAAGGAACTAAACGCTGACGAATTGTATACTGTAGATTAAATTTAGACTCATTCTGGTATCTTTCCGTCAAGCAAGCAACTTAACAGTTAATATGAATCGATTAAAGATACCTTCTATAACGGGAATCAAGAATGTCGATAATAGGGGCAATCTATTGCGAATGATTAAAATTACAACATTTTATTACAATATTTTATTACAATTCCTTCACCACCATGTACCACGTTTAAAAAAATATTGTAACTACCCATTATCACCAATCACCAATAAAGTCAATATATGATGGATCAAATTTCTTCTAATATACCTCCAAAGAGGAGAAGTACTCTATAGAGATAAGATTTCAATAATTAAATAATAGGCCGCATTCGCTAAATAGAGCTGAGTAAAACAATCTGTCACAGTGAAAGAGAGCTAAGTGGGAAGATAAATCGCAACTTCCCTTTTATCCTTGCCTATGCATTGCGAAAGACATAAAATTCTGGGAGGGAATAAGAAATGGAGGGTAAGCAAGGTTTTGAGCCAGGATTGAGAAATAAAAATAGGATGAATATTCTTTGACTAAATAGACGCAAGTATTTCGGGGCAATGTGCCGGAAAACTTTGAATACTTAGATGCGCTATTGGAAAAAAGTAATTGCTAAATTGATATTGAGTAGGGGGGAACATATTTATTAAAGAAAAATTACCATGATTCCTATCTCTATCTGTACGCCAGTGATTGATTAAAAACTTATAGGCAGGATCTATTTCATTTAAACTAAAACAACCTTAGATAATATATCAAATTAGAAATATTAATACATGCTTTTTAAATTTGCTTTTTTTACAAGTTTTTTTTATTTTTTTTTTTACATGCTTTTGGTACAAAGTATTTAATAGTTGATTTACAGCATTCAATACAATGTTTTAATTTATTTCTATACTAATATTATAAAGATATAACATTTTAATTTGTGTTTTTGTATGTTTGTATAGTTTTCACACGAAAATTACTGGATCGATTTCAAATATTATTTCACCATTAAAAAGCTGGACTTTAACTTTGTAATATAAGTTTTATAACATTTTCAACAAAAATAAGGATGCCTAATAAAAATGAAATCGTATTACGCAAGGTGTGAAAAAAATAGTCATATAAAATTTTACATCGCGTGCGCTTCGCAAACTATGGATGATAGATCAAAAAATATTCTATAGTATTATAGAACGTATTAACATCCACAATAAAGTCTAGAATACTTTATATCCAACTACTGTAGTTACGCCACTATAACTACTTTTTTACATTTTGAAAATTGATAAAAGTGCCGACAATAATCAAACTATATCATCCGTATCTCTGTATTAACTCTTATCCTATTAAATTATATTTTATTAAAAACCGTTTTAATATCTGTAAAATACTTTTTAAATTATTAAAATAGGACGTTACATTCAGAAGATATAACGAATTTAATTATTTTACTTTAAGGAAAACAACGCAATAATAAAATAAAACGTTGTGCCCGACCCGCGAAGCGTAGCGGAATAGATATATTCTCATAGATCTGTAATTTATAATTTTATTTGCTGGTAATGTTCAAAGTAACTTATACGAATATAAAACATCTTAACCAATATTTGAAAATAACTTTCACGTTGGTATTAAGCTATATAACTTTATATATGAAATAATAATAGGGCTGTTCGTAGAGAGCGATTTTAAAAATAAGGATGACCAAAAAAAGCCAAGTGAAGGAGTAGATATCTTATGAGATCTGGGGCCTAAGGTTCCTGGAGGACAAAGTCGCGGGCAACAGCTAGTTCGTCATAAATGAAGAACAGATTATGGCCTGCAAAATAAAAATAATAAAATCATTTATATTCAGCACAATAAACTGTTTGTGCTATGAGACATTTTCTTAAGAAATTTATTCATGGAATTTAATTTATTTGTATAGTGTATTTAATATGCAAAAGTGTATAACTCATAATAAAGTTATAAAAAATAATTACATTAATATAATAACTTTAATCATACTTAAAGCGTCGGCAACTTTAACACTCAATCTGAGTGACCGAATTCACCACGGAGACACATTCCACGTTATTTAACCGGTAGAAACTATATTGAGTTCAAGTTAATTGTAAAATGTACGTATGGTACGGAATACAAAGGCAACTGGCATTCATGTGTTTTTCTCTGCAATTTAAATATTTATACGGTTTTCAACAATCATTTACCTTCATTCTTGTGTACAATAATACGATTTATGGTATTATTGTACACAAGAAAGGCACATTTATGACTTGTCTTTTATTTGTTTATTGGAAAAAATAGTGGATAAAGTTTATTTTAAAACCCCCTAAGATTCATGAGAAAATATTCTTTTTATCCTACAAGAGAACATTGCTTCTGAGCCCCGTGGTTTCAAAAGTTCGGTAGGCTTCTAAATCAATTTACATCTTGTTTACAGAATACGGCAATGCTCTATTGTAAAGTCGCGACGAGTTATATTTGTGTTTATGTCAATTTACTTTAAAATTCCATGTTTCATTTATTTTTACTTTTTTTTTTGTAATTTATTTTCCATTTATATTACACCTTAATTTATTTTTTTTATCAAATTCCTGTTAATGTTTAATTAAAATTTATGTAATGACAAATTTAAGGCTTAATTGGGAAGTTTATTGTAAGAAAGTATACAATGAACCATGAAGGAACTTTATATTTTGTGGAGGACAGTGGTGGGCACGGTAAGTTTATTTTTATTTCTTGTATTGTCTTGAAACCTTTATGTAACTTTTTTAGTTTTGAAACAAGCATTTTCTTAGCAAACTAGAAATAGTTTAACTTTAGAAATAGTTTAATAGAAAAAGTATAATTCCAGTTTTAAATAAATGATTGAGTAGGAGAACTGTAAATTGGACAAAATTACATTTTCGTCATACGGTTTAGCACGACACGACCCAGACCAGCACGAATTACTTTATCAACATGCCCAAACTAAAAGGCAGAGAATATTACAGTGAGTGGACTTTTGGTTCAGATAACTTCTTGGTGTTAGAAGGAATGCTTCACTGCATCAAGTCGGTAGAAAACTATTTATAGCCAAGTATTATCAAAAATCAAATGAGATAATCATTACGACTGACAAGAAATACATGAGCAAAAAACGAATGCATTTAGTGCTGCCTTCTTAAATGGAAACTTTAGTAAACAGGACTGACTCACGTGCAAGTTCACCCCTGACTGCAAATAAAATATGGTTTAATCAAGTTCAAAATGTTGTGAAATAATCTTATCAAAATCTAATAAAGTTGCTATTGCCTCTTTTTTCAAAGAAGTATATCTGAATTGTCGAAAGAATATATCACATTACCTGAAAGTATATTGTCAGCTCTTAAAATCAAGTTTTAAAAAAAACGAAATTTATTAATTTTTATATACCTTTAGTTTTTAATATATTGTTGCTTATTTTTATAGAAAAAAAAGAATTTAGTGCAAATATTTACATACAAAACTTTTAATATTTATCTATACATTCACGGTAGGTTAAATTCTATGTATAATATAAGAATTACAGCCAAGGCAGTTGAAATATTTCAGGTTAGTATTTGAGAATTGAGCACTCTCGCGATAGCAGTGAATAGGGATCACAAATTGCGACTACGAGATGTCTGGCATTTTTACCTTATTCAAGTATGTTTGCTATTTATTTATTTATTTATTTAAATCTTTTCCACTTTGAACCATTCTCAGTGATCACTTGTGTACGTCAAATAGAGGTGTCAGGAGGGCCTATTTTGATATCATACTTATTGAAATAAGCCCTTCTGCAAGCACACCTCTGAACTTAAATTTAATATTACGAGGGTTCCAAACGCGCCCTGGTCTGAGAAGAACCACACAACAAACTCAGCCGGGTGTTTTTTTATTGTGATCACTGTTTCACAAATATAAGTAAAATAAGCAATTTACGAATAACTAGAACCATCGCAATCAATCTGCCTAATCAAAAAGGCCTAATAATATAATAATAAAAAAATACAAAAAAACCGTTTTCAGCAACACGACTAGTCACCGCAAGCAGCACCCGTTCACGAGCATAATGCGAAGGTCAGCCATCACTCCCTTCGCCATATTTGAGGGAGGGGGAGCGACCCGACCCCCAACGCTACCGCAAGTAATGACTTCTAAAGGAACGGTGTGATGCGGCCAGTTGATCAAACAAAAGTAACTAGCAACGTCAAACAAATTGCGCAGGTTACTAGTTTATCGCTACAATACAATTTATTCCCCGGCTGGGCCATAGCAAGTTCATTTTTGTTTCGGGTATTAATTTTGTATAAATCACAATTTTTCTCGAAGTTATTAATATTCTTATGTACATACATGATTTTGAATTCTTTGAATTTAACGATTCTCTAGGCCTCATCTTATAGATCGCACGAACAGCCTTCTTCTGCAGCACAAATATAGCATCAATATCTGATGCATTACCCCATAGCAGTATACCATATGACATGACACTGTAAAAATAACTAAAGTAAAATCTAATCGTTTCAACGTTAGTCAAGCGGCGTATTCTTTGAAGAGCGTAAGCGGCAGAACTGAGCCTGTTCGACAAATCTGAAATATGAGGGCCTCATTGCAATCTTGCATCCAAGGTTATGCCCAAAAAAGTAAAATATTCTAAGAAAGATCAATGTGTTTTTGAAATGCTTAGTCAATAAAGATGAAGAATTCTTTTATGTTGTGAGAAATGTATATATATCCAACAGAAAAAGTTTAAAATGTTATTTAACATTTAAATAACATTTTCTTCTATTTTTAGCTGTACTTATCCGTATTCATTGTAATACAAATAAGTGTACTGTTTTTTTAAAAGTTTTATTGTTTCAAAGTCACAGGTCAGCGACTTTATCTCGAAACTCTTAGTTAACTTCTCTGTATATAAACTTTGATTATGATAACGTCGAAGTCAATAACAGACACTTACACTTACGAGTATATAGAGACCTATGACATGGGCTAAGTAATAATATGCCATGTGGAATTATTATAACATTTTATAATCTATCTTTATGTTTTTTTTTTCATTTACGACGGTAGATTCAAATTACCGTATTGCTGCCGTGCGGTAATTTGTAGACGACCCCAGAAGCTGCGGGTTTGAATTATTATTATATATTCCTTTAAAATTTAAATAACTTTTACAAATACATGTTTATAGATAATTTGAAGATGTAAGAATTATCAATATTTCGTTATAAAATAAACAACTTCTACTTCTAATAAACTGACAAACATGCAAACAAATTTTATATATAAATAATCAAAAAAGCTTTATTAAGTGTTAAGAAAAACCATTTAAAATTTTCAAGCGGAGTCGCGGAAAAATACTTACATTCAAATATCAAGTGGAAAATAGAGCATATTTTTAATACGCATTTTTCTGAAATATTTGAAAAAAAATCCTGATTTTTTCTTATATTATAGTAACTTTGAATTAAAACCATATTATATATATTAGAATTAATTCTGAAAAAAATATTATATATACGTATTTTGATAATCCATCATGAATGATAAAAATGGTCCAAATTAGAACTTAGTAACTAAAATAAAATGTCATAAATCCAATGAAAGCTCCTAACTAAGGTTTCCATCTCAAGTGAAGACCGGATTTCAATGTCGATTGGACAAGGCCAAGAAGAAATTAACATTTCAATTGAAGAGGTGATTGGCTGTTTGCTATCGAGAGACGGTGGACTATACGCGGACGAATGTAAGATAATACTAAATCAACAAGGCCAGAAATATTTAACTGATACCTTGAAACAAAAGAAGTTTTAAATAATGATGTAAGCAGTATTCCCACTACTTCCATCATTGGGTAAAAAAAAACAATCAAACGAGATTGGATAAAAAAAAAATAAGTTCCACAGTAAGTAGGTTACACACAAGGAGGTTTTAAATCTTTAACGATTGTTATCACAAATATTGTGTCGGCAAATTTGTTCCACTGCAGATGTTTTCAAGATTGCCGACATTTTTTTTTTATTAACCTAACGTTTAAAAGTACTTAAGATTTAGAATTTTAATTTTCTGCGCATGAATTTTTAATAAACTATATAGTTATTATTTTAAACATTAAAGCGCTTTGTATTCATACAGTAAAACTTGATTAAAAATATATATCGATACAGTGCAACCTTAACACTTAAAACTCTTTCAATTATTACCAATTTAATTGAAGGAGTAACATTCAATTATTTTGGTAAACAATGATAAACAACAAGGAATATATATCACATTGTCTTACTTTGTAAAGACGAGCCAATGCGCAGCTAATTTAGGTTTCAATCTTAGGTAAAGTGGGAGCTTTGCATATTAATTACGACGAGGCCAAGAAGTAATTTACATTTCTTTTCAGGGACGACCAGAGGAGGAAGAGGAGACGGTTTGAACGCTGCATATTATGCAGCTTTAAGATTGATAGCTCCTTCGTTACATAAGACTTATTATTATATATAGATATCTGTAAGTAAATATTAATTTTAATCTTAGACATTGATTTCCTAAGCATTTATAAACAATATTTAGATGGTTATTCTTCGTTAGACAAAAAAGTATTATTAAAAGTTGAATTTCAAATATTTTAATGCATCGTACTACTCATATAAGCATAATACTATCCTTTTTAAAATATAACAGGATGACTTTTTACCGTTATTTATATTATATGGTGTTATGTGTTTCTGGAAATAAGCTCTACGAGATGCCTCGTAGCATCCGTTTTATTAAAGTTCAGTACTAGTAGCATTTTCTTTAATGAACTGTCTTATTAGATCTATGCTAAATTGTTATACTTAGTTATTTTTTTTTACTTGCCTTTGACCTTCGGCTAAATGAATAAACAAACAGAAAGGTAACGTATATATATAAACTATAAACTATAACGTTAAACGTTAACTATATATACTATTTCGTAGTCTATGTTATAGGTTTCTATCTATACTTACATGTTTGTTATAGACTTCGACTTTATCGAATTCAAAGTTTATATAAAGAGAAGTCTACTAAGAGCTCCGAGACTTCCCTAAACTGAAACAACAAAACATTTATACCCACGGGTATAGAATTAAGTCTAATAATTAATTATCATTTAATAAATGAGGTAAAAATGTTTTTTTAAATAGTATATTGAATCGATGGTGTCATCTTATCTTTTCTTAACTAAAAAGTTACCAGCTAACCGTGCAGCAGCGTGCAAATTTGCAGCACCTGTATCAATTTACGTCAGCGAACATCAGTACGACGTCCCCCAGATGTCACTGCTACATTTCCCAATGGAGCTACAGGCACCTGACCCAGCGGCAGAAATACAACATAAAGATTATTTATGTGCAGTTTTTTGTAAAATGGAAGTTTAGTCCCGGGACAACGAGCTCAAATTCAAACGAAATGCTTCAAAAATGCTACTTCAGTTATATAGGAACAATTACATAGATATACAAAATTAATGTTTGAATTGTATGGCTTTGTGTTTAAATAACTTTGTTCTATTAGAATACAGAAAATCACTTTGATCATATTTATTTCTAATGTGTTATTTTTTATAAATATTCCCAAGTATTAGGTGACTTCCACATTATAAAATTGCCAGAAAATCAGCCTTCTTTAGAATTATACTTCTAGTACTTACTCGTGTTTGTAGCAAAATAACTTCTATAGCTTATCTTTTATTATAATAGATTTAATCTATTCTTGTTCTTAAAACAGATGTTTAAATTTAATTTCATCTGACTCTTATTAAAACTAGCATACTTTAAACTCAACCACGAGTATATGTACGCGAGTAAGACTCAGATCTCAAACTCATTACGAGCGGATGTAGGCAGTGGGCGGATAAGAAATAAGCAGATATGAGGGAAGCAAAACTTAGTTAACAAATTAAAACAATATTTGTTATATTTTATTGTTTGGTTTATAAATTAACGAAAATAGTAATAGATAAATAATTAATACTGAGTATTGCACCATTTCTTATATTTATAAATTTGACAGATAAAGGAATAATCAAAAAAATATATTAAAACTTAATATATTTTTTATTTAATTTCCTCTAATCAGTAAGGAAATTATTTTATAATATTAGTATTCCCTTAATGATTAATTAAAATTCCAATTCCTTTATTTCTCCACTTGTCACCGTGGTTAGCGTCCATTGCCAATTTCGCGGGAAAATGAGTCCTTTTTTATATTGAATGTCACCAAAAAGGAGGTATACCGCCTTTTATTTAATTTTATTCTTTTTAAAAATATTTATTTCACATTCATTAATATTATATATATATATGTAAAATTATCAGATACACCTACATTATTTTATATATAAATGGCCTTTGCTTGTGTTTAGTTATTTTCAGCCAGGGTCAAATGGTATCCATACCTATATATTTGCATCTTGTCTTATAATTACATTACATTATTGCAATGGGACAAAGATGACCCTAACAGCTATATATATCATGTTATTACCTAAAATTATTGTGGAGTATCTTAAAATTTTACGCATTTTATCTTAATTGCTGAAAAAAATAACAAATCTAAGTTGTACTCTATTATTTAAACATTGTCAGCCAGAGGCGACGGAGCCTGTCATATTTGATGTACCCTCGTAATCGTAGCCTCATTCATCATTTCTTATTCAACTCTTTTGAATTCCGCTGTGACATTGACCAAAATTAGTCCTCGTTCATCTCGTACTCGTACTTTAAGTAATTTCAATAATGTGCTATGAATTATTAGTGACATTGCATTAAACAATATTAGTTTAAAGTATTTTTTATGTTTTTTGAGTCCGTAACAAATATTTTTCAATAAGTACATATCTTGAGTATTACTTCTATATAATATACTGTTCAATCATTATATCTTTATATATTCAAATGCTCAACTTACTTTAAGCCACAAATAATTTCAAAACAATTATTACATAAATTTTTGAATGTACATTATAAAATCAAGAATATAAGTTTCTTTTAGTTTTTATTACACCTAATATATGAAATAATATATGAAATACATCTCAATTTAATTAATAATAATAATCCATTTCTCATGTCAGGCATTATTAGTGTTGGGGCAGCATTTATGTAACACCGACTCTCTAGTGTGGACCGATCAAAGCATTTCATGCTATGTACCCACAATATCGACTTGTGTTAATTGGCCGAGAATCTCAATATTTACCCGAGTTTACAGTAAATAGGTATTAAATCAAAACCTATTTACTGTACATACTATAGATACAAATGTATCTATACAATCACTAATAAGTTAAACAAGAATTTGATTAGACTGTCTGTCTGTCTGTCTGTTCCATTACTGTCTTTACTTTCAGGTTAATTTTTAATTTTATCAAACCAGTATCTAATTTCTTAATTCTGAATAAAAGCATTTTCTTAATACAAAAGCTCGATAGAGCCATGATTGCTGTTTCAATAAATTTTTGGAACCCAGCTAAATTCATCTATAGAATAGTTTTATTCAAGAAAGTAAAGTCTTCTGGCTCAAGACACGTTATCCCTACACCTAATTCTATTCCCTTCTATCTACATTAACAGCTTTCTAACTTTGTTCATAACAACAAGCGACTCACAAACTTAAGTCTGGGCTTTGTCGTGGTCACAGCACTAGCACTGCTCGTCTGTTTGTCGTGGAAGGTGGCAGAAACTGCAGGTGTACCACAAGGTGGCAAATGATCGCCACTTTTAATTTAGTAAATGAGATTTAATATTTGAAAAACCCTAAAAATGTTATTAGCTATATGTTTCTATAATAGATATACATAGAAATCGCGTAATATTTCACTTGTTGAATAAAATGGACAATGATTTTAAATTAAACCAAATGCAAAATCAAACTTCGTTCGTTCGTTCGTTTCCATTCATTCATTCAGTGATGGATACATGTCGTTGGTTTGGTTAACCTGAACAGTTTTCATAGTTTTATTTCTGCAGTGAATTGAATGGGATGTTGACTGGAAAAAAATGTGTAAAGCGTTGTCCAAATTTGTATTCATACTTTTTATTTAAAATGAATTAATTAAACGAATATTTTGTTTTCGCGATATGAATTCCGGCGTAGCACATTTTCCCAATAAAAAGCTGTTAATACTACAGCTAGTGTAGCAGCAGGCAGATTGCATAAATATTTAAATATTCATGACCAAACTTGCCAATGACCCAGTAGCGTATCGTAGCGTACGTTGTATCCCTTTGATTAAATATTGCAGAAAACCAAAGAGTAAACCAAATCAAATGACTGTTGTTTAATTGTAATTATTATATACCGCCTATTTTTATTAATTGACACACCTTTTTATTGACATATTCAGTTTGTTTTTTATTGAACTCACATAAAGAGCTTATATAAATACAACTCGTAGAGTGCTACAGCGTAGACTGTAGCCGTATTCTCTAAACGAGCTACAAAATGGTTTGGAAGCCTATCGAACTTTTGAGGCCGCGGGGCTTAAAAGCAATACTATCTTTTTTTGGTAAAGGTAATCCTTTTTTATTGATTTCAATAGATTTTTAAATAATCATTCGTATATATTTTTTATAAAAACTATATAATAATTCTGCCAATCAAAGGAGGTTTTATACCACATATCATGGATAGAAAATAATAATACTTGCATTTGGCTGCCTAACTATTTTGTATAAAAATAATCACAGTCACATTTTGAGTAATTTAGGCGCGATTGGCGCGAAAATAAGAAACAATGAACAGAATGAGAGATTCAGATTGCATATTTATTTTATTTTTTAATTTAAACAGTATATATGGACTATGTATATGGAGATCACTATTTACTATTTAAATGTTTTTATATAATAAATTAAGCAAAGGATACGAAACTAGCTGTAAACCAGGATATAACCACGTTTACGACCTGGAAGCCCCGCTTTACGAGTATTTGTTCAAATTGCTTTTACTTCGTCAACTTTAAGGTTTCGTGATGGAGTCTAGAACACGATATGATGAAAAATGGTCCTACTACGGTCATAATAAATATTATATTATTTTCGGTTCAAGTAGACATCAAAAGTTAAGCAATAAAACATTTTAGTTTTTCCTAAGACTCAGATATTTTAACAAAAATATAATATTTTACCATGTTTAAATACAGATTTTACATATAAAATCATTTACACTACCCAGATTATGGTTTGAAGTTAATAAAGATAAAGGAAAATTATGTATGTATTGTTCAATATTACGTGGTTGCTAACGTCCGTTCGGTGTCGTCTCTCAATTCGTAATAATTTTTAATGTCATGTAAAGAATTATGTTCCGTACGCAAAGTGAACGAGTTCACTCACTCATTCGTTCGTGCCAAAGACCAACTGTCAATGACAACAACAACATAATATTGACCACACAAAAGTATTTGGGACTTGACAGCTGACTGTTTGAGACATCACTTCGCGTTCTGTTTGGATAATATATTTTTTAATATATCTTAGCTATTTGGTTATTAAAACGTGTCTTTTTGTTTTGTGTATGTATCGTTTGTTAATTAAATAGTTTGTTTTGGTTTGGTAAGTGTTATTAATATTATTTTTAGGTTATATGTAGTCGCTTGTTTTTTTTATCTAAGAATATGGAGGCGGATACAGATCCCCCCGATATCCCTCAATATTACTTTCTTAATCCTACGGAACATGATTATGCTATGAATACAACTAATACTACGAACACAATAGGTTCGAAACGTAAAGCTGTAGATAACATAGATAAGTTGCCAACTAAAATTCCGGGGGACTCCTCCCCGGCATCCTCATACCAACATATTTATACACTCCCGTCAATAGAAAGTAAAAGAATCTATACTGATGTAGACAAAGGGCCCTTTATAGTTCACATCAATAAGGTTTGTGAAGAAGGTGTTCCAAATCTAAAACTAACTGCAATTCAAGTTGGAAAAGTCCTACATAAACAAAATGTTAAAAATTTAGTAAAAGGTGGTGTCAAGAATGTTAATAAAAGTCGTGTTTCTGTACAGTTTTCCACAGGTTTAGACGCCAATCATTTTATAAATAACCCATTTTTGAATTCAGAAAAGTTAACTGCAGTAATTCCTACATTTTGTATTACTCGTATGGGAATTGTGAGAAATATCCCAACGGAGCATAGTATGCAGGAGTTTGTAGAATCGGCTGAGGTACCATCGGGCTGTGGTGAAATAATTAAAGCCCGACGCTTAAACCGAAAAGTAGTGGTAAATAATTCAGTCAGTTGGATTCCAACACAGTCAGTGGTTGTTACTTTTACCGGACAAGTTTTACCTTCACATGTTTATTTTTTTTACACTTCTCTTCCTATAGAACTGTATTTATATCCAACAATTCAGTGCATGAAGTGTTGTCGATTTGGCCACACTATGCGACAATGTAATTCCAAGGCTCGCTGTTATAAGTGTGCCGAAGAACACATTGGAGACTCATGTACTTCCCAAAATCCTACTTGTCTTTTATGTCGCGGGAAACACGCAGCCAATGATAAAAATTGTATGGAACACTCACGTCAACGACAAATTAAAATGGTTATGTCGCAGGATAATATTTCCTATTCTGAGGCATCCTTTAGATTTCCTACAGTGAGAAGACCTTATGCGGAGGTTATTTCAGATTGGCTCCCAAATTGTCAACCCAACGATTCTTCTTCTCATCAACAGAAGCAACCACAGACTTCCTCCTCTTACAGAAAAACTTTTTCCGTACCTAAAAAACAGTATAAGTCTGCTTCAGGACCTGGATACGATAAACTGACTCACAACGAAATTATTAAAGAATGTAATTCCTCCCTTTCAAATGGTTGTGCTCTTACAAATGAAAATCCTGTGAACAATATTGTCCAAATTCTTTTATCTTCCTTGCTAAGTCTTTTAACCAATCACAACATAGAATTACCGACAGACGTGACAAGAACTTTAAAATCAATATTTAATATTATTAACAATGCCCCCCCCAAAGAAAACCCTATCCTTACTTCAGTGGAACAGTCGTTCTCTCAAACATAAGAAACCTGATTTATGTTTCATGATTAATCACCATAATGTTGCAGTCGTTGCCATTTCGGAGACATGGCTTAGTCCTGGTTCTCTATTTAGAGTCCCTGGGTTTGCTTGTCTTCGAAATGACAGGGATGATGGATATGGTGGAACTCTTCTATTAATTAATAGACATTTTACATTTTCCCGTATCTCTCTTCCCCCTTTTAATTGTAATCTTTTTAATGCTGTTGCAGCTAAAGTTGCAAATATTCTTATACTATCAATATACATTCCTCATCCAAGTCCTTCGTGCATTCCAGAACTTAACCTGATTTTTTCCTCTCTTACTCCCCCCTTCATCATTGTGGGTGATTTTAATTCGCACCACACCGTCTGGGGCTCTCATAAAATTGACTCTTTCGCGTCCATGCTCCTTGAGCTCTTTGACGATTTTAATATATGTGTTTTAAATGATGGGTCTCCAACAAGAAGAGTCTCACCGCAACAAAACAAAAGAACTGCTGTTGATCTTTCCTTATCTTCTCCTTCTCTAGCCCCCTCAATAAAGTGGCAAGTGTTGCCTCATTCTTTTGGAAGCGATCATTTCCCGATTATTATCTCCTTCCCTGATATTTGTTGTCCTGTTAAAGTTCTTCCTCCCCTTCAGAAATATCAACTTAACAAAGCTGATTGGGAACAGTTTGCCTCTATTACTAATATTAAAGTTAAATCCTTACCTAATATTTCTGCTGCAAATCTCTTAGAATGTTATTCTGCCTTTGTGACTATTCTTGGATATGCCGCTGATCACTCTATTCCTTTAAAGAATATGGGCCGAAATCGTATCTCTTCCCCTCCTTGGTGGGATTCAGAGTGTACCCAGTCAGTTATTAAACGAAAAGACTCTGAAATCCTTTACCTTGAAGACTCAGACTTTTTAAAATTACAAAACACAATTGCACAGACTAAACGCTTACTCTCATTTAAAAAGAGGAATGGATGGATTGCTTTTTGTGAAAGTTTGTCTCCTCGCTCGCATTCTTCGTTTGTCTGGACCAATATTAAAAGATTTCGTGGGGTTTTTTCTCCAAGAAATGATGTCTCTAACGACCATGCTCAATGGATTTTTCACTTTTTTAGCAAACTTGCTCCTCCTTGGGTTCCTTCGAGAGAAGAAGCGGAGGATTTGTTAATTATTCCCCCATCTATGAGTGTGCCCGAAAATAATAACTTTATAAATAATATTTTCTCTATTTCTGAACTTGAAATTGTACTTGATGGCTTAAAGGATTCCTCGCCTGGTGAAGACGGAATTCCTTATTCTTTTATTGTTAAAGCAGATTTTGAAACAAAAAAATATTTTCTAAATTTAATTAATAACTTTATTAATTCCAGCTTGGTCCCCCAGGAATGGAAAAAACAAATTATAATTCCAATTTTAAAACCGGGTAAAGATCCTCTTGATCCTTTAAGTTACAGACCTATTGCTCTCTCTTCAACTTTAGCTAAGGTCATGGAACACCTTCTTAAAAATCGTTTAGAATTTTATTTGGAAAATAATTTACTACTATCTAGTACTCAGTTTGGATTTAGAAAGGGTATGAGCACTATGGATAATCTTAGCATTTTAGTAACCGATATTCGTTTAGCTTTCTCTAAAAATGAATCTGTGCTAGGTGTCTTTCTCGATATTTCTTCGGCCTATGACAGTGTTTTGCTTCCAATTCTGAAAGAAAAGATGGTTAAATTGGGTATCCCTGCTTGGTTTACTAAATTTATTGTATATTATCTGCAAACTAGATCAGTTAACTTACGCAGTGATAATTATAATTCTTCTTCTAGACTGATTTGGAAAGGTCTCCCTCAAGGTTCTGTATTGAGTCCCATTCTTTATAATATTTATACGGTAGATTTAGATCTAGCTGTTAATGGTATTTGTAACATACTCCAGTATGCCGACGATATTGTTGTGTACATATCTGACAAATCAATAGAACAATCAATTTCTAAATTAAACGTGGCTGTAGGTCATTTAAATTACTGGTTATTAAATCAGGGTCTTTCACTGGCTGCATCAAAAAGCACTTCTGTTCTTTTTACTAGAAAAAGGATCATTCCAAATGTCATCATTCGTATTGAAAATAAAGTGATTCCGAATGATAGCAATGTAAAGTTCCTTGGAATTTTTCTCGACTCAAAATTGTCTGGTATCCCACATCTTTCTTATGTAGCAAAAAAGTGTGAGAAGAATATCAACGTTATGCGTTCCCTATCCGGAGTTTGGTGGGGTTCCCACCCGTACTGTCAAAAACTTTTATACAATGCTATCATAAGGAGTCACTTTGATTACGGTTCCTTTTTGTTGGAACCATGCAATAAATTAGCCTTAAAAGTTTGGGATAAGATTCAAGCTAAATGTCTACGCATTATATGCGGTGCAATGAAGTCATCTCCGATAAATGCCATGCAATTGGAATGTTCGGAACCTCCACTTTTTATAAGAAGACAGTTTCTTGCTGATAGATTTCTTTTTAGGACTGCCCATTTGTCTTCTCATTGTCTTTTTCCAAAACTTCAATTATTATCAGAGCTATTAACTACCGCTAAATATTGGAAAAATAAGTCCATTCCTTATCTATCCAACAGCTATAATAAACTTATTAATTTGATTTTCCCAAAATACCAAACAGAGATTAATCCCTTATTTGAAAATTCTTTTGATTCTCTTATATTTCAGCCAAATATTTTGCTTGACATTGGAATTTCTAAAAATACTCTAGAAGCTAATTCTGTATTTTTAGAAACGTTAGACAAAAACTGGCCAGGTTGGATTTTAATTTTCACTGATGCATCTCACCTTGAAGAAAATAATTATGTTGGTGCTGCTGTTTGGATCCCTCTATTCAAAATTATTCTAAATTTTAGATGTCATTCTCTCTCCTCAGTATTTACCGGAGAAGCAATAGCTTTATACGAAGCAATATTATATGTTAAATCACATAAATTAAATAAATCAATAATTTTTTCTGATTCTAAAAGTTGTTTGCAAGCAATTCTTTCCAATCCTTTCAAGAGTAGAAGCAGTTACCCCATCATCCTTAAAATTAAAGAAGCTCTTTTTCGCTGTTACTCTGAAAATATTAAAATAATTCTGGCCTGGATTCCTGGTCATTCAGGAATTGAGGGCAACGAGATTGCTGATCAATTAGCTAAAGAAGCTTCTTGTATTGGCTGTGATAAATATAATTTAGTTTTTTCCCATGATCTTCCAGTCGTCGCTCACAAAAATTTACACTCTACTTGGAAGGATCATTGGGAAACTTCCAAGATATCTAAAGGTCGATTTTACAGCCACATTCAAAGTAACATACCCAATAAGCCTTGGTTTTTTAAATACCGCGGAGCTGACAAACAAATAACATCCACTGTCTGTCGCTTACGACTTGGTCATGCGTGTACGGCTGTTCATCTAGCTAAACTACACATCAGAGATAGTTCCCTATGTGAATGTGGTCTTGATGAAGGAAACCTGGAACACATATTTTTTAGCTGTCCCAACCTTGTTTTTTCACTATACGATGTTCTCCCTCCCTATATCGCCCGCCCCTCTGATTTTAAATCCCTTCTTGCCCTTTCTTTTTCACCATTTATTATAGTTCTGTGTAATTTTATTAAATATAACAAATTAAAACTGTAAATAAATATTGTTCATTTACTAACAATGGTGACGGTCTAAGTAATTGTATTGTTTTAATAACCTGAATAGTGTATATAAAAAAAAACCGATTAATAACTTAAAGTGATGCTCTCATGACTGACTGGACACTGGCAGAATTCGAAATTTCGAGATTGCCATATTATTGAAAAGAAGAAGAAGAAGAAGTATTTGACACTTGACGTTTGATGACTTGACATTCAGTCATTATTTTTATGCTATATTTATATGTTGATACGGAAATCTAAGTTTAAAAGCACTTACTAAAAATATTATATTATAAATACATAAATTAGAATTTCATACACCATAAACGAATAAAAAAAATAAAAATTGTCTTTTGCCTACTTAAATTGTCTATACGGGAAATTTCAAACATTAATTTACGTTAACATGTTTTTTGTTAATATTAAATTTTAAAGACAAAGAAAACTTCGAACCCCAATCAAGATTATTGTTTGTTATTATTTGGTTTGGACAAATGAAAATAAATATCTGAAATTGTACTCGTATTGAACAAATAATATTTTAACATTTTATTCAGATTTTTCAAATAGCATAAAAAGTTTAAAAACTATTTCCATTCAAAGTTGTCGAACCGCATTAAATTTAATTGAACGGTAGTGTTAAACACGCATTGTTCATGTTGGTTTATTGAAGGGTACGCCATGTTGGAACTGCATCAGAAATATATGTAATGTTTAAACCTGAAACTTTTTAGAATAACAGTAATAATTTTCATGAAACAGTGGTTATTCCTTAAATTAGTTTTGAATTAATTGTTGCTGAAATAATTTTACTTAAATAAAAACCTGAAATAAAATATCTTTCATTTAAAAGTTTATCTAATTGGCCTTATATATTCCAATGCTTACGGTTGAATTCAATACGTTTAGAAATGTTCTGGTAATACGTAAG
The DNA here is from genome assembly GCA_963555665.1 of Dircenna loreta. Lineage (NCBI taxonomy): Eukaryota > Metazoa > Arthropoda > Insecta > Lepidoptera > Nymphalidae > Dircenna > Dircenna loreta. Next base: position 18,968,355 of record OY743092.1, read on the forward strand.
GAGTCTTTATGTTGCTAATACTTTGTTTAGTCCACTTATATCGTTTAGTAAATTGAGTTGCTAGTACCGTATTATTCAGTTTTAAGTTAGCACTTTAACTTGCCTGCTTTTGAAATTATATTAATACCTTTCTCATTTAAAACATAAATATAAAATTTTTGAACGTTTACTTTTTTTTAATACATCTTAAAACTGGTGACACAATATCTCGGGGTCGAACTGATGAAATACTTATATCTTGTATTTTAATAGATAGAAAATACACTCAAAACGTTTATTTACATAAATGTGATTAACTGAGATCGTATATTATACAAATGTCGAGTGAAACGTATCTATATAATTTGCTTGTTTTTTACTAACTAACAGACATACATATTTAGAACAGTTATATAGAAGACTTGCCTTTATATGTATCCTATGCAACTCTTTAGCAAAAATAATCTTGTGAGATTTAATATTTTTTTTTTCTTTTAGTTTTTTTTTTTAAAGAAAATAGGCAATGTCGTAAAAAAACGCGGTGCTAGTTCCTTTATAACTCGCATTTAATCAAAGTTGACTATCAAAGATATTGTATGATTTATAAAAAATGGCCATTAATATGAAAATGTATATAAAATTAATACTCCTACCATAATAGACTGAGAGATAAATAATAGCTAAAATCTAAGTAAAAAAATGAATGAACGACTCCAAATAGAGCCAGGTGATGTAAGTGACGCGAACGTGATCCTATTGACAGAGAGATTGGATTTAGGTTTTATCATTCGGAGACCGAACGTATGACCGTTCAGAGTCGCCTTGTTCGTTTTGCAATCGATTCCAGCAGATATCGATTTCGAAAGATTTATTACAATGACAAATTTAAAACTGAAATAAACTGTCTATAAACATCCTGATTTGAGATACGAATTTCAAATTCACGAACTACAAATTTCAAGTTCATCTATAAGCTATAATTATAATGTATCAAATACGTATTTCATTATATTATATTTTTTTATTTGAAAGGTTTATTTTAAGTGTTATTATAAGTGTCCACATTTGTATGTTTGTTCTTCACGTAGGAAGTATTGGATGAAGTGATATGTTATTTTACCAGGAAGACCTTTGCGTGCTTTTGATACTTTTACCAATTTTCGAATTTTTATGGTGTGTTAAAGAAAATATAAATAGTATAAATAATAATAGATTCCTTTTAGGATTGTAATACAAACTTTGTATTTTTTAATAATATGTATTTTTTAAGCAGATTAACGAGTTTATTTCATTATAATCAAAGCAGACGTCACAGCGTCTTCTCTGTTCTCCCAACTATTGAGAGCGTCCCAAGGTTTTTGACTTTGTTAGGCGTTTAATAGACTATATATTTCTATTTTAAATGTACAAAAACTAAATAACTCAGAAGCTTTTTACTCTCTGAACTCGTAGCTTTTGAATAAAAATAAAGCGTTACCTTTTATCGTTCATATTAAAGTAGAAGTTTGAAAAAGTTAAAATTTACAACTCGTTGTCAAACAACTTTTGATATTGTCCTACGAATCAGCTTTGTTTAAATTAAAATTGAAATTTTGTTTCATTTTAATAAATCAGAAATTATAAAGTGTTATTTTCTGTTATTTTTATATGGACATATAAATGGTATGTAATATAGTTTATATAATAGAAGTAGTCCTTAAGAATGGAAATAAAATTATCAAATATTTCACATATATTTTCCTGAAACTTCCAATTATATATCAGATCGAATTTAGATTGTTGGGCTGGATATAAATAAATTATTAAATAAATAAATATACAAATTAATATATTAATAAAATTCTTATTAATTATCTTCCGGTTAGTTTTGAAGGAACGCTGATAAAATCTTTTATCACGGTAAAGGAGACAAATGCAGGTTCCTAAGAAATTATTTCCTTTAACGGAATTGGAATTTATGATGCAATGAATAAATATATTGATAGAAATTTTTATTTATATTTTTATTATTGTGTTTTATTTATTGTTATACCTTTTTCTCCTGACATTGTTTTTTGATATTTTGTAAATGTTGCGAGTTAGTAATTTGTAAATAATTGTAAAGAAGAATATTTGGAACAAAAATGTGTACGAAAGACATTTTTTAATATTTATGACGGAAATCCTATTATTCTGAGTAACGTTCTGCTAAAGGAAAAACATTTCTGTAGCTTCAGTGCGAAAATTCTAATTAAAATTTTCGTTTTAATTTGTGTAATTTAGGTAGCGCATTATACATTAATGTTTTTAAATTTCAAACACACTGTTATAGCCTGTTTAAATTTTAGGAAAATGTGTCTATAAATTTATGATTAATCCTATTTTACCGAAAATTATTTCATTTTGAAATAAATTGTACTTATTGAATACGGATATTACGTTAATATTATAAAATATTTGTTAATAATAATTAAATATAATTAAATATATGACATTTTATTATTATTTTTTTTATTTATAGTTACATGTAGTTCTCAATTATATTAAAACACGGTAAATCTATTCATTCATATTTTGGATTCACTTTTACAGGCTCAAACAAAATCATATTAAAAAAGCCGAGGAACTTCCCCTTTCGCTCTTGGTCAAAGTTCAGTTTAGGATTGGTTCACTCTTTTCTAAGAAGATATGTTTTGGGTTTTCGGCAACTATAGCTCAGAATGTTTATTTTTATTCAAGACGAGCAGGTCAAAAACGGGCAGCCAAATACATTATATAGAGCTTTGCCTGTGATGTTTACAACGCGTTAAAATTCAATTAGAAATGTGGCTGAAATCAAACAGCAGTCTCTATTTCGTTTCGTCGAAATAGTTCATCTCGTATATAAATATTTGTCATTCGGAATGTACTTAGTTACGTAATTACGAATCATACTTAAACTACGGATAAAATAAAATCAAACATAAAAATACAAAGTTAAAATAGTGATCCAATCTTATTATTCTTCTCCCTGCTGACTTTACGAAATAAATCCTTCATCGTGACAATATAAAACGTGACTTTAAGATTTCCGATAAAGTAGTTTCGAGTCATCAATATTTAGTAATATATTCTACTTAAATATTAAATAAATATAGAATTGTAACGTTCTGTCACTTCACCAATTGAGCTGTCGTTCCACCAGTCGCTTTGCGTCCTATATACAGTTTTTATTGGTAATACATACAAATATTGGGCATTCTAGAACCCTTCTTTCATTTAATATTTATAAATATTTTAATAAATTCAACATGGCTGTAGTTATTTTAGATAATTAAATATCGTGGCTCAAATGATAAAATTTAATAAGCTATTTACGAATACATTCTAACAAATGTATCACAGTTAAATAAGAATACACTTTAGTAAAAGCTATAGTTTAAAAATGGTAAGTTTATTAAAATATTTTATTACTGAAATAAACTGAAATAAATTTGAAATACTTAAAATTTTCATTGTATTGTATAATGTAAAGCTTATTAAGTGTTTAGTCTCATTAAATATTGATTCATGAAATAAAGAAAGTGTAAATTATATTTTAAATTAAACATAAAGATTCGGATAAATTAAGCAAAAAGTAAGAAAGATTATACAAATACAACCTTATCAGTGAGCTTTAGCGAGTTGGTCTTAATTGTATTCGATTTTTTTATCATATGTGTGTTTAAAAGGTCCATATATCTAAGTGCAGCCTTCATCCAGCTTGTAATAGAATGATGGAGATCTTACATACTTATTAGAAATATAATTTCTTGCTCGAAATATTTCTCTCATATTTTTTGTTTATTTGAATTTCAATATGGCGTCCGAGTTAAGGCGAGGAATATAATCGCTGTATGTAAAACGTTATCGTTATAAAGTACGTTGTGTTCTGAGAGTTGTTACGAGAATATCAAATATATGAGTAAGACAATTGTAATCTAGTTTATTCATTAGAATGTAAATGAAAATATATATATATTGCGAAAGGCACTAGGGAAAAAGTTAGGGTATTTTTGTATTATCTTTTAGAATAATAACAATTCTTTGTAATGTTGCATAAATATCAATATATTTAATAAATTAAGTATAAAACTTTTAATTTATAATGCTTGAGAACTTTTTAATTACTTTAAACCATAACAATGGGGTTAAGAGAAAAAATATTTTAATTCTTGGGAATAAAGATTTCCCTCGAGAGTCAACAGATACTGTTTTTAAATGTTCGTTGACTGAAAAATCGAATCGGATGTAAAATTATACATTTGAATTTAACCAACAATAAAACCAATATTAAATTATTTTTTATTGACAAATTAGTTTCAATTTGAATTACAGTACTTCTATTACTAAATAGAGTCGAATCAAAAAGGGACTTGACTTGCTTTTTGGTACTGCTGATATTATTGTACTGATATTTAATATATTTACAATCTTCGTATGGACTTTGTACGTACACCACAAACAAAAGCCAGAGAGTAATAAAAATAAATAATTTATAACGTCAATATTAAAAATCTAGTTCATATTAAATAAAGTAATAGTAAATACTATTTAATATATAAACTTAATGATTGATTTAAAATAATTACTAACCTATTTATCAAACAAAACAGCTTAAGGAAATTAAAAAACCGATTTTGAATAAATGTCAGTTATTATAGTAGTATATTACAGTAGGACAAATTTTTAAACATGGTGCTAAGAAGATGAAAATACCGAAGATCTGGGTCAACAGCTAGATAGTTACATCGATAATAGAAGATTTTTTAAGAAAGAAGAGGAATATAGAGAAAAAATAAAAATTGCAATTGAAGGAAGCGTGTCTTCACCCTATCCTTATATTAGGGACTGGTCTATGTTATAATATCTATCCTTATATTAGGGATGCTATGATGGCTCTTCCTATCTGAACTACACTGGTCGCTGGTTCACTACTGTCTTGGGAAAGTATCAAATAATAAACTATTTATATGGACTTCTTTCACTGTATAACTGCTCCCATCAATAACATTGAATGTACCTTTTATGTACGTAGCCATGATTTCTTTTCTATGTACATATATATGTACATAGAATGTATAATTATTAGAGAATATAAAGGGCGTTATAATAAATATCGGCTCATGTATGCCGAATAAATGGGAACTTATATAATGCATAATTTCTAGGCCATAAAAACGAAATCATGATCGAAACGAGTCTTGAATAAATTTTTATTTTCACATCTGTAATGTATGATGCATGCAGAGAAGCGTATAGTCCACTGTAGGTAGGAATATATATTTCAAATGTATTTTCGTAAGCCGTTAAAAAAAAAACAATTCATAAAGTATGTTAAACAACACGCTCAAAGAGTTTACTCTTTTCTTGAACGAGACTTCGAATTTATGCCTATTTTATTTCCTTAAATGTGTGAATACATTTCTAAAGGAAATGTTATGTGTATTAGGAGAATATCTAAGTTTTACAAGGGTATTTTATGGTTCGCGTGTGTTCACTTGTCTAATGTAATGTCAAAAAATAATGTATTGTTTGACATTTGACTATCACTATCGTCCATTCGCTTCGAAATTAATGAAAACACTAAAATTTCGGGTATCTGTAAGATTTATTCTTAAAATAAAGGAAATTATTCCAGATATTATAGGTATTTGTGATACATTAAAATGAAATTAAATAACTATGGATATTCTTTCAGTAGCTTAGATCAGTGACTTTTATACAAATGATTAAGGATCTTACATTCCTGAAATGAGGTCTCGACCTAAGTCTAACGATCTGAGTCTAATTTAGTCCAAATTGGAAATTTCTTTATCAACCGCGGTAACTGGAGTGGGCGTATCTCCTCTCAGCTCTTGTATTTTTTATATCATAATTTTAAGATTTACTATCCCGGGCTAAACATAACGCAATACCAATATCAGAAGGCTTAGATTAAATGCATAGAAGTGGTTATAAAAAACTTTAATCCGCTTGAAAACTGAAATGTTTTATTTTCAAGAATTTATTACATTATTGTAGAGCAAGCATTGAAACGTTACTACTGTTTCTCAAATGCAAATTCTTTAAGTAAGTTTTGATAAGTTTACATAGATTACATAAGAAAGTAAGTTATATTTCGACCCGTTATAATGTTCGTACGTGACAGTTTTCCATCTATATTTTCAGACAAGTGCAGTGGAATTCATTTTTTTTCAATATAAGTGCATTCCAATGAGAAAGGGATTTCAGTCAATAACTTATCGATTTAAATGCTAATTTCTTGTTGACCTCGTTCTTATTGTTATGCAAATTTTGAGTTCACTTGAGGTGTAAACCGGTATTATTTTCAAGATATCTCTTGTTTATGCATTATGGTATACTAGGTGTTCGCTCGCGGCTCTGTCTACTTTCTGACTTGACATTATTTCTACTCTATAGTTGCTTTATCCAAATTCCTCGACTAAGTTGACATTTTGACTGTAGTTTTGTTTAATATATAACATTTTCTCCATGTGCAATCGATATAACTAAATAAACTTTAAAATTTCTAACTGAAAATGCGAAAAATATTTTGTACTATTTGCAAAACGGTGGAGCAATCAAACGCTGGTAAGTGCATTTATACAATTTAATATATTCGTATACCTTGCTATTTACCTATATTTTAACAATTTATTGTATATACTTCACTATTTGCCAATTTTTTTTACATAACAAATTAATTAAAGGATAAGAAACCAGTCGTAAGGCAGATAGAACCCCGTTTACGACCTGGAAGCATCGTTTTACGAGTATTTGACTTACGCTTTAAATTCGTTGACTTGAAGGTTTCATTATGGAGTCCAGACCACCAGGTGACGCATGAATCCTACTTCAATGAGTATTACATAGTTAATACATTTTTTCATTGCCAAAACCTCTACCTAAGAATTTAAAACAATTTTATATTTTCTGAAATTCAGTGGAGATCAGCGGAAAGATTTAGTGATGGTGTTATATTTATTAGATATAATATTTTTAACCAATATTGTCTAAGTACAATACATGAATTTTTTTTATCTGTGACAGCTCAAACAAGTGTTATTGATCAAAGATGTCTGACAGTGACTTGTGATATTTTATAATGTACTCCAGAGTCTGAATATAAATTTTAAATGTAGACAAGTGACATCTGTTACAATGTTTTATTATTTTTTTTTTATTTTAATTTAATATTATTAATAATATAATTTTATTTTTTTATTTTAATATATTTAAAATATGACTACTCTGATGAAGTATTATATCGTCCTAAATAACACGATTGACAGCCATACAAATGTAAGTAAATGTAAGTGTAAGTCTGTAAATGTAAATGTAAGTCTGTAAATGTAAATGTAAGTCTGTAAATGTAAATGTAAGTCTGTAGGATTGTAGTTTAAAAGAAAGATGACCTAATGTTAGAAGGTTTGTATTCAGTAAAATGAATTCAAAACCAATTTCAGCAGTTATACTAATGCGGGTGGAAGAGTTACCTCGAGTTAGATTAAAGTCAAATCTTATTGCCTTTTTGATCTTAAAAGTCATAAGCCAGTCAAAGAAATAAGCCAGTTATTGGTAGAGCGAATGATCTTCTTAAAAAGGCTCAGAAATAAATCCTAGCTTGAACTCGATTTCAGTAATAGTAATTAATAAAAATTTAGCGATGCGTAGAAATATAATTTATGTAATTATTTTGAGTCACATATTTTTATTGTCTATCATTTGTCAAAACTGAAAACATTAGGTGGATTAATTATTTATTGACAGATTATTGAAACGTCATATTTAGTCTGTGACGTTGCCCTTCAGGCCCCTGTTCCCCCTTTTTTCCCGGGAGGCCCTTCAGGTCCTCTCCCCCCAGGGAGGGTCCCAGTACCCACCCGATCTTCCGGTGACGCTGTAACAGCCAATAGGGCTAACAGCAGAGACATGACAAAAAAAAAAAGTCTGTGACGTTTCGTAATGTCTTAGGAAATGTCTAAACATTATTTTTGTAATTTACAGTATAAGGTTTATTTTTTTATTAAATTGACTATAATATAAGCTTTTTCCTTTTATTTCTTCAGTAACTCACCAAATCAAAGAATAACATTAGATAGATTCTTGTATATTTTAATATAAGTTCTAATAATACCCTACCTTATATTTAGATTATTAAAAATATACATGTAGGTACTATACTTAAGTATATTTTTAAACCTCTTTTTGTAAAGCTCACCTTATTGTTGTTAAAAATATAGTAAATAAACCGAAAACAATCAATTCTTTACTATAGACAGGTCCAGCTTGTAGTGTCTATCGTTACTTGAAAATACAATATAATCTAATCTATAATCTAACCTGAGAATACAATTTAATCAACTTTCACAAGGCAGCTTTCTCATAGAAATAGGATAAATATGTGTAATCTTGGATGTTGCATCTTCACTGAGTGACAAAGACTATATTATATTAAGAATGATAGAACAATAATTGACCGAAAAAAAGCTCGAGTGAAGAAGTTTCTAATGAAATCTGTGTTCTAAAGTCCTCGCGGATGAAGTCGCGGGTAATTCTTATGTATTCTAAACAACTTTTTGTTAAAAGATTACATTTCAAGTTGTATGCTCAAAAGAACGTAAGCACATGTTATTAAATAAATAAATAACATGTTTTAAGGTCTCGACGCTTCATTTTTTTTTTAAATTTTTATTGAATGATTTTTTTTAGGCTTGTGTTACTTTTAAGAAGACTCCTAGATGTATTTTTATTTTTTTAATCAATGTACAGAATTGAACTCATCGGCAGTTTTATTATATGAATAAAAGGTTGGTAAGATCAAGATTGTAGGCAGTGAAAATGTTATTGACAAGCGGTGTCGTGAGTTGATCGAGTTAGTTGTTCTTTGTTATACAATTAAAAGAGCTCAGTATACAAATTCATTGCACTTGAAGTTATTTGGTTTGTTTTTAAATTCTATTTCAACCAAAATTAAACATATTAATATTGATAAAAATCCGCACGTTCACGCACTTGAAAACTGCCTACGTTTAATTGAATAAGTGTCTGTGGCGTGGTGTAACAGTTGACTAGCTGGTAGATATTTGTGTTCAAAATATATATTTCGGAAACGGATGTCCTTTAACTTGACTTCGTTAGATTTAAGTGTAAAGGATACCACATTTTTAACCTCCAGCATTTTTTAAGAGTAGAATCCAGTCTTTATTCGGTTTAAATGGTTTAAAAAAATGCTTGACCTATTTTTACATTATTTATCTATTCATTTAGATTTATTGTTATTCGTTTTAAATTTTATTTTATTTCAAAATTTTACTTAATTATTTAAAAAAATATTTTAAACAATTATAATTAAAAATATTTTATATTCTGTTTTTATAAAAAAGAAGAGAAGAAGATTTATGGGCTATCTTTTTTTGGTATTGAAACTAGATTATGAAATATTTTTTTTTTTTGTGATATATAAAATAAAGATTACTAAACAATATTTTAACAGGAAATAATTTTCGAATATTATAAATAGCACACAGCAAAAAATACAGTCGCGTGCAAGTAAATCGACTCAAGCCTCAAGTGCGCATAAAAAGTGATATAACTTAAAAATGCCTTAATATACCTCTATATAATGTTTTACATAATTAAAGCCTAGTAATTGAGCTTTAAAATGGTGCAAGTTGCATGAAAATCGATTCAGTAGTTTAGTAAAAAAGGTTAATGCCAATGATAATGTAAAAAATGTTGAAAATTCATACAATTTCACAGTATGGGGCTATTGTGTTTAAATGAAACAAAATGCGCGTAAGATAAAAAATTTATTCGTGTCAATATTTGGTATTTCCTCCTCTAGCTCTGATCACTGTTCTCATGCGATTCTTCATCGACCTTATCAACTTTTTAATGGATGATTGTGGTATTCGACCCCACTCTTCTACCAACGCAGTCTTGAGCTCATTGATGTTTGTCGGAGCTGATTTCCTCGCTCTAACTTTCCTTTTGAGCTCGTCCCATATGTGCTCAATGGGATTTAAATCGGGGCTGAGCGGTGGCCAATGCATAGTGTGAATTCCAACTTCGTTCAGGAAATCACGTGTGGCCCGAGCAGTGTGACATCGGGCATTGTCATGCATCAAGATGAAATTTTCTCCAATAAAGCCTTGATAAGGGACAACTTGATCCAGTAGAACATTTTCAATGTAACGATCACTGGTCAGACCTCCTCCCCGGCCTCCCCCAGGAACGAAAACAAGCTCCGTTTTGCCTTCTAAGGAAATTCCGGCCCACATCATGCAAGATCCGCCACCATATGCAACGGTTTCCACAAAGCAGCACTGTGAAAACCGTTCACCGGGACGACGGTATACCCGACCTCTCCTGTCGCTGCCATGGAGACACATCCTCGTCTCATCTGTGAACAGGACTGACTGCCATTGCTCTATGCTCCAATCCAAATGCTCTCGAGCAAAGTGAAGCCGTGCTTGACGATGAGCTGTGGTCAACTTCGGGCCTGTAGCGGGTCTTTTCGGAGAAAGGTTAGCTTCTTTCAACCTTCTTCTAACTGTCCACTGACTGACAGTCACCCCGCGAACTTGACGTAGCTCCTGCTGCACATCTACGCCGGTAAGGTGTCGATTTCGGAGAGAGGTCGAGACCAAAAACCGGTCGTCACGCTCTGAGGTGCACCGGCGTCGGCTGGTATTAGGCCTCCGAGTGAAGGCACCAGTCTCTTGAAACTTTCTGTATACTCTCGAGACAGCGGACTGACTCATATTCAAACGACGAGCGACTTCTCGCTGGTTCAACCCTTCTTGCAATAGGGCAACGACTTGAGCGGCTTCCTCAGGTGTTGTATCCATAATTTTCTTCAAATGACGGCTTTAATTTGCAGAGATGTGTTCAGGTCAACGTCTAATGAGCGACTGATAAGAAAAAACGATTACAGAGGGTTTTTATAGGGGGTTGTGTCGCGCAAGTTGTGTATAGAGCGCAGAGCAGTTTACGGGAGGTTGCGTTCAGTTGCATTCTAAGTACAAGTGTTTATTTAAATTACTGATATTATGCTACCATTTGAAAGCCTAATTACTAGGCTTTAATTATGTAAAACATTATATAGAGGTAAAATAAGTAATTTTTTAGTTATATCACTTTTTATGCGCACTTGAGGCTTGAGTCGATTTACTTGCACGCGACTGTATACTACGTATTGAAACACCGATTTTTCTTACACTACCAACAATTATCACTCTTTTAAAATATTATTTAATGTACAGATCTAGCATCGTAAGTAACTATTTATATTTACAATTAAAATTTAACATTAAATGTAACTACGACCGGAGTTATTCAAGATTTAAAATATTCCCACCATAATTGAGAAGGAATCTTGAGGAGTTTTTCTTTCGAGTAATTCAGTTTCTATCTCAAGTAAAGTATCAAATTTGCATTGCAGTTGGAACGAGGCCACGAAGTATTTACCAGGGGGCGAGAAACTGCTCTCGAGAGATGATCTGTCTTATTAACTATAGCTTGCTAATTTTAAGCTCAATATTCCTCGTCAACAGTGAAGTAATCTTTCTAGCTTGCTACAGTGCTAATTTTAAACTCAACACTTCCTTCTTCAAGATCTGAATTACTTGACTGTTGACGAGCTTATGAATTAAAAAATAACTTTGACTAAATTTTTCTTTTTTTTTTTTAATACATTATAAAGAAGTAAATAAGATTTTTTTAGTTAAAAGGCACTATAATTCACAATAAATGATAATGTTTTATATGTGGGTTAAGATATTATTCACTAATTTATTAAATACTCCAAAGAAAGCACATGAATACAACGCACACAAAACAGTAATTAACAGACAGATACAAGATAGAAAGCAAAATTTATGCGTCGAAATATTGGGATGGAAGAAATCTTTTTTTACTAAGCATTTGAATATATTTATATTATGAGCTTTACTGATATCGGTGGGTGGTTTAATACAGCGTATTTGATTCTGATGTAAGGTAGTTGTTTGTTTAATGAGTTAAATTAAAATTCAGTGCGAAGAAGCTATTCGAATACTAAAATATATAAAGGGCAAAAGTTGACGTGTATGCACATTTTTACATTTATCGTTTACTTTTAATCAACTAATATAAAAGTAAAACTTTCAGATAGATTGTAATTAATTAATTTATTAATAACTATAATATAATATCGAAAATTATTTAAATAATTGAAAATTAACTGATTCATAACATTATTTATAATTTTACAGTAACCTTGAGAAATCAGCTCATTCTAATGTAAAGTAAATTCTCCTATATGACTTTTTAATAATTATACCATTATATTTATTGAATGAAATAAATTGTATAGCGCCATGCATTGTTAGACATTTGGTTGTATTTAGGTTACTAAATAGAATAGAGCCAAAAGGAACTGCTGATTATTTTACTCTTACTTTCAGTTAGACACAACCCTAAACTAGACACAGCATCACAAATCTCGAGAAAAGATATCAATGTAATATAATATAATATTCTAGCCCATATTAATTCAAAGCAATAATGAAGCTTCCGTTAACTTAACGCGTGTGATTCTTTTGTAGCAGGCGTTTTCATCTCACTAATAACATAATACATTACTTTTAAAACAAATGTGTATACACATAAATACAATTTAATAATAATTATTTTAATGGTGCCTTCATAAGCCGAATGTAATACCGTTTTCAGTAAATTGGTTTCTATCTCATTCATAGTCAAAGATTTGTAGAGCGACAAGAACGAGGCCGCAAAGTTATAATCAAGATACGCTCTCTGAATGCTCTCGAGATACGCTCTCTGAATGCTCTCAAGATACGCTCTCTGAATGCTCTCAAGATACGCTCTCTGAATGCTCTCGAGATACGCTCTCTGAATGCTCTCAAGATACGCTCTCTGAATGCTCTCAAGATACGCTCTCTGAATGCTCTCAAGATACGCTCTCTGAATGCTCTCGAGATACGCTCTCTGAATGCTCTCGAGATACGCTCTCTGAATGCTCTCAAGATACGCTCTCTGAATGCTCTCGAGATACGCTCTCTGAAGGCTCTCAAGATACGCTCTCTGAATGCTCTCAAGATACGCTCTCTGAATGCTCTCGAGATACGCTCTCTGAAGGCTCTCCAGATACGCTCTCTGAATTCTCTCGACATACGCTCTCTGAATGCTCTCAAGATACACTCTCTGAATGCTCTCGAGATACGCTCTCTGAATGCTCTCGAGATACGCTCTCTGAATGCTCTCGAGATACGCTCTCTGAATGCTCTCAAGATACGCTCTCTCATGCAGGATAGTTCAATATTATTATACAATATTGTTCATTTTGAAATCAAAATCTGTTTCTTTAGGACCTAAATTAATCCACTGTTACTTGACATTTTTACAAACCAATAAAAACTAAGGTTTTGATTGGTTAGGAATAAATATAAATTGCTTACAATTTTGTGTGTAAGACATTTGTCAATTAAATAATCATCACTAATTAATTAATTTATTGTTGACCAGAGTCTTAAAATCAGAATATTTGTTAATCAAAAGTTTTAACGTTTAATTGTAAACATGCTATTATTTTAAAATATCATATAAATAATAATATATCATAATTTAATCTAAAATGGTATAGGTACGAGACGTAATCCAAAGTTAATAAAGAAAACGGTTTAAGCGTTTCCTGATTAAGTCGCAAAACAAAGCCTTGCAACTTTGAAACAACAAAAATTGTTACAAGAGTATGGCTTTGGTTGGATTACAGTTAATACGTGCCTTTTATATAAAAGTCCATTTATATAATAAAAATTTGGTCGATTTAATATTATTAATGATGTAATAATAATGACCGATTATTATTACATCATTAATAATATTAAATAATACATTGAAAAATATTATATATAGTTTATTTATGACCTTCATACAAATGGTAATAAATTCTACACTAAAAATACAATCAAGTTTGTATTAACATTGAAGTATAATAACATACATTATATATATTAAAAAAGCCCTTCAAAAGGGCTGAAAGGTGCAGTAGATTTTCCACTTTCATTTTTATTATTTCGCTACTTTAAAATTCTATCGGATCAAAAACTTCTCAGACATAAAATGAACGTTCTTTGTTAACAAATCGATATGAAAAATACACTATTCCTCTATTTCTAAATTAACGAAGCTGTTATTTATTTGGAATATTAAATAAAAATCGAAGATTAACCAGTCTTTTGATTTTGACCAAGTGAAACACCATCCAAAAAAATATAAAAAAGAATGTAAATATCAAGTTGGATAACAGAAATTCAATATGGCGTCCGAGTTAAGGCGAGGAATATAACCGCTGTATGTAAAACGTTATCGTTATAAAGTACGTTGTGTTCTGAGAGTTGTTACGAGAATATCAAATATATGAATAGCGTTTTGTTTTTTATCTATATTTGCGAAATAACAGGTAAATACTGAATGTATTTAATTATTTCGTATTGCCAATGTTCAGATATTAAAAAAATCAATTTAAATATGAGTTATTGGTCTAAATACATGTAAATTTAACAATTTCAATGTATGATGCTTTTAATACATATTACGTAACAAATTAATTGAATTAAATTCTAAATCATCTTCCTTAATAAAAAGATATTTAATAAATCGTAAGATCAGCCAAGATACTGGCGGTCAGTTTTCTCCAAGTCACTAACAATCCTCAAATGGGTTGTGTACAAACAAAATACCACCAATTAATATATTTATTATTAATACTCTAATAATCTAAGCAACAAATAATTGAACTCTCAACGACTTGCCGCTAGTGATTATTTTGAAGCGCGCCCTTCCATTTCACTTATAATACCTTAAGAGCCTTCGATTTTCGTATCTCAATATTGGAGTAATTAGCCAGGATTATATAACGTTGTAGTACACTTGTAAAATTAATTGAACAAGTAATTTAAATGCTTCAAATAATGAAGTAAACATTTTCGAAATAAGATATATTCTCTAATAAAATATAAGAACTGCTTCTTGAACTTATAAACCTTATAAAATAATAAATAAATTTATCAAACAATCTAGCTAACAGAAATTGTTAAATCAGAATGTTTAATAAAAGCTTGTTTGATAAAAAATAAACTAGTCTGCAAGCAAGAATATTTCTTGAATGGAAAGACGGAATTGCGGACAAAATACGTGAGATAAGACTCGGTCTGTTATAGATTAAAGACATTGTGCTTATTTGATTCGAGTAAATTAAATTTATATTCTTAGTACGTACGTATCCAGCATCAATCTCGCTTGATTGTTTTCTTAACAAATGAAAATAGTGGACATTTGCAATAATTAAAGTGTGTATTAATGTATAATATAATATCTTATAATTCATGATTATTTAGTATCTAAAGGAATCGTTATTATTTACAAGTGCAATGGTTAAAATACGTAAAAGTGTAGTCTATCAAAAATGCACTGAAATAATATATTTTTTTTGAAAGGTTTTGTATTTTTGCTGCAAAATAGGGATGTTTTAAACGTTTTGTTCAATTTTCCACTTTATATTTTAATAAAAGTAATATTGTAAAATAATATATTTCAGTTTTTTTTGTTACAATATTCTTCGTGAGTTTTATAAATGT
Source organism: Dircenna loreta (assembly GCA_963555665.1). NCBI lineage: Eukaryota > Metazoa > Arthropoda > Insecta > Lepidoptera > Nymphalidae > Dircenna > Dircenna loreta. Next base: position 18,983,978 of record OY743092.1, read on the forward strand.
GAAACATTTAAAACACTTTCCTATAATATAGTATTTACTTACCTTTTCACAAATACTACACATTTAAATAATTTAATAATTTAATAATTTATTTCAAGTTCAACCAATCATTTACAGAAAAAGGTTGAAGTCTTCTTTTAAGGATAAGTAAAATTATCCTTGTGCCAGAAGACTTACTTGAATGAACGTCGCCTGAAAATTAATAACGTTCATTTCAAGTACTTTATGATATTTTTGGATTATTTTAATAAAGTTTTGTTTGTATGTTCGCCCGTTCATTGACGGCTATAAGTAATCAATCAAACTTTGGTAGAGATTTTTACACTGTAAAAGTAAATGACATAAAATGGAAGACGAACTGCACCAGCAATAGATATATAAATATATACCTATAGAAAAGATTATTGTACTTTCGCAAAACATAGTTATTGAATTTAATAAAAAATGATTTGAATATAGTAATTTATATAAGATTATAATTCAATTAAAATATTTCAAGTATTGGCCGTATAATAATACACTTAAATAGTTATTTGAGGTTGTAACTTACGCGCAAACAGACACAGGAGGCAGAAATAGTATAATATGGATAAACAAAATGCGGTTAATGTTTATACAAATGAAGCTACTTCTATACAACAAGAGAAATAGTATATTTTCTGCTTAATAACAATAAAAAAAACTGTATAACATTCTGTATGCATACATCTGACTCTTATATAATTACAGTTCATACAAAGGAAGTGACGAGTGCTACGAATATTGAATGTATAAAATCTTTATTTACATACATATGTCACTTATTTTGTAACAAGAGAACGGTATCGTACAATGTATCGTGTTAAAGATACTTTATAAAAAAAAAATATTTAATGAATCTGACTAAACAGTAAAAACAACAGTTGAAAGCTCGAAAAGTCGTAAATAGTCTGTTAAAGAGCAGCCATTACTAACACGGACAACTTTACGTACTCTTTCCTTGAACGAGGCTTTGAAACTTATGCTGATTCTATTTCCGTAACGTGTTTGAATACAGTTCCAAAAGAAAATTATAACAGAGCGAAGATAAGGGAATCTATGTTACGACCATATTTTAGTTTTACAAGGGTACTTTCTCGTTCGAATTTAACTAAAACAAGCAAGTATAGTTAGTTGCTAATAGTACTGTGTTTTTTTTTTGGACGTACATTAAATATCACACAGTTCACCTTCATTGTGATTATAGAATTTTAAGTGTTTGAAATTCTGATCATCAATTAATAAACTGATAGCAACAAAAGAGCTCATTTTATTTAATAATAAAGATAATAATAATAATTCCCTTTATTTAAAATAATATTTACTGTAGGTAACAAAGACCCGTTACAAAAATAAAATACAATAAAAAGAGTGAACCTAAAACTATAATTAAAACTAAAAATACAAATGTTTTGCTAGTTCTCTGCGGTTTAAAAAGCCTAGAATAGAGTGTGAACGATTCATTTGGACACTCCGTATAGCAGCGATTATCAAGTTGCCCGATTCAAACAGTATGTCTAAATCTGGCAACCCGATGTCTGATCAATGCATCGAGAGTCGCCACGCGCGCCTCAACGAACATCTTTGCTGCACTACACCAACGATTAAGTTTAAATGAAACTATAAAGAAGTCATTGTATTGGAATTTAAAAATTCGGAAATTCTTTTTTTTTATATTTACACCATAATTGTGGAGTAAACAAGCTGTACAATAAGTTTTAAATAAGAATACCTTTGCGTTATAATTAGTTTTATAAAATTTTCTTGCTATGACATTGGCACGAACAGCCAGAGAATGTCTCTCTCTGTCTATATCAAGATCACCTCTCAGGTCACTCGTGACAATATCGCCAAGATATCGGAAACTGCTAAATGAAGTTTTTAATTGTGTGATAGACTAAATTCTGCACCAATATGGTACTAGACTAAAAGTTGAGCAAACACATCGTATAATAAACAATGAAGTTCAACGAACACGATGAAGCGACACGTTATTGAAAGCAAGTTTATAATCTACGTCACCATGTCGATTGATAATATTGCGTTAGTGGGTAAAATAGACGCTCCATTTTCTTAAGTTTTAGACATTTTATATAGTTTAAAAAGAACCACCTTGCTTTTCTTATCTTTAGTATTCTTGTCGTTGTGGACTTTAGTAAAAAAATACTATTTGTATTATTATTCTGTGCCTACGGTGATGACGCAACCGTAGGTAAAAATTAGTTTAAAATGTGTAAAAGAATCTCTGTCAATAAATATTCATATCAGTATTTAAAATACGGCAGGTTGAAAATTTCTATCCTATCGAAAAAGTCATTATATCAAAATTCGTCCTTTCCTTAGCCTGTAAATATTTTATTAATATGAATGAGTGAAATATACTGTTTAATGTTATTAAATAATTCAAAGAACCTGTTATTTTTTTATAGAAGAAAGCTGTCTATTAAATTTATGATCAGATAAATTTGGCAAATTAATATATCTTTGACCTCCGCGCCGGTCAGTATTAAAAATCTTAAATATGATAATTTTGTAAAATAAAGTGATTTTTTATAAAATAACTCTTTTGTTACTCAACCATAACTTATTATTCAAGTAATAAGTATTCTAAAGTCACAGTATATAACCGTGGTCTTGAGTGTAAAATTTAAGTTTGTCCTCCATTAATTTATCTCTTGATACATTAACTTTTATATCGAAAAACGACCAGAAACTATCCACCACTTTTTACTACATTGTTTAATTGGTCTTCATTGCCTGCACCAGTGCTAAAATAGTCTATTTTGGAAGTACCAATGTCAGAGTTTGAATCTCAACCCAAAGCGTCTTCCTTCAACAATGAAACAATGTTTCGATTAAGCGAGGAGTTGTCCAACTTTAAGGAGCACGTCTGGAACTACTGCGAGAATATACTCCTAGGATGAACTGGAGCCTACTTCAACAAGTTCCGAGGACCGCTGATGACTCCACAAAGCCGTCACTGTCAGGAATTGAACTACCAAGAGCTGATTCCAGTAGTGTTGAAAGAGCTATTACTAGCAAAAAGTTAAAGTGTTCTTTCTTTCATTTGATTCTTTAACTTGTAACGTTTTGAAAAGAAAAAACGTAAACTGAACTCTTCCATTAATTGAAATCATATTAGTTTTTAACTTTATTGCTTGTTAATAAATAAAATTCATTCAGTTATGTAAATTATTTTGAAGATATTCATATATATATATATATCCTGATATATATATCATTATGTATAAATTTTAATTCTACTATTTGAGATATAGTCTTGGTTTAAACAGACTCGTTATTTTGAGACTCGCGCTTTTTAAAGTTTCAATATTCTCTTTACATCTAAAATATCATTTCAATAATCGGACGTAAGAATTTTACAAATAATATATATATTTAGAACGTAACGTAATAGAACCTGAGTATTTGTAAGAACTTTTTCGTCTAGTGAATTTGTAAATTTGATCTAAATACAATAACGTACTTTTAAACTGACTTCGCTTGTAAATCTTGACTTGACTTGATTTGACTTGATTGTAAATCATTTTTTTACCAAGCATCAGTTTTTGTAAGTTTAATACGATATAGCAGTAATTATATAGACAATCTACAAAAATCTATTCAATAAGAGATTTATTAGACTCATAAAAAAAATATTGCAGTTTTGATTAATTATAATACACCTTTATTATTTTTAAGTTGGTAAGTGGCATTACCAGGAATGCGAACCAAACGTCTGGGAGCGCCCTTACTTTTGTTACTATTTTATCATTTGTCAGGTAAAGACGCTAAACATATTACTATAATGTGTCATCACGTCATGGAGCCACGTGTCATCACATCATGGAGCCACGTGTCATCACATCATGGAAGGATCACAGTAAAATTGTTCTTTTAATGGAAATTATCGCGGTATTGTATTTTAATTAAAAAGTAGTTTTAAAACATTAAAACTGTATTTAACACAAATTTAATGCCTTTTTATGGCAACTTTTTAAATCAATGTTAAATAAATATTGAAGTAACGAGAAAGTTGTGAAAGAGTTTTTGCTTTCTTTGGCTATAAAATGAGCACAGACTTACTTATTTAATTTCTGATAACTTATGAAATATTTTTCAAGAACTTCTGTTATGTTTAATTTATATTCTTCTGCATTATGTTAGTGCCTTTTGTGTAAAATTAATATTATTGATTTAATTTCAATAGTTTTACAACAACTTCAACGCAAATGTTGAATTATATTTAGCTACCTCCATTTACCGGTACGACAATTACAGTAACATTTTGGAATATTTTTTACTTTATAACACGTATTGAGTAGTTTATTTTTATCTCTAAAGTACAGCAAATAATATCTAAACGTTCAACGCGAGGCATAGGACTTCTTTCCAACGAAGCAGAACTCCAATTATTGTATACGATTTAACCCACTAAGCTCCTCGAGCACTGATTGCCTTTGTGAAATATTCTCGGAATTTTACGACGTCTTTCGTAACTACAAGCAAAGTACGCTTTTTATTTAATGTGATTAGATTAGGCGTAAAATGTATTAAAATTAATGTTAATAGGTAAGAGTTATTTATATTGTATGCCCACGGTTTTTTCCATTATATACCGCTGTTATTTAGTCCATTTGGATTGTTAAAAAGTATCCCTAGTTGGGTATAAAAACGAATTACAACTGATATACCAGGTTTCCCGCCTGACTTTGCTTACAATCAAGCTCATTATAGAGACGAATACATATATAAACTAGAGAAATACTTATATATAAACAGTTTGTTCTTTCCTTTTTTCATCAGTCAATTCATCAATCCCAAAATTGTTAATTAGAGGTCATTGTGCTTAAATTAAAAAAAAAACTCCTTAGACACTATATACTAATATTGAATTAATGTAATACAGAGGAAAATATAATTCAAAGAGATTGTAACAAATGATATGACTCAATTAACTTTAAATTTGTATATTTTTTTCATTATATAATACTGTAACTCCGTCAGTCCACATATAAAACTGTGATAGTAAACTCATTAAGAGCGAGTGCAGTTAGCGAGCGGATAAAAGATAAGTCGATCTGGGGAAAAGCAACACTTATTTAAGATACGATTTAAAACAGTCTCGGTGCTTTGAATTATAAATGTCAGGGTTAGAAAAATAAACAAAATAATAGAAGATTAAACGAACAAAACAACATATGATTACAATTTTCTCCAAAGGGAAGATTTTAAATATTAATGCCACTATTCGGTTTATGATTCTTATAAATATACTTCCATTTTTGAGTTTGAATTATTCAACTGAAAATGACAAACGAGTGTTAGTGGTACCTGAAAATTGTCTACGTGATGATTAAAACTGTATATAACTGTATATATATACTGTATATAACTGTATATATACCATTGCCGACTTCAATTGATTTCGATTTCTCTCCAAAGTAAAGTCTAGTTGTATTGCATTGATGAAAGACAGCTCTCAAAGGACCTTGTTCTAAGCATTTGCTTTATACAATTAGTGTCAACAATAGTATTCAATAAACCGAGGACATTGGACATTAGAGTCCTGTACCTGGCTTTTTGCCTCACATGACAAATCAGTAGTACATTTTGTCGCCTGAGGTATTTCCGAACCGACACGACATTCAAACCTTCAATAGAGAGCGTACTTACTCAGCCCAGAAGGCTGTCAGCTCGATGGCAGGCAACCTAGGTTACTCTTGCGTACTGTAGCATTATTATTAATCAATAGGGCAGTATCTATGTATTATGATGCCATCGTGAGATCTAAATACAATTTATTTGTTCAAGTTTTTTTTTTATATTCTTGCTCCGTATATTCAAGTATATTTTTATTTAAGTTTTATTTCAATATGTTTGCCTCAATATCAAAGTGAATGAAGTCGATAAAACATATTAATATTGATGACCTTAAATTTTACACTCTGTAGTAAGTATTCTTTTGTTAGCACGTAAAATTGTGTCTGTGACTCTATTTTATTTATATTCTTAATGTCCTTTAACTACTTCCTTATATGATTATAATAAAAATTCGTTTTTTTTTTGTATATAGTTACAGTTAGTTTTTTTACATCACAAATATAACTCTACTACTAGAGTACTGACTGTTGCCGTATTCTTTGAACAAATTTTAAAGGTTTACAGATCTTTCGAGGTCACAGGGCTTAAGAGAAATATTCTCTTTTATGACAAACTCCATAAATTTCTATTGATCTGAATTAGATTATAAATAATAAAAAAATATATTCGTTGTAAGTACATAAATAAAAAACAGGTCAATAATATTACACGAGCCCACGAACAGTTCAGCTCTAGATGACTCCGTCCTATTTGTATTATTGTAATACAAATAGGAAAAGTAAGTAATTACACCATTATTTCCATTGCATGCATAAATGCATAAATGAACTCCATTTGCCTGTGTTATAAGCTACGTATCTTTTACAATTTATTAGTCGAGAGCATATGTGACCTTCATGGTTCGTACTATTAATATTACGTGGAATGTTTTTCTGAGGTAAGTTACTGAGATGTCGCCTGTATTTTAAGTTGAATTGACGATATCTTTTTATGAGAATATGGATGTGACAAAACTCTACTTAGTAACTTATTATTGGCAAGAATCTCTACCGTCTTATTTACAGATATGTAACTTATTTTGAGACTGAGACTATTACTGGCTAAGAATAAATAGACAACTCTTTGTGTTTAAAACAACTAAATATTGTCAATTTTGAAAGTTTTTTTAAAGGAATATTTATTAACATTACAAGATTTAGAAGTCTGAAGTTTGAATTCATTCGATTCTAGAGGAATAAAAGATTTAATTCGAGATACAAGCAGCATGTGGGTAAAGACAAAAGACACAAGTTCTAGTTCAATTTCCAATAAATATATATACATATATATATACGTACAGCAGCATATAAATGTTTGTAGAGGTTTGTTTTTTAACCGTCTGTTGCAACTCGAGTTTTGTGTTATTTAAATTTATAATTCTCGTTTATATTTATTCTAGTTGTATGTCGGAAATAAAATCATTTTACTTGGGATAAGCATATTATTTAGTACGGCGAATTTACATTTTACTTGCAGTGGCTATTCCGTAAATATTTTGTGAAATGTGTTTCAAGCTGAAAAATAAGTGTGGAATACATTTCACCTTTGACCTCAAATATTCTCTGTAAAATGAACTTGATCCAAGTAGAATTAAAGAGTGACATTCGGGTTAATAATACGAGCAATAGTAAATTTTCTCTCTTGGAGTTCAATCTCCATTAAACGTTTATTTTAATTATACGTTGAAGTAGGTTAAGATTTACATACACTTGACTGTTTTACGGCTAGCTCTATTTTGTATAGATTCTATTTTTTTACAAAATACTTACATGTTTCAGTGGATGTCGCCACCACCGCTAACAGGCCAGTACTATCTTGCCTTATATATAATGATAAATACTAATATAGTCAGGATTTTCTAAAAATATCTAAACAATAAGTAATAATGCTTTCTTATTGATAACTGGATGACAAAGATCACGTTTACAAATTACCTAAACGTAAACAAAAACTAAGTAAAGCGAAAAAATAAACATCCAATATTACTGTAAAACTAAATAATGATATTCCATCGCATTTATAATTAAAGACAAATATTTGTATGTTTTTAAAGATTAGTCATCCAATACAGAAAACGTATCTTTGTGACAATTTAAATAAGTACGTTCTAGTAATTTTCCTGTATAAGAATCATAAAGCTATAAACAATGCATGCTTTACTTATCAGAAGATTTTTTTAAAATAAAAACTATTATAAATCAAAATACAAAACCGCGTTAATTTGTATCTCAAGTTTTGCTTTTCTTTATCTCGGCATATCTCTTATCCTCTTACTATATACATTCGATCGCTCGCCACTTCCAACCCTCGCTTGTTCCTTATTATTTGAATTGTTAATATTTATTTTATTTCTAAATGTATTACTAATAAAATTAATACTAGATGGCTTTATCAATTATTTATTTATTTTGCTGATATTGAGGTTTAAATAGATCAAATTTTATTAACATTATCAAATCATTGTAACAGAGGAAACGTATGACAATGATTGCCAGTTACAAAAAATATTTTCTATATTATTTTGGGAGGTATCATCCTAAACAACGAGTAACATTTTTAATATGTACTGAAAGTCATTAAAACTCATTTAAGAGAATTTTAATTTATTATCCAAGCAAAGTCTTAGAATAACAATTTAATTAGAATAAGGCCAAGAAAGAATTAACATTTCAATTTCGTTACGACAGACTACTCTCAAGGGACGTAGTTTTGTATGAGAGCGTCTTACACTTATTTTCAACAGCGGTAAATATTGAAATGATGATTTATATTTAAATTTAAACTCTCGTGAATCCTTTTAAACATATATTTACCAGAGTTATATGCCAGAGGAGCGTCGCTGGCTTAAACCGACATTTCACTATCCAATTTACTAAGTGCTAGGTCAACTAGCTTTCTTAAATTGCATTGTGAAATGGCTGTCAGCCAGCTTGTGCCATCTGAGTGGTGGAGACTCTTCTTCGCTATTTTTAGAGGTCAAAAAGGTGTATCCATATGGATTACATTTAAAAAGACTAAGGTTGTGAAATATTTTACACAATTTGAACCAGTGAACTATTCAAATTCAAGTAAATTACAATTTTGTATGTGTATTATGTCATGTTTAAATAAAAATTCAATTGTTTATTTAAACCAAATACATTATTCGTCTTAACGATCAAATTCTCAACGTCTCTCTTCATACATTGTGTACGGAGCAAACCATGTCGCATATTTTAAACAATATCAAGTTGTATGTAGAATGTGCTTGCGGCTTCTGAAGCTCTTATATATATTTAGAAAGAACATTTATGGGGTTTTATAAAAGGAAAAAGAACAAGAAATATTCTATAGTTTTTTCTAGACTGATGAACTATGAAGTTTTCTAAAGAATTGTTTTTCGCAGCGTTTATATTATATTTATAACAAAAATAAACAACGGATTATTAAAATAATCATACAATTTAATAAAAATCGAAATAAGTCTTTAAAATAAATATAAGTAAAACAACACCCTGTAATATAATTAAGCATTAAGCTATTAAGAGAATAATAAGCTCGTTTTAATTACGAATTCATTTCTTTATAATCAAAGCTTGACGCCGACGCTTTTGTCAATACGACCCTGTTCGGTCCCACGTTATTATTACATTCTTGTGAGGTGCTTAATATATTACGTATTAATATTCTACATCTTTTTAAAATCGAACAGTGAAAGAGTGGAGTGCTTTTTTTTGTTACGTAGCTCTTAACGAGCTTTTAATATAATTTTAAAATAGAACGTTATTGAGTATTGTTCATGTTAGCGTAAAATAGTTGATGGTTCGTTTTTTAAACTGCTTCAAATCAACGACTTTTCTATTTAATTAATACATAGAATAGGAGTTTTTAAGTAAAATTTAATGCTTTTTTAAAAGTGTTACATAATTTACTATATTTTAAGTATACATAATTTTATGATTTTTATAGAATAAAAAGAAAACAGAGGAATGGTAATTAATATTTACCTTGTTGTTAAATAAGAAATGAGAAATGTTAAATATTAGTAGATTTTATTTGTTGGGGATTGCTTAAGTATATAATAATTTGGAAAACGTACTTGAGTGATGATTCTTTTTAAGATGAATGTTTTTAAGGGAAAAATTTATATGACCCGTATTTATTATTTTTTCTCAAATATATTCTACTTATTTCTTATAAAAGAATATATGTTTTCAATAACACAAGTCTTCTATTAACTGAGGCCGTAAAATAAAACTTGCTTTATTAGTCTAGCTGCAAAGCGAAGCAATTTTTCATTTAATGGTTGAAGGGAGACATATAAATGAACGTTTTTATTTATATATTTTATCACTGACATTGAACCCAGTATTAGTTAGCTAACATTCATTTATTTTTTGCACTGCTAATTGATTGTTAGATGTTTACGCCTGTTATATAGTGTCTCGTAAAAGAAAGTTGTCCTTTTCAATGGTTTGTGAATGAATGTATAATGAATATTAGAAAAATAATTATTTTAATAAAAGACTTATAACGGAAATCTTATTTGTTTGAAAGTTATTTTTGTCAACGAAAAGGAACTTTCTGCCTTTTTGATAATCTTCAATACAAAAATTCATTCAGGTATTTTTTTTTTAATTTTGGATATTTATTCAGAATGAAACCAAATGAAATAATACCCACTGTATAAAGTACGAAAATAAGGGAATATATTTTGTATTAATATTATTTATTATTTCAGGTGTCATCTAAAGTTCATCTGATTTAAAATCAGTGAATTTTATTTGCTCTTATAAAACTTGAAATATTTTTTATGTCCATATGCAGTTGGTCTATAGAGAAGTAATGCCGCTAAATTTTATGAATACTATATTAAAGTTTATTGACTCAGTGTAACAAAATAAATTATGATTCAAAGCGATATATTATAATATGTTTTTTTATAAATAAATTTTATTATTGTTTTATTTTTTATATTTTTAATAGTTTCCAACTATGTAATTCAATATCAAACTCAGTACTAGTTATATAACGGATAATAGATAAGCCGAGATAAAAAAACGACTCACTCGTGAGACAATTTGTGTATTTTATACCCGCAAACAATAAATAAATGTAAAGTTAAACTGGAAGGGCAATATTTTTCTTACATAATGGTTGTAGATATTTAATAATAATGTTAAAAGACAAAAGAGTTGGAATAGAGGAAATGTATGAAAATCAAAGGTACCATTTGAAATAATATTTTGGTGAGAGGTATATAAGGATGAACCGTAGTGTATATTAAAGTGTCATCAGTTAGTGAGGGTCCAGGGCTGTCTCCGGTGAATTTGATTTTCCTCCTGCCAATAATAGGGCCCACAAGGTTTTGCCATTTCAATTGCGGATTGAACGACTGCTCTCGAGGGACGTTGGCCAAAATGAATGATTTCTACACTTTCTTTTAACAACGGTAATTAAAAAATAGTAATTAACTTAATTTTCAGAGCTTTCTTTAAGGATTAATAATTTTATTAATGCTTTGATCTATTTTTAAAATCCTGTGACGTCATTAATGAAGCAGTGACTCCTCATTTTTTTATTGTTCCAGACTTTATTTACAGTTCTGAAATATTGTTGTCAGTTTTCAATCAGATACAGAATATTGTTTTACATATGGAATAACAAAAAACATCTATTTTTCACAATAAGTTAATATTATACTTTTTTTTTTAATAATAATAATAATGAATTTCAGAGCAGTCAATTTAGCATAAAATACATTGTAGAAAAAGAGGAATGACATTTAAATAACACTTATTTTGTAAGTTATGCTAAAGGATTCAAGTTCACTAACTCCCACCCTACCTACCTACTGGTAACTAACTGCCACAATACAGGTAACAGCCTGAGTTGTGGCAGTTAGTCTTCTTCATCCGGTTATATATCTATGCAATTGATTAGTTTTCTTTAAAAAGGAAAAGGGAGATAAAGGGCTAAATTTACTTCATAACATGGTATAGTTTTTAATATTTGTTTTCAACCATGTCCACGAAAAAAGTTTGTAATCTGAATTTGGCAATATTTGACAAGTTAAAGCCTCGGCCCAGTATTACAACTAAACGTGTACTGGCAGCTGATAGAGTAAGAGCCCATGAACGCTGGAGCCACGTTACAGTAAACGCTGAGAGCTATTTGTGTTATTTTCCCAACAAAGGTAAGACCGACTGTCTATAATAAAGGTTAGATCACCGTGGCTTTGGTATATAAACAAAAAGTCAAGGTATAAAGCAATTCACTTAATATCGACACAAAAAATAGTACTCTTGTTCATCTTCTGTGTGATGAATGAATTGTAATTGTACTTTATAGTTTAAAAGTTGAACTTTCTTTGTTACTTGTAGGACGATAGCTTGTATTGTATGCAATCAGTTATCAGAGCTCGCGACAATGAGCGATCACGTTCGCCAGCTCACCCTCCTCTGATCTGGCGCCGATCTCTTATCTGCTTTAAACTAAATGCTACATAGCCCAATTTAGCCCTTCATCTCCTCTCCTAGTGGGTCAAGGACTACATTTAAAATATTCAGAGTTGAAAAATATACAACTACCTCCATTGTAAATTTCAGCGTCAAAGCTGAGATACAGACCCACTAAAAGTTACATTTTCTGTAACATACCTTGGATGAATGTGGGATAAACGATATAAATTCTAACCTACTTCTAAAGAAAATTGAGAGCTGAAATTGGTATGAATACTGTACGTTTCTACATAATGTTTATTTTCTCAGTCCATTTTCTGAAAACAAACAATTTTATTTTCAATGTGAAGAATATTGTGGAGTAAACGTAGATCTTGAACTCAAAGCATTTATTTTGAGAGTCTCGAGACCTCGTATTACTTATATTAAATGACGTCTCTCTTACTTCTGCCGCGATACATTTAACTTTACCATCCAATATTAGTCCAGTTTTGTAAGGAAATACTAAGAAGATAGTAATCTTCAACTCCAGGTGTGCTTTTCACACCCTCCAGCCAAACTCATTTATTTTGACCTCCAAACTTAATTAGAAATATTTCCAGTACATATTTAACAATTGGATCTTAAAACAAATTTTCAAAATATTTCTTTTTAGTTAGCAAATATATTGTAAAGTCTAAAAAATTTTCGTCAAAATAGTTACAAACAACATTTATATACTATTTAATACTTTAATGATTTATCTATATTGTGGTTTTCAAAATATAAAAAACACAACTTTTAATTACAACTATTTCATAACTAAAAATTACAATAATATTTATAATCTACATAAAAACAATAATATAATAATTTCGGACTTGGTTTTTCCGTTATAGCAAGGTGTCAAAAGTGTCACAGACAATAATCAACGCCAATAAAGATAATAGACAATAATATTTTGTCTTTAGGTAGATCCGTCTTAACTTACTTAAATACAACAGATCTGTGATCAGATGTCCAGAGCACTGCACTATTATATGACTAATTATGGAAATATCAATATATTAAAAATAAATATGTGCAAAGGGAAAATGGTGGTATATATATATCTTCGATCCCAGATCTCGGGCTGACGTGGATATTCGTTCTAGGAGAATAAAATGCCACAAGTAGTTTGAAATTAATTATTATTTGATAATTGCAAATCAGCGATAATCAAACACAATATAGATCGTATAGTCCAATAATTAGGCACACTGATAAAAAAGACACCCAACAAACACGTAGCGCGATTTTCCGATGCTGTCCGATGGACTTTTCAAAACGTAATGACATTTATTTTCACGCTAGCGCCATATTGCGTCAGAGTCAACGACAGATGCTGAGTAAATAAAAATGCCGATAGGTGCTGAAGGAATTAAATAAACGACATATGCCTTATTGCAACAAGCAAATAAATTCATGGACATTATTTATTATTGAGTTTGTTAATTTGTTTTTACTTCATAAATATAATAAAGAAGAAAAAGTGTTCCTAGGATTCCTGTAGGATTGGAATAAGATTTCAGTTTCAAGTAAAATTTGTTAAAACGAGAAGACATTGAATATGAGTATACCATACGTATCACTGTTTAAATATCTGCCTCATGAGGATATATTCACTGACGGTGATTTTATTCACAGCTAACAATTCAACAAGAACAACAAGAAAATCAACAATTACTGTATACACCCGTACTGTATACGAGTGTATACAGTAATTGTTGATTTAGGTATTTTAAAGCGTTGTTTGAGGTATTTTAAAAGTTGAAACTTATAATGAGGTTTGCTTTTACAGTGTTTTGCGAATATTCCATTACACGGGAAATTGTTCCTCAATTTTATTTATATTCTAAAATTGCACATGTAAATTAAATGAAAAACCATTAATTATGTTAAAATAAACGAATGATAATAACACTTTCCAATAGCGGAAAACTATTTCCGTATCCTGTAATAAAGTTATGAATCGGTTTGTAAGCCTACCGAACTACCGATTTTTTTCACAAAATACACAAATATCTATAGTTTGTATTGTGTATTACTTACCTTTGAAATTTATTATTTTCGAGCATATTTCCTTCAGAGGCATTACTTATTGCATTACAATAACCTAGAGTTTATTTATTTTGTTAATTCCTTGTAGAGATTGTTCTCTCTGTTAACAAGAAGTTTGGTTGTTCTGTGTTTTTTTAATCCGTTGATGTGACAACACACGACTTAGAAACTTAGTAATAAATTAACTATAGAATTACGAGATATATACTTATATAATATTTTGTGACCTTATATAAGATTTATTTATTATTTAAAATAAAGCATTTAAAATCTCAGGCATTTCCAATATTACATTTTTTTTTAAATATACATTTTAAAATAAAATGAAAATAATATAAAATGAATATTTTATATAATATAAGGTGTATACTGATTCGTTTCACGTGATGAAGGTAAAACAAAATATATTAAATTCTATATGTAAGCTGAGAAGAATCCACGTTACGACCTGGAGGCATCGTCTTACGAATATTTAACGTGATGATTTTGTCAACTTTGTTTCTAAGTGGACTTCAGACAAGGAGATGACGCAGCATCAGCCACGCCCATACTCAGTATTACGTAGTCAATTAATTTTATACTCGACCAAGAGCTGTATCTACAAAGTATTTTAAACTATTCAATCAAAAATTAAGAAGTACAAAAATTTTATATTTCATCAGTTTAAGTTCAGATAAATCAATAAGAATATAAATTATAACCGTGATTGAGTACGGATATTATAAATAAATTATAAACGCTATGGTATGTTTATTTAAATCATGTTGTAAGTACACAGATACTTAGATTATATAAAAAAAATATATACACGTGATACGTGACAAGAATTCGTTCATAAAATAAACATGAACTGGAACCTTTTTCAGGTATTCTAAAACATATTCCATTCTATCTGAAGTGCTAACAGTGACAAACGGTGTAACATTTTTTTACGCTCCGCACGTCCTATTTCAATTTTAAATCAATGTAGAAAAAGGTATTTTTAAAGATTTTTTTTATTTTTGTTTCTAATAATATTATATTATTTTGCTATATTAAATTTAAACCTCAGGTGATGACAGAGAATTTAACGCGTACTCAATGTTATGTCTCACTAGTTACAGACGTATTATGCAAATTTATCGCATTATAAAATTATGACATTTAAATTATTAACAAATAATTATAACAAATGAAATACACTTGTGCAATATTGTCCTTTATATTTTGTCTTTTTAATTATATTTAATATATTAATATATTAACTAACAGTATCTATATGTTTATTTTTATTTACATTTATTATAACATTATATTTATATTACTTATCTGCTGTTTCCAGTTTCATGTATTCTTCGTATTTTCACCTGTGGTTCTACTTTTCAATTTCAACGAACAGATCTTCAAATATCTTTTTGTAACCGTTAAGGTTTATTATTAAATTTTAAGAACATATTTTTATATAATGAAGAACGAATATTATAAATATATTCGAGTAAGAAGAAACAGTCCTCAATCAATCATATTTATAATATAGCAAAATAAAAAGCAATATTAAATAACGATGTATTTATAAGACACC
Organism: Dircenna loreta; assembly: GCA_963555665.1. NCBI lineage: Eukaryota > Metazoa > Arthropoda > Insecta > Lepidoptera > Nymphalidae > Dircenna > Dircenna loreta. The sequence goes on from OY743092.1 coordinate 18,999,719, forward strand.
TTGTCGGCTTAACAGTTTCATTGAATCTGAAATGTAAATGTGTCTTCTGAGTTTATATTGAATAATTTGTAAATCGATAATATTTATTAAATAATAATGAAACTTTTTTAAATAGTACTCGTCACGAAATTCTTATTGATATCAAAAATATGTTTGTCAAAGTAAGAATAATTTTGAAAAGTCGTGGTTGATTTGAATTCACGCCAAAATCCTAAATAAAGTTTTCGGAGCTGATTGAGTTTGGTTGGAAGATGGATTACGGGTGAGAATTTGTAACTTACCACTGAAATAAATTTGGGATACATAACTTTACTTTGACTGGTTGATAAAGAAACAAAGGGCGTAATAATATATATATATATATATAAAAGTAAAACATTATTAAAAAGTTGAAAACAAAACAAACGTTAATAATTTATTAGGAGTATGAGAAATTATAATTGAAACCCAAAAACATAAAGTACTCAAAATATTCAGTAATCAGTTCTGAAATGATAAAATAATAATGATTTATTAATAATATATAATTTTCTTTTATTTATTATTGATTGTACCGTTTGTTTTATAACCTGTACGGCCCCGTGACTCTCAAGTCGGCATTCTCCATCAAGGTTGTGTGTAAGAGCCGGCTTTAAGCAATGACGAATATTTATTTAAATTCTCGTAAATTTATTCTGTAACTTATTGATCTGTAATTTTTTTTTCTAAATAAAATAAATGATATTCACTCAATAATATAATAATAACATACGGAGTAACACTCACTTTTATTGAAGAAAACGAAGTAAAAAAATATATATAAATATCACAAATACACTAAATACTGAATATAGCAAGATAATAAATATTATGTCATATAATATGTAATATTTTGGATATTTACAATTATATGCAGTTATAGAAATAAAACAATAAATAAGAATGACGAATATAAATAGAACGCTTAATTCACCAAGTCTGGTAGCTCAATTGTTAGAGCGACGGGACGGTTTCGTAGAGGTCGCGGATTCAAATCCCTGCGGTATCAGTTTACTTTTCGTTCTGTTTATTTAAATTTAAATAAGCTTCACATGGCTATACATGTTGTAGATATTTTCAAATATCAATATAATTTAACAGACCTATTTCCGTAATGTTGCCAGATCTCTAATTATTAATTAATGTTACGTTATCTTATCTCATCTAGCCCGAGGAGATGAATCCAAGGCTCTGACAGTACTATATATCTGTCATATATATATATATATATATATATCTGTCAATACTATACTAGTGGTGTGAATGCGCTTGTTAGAACCATTCCAAATAATATTACTTTGTTATATTGTTTATGATATACGTATGGCATTTATTGTAAAAAAAAATATCCTTCATATATATTTTGTATTCGCAATTTGATACCAAACTTCATAGTATTTTACAAATTCTGCGGTTTCAAATTGTAATTCCAAATACACCCTTTATACGTTTAAATTATGTATAATAAAGGAGCCTTTTTTAAGAAATTGAATTTACATAGAAGCTTTTGTGTGTCACTTACAATAGCCAGTACGAGATAGGTAATCCATCTGTGAACTGGAGCTGTGCTGAAAATCAATCAGCACTCTATTGGTGCAAAAATTAATTACCTTTGCGACTAAACCTTTATTGTTTAAAATATATATTTAGTTGAATGGTTTTTAAGCTAATATTATGAATTAATTACTTCAGAATACTTTTCTGGTTTGAGAGTCATCCGGTCGATTTTTTATTATATTATTTTTGACGTCTTAGAATGATAAACTTTTTATTTTGATTTCGTTCCTTTTAACAATACTGTTCAATTGAAATAAGGTTTATTTTCCAAATAAAGTGCAAGGTTTGAATTGTAATTAAAATGAGGTCCAGAAGTCATTAACATTTCAATCGTGGAATGAGAGATTGCTCTCGACGTTTCTTTGAATAAATTTGATAGCGTCTAATACTTTGTTTGGTTTGGACACATTGTAGTGCTTTTCTTATGAAATGCGATGAAAAATGAAATGACAGCGTTATGGGATATAACATTATTATTGAACGGAAAGTTCCCAATTTGTCTTTCGTATTTAATTATACAATATAATAAGATTTATTAATATCAAGTACTATTTTCGTATAATTACTGTACATTGAGAAATTAATTTATTCAAAACACGAGATTGTTCAATCAATTGACGAACTTTAATTAAAACAATATATATTGTTTTAATTTCAGTAATGCATTATTTTCATATCTGGCTGTACATCCAGAAAAACTTCTATTAGCTGACTGATCTATCAATACACAGTCTAGACTCTCCATCTAAATTTCGGATACGATGAAGAAATTCATAACGAGAAAAACTGAGGATGTAATTGAAATTTAACTCTTTAGCAAGCTGATTTGGAAATCTTGTTTTTTTATTAAAATACAATAATGGTATATTTTACTTTTCAAATATATCATCTTCCACAATCATTCCGTCTCTCATGTAGCTAGCTGTTTATATAAGTATAAAGTATTGTCTGTCTACGAGTTTGTTCATTTTGGCATGAGTTACAAGTTTCATTTTGAAGTTCACCATGAAAGTTATAGTTTTCAAAAACACTAAAAATGAATTACTTTTCAAAATATATATTAACTTTACAAACTTGGCCTTGTTCCTTTTTTATTACATGTATAGACTTTACTTGGCATCTTTTTAAAAGTAATGACGAAATAAATATTACAACATTATAATATTTACAATGTTTTCGTCCCAAGTTATAAGTTATTGTGTGGAATTAGTAATAGGTCTAAATCAGTCGACTGCACGTTTCGTCAGCCATCAGACCTCCTTCTCTAGAGAACGGTGGCTCGTCCCCGCAATTGAAATGTTACCTAATTTCTTCTTGGCCTTGTTCTACTGGCCAAGCAAATTGACATCATTGGAGATGAAAATGTAAATTCATTGTAGGCTTTTGAGCTGTGTCATGGCTTTTCATATTAATAACTTGATAAGTTTTAGTTCATAATGATTCAATTTCATTCAAAGATGTCTCATCTTATCATTTATAATGTACCTTATTATTAAAATACATATAGGTAAGACATCCTTCTATCTAAAGGATATTTATTTTTTCAGGAAGGTTTTGTACCTTTTTCAAAAAATGGTGATAAAATTAAATGTTTCGTTCCAATTTTAACGTTTTATTATATGTTCAGTAATATCGTGCGCTTTTATTCTCAGCACTTTATCGCCACAGTCACTGTTTAAGCTTATTTTAATAAACTTTTATCCAATATCCTTTAGTTCTAAATCTATATTTTTTAAATAGCGCCTTATATATTTTTTGGTTTCAGCGCTATTTTGAATGTCCAGTACCCTCAGTTATAGTTTTGAGAGCGATTACATTCAAGCTTATAAATTAAAAAAATTAATAAAATACATCCTTAACCAGAAAATTTTGAATTTTCAAAAATCATACTCTTTATAAGAATCATTAATGAAGAGAAAGTGATAAGAGAACTTATTTTAAAAATTGTTTTCAAGACATTAAATATAAACAATATTTATATAAAACTTTCTAAATTTCATTGATTGAACAAAACCCAGAAAACAACATAGTTTCAAATGTTACTATTAGTAATTCACGGAACATTATTAAAAGTACCTAGCGGACAAGATGAACGATGACAAATTTTGGTCAATGTCACAGCGGAATTCAAAAGACTTGAATAAGAAATGATGAATGAGGCTACAATTACGAGGGTACATAAAATATGACAGGCTCCGTCGCCTCTGGCTGACAATGTTTAAATAATAGAGTACAACTTAGATTTAATGTCATTCTACATTTTAAATACATTTATGAAACTAAATACCACCTATTAGACATTCTTATTTAAAAAATGTATGTATTCGAATCAACTGATTCCAATGAAACCAGTTTATAAATGAAATAACATTGTTTTCTTAGAAAATGCTGTAACTATTATACAAATATACCCGACAGTATTGATGTTTGTCGTAACGTGCTCGCTGTCGACGAAGCGTTGGCTGAAGGCTGTTTTGATTGTTTCTTCCTAAGAGGCTACAGGCAGTTGTTTACTTTTACTTTATCTTTCTTTTAACATAAAGCCATTATTTATTTTCCGAATTAAACTGATTTGAGGATAAAAAAAAATGGTTGTAATGTAAGTATCGTATAAAAAGTAAACAATTCAGTTAGTCCTGACATAGGATTATAATTAGCTTACAATAGGACATCTTGCTCAAAGCCTGTAAATAATACCTGTAAATAATACTTTTTTATTATCAGTTTGTCAATGTTTCTACTAATTTAAATAAAATATTAAAGAAATAAAGATCGCGTCATTGTTATTATTGTGTTTATTAAACTCCTACCTAAGTATATTATAAGCAATGTGGTTAGTTAGTTATTTGGTAATTATTCAGAAAATCCAGCGCGCTCTATATTACTAAAGCTGTCTTATAATAAAATATAATATTCCATACAATACAAGTGCAGATTTAGAACAATAAAAAACTTTAATTAATATTTTTCACGTGCTGAGCAAAACAAAAGAAACATGTGTATATATTCGTGTAATTTTCAATTACCCTAGTTTTTAATCAAAATTGCATTTTCTAAAATTAAACTTTTGATATGGTCCATTTGAAAGAATAAGTCAAGAATGCACCATTCATTTTTCAGAAACAAATTAAAAAAAATAAAAAAGGTTTCGATTGTCAGAAGTAATGTAAAATGAAGATTTAAAAAAAAAAAAGTCAAACACTAAATGCAGAGTCTGAAACAAAGCTCAAACAACTCCGCTAAAATAAAAGGAATTTTCTAACTCCCACAGGAAATATAAAACCGGAAAGTAAGCTGCGAATAACAACAACTGGTGATATTAATACACTTTTGTTTATTTATTCATTACAAATGCAAAATAGTTTCGAACGTGTACATTTTATTATTTATTTATAAGGCACGTTTTACATTTTTTAACAACAATACTGTAAATTTAAATATTATAATAGTTAATAAAAATATTACATAATTTTTTTAAAGCCTAAGTTGTAGGGAGTTGTATCATGCATGATAGAATTCTTTTGACTATAATCGGACAAAATCGATTCGATCTATTGAATCGAATCGATTTTCTCCGATTCACAAATATTATATATCCCCATGCATCGACATGCTGATTTGACGATGGTACAATACATTAAGAATTATCTCAAGCTATTGCAGGCCACTGCCTGACATAGGTCTTCCCTATTTTGCGCCAGATATCCTCCGATATCCTCATCCAGTCTACACCAGCTACCTTTCGCAAGTCATCGGTCCATCGGGCCGGAGGACGTCCTACACTACATTTTCCAAGACGCGGTCTCCATTCCAGATATCGTCTGCTCCATTCGCCATCCTTACTACGACATACGTGACCGACCCACTGTCACTTGCTGACCCGGGCTATGTCGGTAAAAAATCAAAATCAAAAATCTTTATTGAAAGTAAGTTTTACAAAACATTTTTTCATTGTCAAAGCTACCACCAGCTCGGAAAATTAATTGAAACTGACCTGAGAAGAGCTGGCGAAAGAGACTCAGCGGGCTTGTCATATGATTTTTTTTCTAAAACTATGTATATTAATGGTAACTTTAGTTCTCTCACGAATTCAATCATTTCTTATTTTCTCCCTGAGAGTGACTCCATTGCCCTTGAGCTGAGTGACCTTAAAGTTGTGGATCAATGTTGCAGTCAGTGTCCATGTCTCGTATGTTAACGCTATAGAATCCTAGAATGTCATGATAGAATATCCAAAATCTTTCTTTGTTCTACTTATGTTACTACAATTCTTTTGATTTTAATTTAATTTTTGAGTAAGTTGCACATAACCATATAATAAGTGATAATTAACTAATAATAAATGATGAGTAAAGAATTTGTTTTAGTTTGGGTCCTTCGGATGTGGCCGGCGCAATTAACCACTGCGAAAAGTATTCTAATTTAATTTCTAAAAGAGCAGATAAAATCACTGAATACAGTACTTAAATAAAATGATTCCTTTTGTTGCTATAAGTTTGCTTAATTTAAATTCTGATCTTAAACATTTATTATAATCAAGTAAAAGATAGTAAATGTATTACGTTTTAATAAAAAAATAATTTAATTCTGTATATGTCTTAAGAAACACAATTCCATGATCCACTAATTTATAAGACTTGTTTGTTTAAGTTACATACGTACAAGAAAACTCACTTGTAAAACGTGAATATTCTCTTAATGTACATTCCCCTTTGTTGGCGAGGTTGAAATTTTCCTAAGGGTCCGTATTCACATTTGTTGAGGAAATAAAATCAACATAAATTCAAAGTCTAAAGGAAAGAGTACGTAAAGTTTCTGTGCGTGTTAGTAATGGCTGCTCTTTAATAGACTATTTACGACTTTTCACGCTTTTAACAGTTGTTGTAACTGCTCAGGAAAATGCTACCTCGAGCGAGGTCGACGCACCATTTTAACAGCAGTTGTGTCAGCACCATGCCTTGGTTTTCTGATTTTTTTAAGTAATTGTATATCGATGAAGTGATTGAGTTGGTTCATTTCTGATTTTTTTAAGTAATTGTATATCGATGAAGTGATTGAGTTGGTTCATTTCTGATTTTTTTAAGTAATTGTATATCGATGAAGTGATTGAGTTGGTTCATTTCTGATTTTTTTGAGTAATTGTATATCGATGAAGTGATTGAGTTGGTTCATTTCTGATTTTTTTAAGTAATTGTATATCGATGAAGTGATTGAGTTGGTTCATTTCTGATTTTTTTAAGTAATTGTATATCGATGAAGTGATTGATTTGGTTCATTGTGAGTATAAAATTGGGAAAGACTAAAATAAGATCGGTGCTCGCTACTTACGAACCTCAAAAGTGAACAATTAACAATTAAATAACTATTTTTTTTTGCACTTCAATTTTAACCTAATATATATATTTATGTGGAATATCCGTGTTATATTATTATAAAAATAAGAAATAAAACGAGAAAATGATTACTTATTTATTGGATACGTTATTATATTGTTGATAATTATAGGTTATATTTATGTACCAAAAAAACTTAAAATATAAAATTTAAAAGCATAAGGATTGAAGGTTATATACTGCGAACAAAACCAACTGACCGCTCAGCTGAGACCACGTTTCGGTTACTCATAGTTGAAGACGCGTTTCCGGCGCCGCTTTCTCATTTACAAACCATTCACGGATAAAAATAAAACAATAAAAAATTTAATATAAATTAGCCGTACATATTTTAACAATAAAACATATTTTACTGACTTCGAAATCATGGTTTTCGGTGCACTTATAAAGGAGACGACATTTGAAAATCGGAAAAAGAAATTAAAGACACATATTCTAATTTCGAATTTAATTACAATACAAAAATAAACTTTTGAAAGATAATACCCGAATACAAAACAAAGATTACCGGTACAGCACTAGTCTAAAACAAACACTAACACATTCGTTGCAACCAGCACCCATAATCTTATTAACATTGTTTCAAATAAAATAACAAATATCTCCAGAATTCAAAACATTACCCGCATGCCAGAGCTCTACTGAAAACTTTAAGGCTTGTAGGATCGCCTTCATTCAAACTTACAGACGTTTTGAATAGCTAACACATGCTTGAAATTAACTGAATAATTTTGGGGGGAGCTAAAATGCTAATAGCTAATAGCTCCATGGAGATATTAGCATTTTAATCGACAAGCTCTACATCGTCTCTAGCGGTGGCCTAGATGCTTCTCAACGGTTTGCTGTAAAATTGAATTGAATTGAATTTGAACTCTACTTATTATGGCATATGTGAATATATCGATGAATGATCCAATTTTTTATATCATTTAAGTCAAATTATATATGAATATATATACTTATGTATGATATTAAATAGAAGTATTGTATTTCTACAAGACTGTCAGTATTAAATCCAAAGTCAAAACAATACTAACGTTTAAATTTATATATAGTTTTCATAAAGGGTTCGTGTTGCAGATACGTTTTAGTTTTCTAAGACAAAGCCTTTTGATACAAGGGACGGAATTAACGTCTTAGAAATAGTAATTACGTTGTGTTTATACTTTCTTTATAATAATTAAGTATATATTATATGAAATGAGAGTAATATTTTTAAAGTCTTTATATATTTTATTTACATAATAAATACGTTTCTGAAGATAAACTAATAAATTAGTGTTTTGTGTATTTTGACATCTTGATATACTAAAGCAGAGATAATTTTTGTAATAATATTATAAAAAAATATATTAGAGCATACAGAAGATAAATTTTATCACTTCGTACATGATCACGTCGCAAATATTGAAGATTTAAGCCCATGAGAGGCTTAAGTCGAGATTTAATTTCCGAAAAGTAGGATCTGTAACCATTTGTCTAAAAATCACTGTGTTTATTTGCTATCAAAATAAAGAACCATCATTCAAATTAATTTATATTCCAAGTTTATTACAATAACTTCATATAAACATACCTTTCTTTGTCTTGAAGAATCTATGAACCCTTAAAATCCTAATTATTTATTTGAAAATATCAATTAATTGATTACAAAAGTAACAATAAAAAGAGGCAATAAATATTTAGTGTATTTTTATTATAATTTTTTTTTAAATCTGATAATAATACAAGAATATAAATAAGATTGACGTATTACGAATTATTTATTATTTAGTCTGTTGGTAATTTTATTTTATTTATTATATATAAATCAGTTTTCTTTATATTATACATTGAAGCCAGGGTAAATTCTATCGACGATAGGATTATTTGAGCTGAGGATGTTGAAGTATTTTAGCTCAGTACTTGAAAGAAGAAGCCTTCTCAAGATAACAGCGAGTCGAGGACACAGAATGCGGCTATGGCCGGCATTTTGGTCTTGTTCTAGAATGAGTTAAACTACTAAATATATATTCTATCTAATAAATATGAAATAATTAATTTTGTAGTTAGAATATTATTTGCAATTCTCTGTTACGATATAAGTTATTTTTGCTGGTTAATAATTCTAATTAAAAATCATAATTACGGCCTCCCTGATTTCCCTCGACGTGCCCCAAATAGACAGGTACTTAAAAAATATATCCGTAATATTTATACAAAATTGTAATACTTTATCTTTTTGACTTTTAATTTGCGTAGTGACATTTGTTTTTTTACTATTATTTTATTTTATTTTTTTTTAATTCACATTATCGTCTTACTCTTGCTTTGTAAATGTATATTCATATATATGTATGTGTGTATATTTGTGTATTAATAATCTGTGTATATTCATATTTATTTATTTATTTGTACTGAATTGTAATGTTATTAATATCATGTATTTAATATTTTTGTTTATTATTGTTTCTATTTTTTTTTATTATTTCCCTATTATACCCTAGCTTGTATTTTTCTGTATATTTTTGTATATTTTTGTTTTTATCGGTTGACTGGTAGAGAATGCTTTAGCATTAAGTCCGTCGCTTGTATGATTTTTTTTTGTACAATTAAGATTTTAATAATAATAAAATTATTATTATTATATATATTATATATTGATATATATTGATGGGGGTAAAATAATTAACAATTTTATAATATAAGATTCTGTTCTGTCTAAATGACATTGAGAAGGTGGAGTAGAGGTCAATGACCTTCAAGGGTAGTCAAATGTTGAAATTCAAATTCCTTCACGACTTCCTGCCATTCGTACATTAGAGGCCAACTTCTCTTGTAACATCAATTTAACTTTATTCTTATACAGAATTATCTTAAATTGTCGATTATTTACATATAATAGCTGAGTTACAAAAAAATCTCCCGCACTAGATACCAATATCTGATTAGACAGGGTACATAAACATATAAGTCGAGACTTTTGCCTTAGCAGGGTCATCTACCGGTAGATAAATAGATTAACGGGCCATTACGTTACTAGGAATATCCTTTATTTAAAATTTAATGACCATGTATCGATATATTCGAGGTTTGAAATTTGCTTCACTATCCATAACGATGCGAAATCAACGTATAAGTATAAGTATTGCAAATTAATGAAAGACGTACAAAATTTAATAAAAATAATGTAAGATCTCAAGAAGTGACTAAATGAAAATGTACTAACAAACGAAATGGGGCGTCTTACTTATTGAACTAGCTTCATGTTTATGTGATTTATATTACGTTTTTATAGCTTTATATAGAAATATTATGTAATAAAAGTATTCAGTAACAAGGAATATTTTATTTGTGTTTTTGTATGTTTGTATATTTTGCACACATAAACTACAAAAAACATAAACTACAAAAAAAATCTAAAATTCTTTCATCATTAGAAAGATGCATCTTCACTGAGCGACAAAGGCTATATATTACTATTTAAAAAATAGAGATCTCTTATAAAATTGCAATAATGTGTAAAAAAAGGTTTAAAAAAGTTATTCATAAAAAAAGGGAACGTCGCGTGCGCTGCGGAAATTATGGATGATAGAATAAAAAAATCTTCAACAGTATAGAACGTATCAAAATCTACTAAAAAGTTACGCAACTATAACTATTTTTTTACATTTTAAAAATTGATAAAATGTTCCCGTCCTTATTAATCGTTTCCAAACCTGTAAAATACTTTTTAATTTATTAAAATCGTACAATCTATTCAAAAGATATAACAAATTATAAAATGTCAATCTGAAGGGTTAAGGGCAACGATATCTGTACTTTGTAAGTTTATTTGTTGGAGTTAATCTTAAAAGTAAGTTATCTGTATCTAAAAATATCTTAACCTATATTTAAAAATAATTTTCACGTATAATAATAGGGCTTTTCGTGGAGAGCAATTTTTAAGATAAAGATGACCAAATAAAGCTCGAGTGAAGACGTTTCTTATGAACTATTTACTTTTGAATTCTAAAGTCTTCGACGACGTAGCGGGCAATGGGTAGTTATATATAAAGGTAGTATATTTCTGTATGTGTGTATGTCAATTAGTAATCCATTAGTAAATTATCAACTATAGGTTTCACTCAATATTTGCATAGACTTTGTCCTCTCTTATCCATCATTAATGAAGCACGTAATGGGTTGTAAGCTAAATGACTACATTCTGAATGAGGTTTTGACTAAAGAGGTTTATATGCTATGTAAACGAGATTTCAATAGAGCCAAATAGAAACTGCTGAATGGTTTAAACTACATTTACCTATAATTTACCAGACGAATATTGTACGTAATATTATTAACAGAGACCCGAGAGGAAAATCAAGGCTTAAAGTATTATTGTATTACTTTTAAATAGATTCCATTACTAATAAATATGAATGTGACAATAAATCTATTATATAAGATTCAAAATAATCACTGATATTTCATACCTTATAAGTTTATTTGCTATTTGCATTAGTTGGATTATTTCTGAAAACGTAAAAAATTTGGCTGATTTTTCGAATATATATAAAGAAGGGATGCAGTAATTTAGTTTCAGCAAACTTCACAAAATTTGAAACCTGAAAATCGTATCTGCAGGATTTTTCTTCTTCTACTGAGGACGCTGCTAATTTAGATCGCTCTCATTCAGATCTACCTCCAGATGTTATCTCACAAGTATTATGGTATAGTTAAAGGTGAAATGAAAATAAAATGGCGTAAGATCAAATTTATTTTTATTTTATTTCTTTGAATCAATTATTGTATAAAACAAATATTCAAAAACATATTTATTAAATAGTCTTTAAAACTACCATATTAGAAGATTTTATCTGCTTAGAACTGTCAAGTAATTTTTAATTAATCAATAAAAATGTACAATAACTTTTATGTATTGAAAAATAAATATAATGATATCTTAAAACTAATAGCTTTTATCAGATATTGATAGCCTGTAATAGTCATAAAATGTTTCCGACCTCTTAATTAAACTGTAACATACATACAAATAAGAAGTTTATAAAATAAACCTGAGATGTATGTGGATTTTCATGAACAGATTAACATTTATTCTCATGAATACATAGATTTAATCTCAGCAAGGAACTTACCACGGAATAATACTATAGGTAAGCCTAGTGCTACGAACTACGTATATTGGAAATACAAATATTATAGACAATTCTAATGCTACGAAATTTGAAATACACGCTCGAAACTAAGGCAACAAACATGTAACTGGAGCTCATCAGTTTCTCTCAACAATGAAAATAATGTTACGAAATGCATCAACACTATACGTTCTTGCTTGTATTAAAATAACACGAACAAGGACGGAGTTATACAACTGAATGGTAAGACATTTAGTGCTAATAAAAATATCTATAATATATCAGATACGCAACTATTTGACAACTGAAACTCGTATTAAGTTGATTGATTAAGGTTTTGTCTAAGTTGAATTATGCGGACGCATCACAGGACCCCGACTTCTTGCCCGTTCTAAAAATCTACTTCAACGTGTGCAAAATGCTTTTTATGAGATATTTTTATAAAATTCCCCCTCATCATCCTTTTTTTTAATACGAAAAGAAAATAGATCCCGATTTATCTATACACCAAGCTGGGATGGTTTTCTGATATTAATAAATATTGTACGAGGATATCTCCCTATTTGTTAATTTTACAGCTGCATCTATATGTCGCTATTGAGGGTGACTTTCGTTATAGTGTATCAAAATTGTGGAACAATCTGCCACCATTGCGAAAAATTAACACCGTTAACGAATTTTCAAAGAACTATAGAATTTCATCTGAAGTGCCCTCTCAATATGTAATGAATTCAATCTGAGATCACGTAACTTCCCATTCATTTTTTATTATTATTATTTTTAAATGCAATAACCTAATTACTGTTTTTTTTAATGTTTGATTTCTTTTGTTGTAATTTTAATTGTCATTTTTTTAAATGTTTTGATTACATTTTGAGTTTTTCTCGCGGATATTTTATTCTAATGTTTAAAAATCAAAATCGTTATATTCAATGCACGCCATTACGGTCTAGGGTCTCACTGAAATTCCTACCTTTTTGGTCATAACACTGTAATTGGCTTAGGTATTAAGTACTATTAGTACCTAGATTATTATTAGTACTTAGACTGTGTAAACCCTGAGACTTTTTGCTTTAATTAAGTAAATTTTTATTATCGTCTTCTCTTTATACTATTTAATGTTGTTTTTGTTTGTTTATGTCTCAAATAAAGATTTACTTTACAATTTTGTTTATTTCGTAAAAATATATTTTATCACGTTAATGTAAAAATGTGTTCAATAAAGTGTATGTTATTATACAAGACAGTATTGATTTTCAGCCCGCGGCCTCAAAAGTTCGGTAGGCTTCAAACCAATTTATGACTTGTTTACAGAATACGAGAATAGCCTGCGCTCTAGAGTGGAAACGAGTTATATTTGTGATGAGATAATTTTAGTTTATTTATTTTGTCATTTTTTTAATCATGCGCAAACGTTGGTGGAAATTCCAAATTCATTGAAATCATAATATCTTATTATCAAAGCCGATACGTAATAATCAATAACTTCACCAAGGCTACCCAATGAATTTGCATATTTTGTTCAAGCAGTTTATGTGAAATTTAAATGAATATACCCAAAAAATTACTGAAATAGAGAATACCTTCCTCAAACATTTTTTACAAATAAAAATGCAAATAAAAAAATATTTTTTATTGAATTTGATACATATTTCGATAATTTACTTAATATTTCAAAAGTTCCTCAAAACTCCGTCAACGATGTCTTTGTAAAAAGTTTTTGACCGTTTAATGAACGTCGTTAGAACGTCACTTTAAATAAATCTCTCAGAATCACTTCATTCTGTACACTATTAACAGTATTTGAATTATTAATTACAGTATATATTACAATATCATATATCAAAAAATATTTCAATTTTGAAAGTGTTTTTTCCAGTCTGAAACTATTCCATTATTCCTATACGTACGTGATACGTAAGGCCCCTCCAATGCGCAGGCGTACATATCTAAACCCCATCTAAACCAAGACTATAGAAACCCTCGCGTCGTGACAGTCTGATTTTAAATAAACTGCGCAGAGTGTCATAACAAATATATATCAATTATTTTTAATAAATAAACTTACTGCTTTACAACCTTGTACCTTATTTTTGCAATTTTTTTTTTAATTTCATAATATATTTTACGTTTTTAATTACCCTAAACTTTATATGGTACAATATGTTAAAAGTATTCGACAGAACTTAATTGTATTTAAATATACAGAATATTTTACAATACATATACTAGAATATTAAGTACTTAAAATATATTCCAGTGTTAAAAAGAAAGTATTCAAAATTCAATATACGTACCTCATAAATTATAATACAGATATATAATTATTTATATATAGACATGTTGTGAGTGAGTTGTGAGCTGTGCTTCAACTAGTAAAACTTTTACTATCGAGAACTTTATAGCCTAGAGGACTTTATATAATCTGCAACAATGTGTTCTCGAACGATATTTATTAAAGGCGTATACACACTATCCGCCATTTTGATATTAGATCGATATTGTGATGACGAATGAACCCTAAAGATGTAAGTGAGAGTCCAGAGCTATCACCAATACAAATATGTATTGTATATAATCGACGAAATCGATATCCTGTCAATATAACTACAGTACATTTTGTCAATGTCAATTTTAATGTTATAGTTCGATTTTTTAATAGATTTGAAACAAATTGATTGCTATGGTTCTAGTTGGTCGTAAATTGCTTACTTCATATTGATGTTTTTTTACATTTAAACTAAGTTGACGCTTGACTACATTCCACCTGATGGGAAGTGGAAATGTAGTCGTAGGTGGTAAAGCGCATCAACTTAGTAAAAACCTATTCACTCTTGCCTTGAAGACACATATTGCACTCGGACGGGAAATCGGACGAAGGCAGTCTGTTCCTCTCCTTCGCTGTCCGATTTTAAAAAGATGAAGCATAGCTTGTTAAACAGTGATCACAGTAAAGAAATAGCTGGTTGAGTTTGTTGTGTGCTTCTTCTCAGACCAGGGCGCGTTTGGAACCCTCTTAATTTTAATTTTAAGTTAAGGAGTTTCCTTACGGAAGATCATTTTTCAAGAAACATAATACCATAGACAGACTACTGACACTTCTATTTGACGTAAACAAGTGGTTACTGATAATGATTCAAGTTGTAAAAGATATAAATAAATTAATAAACAAATGTTAATATATTTTAATTGTTATGAAAATATATTTCAGTTTAGTTTTAAAATACTACGATTTGAAGTATCGAAATTCCAACAAAAGAATAAAAAATAGACTCATCAAATAGTGAAAATTTTTTTGTTACTTTAGTACAAATAAATATATTTATATTATAATTACATAGGGTGTGTATAGGTGTTTACCCCAGCTTCTGTTTTATTATAGATTTCGTCTTTCTCATAAATAAAGTTGAGATAAAGAGATCCGAGTTCCGAGATAACATGGCTAAGCCGGGTCCTTCAACTATGAACCAACAAAAACTATCACATGTCTGGAATACAGTGACAGTGACATATATATATATATATATATATATATATATATATATATATATATATGACAAATAACATACACTCACACAAGTGTATAAGATTATATCTAACAATTGTAATGAATTAGAACTTAATATATTTTATTAAATAGTATATTGATTCGGTTATTGTCTATCTTGGATGTTTTTCTTGATTGCAGAGTTAGAAGCTTCTGTGTTGATATTTATTTCTTCTGCCAATATATATAGAAGCGGTTGACCTATTGGTTTTTTAATGCTTTATTTCTTAAAAATAGTCCTAGTCAATATTCTTATCAATATATCTTCTTATTATTGTACTTCTTGGGGATATGAGCGTCTACAGATAATATTGAATTTTCGTGGTTTACACCCTCGCAAGCCGCTTTGTGGGCGGAATTTCGTAATCCGTTCTTAGCTGACCTCTACACCACGTGAGGGAATATCCCTACCAAATTTCAAGTCAATATGCCTTATAGATCCAGAGACATCGTGATAAGTTAGTAAAAAGGGTATCTCCTATAAATAGAATGCCAAAGTTTAATTTATTTGGTAGTTAAAATGAGAAATCGAGAATTGTAGAAGGGAGCTATAGCGTAGCGTAAAAATTTCAAAAATTGCATTTCTTTAAAATTCATGTCTTTAAAATCTTGGCATATATATACATATAATTAAATAAACATTCATTCAATACTGTTATTATATTAACGTTTTAATATTTGAACATACATTTAGGGGATAAATTAAATTTATGTTAAAATACTAACGTTAAGTGTTTAAAGTAATTTCGATTTATTTTTCGCAACTTACTCGTCCGTCCGTCCGTCGTACAGTGCTTGTACCTGTATACAAGGTAAGGTATACTGGTCACACGTTTTAATACGTTAAATGTTAAGCCAAATGTTAGTCACATATAACGTTTTAATTGGACATGGCGAAAGACAATTGACTAATATTATAACTTTATTTATAAATAAATTATACCTATTGACAATGAAGATTTTATTTAAGCTTTTACCGGATTATTTTATAGAAAAAGTTCGCCACGTATTCAATGTAATGCCGTAATCTATTATCCAATATAGAATGCTAGAAAGCAGATAGCGACATTGGCATAACGGTTCGGTTTCAATTTATTTGTCATTCTATATATATTTTTAAATGAATATAAGCTTAACGTACATGTTTATAGACATTTTGAAATGTAATTTTCTGTCGTGGCATCTTTTTGATGTAAATCTGTACTACAAACGTACAAACATTGGTGACGATATTTGAAAGAAGGTTTATAGATGTCGCCACCGTCAGGATAAAGACAATTACATATGGAGTGCTACATTCATGGAAGCGAGTAGTGATACGGTAGCTCAACTGGTAGAGCGACAGGACGGATTCGCGGAGGTCCCAGGTTTAATTCCGTGCTCCTCTCGGTTTATTTATGTTAGGTATATTCATTTGGTTAGAAATAATAACTTTAAATCTAAATAAGCTAACTTTTTCTTTTTAAATGCAAGTTTTCTTTAAAACTGCTTTGACTTGGATCTTAAAGACTAGGACACTTTTGTCGAAATAAGCAATTTGAAGAATATAAATTAAATATTTATTAAGTAGAGATTTAACAGAAAATACAGAAATAACAAAATAGTAGTAAAACCCGCATAAAATAAACTTTCTGTGTAAACTACTACCACCCTTCGGACAGTTTTACAAGTTTTAAAACTTTAGGAAAAACTAGAGTTTAGCCAAAGAGAGATAAGTTTAGAACAATACTTGTGGCACATGACAGAAATATTCGTCTCTCTCTCTCTCTCTCTGGTCTCTAAGTATATAGCAATAATTTAATATCTATGAACAATGTACAATAATATAAATAAACCAAGTAAAAATAAAAGAAAACAGTTAAGTTCCGTCTGTAATTATATACCAAAGAAGGTTTTATTTATTTCAAGTTCATGGAGGAAGTGACACCGCACGTGCTGTGACTCTCATCTCTTCTTATGTTCTTAGTGAGCCATTAATTACCTATGTGTATGTAATATTTGCTTAATGAGTCTCTTTTTATTAACGTTCTATGTACGTGACAGTTTATATTAAATTATAAAACCAGTGTAACTGAATAAGTTACGTTTTTATCTTGATAAATATTTGTTGTTTTTCTTTACACATTTGATGAGGCGTTCAGTCTTCATTCACTCACTCACTCACACACACACACACACACACACACACACACACTCACACACACACACAGTTCAGTCTTTCATACCAGAGCTTGAAATTCTAATTTCATTATTCGAATGGCATCATTGTAATTGATATGCAAATTTTCGGAATCCCTTGGTATATAATGGCTAACATGTTAGCCATTTTAAACTTATATTTTATTATAATATAGAATTATGAATTCACCAACACTAACTTTGTAGCTATAAATATGATAATATACAGAATTACTAGTCGGATATTTTTCCGCCAATGAAGCAAAAAATATTGGGTAGATTTGAATATTTATGCAAACAATTTTCTTTTTTAAATTATGAAATTCCAAAATCGACAAAATAATCTATATACTAAGCTTCTTTTAATCCCGAATACAAGAGAAAATCTTACTGTTATAACAATCGCATATTTCTATAAACATTTTATTTTGATGACGATCCGTAAAAGCATCAAATTATAATACACTAATATACTAATATGGTTAAACAATAATAATAATACACCTATCATGGGCGTAAATACAATAGAATAGTACGTAGTATCTTTAATACACTATTGTAAGTAAACAATACGATACGAAATTAATCTTTCATTATAAGATGTCTTGCCAACAGGCTTACACACTGATCTCGCGCTTACAATTAGTTAATACGTTCTTTAGTTTCACGGCACAGCTCTGTGTTAAGAATGAATAGGAAATGGGGCTATAATTATTACTTTAATATAGAAACAGGGAATAATTATTAAAGGAATATTCTTGCAACAATTCAACGAACCAAAAATTAATAATTCGTCCCTCTAGCCTTTATTTCTGACATCAACTAACTTTTCCATTCCAGATTTAAAAATAAGTTTTAATTTACATCCGACGTAAGTCGCGTTTTTCCTCAACTAGGCTTATCTCTTATCCAGTGCCGACATCCACACGTAATGAGTTTGCTTTCTGCGGCTTATAAAAAGAATCACAGAGTTTCAGTTTCATTTAAACAGAATAAAATTGAAATGTATTTTTAGTATATTATATGAATAATTATTTCACAAAACGATTAATCAAATTCCATTAAAAGAATTCAAATAAACTGTATGTATGTACACTATTTATGAAATATTTTATAAACGTTCCAATTATTGAATATATTCTGGATACTAAAAAAAATACTAAACATTGATGAGAAAGATTGAATTAATGATTATATATTTTACGCAAACATTTATTATTTATTATTCAACTAAACAACGAATATTTATTATACTTTAATTTATGAAAAATAATGCTATAACTATCCAAATAATATTTAACCGTTTCATGTCTGGAAACAACATGTATTGAGTTTAAAATAGACCCTTAAAAATACAAGAGAACTGGCTTTAATTCCATCATCACTCAAAACCAGTCTCTCACACCCTTGAGAACCTTTATTTTAATAGCAATTGAAATCTAAGACTTTACTTGAGGTAGAAACTGTTCATTTCAAAGAGAGTGATTCATTCTCGATGTCATTCACTGATCATAAAAGCTTTTCTAATAATATTATAAATATCTAACATTTCCGGCCATTTAAAATAAATGTAGCATTAAAATTAATCAATACGGGATTCAAACCCAAGACCTCTAGAAAACCCATCCGTCGCTCTAACAATTGAGCTACCGTATCGCTACCCATCTCAGTGAATTAAGCGTTCAATACATATTCCGATTAAGAAGAATATTTGGGTTTTTGGATTGTTTGGTTTGGGCTAATCTTTGTTTAAGGTACAATGACTCCTCTATTTGTAAAAATAAAAAGTCTATATATCAATTTAGTATTAGTACGATAATGGCGATCGATGAAGGAACAAATTCGAAGAAATTATTTCGGGAATGAAAAATAGTATCACCTACTGTATAAAAATGCTATAAATAATAATACCATAAATAATAATACTATAAAAAATACTACAAATAATATGTGATTTCTTTTAGTTAAATTATATTTAATGAATAGTTTTACGCAATATTTTTCAATGGCCGGAACATGTTCTCGAATATTTTTGTGTAAAATGTTTTAGGTTTAATTATTTGATTTTTATATATTTTGTGTGCAATATACTGTTATAAATAAAAAAATTTTCTCAGTAAATAGGCAGAGGTGCTCAATTTGTAACGGCTTTAGGCCAACATACTATTCAGCCACAGTATTGAAAATATTGTGAAGACAATTTCGTTCGTTGAATATTGAATATTGAAGTTTGATTATTGATAATTAAAGAAAATAGATCAAAGTTTTTTTTTGACTTAAAAAAAAACACTTACCTATTATTTTATAAGATTCATAATTTGTTTTTGTTATTTGCTCTCAAGTTTCTTACTGGAATATATATTTTATTTCAGGCCAGTAATTTAACCGATATTGCTAACTAATTGCTAACTAATTAGTTTTATTAGTAAAATATACCTGATTTATAAATAATCGGTTTAAAATTTCAACCTTGAGCGTCGAAAATCAAATCTTGTGGTATTACCACCAATCAAATGGAAACAAGCTACAAAATAAAAGCGATAAGCCGATGGGAGATTAATATTTTTTATGCTTTGGTTTAATATTCTTATATTTTGTTTCTGATATTATATTTGAAGATTGTAAATGAAGAAAAATATAATTCATATTTTAATTTATCAGCGGCGTTTTGTCTTTACTCTATTTAATTACGAAAATAGAAACCAAGTGTTAAATCGTGTATACTAATATGTCGCTATAAATGATCTTGTATCGGTTTGATAAATTATTCAACGGTCAAATGGTGAATTGGCCTTTATATTACAATGGGACGATGACGTTTAGTAATTGTCGGTAAAAGTCAACAGTATTGTTAATTCACATTCACAAAATAACATTTTAAATTATTAGTATACAACTTCATTTAAATAATAACCTAAAAAATATTAATATTCATTTTTATTAATTTACGCCACAATTTCCGATACTTTCACTTTATATGTTTTCTTTTTCAAGATAATAAGTAAGCAATTAATTCCAATTTTCAATAACTTACATTATTGTATTCTAATCATTGTCTCTACGAATTAAATTATAACGTTTATCATTTAAAATTCAGGTCAATATTATTTTTTTAATTCAAATTTACGATATATTCGAGTACAGTCTATAAGTCCTGCTGTTTCCAATAAGTTTGTAAGATCAAATTATTTTATTGCAGACAAGAGCAGAATTCAAACTTGCGTCCTCTACGACCTCCGGTTTGATTCCGGCGGTGTCGATATTTTTTTAATTTTTCATCAATTTAAAATTTAAGTAAGCTTAATATCGCTTAATATTAGCAATTTTAAATGTTAATATATTAAAACATTTAAATAAACTTCCCTCATATGAATCATAGGCCGCTTTTACTGAAATGTCCAACGAGTAAACTTTTATTGTTGAAAGCTTTGTCTAGAGTATGTTAGTTTATTGTTATATCTGCAACAATGTGTTTTCAAACGAGTTTAAGCGTGGTGCTGGTGTACCTACTATCCGCCATTTTGATTTTTACACAAATAAAACCTCCATGGCTTGACATGACAGATAATATTTAATAGAACGTTAGTTTTATTTATTTATCTGTGTTAGTCACTGGCATTGTCTAAACACTAACATAAAAAAATTAAATAAAAGGTTATATTTTATTTAAAGGAAAGTCTATTAATTTTATTTATTTTTATTTATTTATTTAAATCTTTTCCACTTTGAATCATTTCCAGTGATCACTTGTGTACATCGAATAAAAGGTGAATATGGTGGTGATATGTAAACCGGAAGAAATATTCTCAATAACAAGTTGATTTCAAGGACATACAAATTTTACGAAATCTGACACTAGCCAGACTAACGGGGTCAGATTATGTGATACCCATTTCGCGAAAAATTACTATGAATTTGACTAATTTTGATACCTAGATATAGAATTGAAATATTTTATCTTTATATAATATTTTAAATCACCCTTACCCTTAATTATTTTTAATATACATGGGTACGTACTAAGTTAAATAGATATCCGTTCAGTAATTTGGGCATGAAAAGGTATCAGACAGAGTTACTTCTTAATTTAATTTTATTTTATATCGCATAGTAATATTTAATTCTAAAGTACTACTGTTAAAAATATGCAATACATTTTTGTATGATAATAAATTATGAAATTTCACATCAAAAAACAAATAAATACAATAAAACTTCACATGTTGTAAATCTATCAAATATGATTATTTGTCACTCGATACATATAAACAAACAGTGCTATATTTCAGATGCTATGAAAACGTTCAAACCATTTACAACAATGACTGAAACAAAAAAGTTATAACGTATCGCGGGTTTGATTCCTGACTTTGTTATTTGTGATATTTAAAACTCCTTTGTGTGTCGTTTTCATCCGATAGGTTTTTGGTCTTTGGCTAAAGATTCAAACTCTTTGCGCTATTCCGGTAATAAATCCAGATATGTTCATTGAACCCACGTTATCTGAAGTTTTGAAAAAGAGATTCAAAGAATCGTATCATTCCTTCATACAGCGTTCGTGACAACGTTCAAACCACTTGACTGCTACTTAAGTGAGGAGTTAACACTTACAGGTTCGATTTTGAGCAGCGTATATTTTTATTTTAAGTTTGTAGGAAGCGGCTGCATACATTTTTAATGTCAAGATAAATGTGACCATCTCTTGACTTCTGTTGCGGAAGAAAACGTAAAAAAATAAATATTTTACAAGACGATTCATTTACGGAGAGATTCAACGCATTTGAATCTGGAATTGTTCATGATTTTCCAAACAACTACTTCAGCGTAAGGAGGACTGTCCACGCATAGTACCTCACAAGCTCACCAATGGTCAGATGAAGGGGGGAGTGGAATGGAATAATACCATGATATGATTGATAAATCAAAAGCCGGTTCTTTCCAGGGCATTTATGATATCCATAAAGCACAGGAATCACAAACTTGGATTTATCCATGTGGTCCCGAAGCAAATTACAGTCTACAGTAGATATTATATATAAAACGAAAAAACAGCTAAGAAAGTGGGACGGTCGAATACAATTATCGTCAAAGTGAATGAGACAATGAAAAGTTCTTATACTTGTACTTAAAGACGGGCTTACATTTTTATTGATATATTAATTTTACGGCTGTAACACGCTGTAATTTCAGCTTTCAACTAAATGTACTCGAGTAAGACTCAGTTAGCAAACTCATTACGAGCGGATGTAAGCAGTAAGCGGATAAGAGATAAGCCGAGATGAGGAAAAGCGAGACTTACTCGGAATACAATGTAAAGTAGTTTCCGTGCTTTGATTTTAAGTTTGATTAATTAATTAACGAAAACAGTAATACATGAGTACATATTACATTTTTTTTAATATTCATAAAGTAGACAAATAAAATGAACTATTAAATTTAAATAAAGCCTTACATTAAGCCTCACATACGACTTCATCTTAAACCACAATACGTTTAATTCATACATACTGGTAAAATAAACATATTATTGGACATTTTAATAGTTTTATTTACCGGTATTAAAAGTGTTATCCGTTTGTAAAATAAAATAGAACTCACTGGAGCTGATCGCAGATGTAAAATATTCCAATATTTACTTTACCTTTGATTATATAAACATAGAAATGCATTTCTATAGTAGACTTTTACTTCATCATGTTCAGAGTTTATATAAAGAGAAGTGGAGAGGTCCGAGATAATGTCACTTAGTGGGCGCGTCAACTTTGAAACAACAAAATCTTTACAAAAGCGTAACACTTGTTCTGGATATACATTTATCTATGTATATCCAGAAGCCATTTATATGAAAAATATTTCATTATTTTTAAATAGTTTTTTTGAATCTCTTTAATGATCTCAGTCTCAGCTGCAAAATTAACAATATTGGTATGGTATGGAGTGATAAGTTCAGGGGGGGGGGGGGGGGGGTAACACGTTGTAACTCTCAGTTAGAGCAACGAGGTTGATGTCAGAGTTCATTGAGACACTGATTGTTATTCTTATAGTATATAATAAATTATTCATTATCGTTTTTTGTCTGCATTGACTAAATTTAATGTCGTAAATGTAATATCAGAATAACTCTTAATAAGCCAGCATTGCGTTCTTTATTAATATACCTGTATTGTTAATTATTTTTCATTATTTATTAAAAATTTAAATAAGCTTAACATGGCTCTATATGTTTATAGATATTTTCAAACATTAATATAATAGAAGTTTCGTACAGAAAATTTCAGAATTTTATTCAAAATTGATAAATCGACCATTTTAAATTTGTAAAAAGTTTTAAATCAATTTTTTCTTTTTAGATTTCCTGTCATTGATGCTTGTCAAGAGCTTTTTTATTGCTCAATTCCCTCCCTGATGCAGTGTTTGTAGGCACATGGTCACTTATGGTTACAGTAGAACATATTCAACTTCGATTTAAACCATTTTCCAAAAGCAATCTTGTGAGATTGATTTTCCATTACATACAAAAGTAATAGTAAAAATTTCATTTCCTCAGTCGGTAAGCTTCATAAAGACATCTCTATTCTATAACGGCCGGAGTCTCCTCACAAATAATGTGTCCGCAATTTTTCTGTCTCCGTTCAATTCGAGTCTGCAGACGAATTTATATAAAAAAGACTACGCGAATCGAAGCTCTGTTCTATTGAATGAAAAAGGGATTTTTTTCTTTTAATATTGATCTACATTCTGATTTTTTTTAGTTCTTGACATCCTACAAAAGAAATAAACACACAATACCTCTCTAGAACAGCGCTTTGTCAGTAAAATAGTGCATTTGAGATATAACTTTTTTTTATATTGATTGATTTAACTGAATATGAAGCAAAAGTATTAGTTACTTTTATTTGTATAGTTCAGATTGATGAAATCTCATAATGAAATATCTTTGAATGTTGTGTAAGTTTGTGGTGTCATTTCAATATAATTCAATACTGTGAAATCAGAAACATTGGCTTATCAAATGCTAACTTAGTCGTGGCGAATAGCGACAAGGTATCTAAGTTTGAAGAACAACGAGACGGTATCCGCCATGTTGAATTTTTTTGTTTCTTTTCATAAGCAATTAAAATAAGCATTATTCGGTTACCATATGTTTGGGTATTACACAGGTATTGTAAATGTAAATATAGGTCTAGTTGTGAGTGACCCAGATTGCAAACCAAGGTTGTGAATTCATTTCCCTCAATGTGTCATTCAATAGATTGTTTAAAAAACAATCCAATCAGTTACATAAACAGACACACACAAAGATATATAAATTCTTGAGTTAAATAATTTATAAATCAGTATAACAATGGCACTTATTGTTTATAGCTCTTAACACATTGCTTTTAAGAACAGGTTTGAGTCTCATAAATATAAAGACGTTATAAATAATTCCTTCAATGACTTTCATCCATGCTATAGACAAATGCTCTTAGGCTAATAATTAAAGGATTTAAAACTGAAACTCATTAAAGTTGGTTTCAGTTTGAAGTAACAGTGTTTTCTTGGTTAGAGGAGAGATTTCTGCGCGTTGTTCTTTTTAGTTCATTAAAATATTTTGTTAAAATATCAAGCGTATGCACAAATGATACATCCAAAATGCAGCAAGAATTGTGACAATATAATACTGCGTTGTTGGACATAAAATTTGCGTTTCGGATACTTTTAAAAGCATTTTATAAAAATGAATTGTAACTCACTTTAAATATATGTATTTCAAAAGTATTAACCTTAATTTAAAAATAATATTACTTTCATTATTATAAAGTATATATTAAGTTCAATAAAAAGACCTATAACGAAAAGAAGTCGATTTAAAACCACGTTATTATATATAGATAAGGCCACAAACCAACAGATCCACTAGAGTCCAGACGATAAAGTCCTTACTTATTCGTCGCGTTGTAGGCATAAAGAAGTTTCACAAGGTTCTCTTGCCGAATTAAAGTTTAAAAAAAAACAAGGCAGTGAGAACAAAAGATATTTTTAACGTGTTAAGAATATCAAAACAATCAATAATATGAGTGTCGGTCTAAACGTAACGAATTTGATCCTACCAAATGATGGATTTCACAAAAACTTTATCCATCACTTTGTGATGTCATTTCATGTCATGTCACATCTATGATGAATATATATTCACCTACACGTATTTCCCACTATCCCACCTCAAGTCAATTATTTCGAAATTTGCTGAACCCGGGAAACCAATCTAAGTCGTGAACCGCTTCATGCCCCAACTCATGAATAAGAACCCTGAGGGTTCCAAAAGGTTTCATAACTAGTCAAAAAAAATCGAATATAATTAAAATGAACAGAGTCTGATAATTATATAGTACATCGTTATATTCTACAACACTTTAGATACAGTTTATTAATTATATATAACCACGTTACAAATTTTCTCATGGATATTTAAATTACAATATATTTAAAACAATCTGATTGATTGTTTTAAAGATATTATAATTTAAATCAATAAATTTAAATTGGTACTGTATGACTTCCATCCTTACTTAAATTATCTTGTTATGACAAAATCTAACTTACGTCCAATAGATACGGCTAATCTTAATGAAAATAACCAGCTAGATTTTAAACTTATTAATGACATGTATTAATACATGTATGATGCATGTGATTGATCTGTATGTATGTATGTCAATTAGTAATCCATTAGTAAATTATCAACTATTGGTTTCACTCAATATTTGCATAGTCTTTGTCCTCTGTTATCCATCATTAATGAAGCACGTAATGGGTTGTAAGTTAAATGACTTCATTCTGAATGAGGTTCTGACTACAGAGGTTTAAGTGCTATGTAAACGAGTTTTCAATAGAGCCAAATAGAAACTGCTGAATGGTTTAAACTACATTTACCTATAAATTACCAGACGAATATTATACGTAATATTATTAACAGAGAAAGTAAATTCAATTATTGAAGTACTAACTATATTTACACACAATTAGACAATTATTTAAATGTTAATTTAAATAATATAGTTACAGTTATTTATTTCATTCTAAAACAAAGGCAGCACACAGCATTCTTCGTCAGCCAGCTGATGTTGTAACAAAAAGGAAGAATGGTAAAACCTCTTCTGGATAAACCTCCATGCTTGTCTTAATTATCCTAAGTGATCATTTATTAATTAAAATTAAATCTTGCTAAGCCCTTGGTTGCGTGAACTTTACTAGCTACAATCTCTATAACAATAAATATCTCATCCAAGATTAATACAAACCTATTCTTACTTTAAACCGACAATGTATATTCTAGCATCAAAATCTGATATTTCCAGTGATTTAATTTCAGCCAGTAACAATAACTCCTAATTTCTAATATTAGCTCCTAATTCGTATCTGGAGATATAACTCTCCTTCAGCTATTGTCTGCTGATAAGTCGCCCTTCGTTCATATCGATCTCTAGATATTGCGTCACAGGTTTCAAGATAAAATGAAATGGTGAAGGGTAATGTTTGAAACTTTATAGAGTTATTTTACGTAAATTTTATATTAAAAAAAAATTATGAAAACTGACTACAATGTGCAAAATCAATAACAATATTTTTACGAAAATGGATATTAGTATACAGTATAGAATTTAAAATAATTGCCTAATAACACTTATGGCGGTATAACAAACATTGAACAATACGGTATGAATAAATATGAAAGAATACACAAAGAATTCAAACATTAATAGTACGTATTGTACGATATTTACCACTGAAAACGAATTCTCTTTTTGCTAATAGACTATTCTCTGAAATATTATTTTAAGTAATAACAATATTGTTTCCATAGGCTCTTGAATTAAACACAAAATGCATATAAAGAAGCTTTTAAATGTAAATGCAGGGATATTTATTTTACTTCAGTCACGTCGCCATTAAGTAGAGGTATTTCAGCAGCAATTTATTTGAAAACTTAGCAATGTTATTTCACATGCAGTATATTTTAAATGTATAAGGAATTTAAGGCTAACATTAAACATATTCCTGCTTTATTCAACGCTTATTTAGACTATATAACCTTACATGAACAATAAAACCACATTTCTTTTAACCAAGTTCCATTTGGCCAGTTAATATTAAAGAGAGTTACATTAAAAAAGCTTTCTATAAGACAGATCCATATGCGATTTAGATTTTTTGTTCATATTTTATATTAATTTTCATATATATATTTATAACTTTTTGTGTTTTCAAATATGTATTTTTTTGTTTGTTTTTTTTTACACTTTATTTACTTCCTTTAAGTAACAATCCTTAAATGCATATTTCTGTACGAAATAGTTCTGATATTACATATACCAAATGTCAACGGGTCAGTTATTATATATTACTTATTAATAATAAATGTCCATTATTAAACTAACTAAGATTTCTATTATTTTAATTCGTTCAAATTTTTCCATTTTACCAAAAACATACTCATACAACATTAGTCTATGCAAAGAAATACAAACTCATCGTTTTAACGAGCACTTAAAATTGTATAAACATGAATAGAATGATATACATGAATAGAATAGAAGAATGAGTCTCAAAAAAAAAATTACCAGAGCTTTGCAGTACAATACAAGATAAGTTACTAAGTCTAGTTTTGTCACATCTACATATTCTCATAAAAAGATATCGTCAATTCAACTTAAAATACAGGCAACATTTCAGTAACTTATCTGAGAAAAACATTCCACGTAATATTAATAGTACGAACCATGAAGGTCACATATGCTCTCAACTAATAAATTGTAAAAGATACGTAGCTTATAACACAGGCAAATGGAGTTCATTTATTTCTCTCTGAAACATAAATAATGTTACGGATTGCAAAAAGAATTTGCCTTCACGTGGTTTGAATTTCAATAACACCGTCCTCGTTGGTAGGAGTCATGGATAATGGAACAAATGTAAGACTCTGGTTACAAGAATATGACTTGACTTAATTTGTGTATTTAATTACAATATATATAATTAAGTCCATAATGATATATAAAAAATATTTTTATATGGATTATTTTGATTCTTTTTACGATATTTTTATATGGATTATTTTGATACTTTTTATGCATTCACATATTATGTATTATGATACATTTTTTAATGGAAATAAAGAGGCTATAATATAATAATATAAACAATAATATATTATTAAGGTTATTTAAAAACCTATTGGGATCAATGAAATGGATTGCCTTTATTATGCAAAATAGTAATACTATACTTTCAAGCCCCTTCGTGTTTCAGGCAAACTGATTTGTAACTTGTTTTCTTAAATAGTCTGCGCTGTAGAGATGAAACGGTTTGCATTAGTGACCGTACATAAATACAACTTTATATTTAAATGTTTGATAATTTTACATCATTATCAATTTATTTGTTTGATAATTTAGTATTGTGATAATGCAATTTAGGAAAATAAATAAATTAGACAAACAATTTCTTATTCAAGGTAACACCCGCTATACACTGATCTCATTATAAATCTGATGACTTATAAAATACCTCATTTAAAGTAAACATAAGCGTAAAATTTGAATAAAAATGTTTACTTACTCTACACGAAATTAGAAGTTATAATAAAAATATATTCTACGTTTTGGGAAATGTATTAAAACATAATTTAGAGTGGTTTCAGTAAGCGGATTAAAATATAATTTTAAACACATTTTTATTGCTATTATGAATATAAAGTTGGTAAAATACGTAATTATGTAATTTGTGGTGTAAAAGAAAATTGTATAAAACTCTTTGAAAATGAAAGCAATGTCAGTTTTGCAAAGACTTAGAATTAAAAACTCTTCTCTCTCTACCTTTCTCTCTTCAATTTGATTACTTAATATAATAGGGGACATTTTGAGATGTGTATGTCGTTTGTTATTTATTTTAATAAATTCTACTTATTCATCGAGAAGAGTTGATATACAAAAAAGCATTCAAAGTTGATATACAAAAAAGCATTCAGAGTTGTTATACAAAAAAGCATTCAGAGTTGATATACAAAAAAGCATTCAGAGTTGATATACAAAAAAGCATTAATTACGCCGCAATATATAAATAGCGGCGTAATCCTTCAATGTTACGCTCAAACTTAAGTTAGAGTTTTATATCAGAAAGGTAAGACCTCTAACAGTTTGTATGAAGTCAGTGATCCAAGTCACTGGGAGTTATATTAAAAGTTGTTTAAGTTCCTCTTACAACGTTGAGGTTACATACATGTAAAATAACTTTCCTTTGTTATAGAAAACATTTTTTAAAACTAAAATTCGTTTCGATTATATAAAAAAATGGTTAATTAATTACGAATAAAGTTAGATCGTTCTAGACCAAATAAAAACCAATATACAAAATCAAACATACTAACCGACCTAACCTTTCCAAACCTTTATCTGTTCTATAATTTGTTACAGACAACAAAAGCCTTTTCTTACGTAAGGTTGCGTGGAGAGATCCTGGCTGCTTCGATCAATTTTTCGACCCTAACTAAAGCCCGCTCCAGACTATTATTATTTAGGAGTATTAAAATGACCTCATCACGCACCGAGGCCATGACCATACCAAGATAAAAAACAATTTAATATAGAATCACATGTTACAGAAACAGAATGCTGCATCTCAATACTGTATTTGATGATTTTGAAGGTACGATACAAACAGCGTCCCAGCGTAAAGCGTTTTTTTGTAATTTGTAATTAAAGGAATACAAGACGCTACTGGTTTTATGAAAATTTTGATTATTAATTTTAATGTGTTTTGCTTGAATTTGTAACTATTATTTAGTATAACCAAATAGTTTATCGTTAATTTACTACATACTAACTTTAATATATATATATATATATGAAAATTTAATAAACATATTTAGGATAAACAATCATATCATTGAATTGTAAACGATTGAAGATTGAATTATCAGTTGGTTTTATTAAAAATAAGCGTCTATTTTTTAAGTGTTTTTTCATAGAAATTTAATTGTTACGTATTTCTCTCAGAAATAATTATTTTAAATCATATTTCTATAATGTGAAAACAATTCAATTCTAAATGGTGATTAATATTTTCTTCTTTATTATCTTTCTTTTTAGTATTTGTTTTTTCATTCCAAACAAATACAGAAATATTTTTATTTCTACATGTTTTGCATACAAATAATTTTCAACTTTTCACACGTATTTTTATATATCTTGTAAAATGTGGATATTCTCTTAATATATTATTTTTTCTTGACTCAGCTCAAATTGTCCCTAGAACTGTATTCACACATGTAAGGGAAATAAAATCAGAATAAAGTCCATTCAAGTTCGTGAAGTTTCTGTGCCTGTTAGTAATGGCCGCCCTTTAACAGACTATTTACGACTTTTCGAGCTTTCGACTATTGTTTTAACTGTTTAAGAAATTACATTTCAATATGTATTTCAAAGTAAAGTGAAACTTTGGTAAAAATGAATCATTTTACTCTTCTCTTCAGGAAATGTAGTTTACTCATCCGTGATTATTTTCTATGATCTAATATTTAAACAATATATATATATATCTATCGTTCAGGCCAATATCCTTCGAGAGCATTCTTTCGTCCAGCTATTAAAAAGAGCCAGTATTGAGTTTCTGGCCAGCTCTTCTCAGCAGAGCAGCATTCTGAGCTGGTGGTAGCTTATCACGGACTGACTATACTGACATTTTTATAATGTAATAATTGACGATTCAAAAGTGCATGTAAATGTATACTTGAATAAAGTTAACTTGAATATGAATTAATTGTTGCTAATATACTAGAGATATATATTTTTTATCGTTTATGACGATACCTCTATAATATTGATAATATTCGTTAATATATAGTATGGATCAATATCAATAGGGAATCGTTTTGGAAATCTGTCTTTACACAATAAAGTACAATATAAGCAATTTAGATAAATTCAAAAGCGACACGGTAAGTTCAGAGTTTAGTGTGTTCCTTCATAACTTATAACAAGCACGAATGATGAAGACCAGCATGAAGCCTCTGAAGCCTCTGAAGATGGCACTATATCTTTCCACCACACCACTAAGCATCGACCTCATGAGTTGGAACTCCGAGTGGTTTGGTCACTAGTCAGGCGAATTCCAATACAACTAGAATGAATACAGTCGGGTAAATATATATTCCTAAACAGTTTTTTGATCAGAAGTTAATTTGAAGGTCATTCATATGATATTAACGCTTAAGTTACGTAAAGGCAGTAATAGTTTAGCCTCAGAGGTGTGTAGTTGTTTTCAATCACACAAATTTAGTTAGATTATTTATGAAGGCCTCATTTCGATAAATATGGTCTCAAGATAGGCCCTCCTTCATTTAACACTTTCATTTGAAATACACAAGTGATCACTAGTGATGATTCAAAGTGGAAAAGATATAAATAAATAAATATTTCCCATAATTTAGGAAGTTCATTTTATGTGTTGTTGAAAACAATCCTTTACTATATTAAGATATTTATTATACATACGTCGTAACAGAAAACAAATAATCAAAATTACATATTTAATGAATAAAATTGCGATACAGAAAAGTTTATCATAGTACGTAGAATCGATTTGTGGAATCAACAATAAACAGTTCTTAATAGACAATGTTGGTTTTTTTTTTGTTAAAATTAACTCGCCTAATGTTTACCTCGTCTGTGTTATTGGAAAAAACATTGGTATATTATTATGTATTAATTAATTGTTATATCTAATTAATTATGAATAAATAATTTATAATATCTTAATTACGGAACAATAATTCACAAATTTGTAAATTACTTTTATTATATGATAGATTTACATTAAAAAAGCAATAATTCTTTTTTTTTAAACTAAGAATATTTACTCTAAGACTTTCCAAGTGCATAACACGGAGGCGTTCAGTCCATTGTCGTTCGTACCAGGTCCGTACGTTTGAAATTCTAATTTCTCTTTGACCTCGTTCTATTTGAGATGCAAATAGTTGACTTCTCTTGAGATAAAGCACATTTTATCATATAACTTTAAATTATATATTTTAGAATGGACCATATTCATTTCATTATTAACCATAATGCATACAACTTATATATATATATTATAAGTTTAATTATGAGTCTCTTTTAATGAATATGGCTCACCATGATATAATATTATTAATTCATTTTCATTGCTAATTACTTTACATCTCATTAAGTTTAATTTATAAGAAAAACGACTGCCAAACTAGAGAGCTATCTCTGTGCGGTGGTGGGGAAAGGGGGTGGGGGGGAGGGAGTTCACAAGCATAGAAATTACAAACACAAAATACACCCAGGCAGTTCAATCATCTTTGGTGAGAGCCAAGACCTTGGCCTCAGCAGTCAGGGTCACCTTGCTAAGCCAACAGGATAACAGAGCATTAACACAAAAGAAAAATACGACTGTGCCTTATATCCTCTTAAAGTTTGCTTTCATAGTTTGTGTACGTCATTAGATGTGGAAGTCTTGGAGGCTGCTTACAAACGGTATGGCCGAATTAACTGAGCTAACCGACATATTTTTAAAACCAACACAAGAATGGCGACCGACAGATGTCGTTGGCTGCAGCCGGTCAAAAGACAGTTGGAATCCATCCAAGAGTTCAGTGATAACAGCCAACTTGGAATCTAACGATGATCAAAAATGGAGACAAGATTCTAAAAAAAGAGTCTGTGCTATATTGAATTGATAGGTGTGTACTCAACTGTGACTCTTGATAATTTGATATTCTATGGATTTATATTTTTCATAACTAATAAACCATTACAGGCAAATAGCATCGCGTCCTACTGAAGTATTTTTAATTATCGAAGTTATAAATATCGAATTATTTCGAACGTTCGATTAAATCTAAGCCAAAGTACTTCAAGTTCTTTGAGTTTTCATACTGAGCTCATTAACTTTTATGCACCAGTAGTTCTCAAAGAAATCTTCAAAATGTTCATATACTCAAATAAATCAAGACTTTACTCTATAACTTTTTAACTGCCTACAATCTTGATAGCTGTTTAATATGTAAATTAACAATAATTACATTTTGACCGATATTCGAGTGTCTATAATATATAATTTTTTAAATATATAGATATTTGATAACCATGATGTTTTCGATAAAAACTTATCGATTTTAAATAAAAGTAGTCTTTAACTAAAATTGTAATACACGTATATTATACTCTTTAATGTATAACGAGGCACAAATTTCTCGAGTCTGATTAATATTTGACACAAAAAACATTAGATTTGGACTTGTCAAGAATATTCAAACGTTTAAAAAAACGATAGCCGTGTTTTTATTTAGAATAAATAAAACTTTTATTTAAATAACTTTTATTTTTAAAAACCAATTAAGAATTGATCTTTAATCCTATTGAAGATGTAAATTCCATCAAACCGATAACCGACCTTTGACATTTGTTCACGACAAAGAATACAAATATTTTTGTTTTCTTTGTCAGGATCTAAATTTAAAATAATCTAAAATATTTAATAAATAAATAACAATACATTACACATCTTTTTTATGACTGGGAATTTAGTAATTAAGTTGACATATAAAAAAAAAAAACAAAAAAATTAAAAAAAAATATTTCTTGAATTCAAAATATTATAATTGGCATTATGGTTGAAAAGCGGAACAGCAAAAGTTGAGCTGATATTTGCATTTCAATAGCAGCGAATGAGCGACTTCTCTCAAGTAATTTTGTTTGGCAATCCGTATAACCCTTGGCAAATTACACACTTAATAATTTGTTTCTTTAACGAAACTGCTTGCTGTTTGACTTTTTGAAGTTAAGTCATTTACATGTTATACACCATTAGGATGAAAGTCGATGTCTCTGGATTTATTTTCATTGTTCCATTCAGCCGTCACTGATATGACAGGACTGGTGATCATTAAAACAGTAGAAAAAGATAATTTAAATCAGTTAATAAAAAAAAATATAAATAGTATTTATTTTTATATTTAAACTTTCGTGAATCATGACTATTATATTTATATTTACCCGGCTGTATTCACGTAGAAATTAAATCGGAATGTGCCCGACTAGTTTCGAACCCGTTCGGGGTCCTTAATCATGAGCTCTGAGCGCAGAGTTCTCGCCGCGAGTCCGCCACGCTCAGAGCTCATGATTAAGGACCCCGAACGGGTTCGAAACTAGTCGGGCACATTCCGATTTAATTTCTACGTGAATACAGCCGGGTAAATATAAATATAATAGTATTTATTCTTATATTAACATATATCTACCACTCGGCTACCTGAAAAAACTGTAATGATTTTGTATTACTAAAAATCTTCATATGTTTTTCAGTGGCAAAGGGCTGGCTATATTTTGCCGAACCTACAACCGAAGTAAACAAAGGTTATGTGAATTGGGGAAAATCACCACAACACAAATTTCACACACAAATTTCATAAAATATTTAATTTACAAAATAAATCAATATATTATAAAGAAATACAAGAACACATGAAACGTATATTGTACATGGAGAATCATGGAGTATAATGACGTACTCTTAATGAAATTACACTTATCATTGAAATACAAATTTAAATGTAATTTCTTAAACAGTTAAAACAACAGTCGAAAGCTCGAAAAGTCGTAAATAGTCTGTTAAAGGGCGGCCATTACTAACAGGCACAGAAACTTCACGAACTTGAATGGACTTTATTCTGATTTTATTTCCCTTACATGTGTGAATACAGTCCTAAGGAAAATTTGAGCTGAGCCAAAATATATATATATATATATATATATATATATATTAAGACAATATCCATTGTAAGAAACTTAGGTATATACTTGTATTGTATAAGTATTCATATTATTTAATCTGCATTTGTTAATAAATTTATTGCTAATGGATTTTATTACTACACTAAATGCAACAACAAAGACAAAAAAATAAATTCAGAATACAATATCAGTTTATTATTTTTTTAAAAATAGTTTTTATCTTAAATTAGACCGTCTATGACTACAAAAATATATTCCTATTTTTATAAATGATTAAATTACACTAGGTTGAAATTTATACAGTCTCGGTATAGTAAGTCGTTTTTCCTTTCATCTCGTGGGCCGTCACAGTGGGCTTTATATATATATATAATAATGAGTTAAACATACTTATTTATTATTTAAAAACTATTTTTTTATTGGATATATTAATCTATTTTTTTGAACAGAAATACTTAGAGAGCATAAAATATAATTTATAGATTATCTAATATTTTAGCTTTCTTGCCGTCCAAAATATACTTTTTTAATGACGAAAGTATTGTCAAGTTATTAAATTCATAAACTGTAGCGGCGTGTACTATTTATATTATTTTGGTGTCTGATTTTAGGGTGGTTCTGCTGATATAAATATCGTTTTCGTTTTACAAGAGAGAGCTATTCAATTAGTACGTTTATTCCTCAATATTATACACGATACAATAAAAGATGGTCACGGTTGCTTATCTGTTGTCCGTATATATTCCAGCCCGTGGTCACTACATTATTGAAACAAGTAAAGTGGTTAGTCAAGTCAATAAACAAGTCAAGATTATTGTACTAAGTCAACTGGTCAGTCAAGTCAACAAATAAGTCAAAATTATTGAAACAAGTCAAGTGGTCAGTCAAGTCAACAAACAAGTCAAAATTATTGAAACAAGTCAAGTGGTCAGTCAAGTCAACAAATAAGTCAAAATTATTGAAACAAGTCAAGTGGTCAGTCAAGTCAACAAACAAGTCAAAATTATTGAAACAAGTCAAGTGGTCAGTCAAGTCAACAAACAAGTCAAAATTATTGAAACAAGTCAAGTGGTCAGTCAAGTCAACAAACAAGTCAAAATTATTGAAACAAGTCAAGTGGTCAGTCAAGTCAACAAACAAGTCAAAATTATTGAAACAAGTCAAGTGGTCAGTCAAGTCAACAAACAAGTCAAAATTATTGAAACAAGTCAAGTGGTCAGTCAAGTCAACAAACAAGTCAAAATTATTGAAACAAGTCAAGTGGTCAGTCAAGTCAACAAACAAGTCAAAATTATTGAAACAAGTCAAGTGGTCAGTCAAGTCAACAAACAAGTCAAAATTATTGAAACAAGTCAAGTGGTCAGTCAAGTCAACAAACAAGTCAAAATTATTGAAACAAGTCTATAGTAATCGTATATTAAATGCAATAAGATATTCATCCTATAAACGTATTTTTATGCTTAAGTGTAAAAATTGGGTGTTTTGAAATGACATTTGATTTTGGTTCTAATAATTTCGCAAAGCTTAGTACTTTTCAATAGAATACACATTTACTACAAAGTATGTATTAGATATTCTTGTGTGGTTATTTTTAATTTGCATTTTATGTTTGTTATTTGAGTTTATTTATTTATTCATTTTAATATCAAGTGCCTCGGGTACTTATGTTTATTCAGTTTACTTTTTTCTTTCTGAGTACTAAAGTGTGTAATTTTAATAATCTTTTATACATATCTTCTACCGTTTTACAAAACAAAGTAAAATATTTAATACGATTACGTATTAAATAATAATAAATGTATTAACATTTCAGTCGTAAGTTACAAACGCTCGAGCTAAAATCCATCAATTTCCTTAACTTTAATTAGAATTTTGGGTACAATCGTAATCACAAAGCTACAAAACTGCTTTTACTTTGAGAAAACGTCATTATTATACTAATAGTATTTTTGTGCCAAATGCTACAGGTATCTTATCGTAATTTTTATTATTTGATGATCATTTACTTTACCAAGAGCGTTCAAAATAGAAGAACGTAAAAATATTCAAACAGACAAGAGGTAATGCTTTAGTTGTCTTTACGACTCTACTTAAATGAAATTTTTTTAGTTATATACTTTATTATAGACAGCTATTACTTTACGTAAAGATTTTACAGTAACAAATGTTTCATATTTATCTTTATTAAACTCAACAATATTTTCTACAATGCGCAAATTTACAAGTAAAGTAAACAAACACTTAATTCTATCTTACGTATTATTTATTATTTATATTTTATCTTTAATTTAGAATATCTAGACGTATTTTAGATATAAGGATGTGTCTTACTAAGCCAACACAATGATCTCGTGATTACAAACAGTTAATACAATAATACTTCGTTGAACAGACAGGTTCTGTGTACTCAGGGTGTGAATGGGAATAGATGATGCGTTCATTACTTCAATAAATGTAAATACACTCCCTAAGGAATATATCTACTGTTTAATTATTGAGAGTATATTTTTTGTTACACACGCATTTTTATAAAAGGAAAATTTTTGTTCTATTTTTCCAACAAAACTTGTAATTTGTTATGGGACTAATTTTATTTATTTATTTTCCTTTATATACTGAAATACTGGCAAATTATGATAAAAAAATAGTCCGACTAGGAAATTTTAATATTAACCTATTTATTTATTAGTCAGAAAAACCCTGAAATGTTAAATGAAGTAGTTTTATTATTTGTTAATTATAAAACATTTATTAAAGGTATTAATAATATACTTGAATTTTACAATCGGGGCTTTTGTTTATAATGCAACGTACAACCCATATTAGAATTATAAATATATTGAAAATATCAGTAAAATAATCAGCAGTCTTTTTTGGACTGTATTCTATTTCATTACGAAATTACAACTCAAATGTCAAATGATTGATGACGGTCAACAAATATTTGAATATTTGCAAAGTGGAGTTAATTTGTCACCACAATTAATCTACTATTGGTTTGATTAATTATTAAATGGAGAATTAGCCATTATTAATTACATTGGGATCAAAATATTTTTTGCAGTAGATAAAATTCTATCGTATAATCAATCAATCAAGCAACAGAAATTTAGAAGCAGCATCGGTTGATATTCGAAAGAAATTGTTAATTTACCACAATTTAAATAGCCTTCAATTAATTGTTTATTTAAAACTCTAAAGCACTCTAAATTATATTATTCATTATATACATACGAACGATTATTACGAAATATATATTTTTTATTTTATTAGAAATTGTTATTGTACCACAATTTCGTATTTTTCGCAATATTCTATACATAAGTGCTATGCATGAAAAATATGAGTTGGGTCTAGTTTTCAATAACATATATTAAGATGGTTTTATATGAAAGTTTTAAACACAGTCAACACGAATACATTACTAACTTTACGTTTTTACATATAAATTCAAAAATATAAAAGTATTCTTCATAAATATGATAGCCCCACGACAGCTCTCAGACTACATATACGTTACGTCGGTAAGATTTTCTACAAACAACTCTTTTACTCCTCGCTGCAGCTCCGACGCCATATTTATATTCAATTACACACAAATATGACAAAAACACTTTATGCAACTCATTCCATGTGTAAAAAGCATATGAAATCTATTTCAGGCTGAATACAAGTTGGATGCTTGTAAAATATTTGTTAAATATTAGTCTCCTAAAACACAGACAAGATAGAGTCGTAGGTTGTGACGAAATCTTACGTTTTTCTTGTTCTTTATTTCATATATTTCAAGATTTTAAAGTTTTTTATTTGCCATATGTGATACAATATAATAATGACAGGTAAGTAAAAGTAACTATTTCAATTAAACTTAGGCTTTCATAATAAAAGCTTTGCTGGGAAAGTCTATGCACAATTTATTTATTTTTTTCTCTGGAATGTTTTTTGTCTGTCCTTTTTAATTTCCAAGTCTTTAATTTATATTATATCCTGTACGCCAATTGCTAACAACACTTTATTGGTCGAAAATAAAAACCAAAGGCAATATCACAATAATAAGTTTGTTCGAGCTTCGTCCAGGGACAAGTAATTTCACTAAATCTGTCCAACCCAACGTATCTGGTCGAGATTGTTAAATTAGGTACAATGCTTGAAACATTTAAGTGATGTATAAGAAGAGTTATTTTGGGCCACTAATAAAGAAATTAGATATTATATGAATGTAAATTTAAAAAATAATTTCCCATTTTTCAAAATTGATATCCATACCACTTGATTTTATATAATGTAATACATTTGTTTATATATGAAAATAAATTAACGAAATGATATGACATCAATAACAAAAAATATAGTGAAACGTTGCAACTTTAAAACTGATAAAATATAATTATTTATCTGAAATTGCAATATATATTACTTTATTTCGAACTCTATAAAAAACCGTTTGAACTTTCAAAAACAATAATTTTTTGTTCATTCACATTTGTTCACTCGCCTGAGTTTGTTTTACAAAATATTAAATTCTCCGTTAAACAATGTTACCTGGTGTCTCCCAATGGCTCTCTATCGCTAAAGTTTCAAGTTCTTTACGCTGTTTCAGTTTCCTGATATGTTCATTGAAATTTTCAGTCCACGAAATATCGTTAGCATAAAAATTGTAGAGTTGTAGATTAATATGGAAAACCTTTACTCACACAATTTAATTGAAGAATTGGTACCAATACGTTTGGTCTTAAATAGCACATGGTTTAAACCTTTATTGTTATTTACTAAAGCAAAATAATATATCTTTAATAATATTATCGTTGATACACACGATATAGAAAGAAACAAATTTCGGATCTGGTTCGACAAAACCAATATATGTGCTTTAAAAATATTTTTTATAGCATTGAAATTTATTTTTATATTCCCTGTTATGGATTGTTATATTATTCAATATAAAATAAAAAACATGTTTTACTATTCATCCTGATACATATTTATACTTTAACTAAGGATTGAAAAGAATTTTAAGAAAAAAACTACCACGAGCCTCAAAATAAATATTTAAAATGATTTTAAGTTGGATGATATATCAAGTTAGTAAAAATTAACTTTTACGACTTTCTGTCACCGCGCCAGTGCTCTATGAATTAAGATTTTCATCTCAAGTGAAGTCAAACCAAGAAGAAATTTACATTGTATTTGGAGAACGAGAGCTCCGAGAGAAAACGAACTAACTGCATAATATGTATTGCTAGAGACTTATTACTACTTGAACTGATAAGACTTTAATTAATTTAGTGATACCTGTTGCGTACGTTTGGCAATCTTTTCTGATTTGAATTTTAATCTTATATGACGATTTCTTAAGAATATATCAGTATATTTAAATGGGAAGGCTTTAAGTGTTTAAATGGAACCTATCCATGTTTATTTAATTTATTTATTATATTTTTATAGACGAAAAAATACATTGGATGGACTTAACGCTACAGAGCTTTTTCTACTAGTCAACCCGAAAAAAAAATAAACAGAAAAATGGCAGTATAAATAATTAACTTAAAATATTACAAAATTATAAGACGTAAGATAAACACAATTATAAATCCATTATATTTATTAATGTAGAGATATATACTTACATTAATAAATACAATAGTTATTTATATATATATATAAATTCGAATACTAAAATAAGTGAATACAAACAATGAATGAAATATACAATTAATTAATAATTTATTAATTTTATATTTTTCATTAATTAATTAATTATATAATAATAATTTGTTAAATAATAAGCGTATATTTTATGTTTAAGAAGTTTTTTGATGCGATACTGAACCTTTGGACCCTGTGAAAGGGTTTTTATTTAATATAAGACCTCTAGAAGTTACCTTATTATTTAACCCTGTCAGCAAACGAAACGGCACATGAAAAGTGGTAAGTACGCAATCGAGTAACTTGATTTATTTATTCTATATATAATATATTCTATAAATAAAATACTTTATATATAATTAAATCTGTAACTAAAGAAACAAATTGGAAAAGGATATTTATAATATTCCTATCGAGCGGTGAATAAAAGGTATTGGTAAGGTTTGTGAGTTAGAAAGATTTTACTTTTAAAATGTTCCTTAATATATGACTGTTTGTTTGTCTGTTAAATTGTAATCCAATATCAAATTATCCACTAGTTGGTTTCACTAAATATTTGCATAGACTTTACTTGTAATACAAATGCACGATGGTTTGTTAGCTAAATATGCATTCTGAATAGCAGAGGTTTATGTGCAAAGTAAACAGAATTTCGATAGAGCCAAGCAGAAACTGCTGAATGATTTGAACATTTCCATTCATCTACCAGCTCAGCTATTTGTACGTAATTAATGACGAATTATGAATTATTTATTCACGATTTATATATTATATTATTAGACAGTGCTGTTACAATAGATTAGCATTTTGTTATTTAATATTATTATATATTTTGTTATTTAATATATAACTTCAATGATCCTTATAATAATATTGTCATACAAAATTATATTTTATGTTTTTTGTTATTACAAAAAAAATTGCCTTATGCAGTGATTAATTGTATCTAGAAACGTGATTATATTTATTTAATTAATTCTTTATCTATATAAAAATTAATGCACAAAAGGCGAGCTTAATGCGACAAACACATTCTCTACCAGCCAACCTTAGGGTCCATGAGAAAGCTTTGATAGGTGTGCAAACAGTAAAAAAACAAAATATAAAACAGAAAAACACAAGAATTACACAATTTTAAAACACAAAAAAAAAGCTACAAAAATATACTAACCTATAATAAAATATAAAATTCAAACATTATGGATGGTATTTCGATAATGTACAAATAATATAAAATGTAAGTTATTTTAAGCCAGATAAAGCTTCAAAGTCGTATCTGGATCTTTCTCCATCAACTATAGTATGATAAGTTTATTCAGGTCGACCTTTACAAGTTTAAAGATGTGGTTAAGGTTTAAACGGAATGACAGTATTTGAAGTTTCTTTTTTCATTTATTGAATGTTTTATATATTACAAACAGAAAAAAAGAAAATTTATTTATATTGTATAAGAATCGTGAAATAAATAGACAGTCAGGCAATAGACAGATCAGATAGAAACCAATAATAATCAGTTAGTAGGATACAATGTAAGGTCTAGTTATATTTTAAAAGCAATAAGAGTTTCACCTCAAATGAAGTCAAAAATTCATATGAGAATGAGAATGGAGCCATGGAGAAATAATTGTTTTATTCAATAATCTATTGTTCTCTAGCCTGTCTGGTGTTGACTGGAAACCGCCACTCAATGGTATTTAGTTAATTTTTAACTCTAATTTATATACCAAAAAGTCGATAATCTATAAATAATGTAAGATAATATATAAA
Source organism: Dircenna loreta (assembly GCA_963555665.1). Classification (NCBI taxonomy): domain Eukaryota; kingdom Metazoa; phylum Arthropoda; class Insecta; order Lepidoptera; family Nymphalidae; genus Dircenna; species Dircenna loreta. Next base: position 19,042,740 of record OY743092.1, read on the forward strand.
AAAATATTCCGCGACAAATGACAACTCTACATAAGAATAATATATAAATTCAAACGGCTTTAGGCTTTAGTGTTTCTTTTTATATTATAATTTGTGTCAGATATCGTGGTTTAAATAAGGAAAAAATATCTAAACTGGCCCCAAAACAGCAAAAGGGCTTTACTCAAGTCGAAATTTTATTAACTAAAATAAAATCCAAAATAATTTGTATGAAAATGACTAATCCATGTTCTTGAAATATAGTCTATGTTATTTACGTACCCGTTAAGATCCTAAATTCAACTAAACTACATATTTTAACTACTTCGCGATTTGTTTTTGAGAACATATTATAAACTAAGTCTTTTAGTAAGTCAGCTAACTATTACCCAATTGTTGAATTTTGAAATCCCATGAATTAATTCATGACAAAAATTAAAAAGAAATATTGAAATTGGTAAAAACGGATTCATCATCCATAAATAAAATTCATATAAAAATAATCCAACCAAAATTATCGATTATTTAATGAGGATATCCATATAACTTCTTTACTGTATATAAAGGAAATTTCATACAACTCATATAGATGCTGATTCGGCATTTTTTTTAAAAACCTAAAACCTCCAGAGTAATCATATTTATACGTGCTAAATCTCGTCACAGTGCGCCGAGTCGTAGTACCCTCTCTATTTCGCAAAATAAAATAGGACGCAAAATTATACTCGATTAGAAATTGATACGTGGTTTCATTTTAATATCACGATAACTTAAAGGGATTTGGGAGCTACGTGATACTACGTGACGCGGTTTTTCCACAATATAAAAATAAAATATAACACGCTACCCGGTCACTGACAAATTTGATAAAGAATTTTAAAATATTTATGAAATTCGCCTGATACCATTTATATTTTACTATTTGTAATTTTTCCAATATTTTTATGGGTAAGATATTTTAACTGTAAATTCTAATAACAATTTTTTTTTTTGGGTTAGGTTAATTTAAAGAACAAGGCTTACTACGACAAAGATTAACTCATTACTTATAGTAAGTCTGTTAACGTTTAATAAAATGATGTAATAAAACTACGAACTATCCACGTTGAGCAAACTTTTGCGGAATAAACTTTTGTCACATCGTGCCTCAAGCCCCCTGACGTATTATGGTTATCTCATTAAGCCGTACTAAATCTTTCATCGTATGCCAAGAAAGTTATGATATAACTGGTAAATATATATATTTAATACACATCATAGATAATAAAAGTTAAGATGCAAATTATCTGTAAAAACGTCTCAAGATTACTTATGTTAATGGAGTGCGCTATATTACGTAATAAAGTCATCTACGTATTTAGATACGATACTAATACATTCAGAGAGGCATTATATTTGTGTTTTCAATTGCTTGAATGTGTCTTCATCATGTCCCTTGTAGTCCATTATTTAATATACGATGAGTTTTCAACAATACTACGTGTCGTAGTATTACGTTAGTTGCTCATTTCAATGCAATAAACGTAAATGTATTGCGATAATTTATAGTTGAAATTTGGTTTTGTCTTTCAAACTATCAAAACCTTCAACTAATAATTTTATCGTGCTGGTTGAACATAGAGTAAATATATGTATTAAATTACACAATTCTTTAGCGACACTTAACATAATCAATTTGTGATAAAATAGTTACAAATAAACAATTCTTGATAGAAAAATTAGTTTTTCAAAAAACAAAATGCGGTTGTGGGTTCTGAACGTTTTTACAATACTGAAGCAGTGTTCAAAACAAGGGTCCAAAATAATAAATATACACGTATCTCTGCAGCTCGAGAACTCCACACAAGAAAAATAGAACAAGCAAAGATCAAGAATCCGAATACCTAGAACCGTTACGAGATTTTGAAATTATAGTTTAATGAAAAAGCAAAGTTGTAGGTAAATAAGATGTTTTTCTAGAACTAGTTGGCACTGTCAAGCAGAATTTTAATTTTTTTTAAAACAATAATTTATATTGTTTAATAAGATGCCTAGTAATTACTGTGAAAAAATCTGTATTTTCCTCGGTGATTCCGTAGAAATTACAGATTTTTATACATTGGGTAAAGTTACAATAACCTTTACATTCAATTAAACAGCATTTGTTGTTTTCCCTCAGGCCAGGTCGCGTTTGTGACTCTCGTAGCTTTAATTTTAAGTTGAGGAGTGTCCTTACAGAACGGTATAAGTATGGTATCAAAATAGGCTCGTGACACCGCCATTTGACGTACGCAAGTGACCACTGGTAACGATTCAAAAGCATTTTTTAAATAAATGTAAAATGAAAAATACCGAAAAAATCCGATACAGGCAGGGATTCGCACCGGCGACATGTAGAAAACTGTCCCGTCGCTCTAACAATTGCGCTGGCGTGTCGCTACCGTGATGAATTTAGCATTCTATACATATTCTTCCTTATGGGGGTGGTGGCGTGGTGTATTTCTAAATATACTGTCCCTTTTCTTGGCTCACTTGAAATTTTCTTAAGGGTCTGTATTCAAACATACAAAGGAAATAAAATCAGAATAAAGTCCATTCAAGTTCGTGAAGTTTCTGTGCCTGTTAGTAATGGTTGCCCTTTAACAGACTATTTACGACTTGTTAATCTTAAACTGTTTTAAAAAATAATGCCTACCTTCTTTAGAAATAATAAATACTTTTGTGTAATTATTTATATAAAATAAAATTACAATCAGGGAAGAATTCTTATTTAATTTCATATATATGATGCAATGGAACTATAGCTGTTATATTATTTTATTAAAATGAGAAATGAAATAAGACTTACGAAAATTGTTTAAGTTGTTTGATTTAATAGGTATATACTCTGTAATTATAGTTCATGGTTTTTCTTTCACGATCAGATCTTAAAATAGAACGCGCGTTGGGTTCATATACCCATTGAGTTTCCCTTCCGCCATTTGCCTAACTTAAAACTTAATTTTATTCAAGTCCTATAGGAACACTTGTTTTTTAATGATGCGTTTCATAAAATCAAACAACTATAAAGTACCACATTCGATTGAAATCCCTCCAGTGGTTTCAACACGATAAGTATTAGGATTTCAAAGATATTTTTTTCTTGCTACTTCAAAAACTTAGACTTATAATCTGATAACAAGGCATGAATTTGAAAAGGTTTGACGTAACAAAAATTATCTATATTTGAATATAGGCTCAGTTTGCTACCAAGTTTACCCTAACTTTTATTGATAGTAGAAGAATTTCAGCAAAAGATATTTACATATTTAAGCAAGAAACTTGAAGAGCCTCCTCAAGATAACAGACTCGGGAATGGAGAATGCGATTATGAGATGGCCGGCATTTTTACCTTTTTCAAGAATGGGTTTCATATTTGGTCTAAGAAAAAATAATGTTTTTTTGTGAAATAAATTTAAAAAATAAATTTTTCGTTAGAAAATTATAAAAATACCATAAATAATTCTACTGAAAAAATCAGTGGTCTATTTTTTATATAAAACACATATACTAGGTATTATATTGATACATTTCAGTGCGTAGATTTCACAGACATATTTAAATATATTTATCAATTATATTAATTAAAAAATAATATTTATTTGAAGTGACACAAAAAATTCTAACTAAATAAATATTGTAAAAAAATAGTTGGTTTAATAATCGTGTAAGTTTAGTATTTTATTTTTATTACATAATCTCTGTTGCAGGAGTCCTACCGATAAACAAATAAACGAAATAAAGTACCTACATTCCAACACAGACAAACAATTTTTAATATATATATATTTTTATAACCCACGCTCTCAGAACTCACGGCCGCTAAATACTAGAAAATTAGGTCGTCAAATTCAAGACAAATATATTTTTAAGATAAAATAAAATTTATGCCATTTATTTTAAACGGTATAAATATTTTTATAAAATTCTTCAAAGCCGACCCTACAGACTGCTTTTTGATGATTTATTTTTCTGAATGATGAGAGAATTATAAACTTTAAAAATCAAAACCTGAAGAAAACATGCACGCCGGTAATCAATTTTCTATATGACTAAAAACTTACGAACAAAAACTTTTCTATACGAATATGTATCGAAGTTAAAGCCTGTGTTAAAGACAAATTAAATTTAATCTAAATTTAGATCTCGTATACAAAAAAAAACCGTACGGAACCGTTTAGTCTTTTGCTATCTTTGTTTTAAACTTGTTGCTAATTGGAATTTTGGTACATGTTTAATTTTCTCAAACGGAGTTTAAATGGAAATATGAATGTTTTGAATACTTTAAACAGATTTACTTAAATCTACTCTCACGGGACTGACGAAACTGAGTGTTGTCGTTCTTCGTTAGGTTTATCTCTGTAAACAAACTGTTTTATTAGAAATTAACAATGAATCTTAATATTATATTTTAAACAATCAACACCTTTTAAGAATACTTTTATTCCAACAGATATATATTATAACTCGTCTCGCTATCAAATCAACTATCTCTACAATGTTAGACATTGTAGAGATTACAAGCTAATAATACAAAGTGAAGGGAGAGACCCACCACTTTGTAAAAAAAAGTAACTTTGTAAACACTTTGTAAAGGACTCAAAATGCTGTAAAAACTTCGTTGAATTGAGAAATTAATTAAAATCTAAATATAATAATTCCTTTGTTAATACATTTTAAATAATCAAATACATTATATATCTTGGATATAATTGCAACCAAAATTGTAATTGAAGTTGCGTTTTCCACTAATGAGACTGTGACTCAAGTTAAGGGTTTGAGACTTAAATGTATTGAGGATTAATTATTCGGCGTTAATTATAATTGTACTGTGGCAGTTATCTGCTTATATATAACGTCTAAAATAAATAAATGTATAGCATATCTAACAAATGACAATAACAGGACAAAATTAAAAGGTTTGCTGCTCTAAACAATTCTTTATGTTAGATAATACACTGACAAACAGACAAACCAAGCTTTATTACCATAAGCCAAAAACTCCCATAAAGTATTCTGGATAAACGTTATGTATTTTCCGGAGGCGCTCGCTGAAGCACGCACAATATTAGTTACATTAAAATACAACGTGGAAAATTGAGCAAAACGTTTAAATTCATCGCATTTTTTTCACAAAAATACCACACCTTCGTGTAAAAATTATTAACTTTTCAGTCAGTTTCAGTTTTTTTAAAAACAATACTTATTTTGGTAACAAGCGCCATCTTAAATAATAAAAAATCATATTAGAACTTATATAAAAACAAGATCAAGTAAGTAATATAAAATATTAATTACATAAATCTAGTAAAAAAAATCCATAAATTAGATTTCCCTCTGAAGTGAAGTCGGCGACTCGCGAGGCAATTAGTACCAAACCAAGAAGAAATTAACATTTCGTTAGAATTAACTATGATACAACTACCGACTAATTTTAGATTTATTCACAAAATGTAATGTCTGATATAACATTGTATTCATTTTCACCTTGATGACGAAAAAACAAAAATTTATTTTCCTCATTAAGTAGGCTTTACAAAAATGAATCTCCGAGTTATATACATTCAATCATAAATTTATGACCGAATATCTAATTGTATTCTATTCTAAAGGTTATTAGAAGAATGTGTCAAATATGTTATTTACACGACATACTTTATTACACTGTTCTCTCTTAAGACTAATATTTATTATTTTTAGTAGTCTTAGAAGTAATTAAAAGTAATCCGATTAATTAATAATGGTACATAATAATTTCTAATTATTCCAACTTTAACGACTTACATCGAAGGGTCTTATCATATTACGAGTGAAATGAAAGCCTATTGAACAAATCGATAGGAGATTAATTATTTGCTTTGATATAATATTAGTAAGGGTATTAATTACTGACTATGGTATGGACTTTGTTTGAGGTGCAATTTAGAAACCCATTTGAGGATTACAACTGTAATGGAAATAATATCATAAGCTTCTCTAATCATGACAACCGTCAACAAACACTTCGTCATTGTATTCACATTGGGATATATTTCAGAATTTTGTATTCTCTTTATAAACTGAATATTGTTATATATATAACTCTTCCGTTACTGACTGACAGACAACGCAAATTAGTAAATACGACTTTAGATAGAAAGAAGAAAATTGGTATACATTCTCTTTGTTGTGAATTAAAAATAAGCACACGGGCAAAACCGCGAGCTGAAAGCTAGTTGTGCTATCATAATATGGTTCAAATATATTAATTGCATTGAATTTTACACAATGACATATTACCTTGCTTACTAACGACAGTTTTATAAAATATAATATTAAACACTTGGTGGACTCGCTTTTCATCTTTGTTAGTCGCTTTTATTGTTGTTACTAAATGACGCACTGAAACTAACTGCTGTTTAAGCATTTTAATGTTGTATTTAAACTTCCTGTAGTTAATAATTACCTACTATAATTTCGCTATTTTTATTTTCACTATTTTTAATACGACAGATAAATAATAAAAATAACATATATTTGTCTTTAAAAAAATATATAACATTTAATTAAAATAACACTTTATCAACAGTGACACGTTGTAACTATGTGTACTACGAGTAAGACTCAGTTAGCAAACTCATTACGAGCGGATGTAAGCAGTAAGCGGATAAGAGATAAGCCGAGATGAGGAAAAGCGAGACTTACCCGGAATACAACGTAAAGTAGTTTCCGTGCTTTGATTTTAAGTTTGATTAATTAATTAACGAAAACAGTAATACATGAATAATCAGTGGTTTTGTGTACATTATTTAGACATATATAAAATAGACAAATAAAATAGTAAACTATTATATTTATTGGAATTATAACCATTTACATAATAATAAAAAATTACAAAAATAATCAGAATAAATTTTCAAATAACCAGAGAGTAATAATAGTCACCAATAAAAGTCTATAATTTCCGTTACGTCCTCCGGGTCATAGACAAATTCTTATTTGGGACCACGGGTTCATAAAAATTAAAAAAAAATATGAGCCCGTGATCTGGATCGCCATCGATCGCGATGACGATCCGAACCTGTGACTGATTAGTAAACTGTTTAGTAGATTGTTTATTAGACTGGTTAATATACTGGTTAGTAAACTGGTTAGTAGACTGTTTAGTAAACTGGTAAGTAAACTGGTTAGTAGACTAGTTAGTAGACTAGTTAGTAGACTGTTTAGTAGACTGTTTAGTAGACTGGTTAGTAAACTGGTTAGTAAACTGGTTAGTAGACTGGTTAGTAGACTGGTGAGTAGACTGTTTAGTAGCCTGTTTAGTAGACTGTTTAGTAAACTGTTTAGTAGACTGTTTAGTAGACTATTTAGTAGATCTGGATAAATAGATAGATAAATAGTCATCGGGATCAGTTTTAATACTGATACAGAAATTACGATATTTAAGCATTACATTACAACAAAATAACATTTATAACTGCTTGAGTAAACTCAAGTGATTAAAATAAAACGAATTAAAAATTAAATAATATGAGCCAAATATAAAAATCAGCGTCATTGGCTAAAACTCTATCTTATCCATAAAATCAGGTTCTCAATAAAAGCACGTGAAAAAAAAATCTTGGATCTTGAAAGATAATTTATTATTTATTTCCAATATTATAATGGTCTTTAACGGGGGCCTTATCTACACAGTATCTGGGCTACAGACAATTAAGCCACTTTGAAACAAATAAGCCCCTTTCATCCCATGATTGGAAGCTAAGGAAAGTTAGTAGCTTGTGGTGTGGTGTTAGTATAGCATGGCAGGCGAGCTATGCTTAAGAGGCGCTCTGCTTTCAACTCTGTGGTGAGCTATGTGCTCAGAATTCCTTTCGTTAGACCAGTTTCCCTATGAGTATTTTAGAAATAAAGTACGATATACAATAATGCCCTTTGTGTGTGTTATTTGTGTTAAAGGTGTTATAGCTATTACAAAGTTCAAAATAAATTACAGTGTTGTGATAAAATAAACTGTCCTTAATAGATTCACCTATTTCATATCTTCAATGAAACTTGTCTTTAAGTTTGGAGACCATAGGTGTGACTCCTGACTTTTGACTGACCTGAATTTTGATGGCGCCATTTGTTAAGTCTGAGCATTCAGACATATAAGAGATACAATAAATGTTTTTTATACTAAAAATAGCAACCAGCAAGTAGGTAATGGGTCAATGAGAAGAGCATTTTTTATTACTTTTATTAATAGTGGTCACAGAATAAAACCGTTTATTTCCTTTTAAACACATAAAAATTACTAATTTAGCGATATAAAAATGATCTTTTAAACTAAATAACCAAAACATTCTTGAAATAGATAAAATTCTAGCCATTTTATATTAATGTATCTTGTCCATAACTCACTGCTATCTTCAGAAGGCTCTCGCTACAAATATCGAGCTGAAATACGTTAACTTCATTGACTCGATTCTGATACAATCAATAGAATATACATAACCTACCTAAAATTTCAAAGAATTTGTTTTAGAATAACCAAAAAAATATAGAAAAACAAACGAGCTAAATGTATTTAAGATAACTGTTTTTCTATATTATATTTATGTTTGTACGTGACTATATTTGAGAACATGGAGGTTCTGCTGGAAATCTAAGATGTTTCGTGTCTGCACAGAACACGTCTCGTCTTCACACCTGCACTGGTACTCTGTAATGCAGCTGGCAGGATATCCTGGAGGCACCCCTTAGCGATCCAGCTGGTGCGATTTTTACACACAACATGTTTTAGTCATGTTAAAGAATCCTTTAATGTATCTTTATTTAAATTATACCTTACATGGTACCTTATAAGTAAATATTTAAATATATATTTGTCTGAACAGTTATAACAACGAATCCACCACGAAAAGTCGTAAATAGTATTTTAAAGAGCAACCATTGTCAACACGCGGAGAAACTTCACGTACCTTTTCCTTGAATGGAACTTTGAATTCATGCTGATGTTATTTCTTTAACGTGTGAAAGTCCCCAAGGAAAGTTTCAACTCAGCGATACTTTATCCGCCTTATCGGTTTTTTATATTTCATTAATAATATTGCTATAGTATTTCAATAACTGCCGATAATGTACACGTAAGGCTCACAATATTTCAACTATTGTATTCCAAATATCACTGGATATATAAATGTAAAAATATAATATATTTAATACATAATGAAAAAAACCATATAAAAAATTGTCCAATTTTTATTTCTAAGCAAAAACATTCAACAGGTTTTTTAGCGTTATTTAAATGTAAAATAACTGGTATAAATGCAGTTTGAAGAACTTCCCCATTCACTGACTAACAAGTCAGGTAAAATGAGTTTGTGGAATAAAAAAAAATATTGTTGCTTTTTTAATGTATCTACAAAATACAAGGAAGCGTAGCTGACGTATCTCAGTTCTATTATCGCGGCGTGTAAGGAATAACCAAATTGCCCCGAATTAGGAAAAGGGCTATCTATACCACAATCGGGGTTTCAGTTCTGAAAATTAACTTCTCCAACAATTTAAATGAAAATCATTGATCCATAACGCTGAAAGTTTTGTAAGTTCCACTTAGCTCTTAGATCCTTAAACTTCCTTATTCCAATATAAGTTTATTTTATATCGGAGAGTAATTTATAAAAAGACTTTACATCTCGATCAATGAATTTTGTAATCCAATTTGAAGTTCCAAGTCTACAGTTACTGTTAATTCTACGCATAGCTGGCTTTGTAAAACGAAAACGGTACTTAGAGCAATACTTACTACCAAAGAATAACACATAATATATTTAGTATGGTGGCTTTAATTTATAATAAAACTATAATAAATTTATTTGAGCAGTATCGTCATTGCGAGATTCCATTAACTACAAGACAAATCACAAGTAAATTAAAACAAATGTAAAGTATATTAAAACTGTCTCAAAATGTCTCGATTACTTAATAAAATGAATATATTTACTTAATTAAATACAATACTACTACATTATATTTGTCGCTTCACAGTATTTTTGTACTTCAATAAAATAATTAAAATGTGCTGAACGAACAGACAATAGAAATATATTTATAGGTTACAGACTTTTAAGTGTTTTACAGTTTTTTAAGTGGCCACTCTTCTTTTTTTGTATAAAGATCATTTCCCAAAATATAAATGTAATATTCAATTTGTGTTAAAAAGTTTTGAATGCACAATTTTAGATAAAAATAAATATGAAGCGATCAGTTTTCAGAGGAAATGTAAATATGTCGAAATGGGTTTTCTATTTTTGATTGGAAGATGAAAGCAATGTTCATTCTGCGATCACAAAACTAATGCATTAGAACGTGTCTCTGGAGCTAAAAATGCTTGACAGGAAATGGAGGATAATTCTTATTCCCACGGGAAAAATAAGCTACATATAAATTTAACTTGTATTATTATAAAGCTTTAAGTAAATATTCATTTCTACGTGAATACATTTTTGAATTTAAAAAAATGCATTCACGTTAAAATTTCCCTCCCTAAAATTGGTATTTGGTAGGTATATCTTGTTTTAAATTTTAAATATATTGTAGGGTCTTTAATAAAATATGGTATTAGGGTTTCATACACCAATACTCTGATCAAGCAAAGCGCTATTCACCATAAAGATTTTTTTCCACATCGAACCCACGACCTTTAACTCAGCAGTAACCGCTAACCACTATACTATCAGATACCGTGAAATTTTAGACAAGTATAATTCATAATGTATTTATTTTCACCCGGTAAGTACATTAACACTTTACTGATTCTTTACTACAGCTAGCAATCAGGTAGAAATATTTTTAGATATTTCCTTGTGTGCTCTTCACAATATACTTTGATGAGGGACAAAATATAACTAGCCTTCATTTTTGACCCCTGAATTGGTTCTAATAAAGTTGAAGCTACAAAACTTTATACAATCCTATAAATTTCATCCTCATACATTCTTTATAACTGACTTATTGAATTATGTTAAATAATATCCTCAGAATGATTATTTTGGTGTGATTTGTTATTAGCATACGAGTGATGTTTCTAGGCAGTTTAAATACTATTCTACGCAATGTTTTAGTCCAGATTATGATGTGAAGACGATGGTTTCTTTTATGATCCATAATATTAGTGTCCTCGCTGAGAGGACACGGCGAGGACACGTACGACGTACCAAAAGAAAAATATCTTAATATCTTTGTGCACACATTTCGCAAAGTTTTCTGATGAAATATTTTCTGGAATGTTTCTATAAATGTTTCGATATACTTATTAATGAACAGCAACAATATATATGTATTACAATTTTAGTCAGTCAGATATATATAATTTATTTAAATTTTAAAAGTTAAAGATCAAGTACTTTTTAAATATGATATGTACAGGATTCAAGCCTGTGACCCCAGGAAACCGTCCCGAACTTAAAATCAACAGTTTCATGGAAAAAAATAAGTCGGTGAAATAAAAAAAATAAATAAAATTTTAAAAAATAACATCACTTTATTCCTATCATAACACTGGAGATACTCTTATTGAGCTTTTTTTTTTCGTTTTTTTAAATTTATCGTGAATGTTATATTCGACACCATCACTAATTACATATAAATCGTATGTAAAATAAAATAACACAATAATAAAATAAAACAATAATAAAATAAAATAACACAATAATAAAATAAAACAATAATAAAATAAAATAACACAATAACAAACAATAATAAAATAAATCGTTATTTCTATATTCTATTATATATTCTTTGATAATATAATTTAATCCCTTGTTATTTATTTATTAGTTTTACCTAATGTTTGCTAGCATTTTTTGAAAAATATGGAAGTGATGACAGTTCGGTTTATTGAAAATAGGATTAATCTAAAATATATATATATATTGCCTTAAATATGTCTTATCACCGTTTTTATTGTTTTAAAAGAAATATATGTAATATAACATATATATGAATAACTATATTTTTAATATTTTACGTAAATGATGAAACAGTCTAATGAAATATTAAATTAATAATCCCATCTGAAACAAATTGCAGTTGAATTATTGTTATTACTAGTGCCATCTTGTGGAAAGTATCGCAAAGAGCAAAGACCGTCGTGTCTATGTTGAAAACTTTCACAAAGTACCGCAAAAAATAAATAGGTGGCGCTTTAAACAAATCGTTTTTTTATGCATTTCAATTTTATTATTCTTAACAAACATGGTTTTTCTAATTAAATTCTAAAATACTTTAGAATGTTTACATCTTGATGATTTGAATAAATTCATTCTTAATCCAGTAACATAAGAGTTTTTGTAATTTATAACTTGGTTGTTTTTTTTTTATATTAAAATAAAAATGACAATTGATGTAAAACAAACTTGCCATAACCCTAAAGAGCGGTCCATCGTAATAGAGTTAAACATATTATAGCTACATTTATTATATGTAAGATAAAAAACGGAATATAAGAACACCAAGCATAATAATTTCGAACATTCCCGAGCTTCTTAACAGATAATCTGTTATATCTTTATGCTTCTGCGTTGTATACAAATATCGCAGACGTGATTACATTCATAAATACAGGCCGGGTAGGCACTATGAGAAATCGCAGCTTACATTTCTACGTTTCAAATTTTTTTTTAAATAAAACCTTGTCATCACGGGGGGTCGTGACAAACTGTGAATATAAAACATGTAATATAGTATTTTATTACAAATTTAATACATTACCAACAAAATATGAATGTTATTCTGAAATTCAAATTATTATTATTAAAGAGTCTGGATATACAAAATGTCATAATAGTTAAGTTATATATTTGTAAAAATAATAGTTAAGTTATATTGCACAGACTCTACTTATCAAATTCTACTAATATTATAAAAGCTGAAAATATATATTTATTTTTTTGCAAACATTTTGAAACGGAACTCTTTAGAATGACTGAATTAAAGCATAGAGTATTTACATCTCGTAATAACAAACCTCCTTACTCTACCTTACACGAATAGAGCCGCTGCTAAATAACGAATACGTATTACAGTTAAAACTATTACAAATAATTATAAAGCATATCGATCGTAATATATTTAATACAATGGAGTACACTTCTCGAGGGAGAGCGATTTACAAATCAAAACGGTGCTATATGCGCAGGAGTGGAGGTAATTGAGCTGTCAACTGAGATTAATGATATTGCCTCTTAGCAATGTCGTCGGATAACAGACTGTCTGTCAAATTATCTCTGCTTGTAGCTCATGCACCAGAGCATCGGTATTTCTAGTTAATAAACGTTTATTTTTATTTTAGTGTCTCAATGTGTCTGTATAAAAAGTTGAAAATAATATTACGTTTCTCCATTCAAGAGGTTGTTTGATTAATATAGCGTTTGTCGAATTAAAACGATGACTGTAGAGCGTACATTAGTGTTAGATGTCATTAAATGCTGGCTTTAATGAATAATTCGGGTTTTCCATAACTGAAAACAAACAACGAGCTGACGAATATTATCAAAATTCATAAATAACCATCCGCTAGTTCAGCAAACAAAATGACAAAAAAGACAAAAATTCTAAATATATATCAGAATATATCTATTGTATGTCTGTTTCATGTACATACAGGACACACAGCAATTACTTATGTACGGATGTAGCCTCGTTACAATTCGATTACAGACAGTATAGATACTGACTCCAACATGGGCTCTTATTAAGTTTATATTCTGATGGAGGAATAATTAAGGACCGATCTTGTAAATAAATACCTGGTTACCGCAACCCATACTTCGATCCATTAGTAACGCGTTCTACTTCGCATTTATCATCCAACGTCAACAATGAAGATTTATTGCTCGCAATTATGGCTGAGATGGACTCGAAATAAAAGAAACGCTAAGAATATCTGATTGGAGTCAAGAGTGCTCCTGAACAATCACTGCGGAATACACTAACAATCCTACCTTGTAAGAAAATGCTAAATAACAATGCTTGGTTTAGAGTATAAGAGAAAAATCTTATTTATTATTTAAGGAGTTTTTACACATTGTACATCTATATCTATATATATATATATAGAAATATTAGATAATAATTTATAGGTACAATTTGTGTGTATTCATGAGCTGAACTTTCCTTTAACCCATTAGGCCAGTGACCGAATAATTTCAAAGCACCCATAAGTGCTGCCCACACAACACTCTCAACAGCATACGTGACAAAGCAATGAACGGGGCACCCTTCATATAAGTTCAAATACCTTCATGATACTTTTACGCCATATTTGTGAATATCTTAAAAGGAAATATAATTATTATCTTACTTTTCTCTTATTTATCTGCTCTGGACGTCATATTGATACCGAGAATTTATAATAAATGTAATATGTAATTGAAATTGTTCTTTCTTTGTGTGGTTTGTTTGTAATAAATATCATATTTTTATCGCTTTTTGAGGACAATGATCCGACGCTGCGTTAAATTATTTTATTTTGCTAGGAATTGTAATTAATTATATTCCTTCCATTATTTAGTTACTCGAAATATAGGTTTATTTTTTATCCCCGAATCGGTTTTTGTGTAATAATACGATATTAATATGAAATTATTTAAATAATATCTAGTGTAGAGTGCCCTTAAATAAATATTATATCTCAATTAGATATACCTAAGCATATTATCTGGATGGATATTGGGGCATTAAAGTAATCGGGATTATAATTGAGGCTATACGAGAACACGTTCTTTAGTTATTGTAAGGATTCACAGAGAAATAAGTTTTGAAGTTGCCAATCATGTGTGTTAATTTATCTTTTGTACGTTTGTCTGTCTGTCAATGTTTGTAAAATAACATATGAATCAATACTGTGTCAAAATCTTCAAAGATAATAAAAAACTATAAGATACTAGAAAACGACAGTCTATTAATGTAATTCATATTTATCGTTTGTTCTTAAATTTTTACTTTTGTGCTATGAGAATACAAATATTTTAATTCTTTTTTTTAACTATTTGTCCGTTGCTGTTTGGGACGCCTTTATGTATTCTTAAATTTTATGCATTGACTAAAACTTCTCAGTTTTCTGTTGACAGGATGGTTAATATAAAAAAATAATTGATTCGCTGTTAAACCTTTTCTTAACAGTTGTAATTTTTTTGATAGCGTGACAAGCAATGACAACTCTTGACAGCTGTCAAATTAGTTTTTTTTTAAATGAGGAAACGGTTTTATGAGGATTTAAAACAAGTTTCTAGTCAGATTTACTTTTATCCTCTTTCCCGCAGTTTGTCACAGATAATATAATATTCACAGTTTTTATCTTCATAGTAATAAATGAGTAATGATTACTAAGACACGATTTATAACCTCCGTACACGTTTTAAAAGAGACTCGTTGACAGCATTTACCATATTAAAAGTACTTATCCTTAAAGAGAGGACAACATGCTGATAGGACAGGCACGATGCACTTTATCAGAGCAATAAAAATCTTGATCCTCAATACAAATACAAAATATATATAAAATGGTCACAGAGAACGTCTCTTGAAGAACATGAACTTGGCTAGATATTAATAAATATTTTTAATTTACATCATACAAATAATGTCATTAGCAATAACAGAGCGGTGTTTCTTAACAAAAGGCTAATAAAATAAATTAAAAAAATTGTCTTTTATAATTATAAACGAAGATGTACTTAAGAAGATTGTTTTTAAATCCAATATTAAAATATATATAATATAATATAAAATATATATAATATAATATAAAATATATAATATTCAATTTTATTTCGCATCCCACGAGAAAGTTATCATGTTGCTTATAACGCATTTTAGTATCAAACTTGTTACCGTATTTTGGAATGTGAAGTCACCGAATGTCGTAATTACAAGATGTGTCTGTACTGATATGTTTTATTATCTGAAATCTACAGACATGTTTAGGAAGGTTAAGGTTATTTAAATTTTAAAGAGAAATACATAGGATTGTATATAGAATGCTAGATTCATCGCGGCAGGTTCATTTGGTAATAGTAGCAGTAGTTCAAATGGCAGAGCAATGGGATGGCTGCTTTAAGATCACAGGTTCGAGTCAGGCCCATGTCGATGAATTTCTCAAACTATATTTATACGAAATACGTTTTAGTGTTACGTTTAGATTATATCTCAGATGGTTTTAAAAAATGATGTTTAATTTAAATTATATTTTATTGTATTTATTAATAATTTGTTTATGACATTAATTGCAACTCTTTTAAAGTTTTAGAAACAAAGGAATTTTAAAGTTATTTCCTTAATCTTATTTCTTTATTTTAATACAATACGCATTGTTTGAATCAAAGATCAATCGTACTCAATGTCTGACCATACAACATGTTTACATTTAGAGTTCTTCGAGACAAGAAACATGGAATAAAATCATAAGAAAACCTTTTTTAATGTGTATAACTATATATTTCCCTTCATGTAGAGCATACCTTTAAAATCATTTGTTCTGACAATTTAGGTTCCAACATCTTCGTTTTGAAAATCGGGTCTAAATGAAACATAAATATATTTCGGAGCCCTAGGGTTAATTTGTCACGGAACCCTAAACTCTTTAGCGCACCAACACTTAGGTTTATCTTCAGTAATAGCCCGACCTATTCAGATCATTTATATCTGCTCTCCATCAATCATGGATGTAGGGCGACGAGCCTGGGTGGTACGCTTACTAAAATATTTATTCAGTGAAGCCCTCACAATGGAAACGTATTTTAAAGGCCGCCTTGCCTTAAGCATTGCCTGTTGGATCCGCGAGTATATAATAATAATATGTTGATTGTACGCTAAAATAGATCTTATCGTATTATAATAACAGACAGAATGGCAACTTTAGTTTTATTTTCAGGGCTGTGTATGATTTAAGAAAACAAAGGAGCTACTTCACCGGCCCCGTGGCTTTATGTATTGGGGTGTTTCAGTTTTAATATATTGAAATATTATTGATTATGTACCTTACATCAAAAAAATATAATAATGTATGTACTAAAATTTGAATGGTTTCTCATTTCCTTTAATTATTACATCAAAGAATATTTATTTTGAAATTGCGTTTAGAATAACACTATTGAGACTAAACAATCCAAAAAACAATAAAGGACGCACCTGAGAAAAAAGCTTCTAGTATTTTAGGAATATAGTTATTATGTTGGACTCTCTCCCTCTCGCTCGCACAGAGAAAGTAACCTAACTTTACTTCTTCGTTTAACTTCTTCGATTACTCTTTTCCATTCTGATGAAGCGTCACGTGTTTTTGTTTCATGTATCCCCGCAGTGGCAAAGGCTTTTAAGCCATACAGCCATGTCTGTACTACTCATAGACATTGCAACGATCAAAATTATAAAAAAAAATAAGGAAAATTCTAAAGAGGTACCAGTAAAAAGTAAATATTATAAGTAATAAATACATCGAGTAAACAAGATATCTACTTAAAGAAAAACGATATTACTTTATTCATAACATTTTATTTCTTGGAAATATTAAAACACCACTTTATACAAGCAACAACTATTGATATAATTCAACTTTTTATTTTCTAACCAATTGCGACGTATATTTAAAAGGCACGAGCTTATATTTGTACTTTACTGTAACATTATTTTAATATAAATAGAAGACACAATGAATGAATGAATGAATGAAATAGAATGAGAAAAGAATATTTAAAACTTTGTGAACCATGATTACTAGTATATATATGTATATCTGTATATGTATATATATTTATACCTATACGGCTGTATTTACGTAAAATTATATCGGATTATGTTTGACTAGTTTCGAACCCATTCGGGGTTCTTACTCATGAGCTCGAAGCTAGCGAACTCTCGTGAAATTCCGATACAATGAAAGTGCATACGGTCATGTAAATATATATAATGGAAGATATTTGTCTTTTTATAATTGTAGTACAAAGTTGTTTGTTTGTATAAAAAGTCAAGAGGCAGGTTACGCAAGAATGAGTCTGAATAAAAAGTAGATTCCCTTTCATCTTCTAGTTCTAGGAAGTTCAATGACCTCACCAACCGGAAAAGGAATCCTGCGGGGCTGTTATAATATCGTCTATGGACTCCGGTTAATGTCTAGAATAACAAGATAATATGGTAAATATATGTATATACACAGCAAAAATTACAATTTAAACAAATAGACAAATAAATTTGGGCTCATCCTCTTTTACAGTCTTCTAAATTTTAACTGATGGACATTTTTTTTTCTTTACGGTTAGTTTACAGTTAAATTACTTACGTAGTTTACATATTTTTTTTTGGGTTAGACTAATCGTAAAAATATTATTACAATTTTAATCAAAACTTCGTTGCAAATTAACAACAAAACTTCATATAATTACTTCTAAAAATTACTAAGTCTTTTAAAAATCATCATCTATAAAACTAAAGTTCAAACATACAGACAAAATTTCGAATGTACTAAGCCTAAACCAAGCCTAACGGAAACCTAAACAGGCTTAAGAATATTTATTATAAAATCATATAATATTGATGTGTTCGAAATGCATAAAAAACTGCTCTTCCCATACATAATAGATAATTTAAAAGGCTGTAAATGTATCCTGGAAAAAGATCCATTAGAATTCCGTTCGTGCAATGGCCGCCTGGGACGCTGGGTTTTTAAGTACCATAAAAGGTTCAAAGACAAAGTTAGATGTTGGAATTTCATCCCTTTTATATGCAAATCTATAACAATTTATCAAAGACGACACTTGAATGGTTCTGTACTACAATACACTATTGCTTTTAATACATAAGGGAATGTAGAATATATTGTACTGTATTGTGCTTTGAGATAAAGATTGCGATAATCTAAGATAAGTCCGTATTCTGGTTATCTGTTATCTATAACATTTTCTTTGTTTGTTTTAAATAAACTTGTCTAACTTATTTACAACCATTTGATATTAACTAACCATTTATTTATATTATAGTTATAACAAATGTAAGACCGTTTTTGTATTTACTGTTTAGTAAAAAAGTTTTTTTTTATTTAGCTAAATATGTGTTTTTATAATATTTCGACACTTTAGTAAGCTCCGTATTCTGTTGCAAATAAAATATACAAAACATTAACTCTGTGCATTTAAAAATATATGGACGAGAATTTACAAATATAAATCTTTTAAAAGATATTAAAAGACAAATTTAGTACGACATAATACGAGCCTACATTCTTTATGGGAGTAAATAAAATATAAAGTCATATTAAACACTAACGATTTAAATATTGCAGTTGGAGTCGACGAAAATTATTGCGTTTAAAATCAATTAAGATTCAATGGCGCCGCCCATTGAAATAAATAATTCTGGCTGTAATGTTTAAATCATCTGCAACCTTCATAAAATCATATTAATATTTATTAAGAGAAAAAAAAAGTACTGGTCTTGATAGTACACTAAAAATAGCTATTATAACATTCTCATTATAGTATAAATATATAACAATCATTAATTAATTATACTACGCACTAAAAATAACGATTAAAATTAAAAAAGTAGATGCCATAAAAATTGTCTTTGGATATGTAATGTAACTATAGACAAGAAAAAGTTACTCTATATGGGTTAGACAGATGTAAAGCTGACGACCAATACAAAAAGTTATAAGATGTAACCATAAATTATTTAAAAATATTCCCATCGCTCACCGTGATAAGATCTATTGAAGGAATTAATATATTTGCCCTCATTAAAATACTCGTTTGGCCATTGGTCAGTGTTTTAATTAAAGACGATTGGCCTTAAAAGACTAACATACATCATACATATTGATGGCATTATTTATGTAACAATTACTCTTGTAAAACTTACACCCGGTTCCTCGAAGCTGTTTGATTTAAAAACAACTAATCAATTGTCAATTCCCAGCTTTGTGATTGGTTGATATCGGAATAAACATCCAATCACAAACTTTTGCCAGTGTTGTCCAATATATTATTTTGACTTTCATCGACCGTCGAAAAACTGGCAGTTAAGTGAAAGCTGAGAGGTTTAAAACTATAAAATGATAAGAATTGATAAAGAAGAGTAAAATACAGATTTTCTGAACGACTAGTCAGACAATGATTTTCCGCCATGGTTAGAGTCTTTTTGTGGATAATTGTGATTTTTTTTTTAATTATTTACAATGAAACTACAGCGCCATCGCACAAAAGATACTTCTTGAGCGTAAATAGCCTCACGTGATCTATTCATTCAGAGGTTACTCGATGTTAGGACTAAAATATCAATATATAGAAATAGTAAGCAAAGTTCGGCCACAAGTGCAATCTCTACTAAAGCTCGGCCACAGCTGCATTCACTAGTAGACGCATTAACCTAAGCAGTCTATGCAAATAGTGGGAGACAATGCTGCATATTAAATTTCTATTCTAAGCCAGGAATATATACATATATATATATATATATATATATATATATATATCATGTGCGGTTGTATGGATACTTGACGGTTTTTATGTTCATAATGCTCGGACATTTTAAAGACAAATTATTTAAATTAAAAAAAAAAAAACTAAGTATAATGCACGGTTTTTTTTTTTTTATTTTAGGGGGAGAACTCAATACAAAATTGTAAAGTTTTGCTCTGACAGCTTCAATATATTTTTATGATACTAAAAGGGACCCGTAGGTATAATAATAATCATTATTTATGTTTGTATGAAATTGTCATTGTATTTTATACAAGAAGAGAGACGGACACGACCCGCCCACAGCTCACAAGAAAACATGGAGATGAATTTCGTAAATGTCTACATTGTAACAGAATACCACGCCAGAACTATATTATCTGTTTTTATTTTAATTATTATTCTTTATTTATTACCAGTACTAAAACGACTAAATTTAGATTTAACCATTATCTTGTAGATTTAAAAAGGTCAGTGGAGTCTCATCCCATCCTGAATTATTTATGATAAAGCAAGTATTATATTATAAGTACTTGTACTCCTGAATACTTGTTGGTGTCTGTAAATCATAGTTCAATAGCATAGACTTAGATTAGATTCATAGACTATAGATCCATAGATAGCGAGTTGTCACAATTATTATATCGATGGATACTGAAGTTACAAATAGATTAATAATAAATAATAAATTTAATAATCTGAGCATTTGAACTATTCACAAAGATTATTTAATAACAAATATTGGTAAAAGCATTTATTTTAGTCACAATTATTTCAAATTTTGTGAGAATCCAATTTTTCTACGTGCATACTAAAGAGAGAGATATTAAACTATATTTTAAAACCAAATATTATCCCTAAATAATATCTCTAACTATAATTATTTCAATAATAACATCGTAAGACTACATACACTTCATTGAATAATATTTGTTTCATTTATTTTTTTGAGAGAATCCTGTTTTTTTATATTCACATTCTCTTAATATAACACACACACCTAAGAAAAAGAGATCGTATTAGTACTTTTTAAATACATAATAAAATAAAGTTTTTATATATAAGTATATAAATTGACAAAAACTTTCAATTTTCTTTCTCTATTTGTCAATTGACTTCACTTTTTTTATTTTGTTTGGCGTCTAACAATGAGCTAAGGATAGTAATAAACTTATTATTTTTTTTAGTATTTAAGTTTAGCCACATATTTATAATGAACAAGAATCGTGAAAAAATTCCCAAATTTTCCACAATGCTTCATTAAAATTTTGACCAATGGACAAATAGCAATAACTAAATATGTAAATACCTATTTTGTACGGGATAATGTTAGGAAAATACCTATTTTATTACCTTTAACTGCCACACGTTAAAACGATGACTCCTTCATGATAGGCCTACGTGGCCTTGTAATTTGTGTTTTTGCTTGAATAAATTGCATGTCGATAAAAAATTATTATTATTATAATACGAGTATCCGAACACATCCATCATCTTCACCAATTCCGAATCGCCTTGTTTTTGTGCAATTAGTATATAATGACTATACCACAGTTAATAATAATTATAACTGAGAGACATTACTTTTTTATCATTTTATAAAACATGTATTAAGGATTCAAATTAAATAATAAATATAATTTCAATTAGTCATAAGAACCATTGCCTCGTTTTTAGAAGCTATTATTTTAAAATGAATATAGAATGTGAAAATTAATGACAAGGACTCGAATCTACGACCTCTGGAAACCCGTCCCGTCGCTCTTCAAATTAAGCTACCGTGTCGTTATCTATTAATTTAGCATTCTTTATTTATACGTCTTTATCAGAACAGACGACATCGTTTAGATTTTTCAAAAATCCTAACCACTCATAAAAGTATCATTTTAATCTAAATTAGGGTTTAAAGTAGTCTATACTAGGTTTTGCTAGGTTATATAATAAATTGCTAGTTATAAGAAATAGATCCAGGGTGTGATTCTCAAGTGTGGTATTCTTGTATTTGTGTCCGGGTTTTAAATGACTTGCCGATTAAGAGACAGGGCTTGGAGTTGAGGTGGGTTCACCGACATCATGATAGAGATACTAAATCGATGCATACAGTGCGCCCTGCCTCCTATCGTTATTTAAGGTATCAGAGCACCGTTCAGTGTGCCTCATTTGACCATTAGATTGAAGATCATTGTCGCGTTGTCAAATCAACACGGAAGAGCGCACTTCAACAACTTCATTATAAGCACTACATGGTATTACTTCATTCTTTTTACTTTCTGTTTTGAAGTTCAAAGCATTTGGATAATTCACATTCTATTTGACTTTAACTTCTTAATAAATATAGAGTTAGAATGAAACGACACACAGAAGTCGCGGTTACTAATACAGGTACCTATAGATTATATTTTCTTTCTGTATTTATTTCAAATAAAAATAAAATTCACTTCCCTTAAAGATTGAATGGTTATATAAAAGTTGAAATGAAAATATATATTTTTCTTATTTAATGATAATTTAGTAATAAATTGATCAAACGAAAGGAGACGATCATTTGATACCAAACTCATAAAGGACATTGACAATTGACTGTATCAAAGCATTTTAAATTATATATGTATATAAGTATATATTTTCCATATGCAGCGTGTATCATAATATTTCTATAGTGAGTTCCCATGGTAACGGAACATAAAAGATAATCAAACAAAAACACAATAAAAGCGAATGAAAGTAGATAATACAATGCAACTAGTGTCTGTCCTATTTCTTATGTTCACACATTGATACTCAGCTATAACTGTGGAAACTGTCACAAACATCCACAGACGTAACAAGCTGCTACAGATAAATAATTAAAAATGGCGGGGACATAAATGAAACGAGAGAAAAAAATACAACCACCAAACACGTTGGTCGAATTATAAATATAATGGTGATAGATAGAAAAGATTGCAACTAATATCTTCCGACTATAATCTTTTCAATTTATTATTAAATATATTTATCCCATTTTAATAAGTATGTACCAAATATGATATTTAACATTGAAATTCAATAAAACCGTCTATAAAATATGCTTATCTACGAAAAGCGGGTTCTGTGTAATAAATTTTATTGGAATCTATTGCTGCCATCACGAGAAAACTGCCGTATGGACAACATTGAATAATATTTCACTTCAAAATCTCGCTTTGTTACAAAGACGCTGGTAATATTTCAAATTATGTATATTCAAGCTTGTCAAGCAACTCCCAACCTCTAGTCTATAATTAAAATACCTGACCGTACCTTAAAGTTAAAATATAAGAATATTTAGAAACTTCTAGCAACTAAACTAACTAACTAAACTAAACTAGTAGCAATTACTAATTCAATCCATTATTAACTGTATCTTGTTTTTAAAAGATTTTCAAAGTATAGATAGGTTAAAAATATTTCGTCGACTTCTGAACACATTAAACTCCTTATTTCAATAACTTACTTAAAGCTGAAAATAAAGACGGTTGATTAAATTAGCAGAAATGCTGATCCTATCCTGCAAAAAAAAATACCGACAATTTACGCTGCTTTTTATGCACTTAATAATAAATAACATTAGTTAAGGAGATAAGAATGATCGTTCGTTATCAACAATCTTGTAAATTCGAAGCTAATTTAGTTGTTATTCAATTAGTAATACTATAATATAACAAACGTCCACGTTCACGTGACAGTGACAGTGACAGTCGACGTGACAGTGCATTGTAATAAACAAATGTTTTAAGTGAATACCTTTTATGTTTGGTCGTATAGCACGTCTCTGAAACAAAGCCCTATAATGTAAGATGGCGTATCGTGATCATCAGACCCCGTCGCAAATTGGTTTATTGAGATTGCAACCACGACGAGGATTAAAAAAGGTGGATTCAACTTTGTGCCAATGGTTAATCGAAAAATAACTGTTGATTATTTTAGTTTCTTGTATCTTAAATATTATTTCATACGATATTCTGTGAGATGTCAGATGGAGCTCGTTTATCTAGAAGTGCACGACTGGAAGACAAAAAAAAACTGTTGTAAAAAGAGGTTCGTTCCAACAGAAGTTCCGTTCAAAACCAATCATATACTTCGTAAAATACCTAAATACTTCTTCAAACTAAAAAAATATGTAATAAAAAAATACCGAAATAAAAATATGTTGAATTAATAAGTATGGAGCTGTCAACACATCTCATAAACATCTCATTAACTCTTAATGAAATATTACAATAAAACTAGTACTTTGAAATCCGTCCTAAATGTAATATTACTTTAATAATGTTTCGATAGAATTCTGATGTTGTCATTCTAAATCATTCATTCTTTTACTATAACAAAAATTATCAACACCTACCATGAAGTGTGTTTCGACATTTGTATGTAATATCGTTCTTATGTCAAATTTTGACATTTAAAGAAATCATTCGTTCTTGTACGTCACTAAGCAGTAATAAAAGAATATTGTTTTATAGAGCTCATGGTACGTATCAAAGTATTATCATTTTAATCATAGTTTTTAAGATATCATGGGAGGCCTGCAGAGCAGTAAGGAATACAATGAAATATTTTCCAGTGTCTGTGTGCTCACATATCACTGTAACGACCACTCAATACCGTATTGTAGATTCAATTTATATTGACCACAGGGCATTTTCTCTTTTACCTCGTGAACGTGTCTCGAATCTTTAAAGAGGCGTTCATTTTGTAATTGAGTGTAAATATAGGTAGTAACGCCAAGGTCTTATAAGAGAGCTGTTAATGTCGATAAATTGAACCCTGGTCATGAAATTGCTTGGCTATTAATTTGGTTTAAATATACGAACTGATGATCTTATCAAGTCTCGATCAATATAATCCTTCTATTAATGCATATTTAATTGTTTGATATTATAATTAAGTAAATTTAAAGCATTTATATTCCAAACTGCATAAAAGCCTGTCTCAGGCAACGGGTATCCATCAATCGCCAGTCATTTTCAGACCATAGGTTCATCGTGTTATAGAGCGTCCTAAACCATTTATCACCTAATTAAGATAATAACTCCTATGACCTATTCTGTTCTGCTTGAATGTCCACCAGTCCGTTTGGTCTGCAGACAGCGCCAGAAGACGGATGACCGCCACTTCAACGTGCTATATCGGTTGCTTTAAATCTTTGCCAAAAAAAACCTAGTCTTCTATTCTATCAGCCAGGGAGTACCAAAGCCTTGCTCGGCACAGATTACGCTGAAGACCTAACATCAATTTTATGACCAGCCTCACAGTTTGTTTCATCGTATGTTTATATTTGTGTTTCGTTACAACTCAAAACACAATGATTTAAGACCGTCTTATGAGAATACAGGATCGGAGACGCAGCTTCCCTATTTCTATGCAATTTATACGAAGGATTGTCTTCACTCTCTTCTTATCGCATTACCGGTCCATTTGTATTTTTTTCAAACATATACTTAAATATATATTCTTCCGCAAAACATAGGCGTCGCTTGGAAAATGGTTGAATTGCTCTTAAAATTTATCAACTTATTCTAAATATTTCCTTATTTTCATTTTACTATAGTATTTTTCATTAACTTATTTCTCTCACCTTTATTATTATATATATATCACTTTATTATAATTAACGTACAAAATTATATAAATTATACATATTCGATTGGACAAAAGATCTAAAATATTAAACAAAATATTGAAACCATAAACATCTTCACAGATCCCACAATAATAAAATAAATGGAGAGTACTTAAATCTATGATAATATTACAAATGGCGGGCGAGCACGTCATAGCATCCATATTTACTCCAACGTAACAAATAGTATTCTTATAACCATACAAATATTTTATAAGGAAAAAGCTTACTTAGAACACCTGCCATTTCCGCTTCAGCGATCATAAACTTGTTTCAATAATCGTCCTAAGCTAATTGAAGCATTAAATGTACGATAAAAACACTTACAGATCCCTTGTACCCTTAAATATTACCGAGTCTTCAGTAGACCATGTTATTTATTTATTCATTTACAATCATTAAAAATTGAATCCATCTATAAATTTAGGCAGAGTCCAAATAATATTAGCATATTTTTATAAGTTAATGTAAAGTATTGTCTGTTTTAGAATTGAAAAAAAGCCAATAGAAAAAACGCTCGGTAGCGTCAATGTTTAAGAATCATTTAAATTAAATCCAAACATAAAAACCTTCAGAGTCTCTTATTTCAAAATTATACTTCATAACAATATTGTTCAAGCATCTTTTTTCTTATTATAGCACGAGGCAAATAAATAAAGTGTTTGTTAGTGTGTCTGTGTGCACGTAGCTCTCTAACACCGATAGTGGATACATTCGCAGGCTCTCGCACTAACGAACAAGATGCTCGTGCTCCGATAAAGACTGTATTTTAATACAAGAAACTTCACTTTGACAGAAATAGAGAAACATTTATTAAAGATATCAAGACTTACGTATTAAATCGTATACTAAAAGATTTTTCTGTCATACAATAAATATTTATACGTATATGTTTGTCTCCACTGATACACCACAGCTAAAACTACTAACTACTGAGTCCGAAATGAAGCTAAAGATTTGGAACATTGGTTTATCTTTTAAGCGTAAGCATTTACTAAGAATTTTTGGCAATTAAGAGAAGAAAGGGAATAGGAAGAGAATTACTAAAGTTTTTGTTCTTTGGAGTTAGAAATGTTATTTTTTATATATAGACTTTTGATTTGAATTTTATTACAAATTCAATGACTCAGACATAGATACCGTAAAGATATTACTTTACATGAACAGGCGGAACCGCAGGCGAAGCACTAGTGAATATAATATTAAATTATTATTTAATATTATATATAATTATGTGGTCTAAAAATCGACCACAAACTGTGCAACTACATTTTTCAACAGCTCATTTGTGGGAACAGGAACCACCTGGCCACAAAAACTAATTTTATGCTCCACTTCACCAGCTTTCATTTATAATATCACCTTAAAAACTTAATCCAACCCAAAGTAGAAGTATATTGCTATACATACTTTCATCGACACAGACAGGCAGATAAGATACTTTGGTCTTAGTTTCCAACTTCATAATTATGAATAATCGTATTACATAAGTGTATATGTATATGTTCTAATTTATATCTAAGTTACCTAAAATTAAATAAACCTTACCTTGACTAATATCAGCTTACAATAGTTTTCCATATACTGTGACACAGTTTTGATAGTTATGTGTGTGTGTGTATGTGAGTGTGTGTGTGTGTGTGTGTGTGTGTGTGTGTATGTGTTGTGTGTGTGTGTGTGTGTATTTATAATAACAATCTCCAATATTTACACGTTGTTTCAATAATGATATGGGGCAAGTAGCAGCGCTGTAGCTTCAGGTGGGCATTATAAAGCACACAGCTCCATCTTAAGTCAAATTAGTACCCGCCGATATAATCTAGAGCTATTGAAAAAGCATTTATGCCCTGATGTGTTTATTAAATTGTCGCGAGTTATTTACGAGGAAAGAACGAGATCATTTTTAACATAATTGTCTTAATGGCCGATCAGGGAATTATACCGACAGGTTGGTTGAAGGCGAATGAATTAATGCTTTTTTTAAATTTAACATGCAAAGTAGTGGTCTCGAACTATTTTGAACAAAGTTTGTCTCGCTCAAATAAAACGTGCTGTCAAGTGAGTGATGAGTGCTGTTGACTGATGAGGGAGATACTTTACTATCTTGACCGTGGTATATTATAGAATAGGTATGTAAGTTGTACTTTATATTTACTAACAACAGACCTACCGTGAATTCCCAAAAACTATCATAGTTTTTAGAAGTTTTGTTGCCATATTACAAAAATAATATTTTGATTCGAACCCTTGAGCTCTATAAAACACTATTGTTTTAATACAACTTACAGACGTCAAAGAACGAATGACTTCTTTAAATGTCAAAATTTGACATAAAAACATTAATATTTCAAATGTGAAAACATACTTATTGGGACGAGTTAATAATGTTTCCTTTAATAAAAGAATGAATGATTAGTGATGACGTCATCAAGACTTGTTATCGAAACGTTATTAAAGTAATATTACGTTTAGGATTAATTCGAAAGTAAGATTATTGTAATATTGCTATAAGAGTTCACGGTAGGCCTGTGTTATATCAAGTCGTAGTGCCTCATTATATGAGTAGGCGTGTGTAATTATTGACAGTGGAACAAGTACCATACTATTTACTGAACGAACATAGAAATGTGATCTGAATAACATGTTACTCCAACAGGATTATTTACTACTGTATTTTATATTAAAAACAAGTAAAACCTTACCCTTTTTTTCCTATTAACCTCCGGTTTGTCGATCGAAGTTAATAATCGATCCTAAAATAGGCGTTTTGTTTCAAGATACTAATGAAAGCAAATAAAATGTGTGTGTATGTGTGTGTGTAAATACCTTTTACATATTTATTTTATTATCATATAATACTTGGTTTGTGTTTTGTGATTTTTAGTATTTTTGTGAGGTGCGAATATATTTACTTTTTACTTTTTATAGACAGAAATTAAAATACATTAATTGAGATAATACTGACCACAACCACAGACCTGTAGATTTCGTTTTTGTGAAATATTCTAAAATTAATTTCTATCTAAAATTTTGGATCAATTATAAATTTCGGTTCACGCGTAAAATTAGACTCGGCATATTTCGAACTAGGTATCCAGTTGTAGAAAAGAATACACATCTTAATTAAATAAGTTGAAATAGCATTACTTAATGATCCGTCCGTCTTAATAAAAAAACTAAGATGGCTGTTCATTCATTTTATTTTCTCTGGCTCGGACATTTGCATTAGACACGTTATATGATTCCTGTTCCCATCAAGTAGAGTTAGTTAGTTAAGCATAAGAATATAGAATGCAGGCCTACCATGAACTATTAAAGTAATATTATAATAATTAAGATTATTGTTTCGAATTAATTCTAAAAGTAATATTACTTTAATGTTTCGATGAGAGGTTTTAATGACGTCATCCTAAATCATTCATTCTTTTACTATTTTTTTAACTCTCACCATGAAGTACGTTTTGACAATTGAAATATGAATGTAATGTTTTTGTCAAATTTTGACATTTAAAGAAAGCATTCAGTTTTTTACGTCACTAAGTAAGGAATAAAACAATATTATTTTATAGATCTCACGCTACTAATCAAAGTAATATTATTGTAATATTGCAACCAAACTTTTTTAAAACTGTGATAGTTTCTAAGATTTCTTGGTAGGCGTGCAGAATACAGGGCATACCTTTAGTTACATTTCTCGCTTTTAATTCTGAGCCTCAGTGTTTTTCTAACTTTATATTATTGAAAAAAAAAATACACGTGATAATTAAACTATTAAAAAAATTATGTTAGAAAGACATGTGGTTATATTTATGTAAATATATATAATGTTTATCTATAATTAAAATGTCTTATTACCTCAGTCGTAACACCGGCTATAAAGTATATGGTTGTGGGTTCGATTCTAACACTGAAAAAATATTAGTGTGATGAAAAGTTATTTAGACTAAGGTCACGGTACTTGTAAGTATTATATTTATTTCCCAAAATGTCGTAAGCTAATGTTTACCAGTTGTCTAATTCCTATAGTACAAGATTTCAGAACTAATTGAAAATATTTTTTTTATTAAATTAAAATGATATATTTGTACATTTTCTATCCCTACTCCCCATAAGACTTATGTAAACAGAAGAGCTATCGTCAAGCTTGAAATGTATTCTCAGAGCTGTGTGCGACCAACCTAACGATTACGTGCTGGCCGTCAATAATCGATCTTACTCAATTAAACAAATGACCACATATGAGAAACCAGTCTTCGTCTATAAAACATCTTGTTCCTGACTATAATATCTCTTTTTATACAGGACTAGTCATGTTTAGATACTATAACCACGTTTGCAAATGAACCCTTGCGAGCAGAACGGGTATAGAAAACTAGATTTTCACGTCTTAAAGCGTTTAGAACTATTAGTTGCGAGTCTTTGCTGATACACTATCAGCTGTTCCGGCGCAGTCCGCCATGGTACCGCGCTCAGAGCGCATGCGCACGGCGTTCACCCGCGACCTTCACTCCTGCGACGTCGTCATTGCTTCCCGCCAAACGAATAAAATAACCATATTATAAAAACACTTATTTTTATTAGTAATGCGTTCATTGAAATGATAATTAATTGTGATCAAAATGACACTTGGGGCGCGAAAATTTATAAGAGTGGGCAAAATTTTACTGGCCGGTGTGACTGTTTTTTGTGTGAGCTGGATTGCCAGTGTTAGCGAATGGCACTCCGGGGTGCCGTGGAGTAGGACTATTGTACAAGAACACATCTCCACAATGCGTACTCTAGTCGGGTATTCAGAAGCCAAGCAGGCTGAACTTGATAGACCCTCGCCGGTACCTTGCAAACGACTTCCCGCCTTACCGAAAATACCACACATCGTAAGCATATTCACTTTTATTTTCACACATATCCAATACCATAGCACAATACCTACATTCATAATATTAAAAATAGATTACTAAATACTATTTTCTCAGATACCAAACGTATTAAAAAAAAGGTTATATCCAACCATCAATCAGTCTTCCATATTTTATAGCCACATTCTCATAACAAGATTTTATGCCATCATCATTGGTTATTGCGGACTAACGAAATTGGCCATAAAATCTTTTTTTATAAACAATACCTGCTTTGCGTATAAATCATCACAGCATCCTTGAACAGCCACTAAAATGCAAATCGAACCGCTTCCTCTCCATGTAATACAGTTGGTAAGTGTTCTCAATGAATTCTTAATTAATTAAATTGATATTAAACTCATATTTCGAACTCATAGGTACGTATAAATAATATCGATGTTGTATCTGGCATTATTGCTTCCTTTAAAGTCTTTTTTCATTAGTACGCTGTCTGTTATATTGTCTGTCTGATTTTCGATGATATAAATTATTATGATTTATCTAATAATTATAGTTTTTATGACTAATAAAAAAAGGTCTTACTGTCAAAATCAAATTTGTTTTTTTTTTTAATTTCACTCCTAGATTTAAATAACTACTGATAGTTCTTGATGAAGTTATGTAATAAAATAAAATTATACATAAATATATTTTATTATTTTTTAATGTTATAATTCCCTATTTTCTCTAGGCCTTAAAACTATATCCAGATAGTTAGTAACTATCTAACTTTTTACGATGCAATAAACGGTGCTAACTAAGCAACCCGTGTTTATGGTTCTTATAATTTCTATGCAAATAATACACATAGGAATAGATGGATGCATAGATAACAAATAAATAAACGAAAAAAAAATGCTTTATTTCCTCGTGAAATGCAAATTACGAATCACACGCATTAATATGCAAATTATTAAAAACAAGAAACAACCATTAAATGTAAATAATAAAAAAAAACATTGTATCCAGCAAGAGTTCTATTAAATAATATGCAAAATGAAAGCGAAATATCTAATAAATACTGGAATATAAATCACAGATATGAAATGGCGGAATCCAGAGATAAGTATACCCGTTTTGTATTGATTATCTTTACGGTAGAAAATAAATCGAAATCAATATCCACTTCTAATATAAAGCCACAGCCGCCGGTCAGAAGCTCCTACACATTAATAATATTACATTGAAATATTTTTATAATTTAATAAATAAACTTGTACGAGAAGCTTTTTTTTTCGTAATATATTAGTTTGGGTCATTCTTAAAATAGTTTTAAGAATGACCTGACACATGATAATTAATTTGAAGATTGTCATCAATCATTTATAAAATAAGCACAATTCTATAACTATCGAGTATGAGTTAAAAATGTATATATACTGAGTTAATTTTTATATGATTTTATATTTAAAATACCCCTTCAATATTTATAATGAAATGTATATTTAATAAAAACAAATTATACTATTTAAAGAACATCACTATTTTAATACAGGCTTATATATTGGAAATAAGTACTAATAATCTATCTCCAGCAGATTTCTCTCATAAATTCTGCGACAATATCTAGATAGCTCGGGATCAAAGGTCGTCAGAACAATAAATCTATTATTCCATCCCAATATGGTCTAAATCCTGTTTCTAAGTCTAGAAACGTGCCTGGGCTAACTGTATTGTGGCTGAGAAAATTGGTTATAGTTTTGATTATATTATTTATTTCGTTATTTTCCTTTCAATTTTAGAGTTAAAAATTCAAAATTGATTATAAATGTAACTGTCTATTAGTATATTATTTTCATTTAATAAACTAATACTATACATTACATACGAATCGTTATATACTATATAATGATTCGTATGTAATGTATATATAACTCATACCATGAAGTGTGTTTTTTTTTTTTAAATTGAAAATTGTTTTTTTTTTTCATTTTAAAAAGCAACAAAACTTTTTAAAATAATGGTGGTTTTAAAAGCTCATGGTAGGTTTGCTACAATACGCAATCTCTTGTCACTGTAAAACGTATTAGCAAATAGTAATGATACAATACTTTTCCCTTTAGAAGGAATCGCCGAAGACAAAATATCTGAGAAATAATTTTGACAGAAAGTATTACAAAAATTAAATATAAAAGTCATCAAAATAAAATGTATAAAAGGCAATATATTTTGTCAGAGATAAATAAGATGACGAAGACAACTTCTAAAACATATAAATTCAATGTTAAATAACAAAACTATTCATATTATTTGCTAGTTATTATGAATCATAAAATAAATAATTAGTCTTATATCTAAATTCTAGACGTTACTGAATCATCGAAAGTTCAATGACGTCATGATGCCTCGTCCTGCATCAAGAGTTCAGTTAAGTCAAGAGACATTATATGGAGTTGTCTAGAATAGATGTCTTTTCAAGAATAGGTTTAGTCTTTGTACGCCATCTTCAAATATAAATAGTTTGTATTTTTTATAGGACATTATTTCGTGTACAATTAACGTGTAAGTTAAAAAAATAAAAGCAATAAATGTTAAAAAAATCTTTAATAAGAAAAAAAAAGTTCAAAGACAACGATATGTCTTAAAATATATATATTATCAAATATATAGGTACAATTACGAAAACTCCGTATTTTTTATAAGGTAATAAAGACAGGATCTAATTCTGAATTGATTATATATTATTAGAGACGAATAAAGAATTATATGAACACAGAGAGGCACATGTTGATATTGTTCCGTGTGAAATAAGTCCACGTATACCTTCGTATTATTACGCTTTATTGAAGTCATTATTTTTTTCATCTGCAATAATCCATTAATGAATGAAACAAAAAGTTTATTGCCGACATGAAAATATAGGATTAACAAACATTATCCGTCATTATACGATTACTTTGAGCGCGTTCTGAAACCATGAGTGCTGGTTATTTTTTGCATAATAAGCTTCATGCCCAATTAGTAATTAATAAACAGTAATTAGTACTTATTTTCTTGTTTGAAAATATCTATAAACATGTATATATTGTTTAAATTATAAATAAATATAGACATAAAATTAAAAATGTATAGATAGGAATTTGAATCCGTGACATCTAATAAATCGTCTCGTCGCTCCACCAACTGAGCTACCGTATCTCTGCTTCGAAACCCTGGAATTATTTTTCATGCTATGTTTATTTAAAACATATTTTACTTTATGATAATCTTTTGACATATATAAGGTTTTGAAGTAAGGAGAACCATCTGTATATACAACTGAAAATTTTAAAGAGAGCTCTTTCATATTCCTGCGTTACCTTACATACTTTTTAAACTATATAGTATTTTTAAACTATATATAGAGAGAGAGAGAGAGAATATATTTAAACGATTTGTAAGGTATGTGGTTTTTTTTTTATATTTACTAAATAATTTTAGAGTTCGCAAATAGTTTGTTTTGTATACGAGTTATGAAACTAGAATGAAAACTAAAACTCTGTATTCAAAATCTAACCTCATATCGCAGTATTTCGTACCGGCGCTGTTGTGGTATTAGAAGCTCTATTCGCAGCATCGAGTTTAATACTTTTTCATTTTCCCGCCCATATAATTGATCTCCTTGTCTGTAACCTCCATACCAGTATACAAAATGACAAACCATACAAATAATTCACAACACATACCATAGATATCATCTAACATAATTTAATTTTTTTTACTGCGTTACTATCTGGAACTATAAGCCGAGTTTAAAAAAAATAAATGTCCGTCCTTGATAACCATTGCCTTTTTTTATTTATTTTATTTCTTTTCCGCGTTTTATCAGTAGCTTCGATTTACTATTCCGAACGTGAACTTCTTTAGTTGTTTATTTTTATATTTTATATCTCAAGTAAAATTAAAATAATCGAGGAGGTTACTAGGTAAAATAACCGTCATTCTAACAGCGACAGTCATTAAAGTAAACGTGACCAGGATTAAAGTCACGTCCCTTTGAAAGTTAAGGCGGTTTTTTCGGTACGTTGTCTACACTGACTTATATTTAAAAAAAAATGTCTGACGTCAGATTCGAGATAGGCTGAATAAACGTTAATTGGATAATAAATACCGACTATAATCTGTGCTTACGGGGAACCATAAAACGCGCGAATGGCGAAATTTTTTTTTTTAATTCGCACTCATTCGTACGTAAAGGTATGCACCCTGCAGCCAAACTCTCCACACCAATTAGTACAGAAATCTGTATCTCTATCGGATTTATCTCTTAATTATCAAGAACAAGTATATTATCTACTTGCTACCATTGTACACACCTTATTCTATCCATTTTGAAAATTAATTCTTATCATATATATTAATGTTTTAAAATAACCATCTATTTAGTCTATGTTGTTACCATTGTCCTTAAAAAAATGTAATTTTAAAAAATCTTTGTCTAACCATATATTTAAGTTTATTTTCAAATAAATGAATGCACTAAAATACCTAATAGAAAAGGGATTAAAACAATACTTGAGGCGTTCGAAAGCACAATAGCTAATCACGCACGACTTGTTCATGATACTTTTATTATAAAACAGTCCTAACTACGATAATATATTCACACTAAAAGCAACCTAATTGCAGTGGAATAGATTTGCATTTTAACATATTTAAATGCTAAGAGATAGCCGAGCTTTGTTTAATATGGTATAAATCAGTTACTTTCCACGGCACGAGCAAACGAAGCCTCGATAATGCAAATGTGTGCGTGCTAATGTGTGTATATAATCTGTTTGCGTGTGTGTGTGTATTGTGTATATGGGTGTGTGTATTGTCGATATGTTAATGTGTGTGTTTGTGTTAATGTGTGTGTATAATCAATACGGCAATGCATTGATAGTGACAGATCCTTAAATTAATTACCAATTCCACGTTCATTTGGCATTTGCATAATAAATTATGCGACCAACACTTTCGTTACATTTAATCGACATTTTGATTACAAACAAATAAAAGACATTTATGAATGCGTTCGAATTAATATCATCTAAATTCTGATGATTTTGAGGTCAACGGATTGGAAAATGCTGTGAAATGTTTAATAATAAACAAAAAAATATGAATTGTAAGGTTTTTTATAAAATAGTGAACTACTTTTGTTTGTTCTTATATTTTTAAAATTTCCAACAAAGAATATATAATAATAAATTGATTTAAATACATTTTACTCAATGTTTTTAAATTAATAAAAACAGTCTCAGTACATCATATCTACAACGTTGTTATAATACCATATATTTCTCTGCAATATCAATAAAGCCAATTAATGTACAAGATGTGTCCGGAATATATTAAAATCTAAGTATAAATTTTTTCACGCGAAACCTTCAAGTAAAATTTATTATGAATCATCCTCTGTATTTCTTTATTCAGATAAAAGTATAAATTAACAAAGTTTTTTTTTTATATTCTAGCAAAATACATTTTAATGTAAAAGAAAAGTACGTACTGCTTTATTATAAGATCTTTATAATAACTAATATCATCCAAATATTTATAATTTCAATAATATATGCAGTACCAATTTATATAATTTAATAATGTAATATAACATAGAATATATTAAATTTATAAACTGGCCGATAAGACACAATAAAAACTATTGCTATAAGCCTCCTTAGTGTTCAAGGCACACACACGCACACGCACACACACACACACACACACACCACGATGTGTCACGTTTATAGATCTATTAATATTCCAGAACCGCACGTGGTCTCCCGGGAGCCAGGAATCGTCATGGCAACACGTGGAAGGCACTTCAGTTTCATTATATGCCGCGTACTATGATGACAGACTACCACAGCGTTACATTCGTATTCTGGCTATGTTTCATGGTAAGTTATTATTTACTATTATATATACTACTATGTATTTATTACAGCTGTATATACGCAGCTGTATAGCTGTATACGAGCAGTTTATCCGTAATAAATTTGTAACACTTTTGAATTTTTTTTCGAACAATGCACATAATTTAAAAAAAAATACGTTACTGATACAAAATAACAAAGGAATATTTTTTTTTATAAAAATCCTCACTTTTTCCAAAATACTAAAAATAAATAATAAAAGAAGGGTCAATTAAAATAAAAATTGTCTTTTCAACAATCATTTATAAATACAGAAATGTCAATTTACAATCCTGTTATCAAAAGCTGTATGAAATATAAAAAAATATATATGACTCGCTCACTATATGCTCGCACTCCAAGGTGGCGTACTTGACAGGTATTATTAATACCATGCGCATGCGCACAGTGATGTACTATCAGTTAATTAAAACAGGACATCCCCATACATTATTCACGTGACATTATTAAGACCTTCAGTGAAGAAAATATAGCATTATTTTATAACCTCTAAAAAATAATTAATGATTAAGTTTTGATATCTTCATCAGAATCAACATTCGTTTGTTATAAAAAATAAACATGAAAAATAAAATGATTGATCCTTTAAAAAAAACTTATATTGCGTCGTTATTGGGTTTGCTTTATAACCTAACTAGTTTGAACACGCGTGTTTTCCTATACTGCCTAATTATACATATGTGCAAATACAGCCTGTTGTCTGTGTATATTAATTTTGATGAGTATTTTATTAGTTTGATTCTACGAAATAATTAGGTGTCACACCTAAATATATCTTTTCTTCTTGGCATCATAAAAAATAGAATTTAAAATAAAATAGGATAACATTTTTAACAAATATCTTTTCAGTGACAAATCCCTTATAAATGCATATAATATATCAAAATAAGTCGATTTACTTACGACATATTAAATAGGATTGTTCAAAGAGGCTTTTAAATCCCTTTTGACTCCTTTGAGGGATTTTCGTATTATTTATTTGTTATCGTCCACTCAATTTTGGTAAAAAATTAAAATAAAACAAGACTTTCTTTTCATTGAAAGCCAATATTGTATTCCTCGCTTTAAAAGTTACAGAAATCTAAAACAAAATGAAGTTGAACTAATTTAGATAGTTGAAAATCGTATTATATTACGTTACGTTACGGACGTAATACTATTGGATATCAGCGTAGTATCTTTCGGAAACGATGCTTGAATGCACACATACAAACTTTATGCTAAATTGTCGTGTGTTATATTCCTTAAATTCTTTGCAAGTTAATCATGGTAAAAAGTGAGTTTTAAGTAATTGTCGTACCTTTAAAGTAAATAAAACCTTTTATAAATTGTTACTTTTTATGTAGCTATAATTTTATAGTCCCTTAACGTCTTTACTTAGAACAAAATTTTATTATATTTTTATTAAACAACCTTCGTACGGTCGCAATGTTGCCAGTAGCAGTCTCAGCTTACAATATAAAATACATTAATAGAAAATAGTTTAAAAATGAATTAATTTGAATAAATTTTCTAACTTAAGAATTAATTTGCATAAGCAAACTAAATTCTATTATAAAGTGACAATACACTGGCAAGTATCTAAATTATTTCAAATAGTGTTAATTCAATTTGTATAATAGTTCTAATTTCTTTTGTATATTGAGGCTTTTAACACTTTTACATTGAAAGACTTTTCACATCTTTTGCGCAAACATTCTTGACTTCTAGCCTTGAGAACATTAATAATTTAAAAACAAACTACAAATATTATTTGAAATATCTATAAGTATGAATATGAGCTTATTGAAATTTTTAATAAACATTCAATATAGTATAAAAAAACAATACTTCGAATTATCAAACCTGAGAAATATTATAAGTCAAGTCAATACCTATAAGACATTTTAAAATCAGGACGCACGCTTTAAAAATATGAATCACAATAACAAAACATTTAATGTAATATAATCCGTGATTTGTTTTATAAAGTAGCATGAATAACAAGTCTGAATCTGAGAGCACGAGTGAGATGGGTCCACTCTCATTTGTCACAGCATCGGGCGCCCGCGTCGTGTAAATTCCTTCCCGGGAGATAAACGCCTGCATATTGTACTATAGTGATGCTGGGGATAAAAATCGCATAGGTCTTACCTCTTGGTACATGCTTTAAGATATCTCTTATAAATCGCAAGTACAGTCCTCTTGGTACATTTTTTTAGGTAATATAGCTTATGAGATTTAAATTGATCTTACTACTGGATTATTTTGTATTTATATTCGTATCAGTTCTATGTAAGATGATGGTTGTAAATTGTTATAGATATACTGTACTCCTAGCACAAGTTTTGATAATACAAAACGTTGATAGTTTTCGAGCGGTCACGAAACGAGTTTATGGCTCACAAGCAATATTTCGTTCCGTGACTGCTCGAATACTATCAACGTTTCGTTCTATGAACACTCGTACTAGGGGTACAGTAAATATGTTTGTACCAGGAAGTGCGGTCCTGGTCGAGAATCACCGCAATCTAAGCACCGTTGTAATGACAGTACCGATGCCGGCTGCGATCACTACCTTTAATAACTATTATTTAAAGTACCATATCTTTTATTATATAATGTGCTGTGTTTCGTCGAGCTTACACTTTTACAGTTCACGGAGTTGTTATTATGTTGAAGTTGTTTTATTTATTTATTTCTCGAACAATATACACAATAATAGATAAAAGGAGGCTTAATGCCACAAAAATATTATTTACCAGTACTCAGGATGTATAGGAGAAGGCTTCGGTAGTCGAGCAAAAATTCTGAAAATAAATTAATATAAAAATAAATTAAACTACATTGGATGGTTATGAAAACTATATTAATATTTATTAAAAACAAGGAAAAAATTATAAAAACACTTGTTACAAAATTAGTTAGTTTGATAAATCTTTGAGACCAATATTATTCACGGTCTTTTGTTTTCAGGTCACAAACTCTCCGAGGAGCCATTATTCTGTCAAACGCGTTCGACAAATCCGAACGACTATTCGGTAGAAGTAGTAGCAGCGAAGCTGTTGGAGATATGGTGGAAGGACTGGGATAATACATCATCTGATATATTCACACCTCTGCTTCTATCCTGTCCTCTGACAGATACATTAAAAGAACGCTCCGTGGTCTCCGTGGTTACCCAACCATGCGAAGATCCAACCAATGCAATTCAGTTCGAGCATTCAGCATCTAAATCCGAGAAATATACAAGATCCTTTACAATATGTGTTAAAGATCTTGCCTTCCAAAAAGATATATCATATAGTTTAATTGAATGGATTGAAACTAATAAGCTCCTTGGAGTTGACATGATAGATATGTATATAGACAGTTTAAGTAAAGAAAACGAGGACGTTTTAATGCACTATCGTTCCCAAGGTTTCGTCAGATTATTTCGTGTTCCTATTCAGTATAAATCAGAGAGATCTCTATGGCAGAGGAGGCGCGACCATGTCATAACGTATAATGACTGTCTGTATCGAAATATTATTGAATCAAAATTCATCGTGCCGCTGGATGTCGATGAAATACTCTTACCAAAAATAGCTTACACGTGGCCAGCGTTGATAAAAAGACTGACTTATAAAGGATGGAATCCCAAACGTCATTCTGCCATTTTAGTTCGTAACGTTTTCTTTTTTGACTTCTTACAAGGAGTATATAATTATAAATCAAATAGTAGTGAAGTATATATCAAAAGAGATGATGTTCGAATTAATGATACAAATGATATAACTTTACAAGATATAGATATAGATATAGATAGTATAAAAGATAAAATAAATAGCAAATACTCAGATATGAATCATCACAAATACAAATCTGAGTGCGGCAAAGAATTACCTGTACCTAAATTGACAAGTCACGTAGTTAGTTCATCATTTATTAGCCCTATAGGAAGGTACAGCAAGAGTATCATGGCTACAAAGAGAGTGCTGACAGCATTCAATCATTACCCATTGGCCAGTCTTGGATCAGCGAGCATCGCGGGGTGGTCAGCGCCCTTTGAAGAAGTGCAACTCAATCATTACAAGGTATATTGTTTTTACAAGCCTCATTTTACAAGTGAAGATATTTATTTTTAATACAAAACTAAGAACTGCAGTTATTATTATTCATATAATAACTTAAGTGTTAAAAAAAGTATATTTAAATCTACGAGCTCAAAGTCGTGAGTAAACGCTGTAGCTATTTAAATACAAAGACTCCAGAGCGGCATAACAATAATTTAGCAAATTCGCAGCGTTCCCGGCACTTTAGTGTTTAAGTAAATAATAGTGTCGTGTTGCAGGAATCATGCAATTCTACTATTGTGGCTGACTGCGAGATATATTCGAGAAGAGCGCATCTCGACCGCTCAGCTACTCGTTTGAGTAAAGGACTCTTAAAAGCCCTCTCATCAGCGATCTGTTCAACATTAAACAATATATAAAATATTGACTCTTTATTTGTACCCTGAAAACACCTAACGAATGAAGGTTAAGTTATTTATGGTAACAAAACAATAAGTGCTATAAATTATATGATGAATGATGATATAAAGTCGACGAATGCTTGGAGAATTAAATTAACGTCAAGGTAGTGGAGCGATACATTTTATTTATGCTTTTTAATCAATTATAAATCAAAAATTTTATCTTTCGTTTTATACAACGTGATATTGAATCTTGGACACATACTAACTTTCATTGTTAAACCAAATGGTATATAATATTTTAAACTATATATGTAACTAGCTGTTGCCCGCGATTCCACCGCGAGGACTCCGTCTTATAAAAAACAGAGCTCATAAACTCCTTCGCTGGAGATTTTTTTTGATCATCTTTATTTTTAAAATTGTTCTCAACAAAAAGCTGTATTATTATTTCATTATTATACGGCATATGGTATAGTATGATATAGCTTATATACAACGTGAAAGTTATTTCTAAATATTGGTTAAGATAATGTAAAGTATGTGAGATGACAATGGAATTAGACCTTTTTGCGTGTGACAATAGTAACGGCAGTCGTAAATGCAAATGTTCAAGATATTTAATCGCGCATGACTAAAGTAATCGTCGTGTTACTGTAACGATCTGCGTTAAGTGTGGGAACTTTATATCATAGAGACGTTATGACTTTTGTCTACAATTTATGGTCACGTGTAGTTTAATATTAGATTTAGATCAATAATAATAGATTCATCGCCATCTTCCATTGAAAATATCATTATTTTAACCGGTGCTTTAATATAAAAAAGTCAAGATATCATTAATTGTAAAATATCAAAATATACATTTACAATTATTACATTATTTTGGCAATATAATAATCTTGTTTTCTCAACATATTTATTTGATAAAATTGTTAAAAGGCATCAAATTTTAACAAGAGATAAATGAAAAGCATTCTCAATCCTCAAGCATACTCGCTTGTGTCACTAATCTCAAAATTATCGCTGAGTGGATATAAGAGTTCAGTATCAGACATAAATAATCTTTATCTCGTCTTTCAATATCTCTTTAGACGCCATTTGCTAAAGAAAACTAACTAAATTGTTTCTCGCATTGCAATTTAAATTTCTATGGGCTTTACTACCAACCTTTAAGTAACATGTATGCAGTATTAATGAGTGTGACATTTCTTTTGCAAGCTATATACAAAAAATATACATAAAAATTTTACGAGCATCATTCATACTTATTATATATAATATTCTAGAAATCCGATATCGATTTCACTTTGGCAAGTCTAAGATAAATCACATACATAGATATATAACCTGAAAATAAACTCATGAATACCAATAATATGTTTAGATAAAATAAATAAAGAAAAAAAATACAGATAAATTTAAACAACATTTATTTTGTTAAAATTATGACTAAGCAACTTAATTTGGTAACAAAATAATGCTTATTACGAACATATTTGTAGATATTTACGAATTATATTACCATATAATAAAATACATTTAAACCAGTCTAAAAGGGCCTCAACATTTACAATAACATTAGAAACCACTCACATGCCTGAATTCCTACTTGGATACGCACCGCACAAAAAAAGCCTCTCAAGTTCCAGCCCTGATTCATTTACAGTGTCCGATAGCATCTGTTACTTTATTGGACATTGGGTACGATCCAAGATAACGCGGTATAGATGCTGCATTAATCAATTACCTTTAACCCATACAATGAGACGATTTTATTGCAACCAACGCGAAAATGAAGCGTTGGATATATCGATAGTAATTGGACTCAAAGCACCGCATTGAATTTGTTTGTTTAATCACGTTTATTAATAGCAATATAATAAAAAAAATATTTTTGTTATATAAATAATTAAACACTACTTTATTAATGACGTAGATTCCAACGATTGTACACATTCTTATTTTGATTCCAAAAATGTTAAGTTGGCAACATTGTCTTCTACATTTCATTAAGTTCAAAAACCTAAGGATTTAGAAT
This sequence comes from Dircenna loreta, assembly GCA_963555665.1. Classification (NCBI taxonomy): domain Eukaryota; kingdom Metazoa; phylum Arthropoda; class Insecta; order Lepidoptera; family Nymphalidae; genus Dircenna; species Dircenna loreta. Next base: position 19,086,129 of record OY743092.1, read on the forward strand.
GATTTATAAAGAGATTATAAAACTTGATTTATTTCAAATAATCTTCATGTTAAGAATGATTTAGTAAAATCAACAATGTCAGTAAAAAATAACGTAATAATAATAGCGGGACGTACATACAGATATTATATGTATACATAATAATTGAATTATATATATATAACAAAAGTTACTGACCTCAATGATAAATGCCACCAGTAGTCAGTAATTACTGCTGAGTACTCAATACAATCAATCCACTGGATCTTATCGCTCTCATCTTCATGGCTTCCATTGGTTTTATTGAAATATTCATTTTATTTAGAATTATTCATATTTGCAGATATAGCATTTCAGATTATAGTGACGTGTTCAAACATATGACATATGGTTCTATTGACACGTCGTAAATTATTAACTGCTATATTATATTGATGTTTTTGTATAATTTGAGTCTTGAATATCTGAATTAAAGTTCTTTTTCGTGTATACTTGTCAAGTAGCGTGATTTATGTACTTCATGCCGTATGTTCGTCCAGTTTTATCACGGCAGTAAATTATTTATGAACGACAGTCAGAAATGTATCTCGGATTAGTTTCTCAGGTTTTTATTCCTTATAAGAATAATGCATTTTTAAAACAATATTTATTTTTAAAAAACTAACTACAGGTGTCCTTGTTTAAATAAACTTTTATATATGAATTTTAAGTAGACGTTTTACCTTTTTCACTAATATTTTTTTGTTAAACAGTGCGAGAACTTTTTAGTGGAATTGTTAAGAGAATTCATTCAACTCTAATAGTATTGTCATGAAGAAATATTACTTCTATTTTTGTACTAGTGATACTAGAGCTACTATTTTTGGATGAATTAGACCTGGATGTCAAACACGCAGACAGCCAGCGGCTTTAAACTGACGGTAAGTGGTGCCATCTCCGATGGACACCGCAAATGTGGTAAAATACAATTGTCCCCACCATTGTGGGTCTCTCACTATAATAACTACATCATGACGTTGTCTTCTGAGTAGGTACTACCCTGGTCGAGCAGACATGATCTGGAGTCAAATAACTTTAACCAGGTTCAATCGCATTAAAATGTATTATGTTAATTCAGGCAACAATCTACATCTACACATGTTTTTTTTTTCAAAATCTTTCCAGTATTTCTAGCGTGATGCGCAAACATAGAAAAAGGAACAAACACATAATATGAGACAAAATTACGTATGTGGGAGCAATTGGAATAATTACTCACTGAGAGAAAACCACGGTCTAGATCTTAGATAGAAAATGTTAGTCTAGCGATACATTACTGTCAAATAGATCTTGACAGTTATGATATGAAGGAGGTTAGGAACCAAACAAGACTTATAAGTGACTTGCACAGGAATTATTATACACCCACAGCCAAAAGGGAAGGAATGTCGGAGTAATTTATTAGTACTCCAGATAACTTAAGGTATAAGACGGTATGGTACAATTTAAATAACGTAGAATATCTTAGGTGTATATGGTACATTCTACAAACAATGTGTTGTTATATTACTGTATATTTAATTGTAAAATGTGTAATTAATATAAAGTAATTGACGCCAAGAGTGTGTCGTGCTTTATTCCTGACTCCACACAACACTATCTGTATATTATAGACGTCAAGTTGGAGTAGAATTTTGTAACAAACTTCTACTTTCTCAGAAAGCGTCTAAACTACAAGTTTCGTAACAACCAATTGACTTCTCTTGTGAGGTCATACAATTTCAAGTGAATTAATTATATTTCGAACCTTTTAACCTCCGTCGCAACATACGAGTATGTCTTAGGTCAATAGAATGTTGCCATTCAGTTTTTTTTATATGTATGTCAGTCTGAATAGAATAGAAATAAAATTCACCTGAACCTTAAACACGCTTGAGCTAGATGCTTTATGCTAGGCTTATGCCTAATGGCCACATTTCATTATACGATCTAAACCACACGATTTGACCTTGAAGAGTAAGCGCTTCCACCAATCAGAGAAAAGCACTAACTCACTAAGAGCGATTTCACTATGCGATGCGATTTACGCCAGTTGAGACAGAGTGGCTCAGATCGTGCAATGAAATGAGCCCATTATCCATAGTTCTGGTAGCTTTCTGATTAGAATAAATGTATATTACTGTCAATATATCAAAAGTGCTTGCGGGAATTGTTTGTGGGGTAATATGTACGCCTGTTTCGCCTTAAAGCAATATTAAATGTTTTATAAGTGTCCATAAATCAGAGGCCGGCATAGAATCGTTTGGGTGTCTTAAATGGCTTCTTTTCAATGGTGTCAACAGTTATTTGTAAAAGTATCCTTTTACAAATGACTGTTTATAAATAGTCTATTCTTATTTGATAGTAAAAATTAAATTTACTATTTATTAAAATATTATGTAAACTATTTTGTAAGATGGACACTGTTTTTTTTATTTATTAATTTCAAATTTGTAATTAGTAGAAAAACTATCATCCCGTTGTCAATGCTATGTCATCATGACGTATGAATTTCATCCAAATAACTAACTGCTACAAACGACATCTAACAGACTAGACTAGAGTAAATTGGAGTCAAAAGTTATATTTGATTTCGCTTCAATGTTTCCTCGTAACGATTTAACATAAATCTGTTTGTAGAATTATAAATGTATAAGCCAATAAATGACCTGTCGATTGAGTCGGTAGGAAGCCATCTAATACTGATTTCAATCTCGGATTGAGAATGAATTACATACTTTATTGTATTAATGTAATAGGTTGGTAGACATGATTCTCAAGCAATAAAACAAACACAACCCAAGAAAACCTTGTACGTAAATACACATTTAATATATTCTTTTAATCTCATAAACTATTTGCAACTTATTTTTAAAGGCTACATAATCATAATACAGATATATTAAAATAAAGATTGTTGAAATTGTTGTTGCTATGATAAAAAAAAAAACTAAAATACCTTATTAAAAGAAAGGGTAACAATTTGGATTTAGTAAATATAATCAGAAATGTCAAAGATGAAAATCTTTACATGAAAAGTAATTCCAAATTGGATGTTTCTTAAATTACTTTATCATTTATAATCCACCAAAAACAAACAATTATTATAATTAGACACTATCGTATTGCTATCGGATGCATATTTAGATTTCATTTATTTTATTCAAATTTTATATGATATTTACGTAGCATTTCACGAAAATATACATTTGCATGTAAATTGCTTGAACTCAAAGTTAGTGTAGAACAGTCAATGCACTATTGAAATTTATCGTATCCTGAGAATCTACTGCCTCCGAGGCTTCGAACGGTCGACGACCTAGGAACAGCGTTAGGATACCTAGGTTCTACCTACAGCAGTATACAAGCTGGATAGCACGACGAACCCGGATGCTAGCTTGATTTATAGAACAGATAGTGAGATGCCTGAAGAATTGTTATAGACTAGAAAATGTCGTTAGAAAGAATATGTCGATCATAAACTAAAATATTATGACACGTAATGTCTTTTGTAATAGTTTTAATTACAAAAGCTAGTATTTTCTGTAATAACACTATATTTAATGTTGTTTGCAATTCAAATAAAGCCGTAGATTGGTCATTAATTTTTATGTTTGTTTTAGTTGGCATTGCGAAGATTACTTAAGAGTAAGTTTCCTCGATTTCTTCTAATCCTGACATGATTTTATATACTTTAATATCTATGTAAACTACATTATAATTATTTTAAAAATAAACTAGATAAATTATAAAATATAATTTATCTATTAAGCGTGTGTGTCAAATAATTAATCAGACATTATAAAAGGAATTGTAGACATTATAATAATATGTAATAATTCAATTATTATTAATAATATTATTTATAATATATTCCATAGAATAAGGTTTTATTACCAGTGAGTACTCGGAACTTGAGTTGGCGTGCTGTGTGGTGTGTGAGAGTATGACGCGTGGACACAACCAGAGAACTAACGTTATATTAAATAATGAAAGAGTTGTATTCAATAATGATACAAATAAATATGTGAGAATATTCCTAAGTTAATCGAAAATTCCCTTTAAGTTATTTCACTTATAATTATGGTTAACAAAACTGGAATAAGGTGAGGATAAACATTTACAGCCTGGTTAATAGTCTATGTAATAAAGATAATAGCTTTGTTACAGCTTAAAGGGAATATCCAGTTTAAACTAGTCTGAGTACAGTTAGTTTTGTCCTTATAATATCCGGAAGTAGTTTAAATCATGCTTTATAGAAGAGTAAAAAAGACTTCATTGATAAAATTCTATCAATGACATAAGTCAATTTAAATAAATTTACGAAACAACGTGTGCCATCTAACGGAAATTATAAGAACTATAGTCCCCACTAACTTGGTTTCCGTTAGCAACAAAATGTAATATTGAAAACTCTTAAATAATATTGTTATTTATAATAATTATTTATTAACAATGAAAAAATATTTATTATTTATTCTTCCAGGAATGCTAACCCTGTGGTATATACACTAGAAGAAATCACCATCGATCATACAAAAACAAATGTTTTGCTTACACGCAAATGTAAATAAAATTAAGAGTAATATACATATAAATATTCTTATAATTTGAAGAACATACCAAGACATCGTTGGGGGCAGAATAGTGTAATGAGTTTTGCGTCAAGTTGTGATGATGACGGATGAATAAGTTAGTGAATATAAATGAGCTGTTTATATTTTCGCTTTTATTTACGTTTCTCGGAGGTCAATGACATCAGTGACTCCGAGATTGCAATATGAAACTGGTTAAACGCATGAAATGTGTATAAATATGAGACGCATCTAATTTAATGTTAGATGCAATATTTTACGCATAAGGAATATTTTGCAGCTATTGATATGACTTCGAACTACTGAACGATGTTTGAATGCTCGCAGGTTTTATTGTTTGTTTCTGAATTATTGACAATATTTTTACGCTTAGATCAATAATCATTGTATACAATGGTATTATTATTCTTATTAATGTATATGTATATAAATTAATTCCATCAATTTATTGATGGATATTGTTTTTACTTCTCTTCTGTTTTCATTAGAAATGGACGGGCGACGCATAGATATTTTTTGTTTGTTTATATTTTATAAACAGTGTTTTATTATTATATCATATTTACTATATTGTCAGATATAATACGATAGTGATAATTAGAAACGGATAATATTTTGTAAGTCAACAGTAGGTAGCTAAGACATCATAAACTTGACAATATAAATATTAAGACAAGAGTCACAGACAAGACATTTCGTTTTCTATATATACTTACCATCTAAATTCTAGGTTTCTAGTCTTAAATTTTATTTTGACTATTAATAACTAAATGAAGTGCTATCTCAGTATGACGTAATTCAGCATTCTCGAAATGTATAAAGTATAACAAAATATATGTGTGTGTCGCCTTTAATGCACTTTTAATACGACACAGTTATAGAGATATAAGTTGGGATGATATCTACCTTAATATTAGATTTCTTCAAGGAATTAATAAGATATTAAAATCTTAAGATCCATAGACAGCGATAAAATTATATATTTTTTTGCGGTTAACTATTATAGTAGATGTCTATAATAGTTAACCGCAAAAAAATATATAATTTTATCGCTGTCTATGGATCTTAAGATTTTAATATCTTATTAACCAAATTTTTTTAAATACATTTTTTATTAATTATTAATAAATATAGAATGAAAAAACAACACAATTTTATTTCCAAAAGAAAGAATGTCATTATTACAAGCTGTTGGTTGACTAAAAATATAAAAATAATTTGTCATTAGTACAAGCTGTCGGGTGATTAAAATTGTCCAATTAAATTTACCATAAATATGTCATTATCACAAGCTGTCTATTGACTAAAACCTTTCTTTACAAAATTAGGTCAAATGTTGTGTACGTTAGCCTATAATATATACAGGATAATCGAGCAATCTTCCGCTATCTAAGTATCTGAGCGTATGCTTATACTTAACGGGAGAGGCCATAGGACTAATGAACCGCTGAAGCCACAAACACTAGTTTTTATATCCATCCGAGCACGCCCGGTGGTTTAAAACAGTTAAACATGACTCAAAGCCACATTTTGTATGAAGCTTTATAAGCTCTATTGCTAAGCAAAATTGAAGTTAAAATTATGTATTATTACCGTTTTGAAAATAATGTTGTTTTTATAATTGTAAGTCTCAGCTGTGAAATAAGTTAATAATGTATAATTAAGACTAAATTATATAAATTGGTTCTTATTAAATATGAATGACATTAAATTGTAGTATTTAAGTATTATTTAATTATCACACTTGATTATTCTTGTTTACAAACTCGACAAATTGCTCGCCTTCATTGTTTATTCGTCCTTGAGATATTTTTTTTTATTTATTACGTTTATGTAAACGCTTCCGATAAACTTCCAACTTTAATTATTATATGTTAACTAAACTTAACTATAAGATCACACGCACTGCTTAACATATAAGAGTGAAGAAAGTTCTCATACACGGACTAGATAAGCGGTGCTGGAAAAATTACACTTATTTATTTTATGTAAATTTAACTGAATTTTATATATGTATACCATTGCCGCTAGATTTTGTTTGTAGAGCTATTGTCGTTTAAAAGATACCTAGAAACAGGCATAAAACTGTTTCCTTGGTTTATGATAGAGTTATAAGTTTAAACGCTTATACACCTAACTTAGAACAATTTAGAAATATAGCGTATTTAATTTTATCAAACATATATTTATAACTTGAAGAAAAGGGGAAACATATTTTTAAGTAAGATGGAACCATATTGACTAATTACAACAGGGCATCAACTGGTTCCATGGTGTAATGGTTAGCACTCTGGACTCTGAATCCAGCGATCCGAGTTCAAATCTCGGTGGAACCTGCATTTTTACTACTCTATATGATAATTCTTAGATTTAGAGTATTTAATTTCATTTTTATTACGAAGTGCAATGTATTTTTTTTAATGAAATATATTAAGAATATTTTAAAAAAATCACTGCCTGGTTTAATAAAGGAAATATACACCTATTTAAAAAATATTCATATTATGGAACGGAGAAACATAAGAATGTCGGGGTATTTCGGATCATGACTCACTGGTTCACAGGATGTATTATTGAATTATTCTTTGTTGTCTCGTTCGTTATGTTTCCAGGTAGAAAACAATCATATATAATGAATATATCTAGAAGAATAGCTGCGCAATAGGGGTGAATGTTTGTAGCGAGACTTGGTTCGAAATGTGGTTATATAGTCGTCGGAACGGGTAAAACCCTCTTCGTATTCCACGAAAATGGAGTTAACAGTAACAGCTAGTAATATTAATAATAATCCATTTTTTAATTATATTATACGTTGTATTTAAAGCAAATATACATATTTTCTTAATAATTATAACTTTGCCTCATCCCTTGTCAATAAAACAAAAAAATCTAGAATCTTTGTCAATAAATTGAACTCGAATAACTATAAATGTATACCAATCACGAATTTAAAACTGCTATAAATGTAAAGAACCATTTTTTTTTCACGAGAATAAATAATAAAACTATATATGTTCTTAAAACGATACTCAATATTTTTTGACGATAAATGATATAGGAACAAGTTTGATTAATTTACTATTTGCCTAATTAATAACATTTACTCATTTACATAAATGCTCACCGTAAAACGTATAAAGAGTAATATAAAGCGATTTTATATTTTCATCATACATTTTTAATCTCTATCAGTAAATGTATCTTTTGTAGTGTGGAAGATGTCAATAAACAATCCAAATTTATCAAAGATAAACAATGAGTACGTTGAATAAAAAATACTCAGTCACTAATTATAAAGCCTTTAAATTATTACCTAAAAAAAAAGTTTAAAGGAATGAATTAAGAACTCCTTCAAAATTTATAATTATTCAAATATAAAATTACTTATGAAATAATAAAATATTCTTATTACCTTTCCATACTTATATTCCAACAATGTAGGCTGTGATAAAATAGATATTGACACAGGTATAAAGACTCCAGGGAGTGAAGTAAGTCACGGAAGTTCCTTTGTTTTCCTTGGAATATATAATTTAGTCAATAATGTTACCATGGCGACAACTTATGTATACAAGTATTACTAACGTTCCTATTAAGTCTCAGTGTATAATTCTAACAGTTTATTATCAAATATTAAGATATTTTGATAGTTAAATATAGTGACAGTGAACAAATAATTTGAAGATATGTTGAAAATATTAATAATTGGTCCATCCTATGTGTGTAAAGTTGTTATTATATATTTGTTATCAAAGAAATATTGATTACAAGAAATACCAAAATCTAATAGAATGAATACTAAAATCAAATAATTATCACAATTTCAGAGTGGAAAAACTACTCTAGTTAACTTTCTCTCGGAATCTATAAATATTGAAGAGGCTGGTCCTCCTAGACCAACTCAAGGGGTCCGTGTCGTAGAGTTTGAACTCCCTCATAATTTAACCATCAACGAAAAACAGCAAAAGGTTGACCTTGAAATGTGGGATTGCAGCGGTGACCACAAGTGAGTTTTCGATTTATTCAAATAAGGATGTATATTGAACTGCCTATATAATTCACATATTAATGAGCCATGTCTACACCAAGTTAGGATAAACGGTGAAGCTCGAATTGTTTTCTTTTTTTTTTGTCAGATTCGAATCTTGTTGGCCAGCTCTTCGAATTGGAGTTCAAGGAGTTATTCTCGTATGTTCACCAAATACGGTGGCCGTGGCTGGCAGAGAAATTGAATTGCTCTATAATTACTTCGTTTCCCAGGCAAAGTTGTCAGCTAAACAATGCGTTGTGTTTTATAACTGTATGGACGACCAAGAAGATATGGACTCATTGAATCTGTGTATGTTTTAAACTATTTAGATTAACTATATTTTCATATTTTTTTTTCTTATAAGACTTGTTTCTTACAGCTCCCACGTTCTCAAAAGTGTCACAAGTCCCAGTCAACCTAAAAACTGGAGGCAACCGATTGAAAATCGATTTCTCTAACTTTATATCATCAGTATTACAAGCCATTAATAAATGAATGTTTGAAAATCATGTTTATTTTTTAAACATCATACCTACTCACCAATGTATCTGCAATCATTCATTATTTCTGAAAAACATCCATTCATTATTTCATTGTTTTAATTTGGTCCTTTAAGAAACAATTGTAGCTGAAACAAAAGGTGAATGACGGTGCAAAATTAAGACATAGAATATATTAAACATATTTATTTAGACGAGTAGGCTTTATAATTACAATACTATAATGAACAAGAACGGAAGTCTACTCTTTATACAAAGAATTATTTTATTCTAGATATAAGGGATCGTATTGCTCAGATCACTAAATGTTTTACTGGACATCTTACACCAATCATAATTGCAAGTTATTGATAATTCTATGAAACAAATAATTTGCGAGCGAGTCGATTACCGCAGGATATAAAACACAATTATAACGCACTCAGTCTTAAAACATTTGGCTCGTATAATGAGTACCTTTAAATGAACATAATTCATTTCATTCTCTTCATTTATAATCATTACCATTATTTTTAACCTTAAGATGAAAACTTCAATGATTTAATTGCTTCGATGAATATTTACAATATTTTAAAACTTGTACAGGAAACTTACGCCTAATAGAATAAAATAAATTATAAAAAACTATTTTTAGCAAGTCTACGATTACTAATCATTAATTATCACCTTGATCACATATAATATGATGTGGAAGGAAGGTAAACGAATACCTAATGCCTGTCATTTTTCCAATTACCGCGCTCGTTAAAATTTTTCCTATCTCTATGTCCTCTATTACCACCCCTATTCCAACGGTCGTTGTTCCCTCGACCACGAGGCCCTCCTCTATTCGGAAATCTTTGGAAATTTTGATCCCCTTCCATAAAGTTAAATTCATTACCTGGAGGGCCGTTGAATCCCATGTTACCAAAATTATGTGGGCCTCCAAATTTATTGTTATTAAAGTTATGAGGTATATTCGGTGCAATACCCAGTAAGCCAGGAGTGGGGCCCCCTCTCGGATCAGACATTTGTTGGTTAAAGCCGTGTAAAGAGTTCATGTTATTCATATTACTGACACCCCCCATCCCCATGGGCGGCATATTCATCATATTCCTATTACCTTCCATGGGTCCATGACCTCCCGACATACTATTCATACCAAATGGATTTAAATTCTGATTGAAGCCTATTGGTGTCTTTAATAAGGCTTCTTTAGGTTTGGGTAGATAGGTAAACTCACCGGTGTCTCCAAGTGAAATGCCTAAATTTGTAAAAATACTACATAAAACATTATTATTTTGTATTGAAGTAATATCGAATTTCTTACCCAGTGGCTTTTCTTGTTGGTGTTGCTTTACCATTTGAGTAACTGGTGCTAAATTTTGATTTACGAAGATTTTTTGTGTTGAACTTAATTCCTTATACCAATTTGAATTCTGTAATATTGATTGTAATTCTAATGAGTTAGATTTTTGTTCTTGACTAGTGGCCTCACTTTGATCTTTAGGTTTCCGACGAGGATCTACTCGAGGTCCAGTATTTACAACTTTAGTAGACTTTTCACTATCACTATTTGTTTCTTCTACTGACAATCTGAAAACTTTTCTTAACCTAGGGTCTGATAGTGCTTGTGATTTCGCTGTACTATTTTTAATATCTGTATAATCAGGGCGCGGTATGTGTATGGCAAATAGTTTGTAGTTAACTGGCGGATGGCTGTTTATTGATCCATTGATTTCTGAGGCAGGCGTGTAGTTAGGAAGTGGTTTAAAAGGTAATCCTAAACGTAAATCGACATCGCCACTCGTATTTTGTCTTAAATCAGTGTCTCCGAAACTAGGTGCTTTGTAATCTGTTTTTCGTAAGTCGACGTCTGTCCTTCGACGTCCATCTGTTGGTTCACCGTCCACACATTCGTAAATAGATACTCGATTAGTTTTTTTAATGGTACTTTTATTTGTTTCAGATGGACTATCAATAACTGTTGTGGGCGATCGTTTAGAGCGAGGATCACGGCATACAGACGGCTCTTGGGCTTCTTGAATGCTTATCTTAGTGTCCTGTAAATTGTTTTTCATGGTATTGAGCAATTTTGTTACTTCTTCACTGATGTCGATTTTTGAAAGATCTCCAAGTTTACTTAAGACAGTCGAAGGCTCTATGGCTGAGGCCGCAATTGGTGGAGGAGACATTAATGGTACTGGAGGCGAAGATATAGGGGATTTCTTTTTATTTCCTTTTTCTTCGTCACTGGAGTACCACTTCTCATCAATTAATAAGTTGTTGTCTTCATCATCGTCCGTAGTTGAACGGCGATGTCTCTTTTCAGAATTTCTAAATATTATATCAGGTTGGAGAAACCGAATATCTGTATCAGCTTCCAAGCACAGCGCATTATCTGCATTATAATTACGAGTACTCGAGTCGCCATCGGAAAATGGAATAATTCTATGATCTACATCTTTAGTTTCATTTAGAGAATTACTTTTCTCATTTTCTAACGTCTCGTTTGAAATGTCGATATTTTCTTTATCTTTTGTTGCAAACTTTAAGGCATCTTTTGTATATTGATCAATATCGATCATATCTTTTTTAGATGTTTTATTACTTGAAGACTCTTCGTTCACATTAAGGGTTTGTGTGTTTTGTTGGAAACGCATATCAACGTCTTGTCCTGGCAATTCCGATGAGACCGCCATGCTATTAGACGTAGGTAGAGCGGCAGGAGGGACTCTTAAATCTAAATCTTTTACCGGGGCGTTAGTACTAAAATGATGTTGTTCGGCACTATTAATTAAACCTAATTTCTGAATACTCATAGTGTTAAGTTGAATATCAGATATTTGTTTTAAAGATATACCAATATTATTTAATTGTAATACTGTTAACTGACTCAATTGATCTAAGTTTTCAATGCCCACCTTTGAAAGTTCATAAATTTGTCGTGATGATAAGACACCTGTTAGATTTTTAATACTCAAAACATTTGAACCTACATTACTATTTGGAGATACGCATTGATTTTGATTTGATTCCTCGTTTTGCCATCTCGATTGCCGAACTTTAGGTGAAATCTTGTTCTGTCTTTCGTTATGAAACTGATTGCCTTGTGGTGAATCCACATTTCCTTGTGGATTTGGTATATTTATATCGAAGAGAGAAGGAATATTCTTTACTTCACTTTCTGTGCTTTCAGAGAACTGTTGCATTAATTTTAGTTGGGTGGTTTGTATCATCTTTAAGGCTCCATCTCTATTAAGTCTTGGAAAATCTCCTAAAATTTCTTTGGGAGCTGATTCAATGTGTTTTAATAATATATTTCTTAGTGCATCATTTAAAGGTTTACCGTGTGCAAACTTACATTCATCCTTGTAAATACAAGGAAGTCCAGTATGATAGTATTTACAAGGGAAATCAGCATGCATATACAAACACTTGTCTCTTTTTGCACAGCATTCCATCAAATAAAACTTGCACAATTCCATTTTGCGTGGAGGTTGAGCATTGTGAGAATAAATACAGTCATCGCCTTTGTGACATTTTCCTTGCATGTAGTACAAACAAACTCCGTCTGGATCTTGCATAGGATGTGTCCCTCTTCTTCTATCGTTTTTATTATTTTTATTTCTATCACGCTGCGGTGGTCTGTGTCTTTGTTGCCGGTGTTGATGACCCCGAGAGTCTTGGCTGCTGTCAGAGTCATATGAGTCTTGCTCTTGATAAGCTTCGTCAGGAGATTGTTTTTGTACGGGTGAAGCACCTCGGACGCACATCATTTCCGCTTCATCCATTTCATCTGAATACTCTTGCTTTTTGCGTTTTTTGCTAGAACCTTCTTTTCCGTCGTATTTCTTTCTCTTTTTATATTTTCTTCGTTCCTCAACCTCGAGTTCACCTTGAAAATTATTGCCATCGTTTTTGTTCATAACTTTTCTTATAGCTTTTTCAATTCCACTCGCAAAATCTTCTTCAATTGACTCAGCATACTTACGATTTTTTTTACTTTTTTCTTTGAGTTTCTGTTCGCTTTTGTTTGACTTTGATTTTTTTTTCTTACCTGATTTCGAGTAATAAAAATTTTGGCTATCAGTTTTTTCTTTATTTTCTTCGACAGCTGTAGACGGTGGTTCTTCTACCTTTTCTTCATTCTGAGCTTCATTTACTTCCTCGCCGTCACTTTCAATTTCTCCATCTTCTAAATCTTCAGTAACAGTTGCTGGATCCGCCATTATGATGTTTTCACTGAAATTGAGACAATCACACAATTATTATATATTATAAGCAATCATAATTGGCTAACATAATATGTACTTTGTAATAAAGAAAAATTGCGTTTTAATATTTGTAAATATTCATAAACAATAAAACGTTTACAAAACTTTAAAGCCGTTATTTTGTTTTTTACATTTAATTATTTGATATTACTTATAACATTAAAAAAATATCATTCGCGGGCAGACGGAAATACAAGTCGCAAATTGCAAAGATCGCAGAGGTGGCATGTTAGATTAATGTTAGTGTAGATGATTTTTTATTATATATTAATTTAAATAGACATAACATGATTAATGTTTGATAATTTAAAAATATAACCATAATATTGACATCGCGAAGCTGTGGGTTATAATAAAACCGTGTTTTTAATTATTTTTCACTTATACATTAAAAAAAAAAATAGCACAACATTTTTATGCACAGTAAGTTTTAGATAGATAATGAAGAAATAAGAAAATTATCAAATATTAATTAATCTAGATATCGTGTTATAAATGAAGGTTACACGATACTTAAAATACTGGTCGATCTTGTTTTAATGACGACCTAATTTCTTACCGTACATGAAATAAAGAAATTATGAACAAAATTAAGGTCAAATTTCAACACAAAGTTAAGACTAAAAATTGATATTTTTATATTTCGACTATTGTTCGAATAATATGCGCTAAACATTTTATCAACGGTAGAAAGAAATTGATAAAGGTATTCTGTAGATAAGTGTCCGATATCTATTTGTTACAAAACGATTGATAAGGGAAAATACGATTTTAAATCAAGTGCTTTACGATAACTACAGTTAATTAATTCTATTACAAAAAAGATTTACCTGTTATTATTTTTAAATTTAAAGAAATAAATAGTTACATATATACATATATATATAAATATATATTTTTATTTTTAATTAAGCATATTGTAATAAAACAATACGAGCGCATTACATCATAGGAATGAGCAACGTCGTAGAAGCCGCCATTTAAATTGATATAACCCTTCCAATTTCAAGAGGTTTTTTAGGTCATAAAATGAACTTAATAAATAAAACCGTAACTTGTTAATGTACAATTATACAGTTTATACGCCTAATTGAAATTTACTACTAATAAATACCAAATATTTAAGTAATAAGTGACATCAAAACCAATTAGATCTAATACAGCGCACACTATTGTCATATGTATAGGTATACACACATACATAAACGGAGACGCTGAAAGCCGACGCCCTCTTTTAATATACTTAAATGTCAATTAGGTTAGAATTGACTAGGTAATTAAAAACTATAGAGATGTTAAATATGATTCTATTGCTTCAAACGAGAGCAATACTCCGTTTTCTCTATACTATACCTAATATGCGTCGAAACAATTGTCATTTGAATGAATCTCCAATATCACAAACTAAAGTAAATTGCGCAGTTATGGATTCAACATGTATGGCAGAAGTCAACAGACTAACTGTTCATAGCCACAACTTTCAAATAAATTAGTAGATACGAATAGATATGCAAGCTGTAGGTGGCCGTTCACATTTCACAATGTCTTGCTAGTAGCTGCGCTGTGTTCTGGCCACGATATATAAATGACGTCAGCCTTCTAGAACGGCAAGATATTTGTCCTTCCTTTTTCGAGGTCACGCGTACAACGCTCACTCACACAATCACAGACTTTCTAGTGTTGGCGTATAATAGTGAATCGCGACTCAAAATAACCTAACCAATTTAAGATGTCATTTACAAATCATTTGGTACTGTAAAGTTTTAACAAAAAAATTAAGATTTAGCATTATACCATCACCAAGTCCCCTATTACAAAAAAAAATAGCATTTTAACAATGTTAAGTTACTGACAAATGTCATGTTCATGCACAAAATATATGGTTTTCAAAAATTATATCATCAAAGTAGATAAATAAAATTCAAAATGGCGTACTGTCCGCTGCCATTTTATCAATTTTGGTGTTAACATAAACGATTTTTTACTAGGTCGACTTTAAAATATTGTACGCAAATTGTGTATCAGTATATTTACACGTGTGTAAAAATTGAGCAGAAAAAACACTTTAAAAATTAACTAACGGGGACACGATTTGATTATATTATTATGGCCTAGCAAGTAAATACATAATTAAGTGTTACCAATCTTACATTAAAGGAACAATTCACTATGTGCGACTACTATACGCCATGTAAAAGAATTTCATAGCATTGCTGCATATAGACGACGAAACAGTTCTAATACGCAATAATAATTATTTCGAATTCGGACGACGACTGCAATGAAAACAAGACAGGATTTGTAATAATTTAGTTCCAGTTTTCAACACAACAAATCGTGGCGCTCACGTACTTACAATTCTGCCAAACTAAAACACGTAAAATCAATAATAGTTAACCTACTTTTAATAATAAATATTTTCAACAGTAGTAACGAGTTATCAATCTATTACATTTATATTTCATTAGTTTTTTAACGATGTTAAAGATTTGAAATTGTGCCAAATATTACCTAATATTTTTTAATATAATAGTATCATGTTAGTTCCGTGTCCGTGAATAGACAATATATATTATATCTCCAAACCCAATAGATCTAAATAATATCTATGATGGTATTTTAATTAGTATTAAATATTAATAAGCCTTTACTTAGAGTATTACGCTTTTCATTCATTATATTTAAGAGCTTACTTATATATTTAAAATAATTTAAACACAATATTTATATTTCTAATTTTTATTTTATATATAACGATCAAATTTAAATATTAACTTTCTTTGATTAATCCTAGTGAATAAATAACTAATAACTTAATTAAGTTTGTCCTTGTATCTGGAAAAGTTATTCTCGGCATGATAAATATAATTTGCTGTTCATGCTGTGTCATGTGTTCAATATGTCACGTCAGTGTCAAATTGTCAATTTTTATCAAGTTGTGAACTGTGATAACGAATAACAGTCAGCACTTTTGTAAATGCTGTGTTATAAAAGTCTAGTTACCTTCAATTGTATAGAAATGAGTACAGAAATATTACAACAGATTAATAGAGTTTAAGTACGATGTAACTCTCGTCTTCACGCTTATATTTATCAGTGATTCAATTGTGTTTTTTGTTTCTGATTGCCATTAATAATGTCTGAACCAAATAATCCTTTTGTGGGCTTATTGGGAGTTACGGAAACTAAATCAACAGATGACTCGGAATTTAATGCGAGTCCAATATCTTTAGACGTAAAAAACTCCCAAGATGATGAGAAAATTCGTGTCATTAACAACATCATAGAGAATGTTTTTCATTTCACTATTAACGCTAAGGCTGTAGATAATCATCCAGATAGGCAGTTAATATATCTCGAAGAACTTGCTCAGGCTATGAGCCCTAGAATATATATAGATTTGGAAGCTTTAGAACAAGCTTTATTTGAAAGATTATTACTACAAGATATAGAACAACAAGTCATACCGAAGAAAAGTACTGCGATTAAAGAACATGTAATTCAAAAACAACTATTTCCATACTTATTTAGCTCAATGGAAAACATCCAAAGTTACAATCATATAAATACACCCTATGTGCAAGAAGCTTTAGATAAAATGAAGGAACTTATATTTCGCAATGCAGTTACAGCATTAAAGCAGCCCGCCTTATTTGAGGAGCAAGATTTTTCACAACAACTGGTAGAAATTTTGCATCTCATTATACAGCAAAGTCATGCATTCTTTGTTGACTTGGTGAAAGCATTTGTAGCCGAAGGTAAGAAAAACTAAATTATAATTATAGATTTACACATAGTATAAATTTGATTTCCATTGAAGATAGAATTGCATAAATTATGGATTCGTTATAACATATTCCAATCAAAAATTTATCCTTATTAAATTTCATAGATAATAGATTTCCCTTAGAAGTAATTACTTGTGGTAGGTTGTCAGGTCGCCCTCCCTCCCTTAAATATGGCGAAGGGGGCGATGGCTGACCCTTGCGCTATGCCTGTGAACTTGTGCTGCTGGCAGTGACTGGCTAGGTTGCTGGCAACATTTATGTTTTTTATTTTTTTTCTTATTTCTTGAATTATTAGGCCTTCCCAGCAAATTGATTTTAGTAGTTTGTAAATTGCTTATTTTACTTATTAAAAATCTATAATTACAAAAATATACCTGAAACATATTTGCCATTATGTGCTTATTTAAAAAAATATTTATATAATGAAAATCTTGTCAACATAGTTAGGACTCAAACCTGCAGCCTAGTGTGATTTGTCTTGCTGTACCCTAAATATTAAATCAAAGTGATTATTTTTATACATTTCAGGTGATGATGAATGTAAAACACAACTTAGAGATACCATGATACCAGTTTTACGAAGAATTCATGCTGATGTAAATAAATCTAATTTGATTAATTTACCTATTTATATTTTACCTTCCATACAATTATTTGCCAGTGAGTATTAAAATTACTGTGAAAATACTTTTAACTTTTATTTATACGACTGCTACTAAAAAGTGAAATTTTTCCAAATAAAGGTGATCCAAATTTAGCTCCAATTTTAATGGAAGCTTGTGAACCAAAGAATGAAACTAGTGGACGGTTCTACCAAGATAATGTGTTAGGTGCTTTGCTATGCCTATCAGTTCTACCTCGCACTACTAATGCTATGCCTGACTATTTCGACAATCCCATGGACCAGGTAACTATCAGGATATTGATAAGGTGATAAAGGATTATCATATATAGTCTGCATTTCTGAAATCGTTATCAGAAATGCACTATCTGGTCTAAAAGCAGAAAAACGTTTTGCAGAAAAAATATATTCAAAATACAATTATCCTTTAATATCAAAAATTATTTAAGGCAATACAACATTGATAAAAAAACTAATACAAAACAATATTTCAGGCGGCAACATCTCTTATAGAATCCTCACTTTGGAATGCAACATCACACTTGACAAATTATTTGCACAAGATATTTTTATGCCTACTAAAGGGTGGGCCGCATTTAAAAAATAGACTATTGACATGGATTGGTAAATGTTTGAAGTCCAATGCTGCAAGAGGAAAACTCTGGAATGTTCAGGTAAATATTAATACAACTATAGATGTTTTAGAATGAATTTAATGTTATCAGGTCAAATATTTTAATAAAAATTTGTTAAAAGATAGAATTAATGGAAAATTTTAAAGAATGTTTATTCTTTATTTGGTTTATTCTTACCGACCCATTGATTGATATTTTTTTAGCAATGAGTTCCTATTTATAATAAAAAGAGTTGAGAGTTACAACTCGAAATATCACCCATCTAACATCTTACAAAATTATCATTTCTCAAATAAACTCAAAACTGTCTTATTTCTTAGCAATTGAATTTACAATCACAAAAAAATTACCGGAAACTCTATGGAAAATTCTTTAAAATCTTCCAGGAAAACTAAGCCATTAAAATTAGGCAAAAAGAGGTTGTTTTATGGTTTTGACTCTATTATAATGTAGATAGTTTTATGTTAGTGGCAATACATTTTACAGAGCAATGAAATAGGAGCCGCAACCTGTGTGTCTGATGGATTCATGCTGAACCTCGGAGCGGTGCTGTTACACCTGTGTCAGCCCTTCTGCAACACAGCCAACGACCCCAAGGCACTTAAGATCGACCCCACTTATGGTGCAGTACCGGTGAGTTTCGTACATTATATTCTTACTGTCTAAGAACATTACTAAATAATAAAATAACTTGTTGACATTCTAGGGAATAAATAAAAAACAGTATTTGTTCAGATTCCCATCCTAAACTACGCCACCACTTTTAAAGCTAACTAAATAAATATTAAGGGTAACCCTTACCCCCCTACTTCATGGAGTAAATACCTCCGACTTCTCCCCTGATATCAATCATTATATATCAGGATTGGTTCAATAATGTATCTCAAGCCTTAGTTAGCGACCATTTTGAGTGACTATCTGTCTTGTGGTATTTCTTGACAAAGCTCTCTCTCAAGTAGTGCATTGGTTTACTGTTAATAAACTGGTAAACCTGACTAACATTGTTAGATTTCTGACATCAAATACAAAACAGGTTCAAACGTCCATGCTTTTAAGTGGAAAATCAATTGAAGTGGTTTTATTCATTCTTTATAGGAATCACTATTGATGTTAAATTACAATGGGGCCCTTATATAGCTGCATTCTAGTAAACTTAACAATCTCTGAAAGGGTTTTTCAATATTCAGAGTATTTTATAAAATGTATTTATTAGCCCGCAGAGTTTCTATCTATATCAACCTATATGTAAAAATATACAGTTTAAGTCACATTTCCTTGGCACAGAGGATAATATCCTTAAAAAAACATTCATCGTTAGTGACACTGCCTTGACACACCAAGAATCCTCTATATTTGAAATGTATCTCCAGCCAGAGGAGTGTGCTAGTAAGTCGGTGCACCTCGACAGTCTGCACGCAGAGACGTGTCTGTTGCCGACGCGGGAGGAGGCCGGAGCCGCCCTCCCGAGACCTTCCGCCGACACTTACAACTTCGTCACCGAGTGCTTCTATATGACACAGAAATGTATCGATTTAGGTATTATTAAATAATATATATTTAATAGTTTAAATGAAATTGTCTAAGGAAGACAATTTTATTTCTCTCTACTGTACTCTATCTCTCTATCAACTCTCTTTCTATCTATCAGCTGTAACTCTCTCTCTCTCTATGAACTGTACTTACAAACCAGATCTCAGTTTGTAAGTACAGTTGATTGTTGTTAATGAGGTATTGTGTGTTCGTTAAATATATATTCGTAATTATATTAATTATCAACATATACACATACACATACACACACATACACATATACATATATAGTATTTTACTATAAATATAACGTGCTTTACAACTATAGATTTCTTGGAAGCCGGTAACATAATTGTACATCCTCTTTTACGTTAATTGCTACTTATCTCATTAAGTGTACCGTCTGTTCTTTCGCCATAGGAAAACTATAGTTATATTATTACAAATATAATTTCGCTTTTATTAATATATATATATATATGTTTTATTGTAGGAGTGCGTGTATGCGCTGAAAAGATGTGGCGCATCGGGCAGGAGGTGGGGAGAGCTCAACGTGCGCTGTCTGAAGCGGGGCCGGCGAGGATACTTGAACCACTCCGGCAACGAACCGCCTTCCTCATGACCAAGTAAGTTTGACCTTTGTCTCTATTTGATTTATCATTGTTTTTATATTCATGATAAAATTCACTAATATCAACTGTCTGTAAAGAAAAAGCTCTATCAGAAGTAGTTTCATTTCTTTATCTTATCGCTAAATTTATTTGCCATTATATTATCTATAGAATATACCTGACCCCGATTTCGTTGACATTATTTCTTATCGTATTTGCATAAGAAAAAAACAAATCTGTTTCTTCCTTTTAGAAGTTATTTTCCAAAAATTTCTTTATATCTAACCAGAAAGATAAGTTCAGACTACGTAAAAATTACCATTTTTGTTTACTGATAAGTCAATATCGATTTTAAACCCGTTAAAGGTTTGATTTAACTACAAACTTCATTCCATGTTGCATATCATGAAGATTGTATATTCATTGAGCTTTCTTGAAACCAGTCTGAGCGTGGGTTCACGAATCATCGATGGAGAACTGCCTTTATAATATCTGTATATTAATTATATTAAAAAAAACTTAAAGTATTATGAATACCACCAATCATCCAGGTTCGTAACATTCCGCTGTGGTCTCTTGGAGAAGAAGATGCTGACCAACCTGCATCGCCTCCAGGCGGCCACCTGCACGTGGCTGGTGCAGGTCGCGGCCAGACCGAACCCAGACCTGCCGCAGACCAACTACGCGCCCGCACACGAAATACCCATAGAGATGCCCATCACTACCCCACCGCCAGACACCCTCAGGTGTGTATCCATGGAGTATTTTACCAGTCTTCTCTCACCCTGGATCCGTTTAGATAAAGCCTGATGTTTCTTTCTTTATTAATAACATATAAAGGTCGACTAAACAATACGAATGTTCCACTTTCTTTGTGTAACGCGTGTGTTACACCACGTCTGTGTTGTGTTTGTCGTGACTCCAGTGCGGCAATATACAAAATTGTATGACTTTTTTAACGTTTGGCATTTATTGTATTTTCATTTTTTTATTATTAACATAAATAGATAAAAAGTGATATCAATGATAATTAAAATTGTCTTAAAACATTTCAGCCATGAATGTATGAAAAAAATAAAATAAGGATATTTATAAAATTATTATTTCATATTATACTATATATTTTATTATAATGTTTAATATAAATTTGTTCATATATGTTTCGTATGAATATGTTAATTGTAATAGGTGCCTGTGTTACTGCACGGATTATATGTAACGTGTATTAAAATAATAATACAAGAAAAATAATAGTTTAAAAAACTAAAATAACACGCTTTTATTGCTAATCGAACTAAAAACTAGAAAATAATTTTTAATGACAAAGAATCTAATATTACAGTAGTAGAAGATCGAACAATTAATCATAGTGAATCCCCTCAATATAAAATTATAATAAATTTAAGTTATTAACAGAATAATTCAATTCAGAGTAAAAATCGTGGGGTGCTTAGTATTTCAAATATTACAATCATTTTATTGGCAACTATCTATGAGAGGATAGTTATGAATCACAGTAAAATGCACCCCACGCTTTTTACTCTGAATTGAATTATTCTGTTAATAACTTAAATTTATTATAATTTTATATTGAGGGGATTCACTATGATTAATTGTTCGATCTTCTACTACTGTAATATTAGATTCTTTGTCATTAAAAATTATTTTCTAGTTTTTAGTTCGATTAGCAATAAAAGCGTGTTATTTTAGTTTTTTAAACTATTATTTTTCTTGTATTATTATCCCATTAGCGGCACTACATCTTCCCTGACTATAGGAGACTCGCTCTGGAAGCGTATTAATTTATCTGACGCCATTTTGTTTTATTTTATTTAAAGAATTTCGTGTTTTTATTTCGTAACTTTTTTGTAGTATAACTTACAGATTTTCTTTCTTCGGATATTATCCAGAACTATTCAAGGCGCATCTTTTGACACCCCTTGCGTCCCTATCAGATCATCCCTTGAGGAAAATCTAAGGGTTTTTCTTTAAATTCTTGAGTTTTTCTTAGGAAAACTTTTTCAGTTTTCATTTTTCAAAATTTCTTCTATTACTATCTTTTAGATTATATCAATACAAACTTTTTGACACCTATATTATCCCCTATCGGTTCATCCCTTAGGGTGATATTATAGTTTAAACAGCAAAATTTCAATTTTCCTTCCGGAAAATTTCCATTTTCAAATTTTTCAAATTTAATTCTATGTCGTCAGATAGATATTAACGAGACGCACATTTTGACACCTCGAACGTCTCGTTAGCTTCATCCCTCGCCGAGTTATTCGCGAAAAACGGGAATTTATAAGAGTAAATACAGCTAAAATAATCCTGGTGGTCCTAATAAGGATAATGGGAAACTTTTATCAAATTATTGCATTGTCATCGGTCCTTGATACGTGTGCAAAGTTTGAATTCAATCGACTCGCTGGAACCAGGAGAAAATTGAGCTTGAAGATTCCGTTACATACATACATACATACATACATACATACATACATACATACATACATACATACATACATACATACAACCCAAGCTAATAAAAGCGTGTTAATAAAAATACGACTCCATAATATATCAATATCGTTTTTATTACGGTTCGTTCATTACACATAATATGTTGAAACACACAAATTGAAACACACTCTTGTACGTTGTGCTACGCGAGTCCGGCGGACACGACGTATGCGTAATAGCTTCAATTTCAGGATATTACGCTATATTTATATATATATATATAATTGTAAATAATGTTTGACTTTCAGATGTATTCCAGAATTCGTTCTAGAGAACATAGTGGTGTTGATAACGATGTCCCGTCGGACGGTGGGCGCCATCACGGACGAGGCCGACATCGCCACTCTCCTCCGACCCGCCCTGACCCTCGTCTTGACCTTCATGGGGGACTCTACGAGGACCTACAACCCGCATTTAAGGTTAATGAGATTATATCTTGTCTTTGTGTACGTGTCTGATTAATATTCTACCAAAAATGTCAGTACTAACGTAATAAAAGAAGCCACAGTTTAAAAAACAAGTTAGTTTTGATTTCTGTATTTTATTTTACTATAACAAGCTTGTGTTTTATTTATCAATAAAAAATGTTCTAATATTTTGTTATCTTTTATAAAGCTTGCGATTTATTTCATCTTGCCTATCTTGTTGTTGCTTTGTAATCGAAATTAATAATCTATCTACAATCGGAGATTAAAACCCAACCTAGGATAGTCCTACAGACGTAAGTCGGATGTTGGCACTCCTTTGTAGATTAATATTAAGAACAAAAATGTGGATCAGAATTGATTATTAATTTCGTTCATTAATTAAGCTTGGCTCGATTTCTATTAGTGTGTGTCATCTAAGTAGCGATTGCTATATATATGTGTGTGTCCGTGTGTGTGTATGCGTGCGCGTGTGTGCGTGCGTGTGTGTGCGTGTGTGTCTGTGTGTCTGTGTGTAACCTCAGCGACTGTCGCATGCCTCTTGTCATGCTTTTATTTTATTGTAATGGCACAAAGTTGCTGCACTCGCGAAATTCTTATTTTTCATATACTCTTGCTGAGCCGACCAATAATTTTCAATCGTGATTTTTAAACACAGTTGGATTAATATTTTTAAATATCATCGTCTCAGAAGAACCTAGACAGTTTAAATATTTCACAATGTGTCTTTTTTTTTTATTTGCTTGTAACAATAATATTTATATTAAATGTATGATTAATTGTATTTTCTTACTTTTTATATTTTTGCTCATCAATCTTAATCTTTCAAAGACAGTTTGAAGGCTGTTCTTGACTCTCTTCTATCTTTTTATCTGTCTTCATCTACACCATTTACTATTGCCTGGATCACGAATTTTTTTTGTCTAAATTTTAGATTTTTTTTCCTCATCATAATGTGTAATTATATTTCAATTTTTACTTTTGTCATTTATTTTCATATTTTTTACACCGCTCCTTAAATACAAAAGCACCACATGTCAAAATGAGCGAATTATTCAGAACTGGCATTTGCAAAAATAATTTAGATTATTTTACGATTTATGAAAAAGAAAGAGATATACATAGTGTTACATATATTTTGTTTATTTCAAAAGATGCGAAATTAAATAGCATGCATATAAATTAGTTTTGTATATAGACTTTGATTTCAAGAACCTTACAATTTTAAAACTTAAACCCCATTATTAGGTAATTTTGAGTTTTATTTTCAGTCGTCAACCTCACAAAACGGCAATTTCAGAAAACAATGGCACTTACTGATTTTCTACTTAGTAAACGTGCTAAGAGAAACTATATAGTTAAATCTTATCACGAGATTATCAACACTCAAATACGATCCTTAACTAATATTAAATATATTAGTAGGTTAGAGTGATAATTAAAAATTAAAATGAAAAAACTTAAAAATAACAAAAAAAACAATAATTAATGTAAAAATAAAAATATAATACACTAGTTAAATATTTCCTGAAAGTTAACAGCTCAGTACAGGCCCTTATAATTATTCCCACATTGAGCTAACGTTTAGTAAAACCTTTTTGAACAAGCCATTAATAAAATATATATAACACCTTCTAGGACGTATTTGTATTTTGATTATCGTATATACATTTTAATTTAAATTTACCGAAATATACGGGACCCATTTTTTTAGCATCATAAACTTTCTTAGTCGTGGACATGGAAATATAGCATGCTATTTTTTAATAATTTGTTCTGGTTTCGTTTCCACGAGAGCGGTTCTGATATTCTTCGACACCTACTGCGCGAAGCAACATCACCACTGACGCTATATATCAACAACTCTGGTTGATGGTGAATTAATATTAAAATACCCAGCGAATTGATTGCGATGGTTCTAATTGTTCGTAAATTGCTTATTTTACTTACATTTGTGAAACAGTGATCGCAATAAAAAAAACACCCGGCTGAGTTTGTTGTGTGGTTCTCAGACCAGGGCGCGTTTGGAACACGAGTAATATTAAATTTAAGTTCAGAGGTGTTCTTGCAGAAGGGCTTATTTCGATAAGTATAGTATCAAAATACGTCCTCCTGACATTTACATTTGACGTACAAAAGTGATCACTGGTAATGATTCAAAGTGGAAAATATTTAAATAAATAAATATCTGCTCATTATCCACGGCTGATTGCGAAATATCTTGAATGCTTGTGTTTATTGCCCTTTATCGAAATGTGGCTGTTTGCGTTGTTCAGAAAATGGATACGTAGACTCTTTGACACTATCATCGGATAAGAAATCTTTTAGCCACTTGAAGAACTTAGACTAGAACTCTCAAAGAGCTAGAAGATTAATTAGAGGAAGAGTAACTGTCTGAGTCCGTTTCTTGAATGGTTTATTGAATATTCTGTCACACTATTAAAGTAAACAAGTATTACGAACTGACCAACGAGCTGACCAGGAATAGGTATATAGTTAATTTGTACGCGGTAGAAGTGGGAGCGAGAGGTATAACAGCGAAATATCTCTATAACCTACTTAAAGATCTTGGCCTCTCTAGAACTATCATCAGTACATTTCTAGAACGTACTTCAAAGGCGGCATTGGTAGGTTCATTCCAAATTTGGTTAGGTAGGGAGAGGAGCGCAACCAGTTGAGGTGAGCGTGAATGCGCATTTTAAAGGGGCCCCTTAAACCTACACTTGGGTCGCAAGGCCCTGAATTATTTTTGAATGTGGCACTTTTGAATAATAATTACACTTTAGAATATTTTGCATATCACCTGTCTTAACAATTCTTTGGACAAGTGACAATGTGGCACTTTTGCGCGGGACTCAGTCAGAGAAACGGTATAAAATAAAACTAACTTATGTGCGTTTACGTGTGTTTTTGATGTTTTTGACAAAAAGACGACTGTTTTAGGAAAACATTATAATGTCATAGCTTAAGATGCATTTATGCAAAAAAAAACATATTTTAAAGGGGCATATATTATTATGTTATTTTAAAGAAAACATGTATTATGAATAATACTTTTATCGTGTCCAGGGCTCGTCTGGCGGAGTGCCTCGAAGCAATGTTACCAAATCATCCGGATGATCAGCAGCCACTGAGCAGCATGGCGTCTTTCTACAGGGAGCAGCTGTTCAAGGAACATCCCCATAGACTACAAGTATATAATCGACCTACCCTCATCAAAAGATCCCTAACAGAATGTTATAAAGATAGTATTACCATAAATAAATAGGTTCAAATATATATTTTTATTTTTATATATTTTTTGGTTACACTTCATAAAGTTTGAAAATTTGGATGAAGAATATAATTGAAAAAATAAGGTATTTTCTTGGAGACCAGTTTTTAAAAGTAAGTCTACGAAATAGTTTCTTACGAACAATGCTTTCTATGATCTACACGGACGGAGTCACAGGCAACAGCTATGTTTGAATATAATTACAACTGATGATGTCTCCTCCAGCTGGTGACGTGTCTGCTGGACGTGTTCGTGGGCATCGAGATGACGGGTCAGAGCGTGCAGTTTGAGCAGAAGTTCAACTACCGACGACCCATGTACCTCGTCATGGACTTCTTGTGGGGCATGGAGGAGCACAGGGAGGCCTTCACGTGAGTATCAATATATATATATATATATGCCATATACTATAATGTAGTATGAGTGTGTGTGTAAATACTTCATACGATATTATTCTAGTACATATACTGTACAGGTTTATCTTCAGATGAGGGTTGGTTCTGATTTTTATATCTTTTATCTATTTATCTTTCTATTTGTTATATTATTTATTTATAGAATAATGGTTAAAGCTGTTAACTTTAAAACGAAAAATTCTAAGTATAGGTAGGTAGTCTTATACAAGAACTCACTTATAATTTAACATTAAAGAGAATTACGATTAAATGTCGGATTTACATACAACACTACCCGCCCTGCCCCTGCTTGTCCCCGTGTTCATCTGTACCTATCATTGAACTTATATTTTGAATTATAAATTCGTAACCATCAGTATAGACTGCATTGAGAGATAGGCTAGTTAGAAGTCTTTCTGTATGAACATATAGATATAAATATATATATATACTGTAACAATTAGAACAACAAATTACAATGTTATATATTGTAAGATGAATGACAGTATTGAATGAATAATCTCCTCTCCTTCCCTTCCGTCTCTCCCCATTCTCTTCTCAAGTCAATGCCTAGAGTTGCAGAGATCTAATGATCTCTCACAACGGCACCACTCTTTACCATCAAATAGACTGAATTAAGATAAAGCTTTTAATCATTTAAACAATATGGAAATATCATTACATATATTTATAGTTTATTGTACATTCATTAATATAATAAATAAATAAAGAAACTAAGGCGTTGTGTTTTTCTGAAACTTTTTGCCATTTAAAGTAAAACTAATTTATAAATATAAATACAAAAGAAACATGAAACAAAAGTATCATCACGTTATGAATAATTTTTATTTATAATTAAAGCTAATTTTAAAACGAAAAATGTTAGTTTTACTATATGTAGATAAATATCAATAAATCTAAAGCTATTAGTCAAAAGCGTTGAACGAACTTACGAGTAGAGAGAGTGGAAAGACAAATCGGGAACTTTCCGTCCATTATCATTTTTACATCCAAATACACTGCACTAAACCATTTCAGCAATTGAATTTCTTAATAAATATGTAACCAGAACATGCAAACAATTAATTCAAAGAAGAAAAAGGTAAGCTTCTCTTGACCAACGAGCAAATTTACGATCACTACAAAAGCACATATCAAGTACCAAAAACTCATAGACTATATAAGGATCCTAACAAACAAGGACCTGAGAGTCTTTCTATTGATTTTAAATCTAACCCACCAACTTTCGAGTAAATTAATAAAATAATAAAAAAGGAGCCAACTAAATCAGCACCAGGTCCTGATGGTATTCCTTGCATAGTATATAAAAATGTCCGTCGGTTCGTAATAAACTTTTACATATATTCGGTAAAATCTGGTCAAGGAAGCAAATACCGGTAACATTCGGAAAAGCCATTTTTGTCCTCATTCCAAAAAAAGACAGTGTCACGAATCCGAAAGACACTAGACCGATAGGTTTAACAAACACAATTTCTAAGATCTTTTTCTCTTTTTTACAAAATAAAATGACGCAATTCATGATTAAAAATAAGTATTTCAGGCCGAATCACCAGAAAGGGTTCTTGCCCGGTATTTCTGGATGCCTGGAACACAACACATTAATTTCGGAAAGCCTTAAAGATGCCAGAACGAGCGAAAGACAAGTTATGGTGTGTTGGATAGACTTTGAGAACGCTTTCGGGTCGGTACGACATGAACTGATGATGTTCGCGTTGAGATGGTATAACTTTCCTACTTTAGTTGTCGACATAATTGCATCATACTATTCAAAATTATTTTTTTTCAATAACTTCTAGCGGAAACCATTCCCGACCGCTAAGATATAATATAGGTCTGTTTCAAGGATGTTGCATTTCTCCAATAATATTTAATATAGTAATTAACATTTTAATAGATAAATTAATAAGTCATGAGAAAAAGTGGGGTTATCGGTTTAAATTTAATAATAAATACACGGAATCCATACTAGCATTTGCAGACGATCTCGCTATACTGACACGTAACCCTAAACAATGTCAGGTACTTTTAAATGAAGTAGAGGATTTCTGTACGTGGACTGAAGGACTGAGGACAAAACCCAGTAAATGCCACTGTCTGTGTCTGGGTAGACGAGACACCAAATATACCTCTTATAATCCGGGTCTTCTAATAGGCGGTCAAAGTGTTGCTACAATTACTGAAGCAAGCCCTATTCAAATTTTTAGGTAAAAAAATAGATTCCAAAGGTCGCACTCCATCTCTAGATATTATAATCGATAGCTTTTTAAATGATCTTAAGAAGGTAAACGATCAACCAATCAGTAATATCAAAAAAGCTTGGATATATGACAATTATCTAACGTCACGTCTAAATTGGCCTTTTCTAGTTTACGATCTTAATAAAACCCTTTTGTCTAAGTTAGATGCAAACGTCATAAAGATATTGAAGTCGTGGTTTGGGCTGGCGCGTTCAGCGGACTCTTCAACTTTATTCAGAGACTGAAACAATTTTGGGATGAAATTAAAGAAACCATCGGAGCTCTTTAAACACCTAAGAGCTAGCAAAAGACATATCATCAAAAATCTCATGATGATATTGTAACATCTCTTCCAAAAGATAAAAATGCATCAGAGCTGGAGTCACGACTTCATAAAATAAACGAACAAATAAAGAATTTATAAAAAAATGTTTTTTGACTTTGTCTTTTTATTTATTTCACGAATGACGTTTATCTAGACTCTGTGCTATAAATAATTCTAATTCCTGTTTGAATGCAATAGATAATAACCAGTACCCTTTGTACGAGTTCTGATAGAATGAAAACTTGATAGTTTTCGAGCAGTCACACAACGAGTTCTTGGTTATGATTGGTTGTTACTTGCTTCTGGTTGGTACTGAATTGACCAATCATAAGGAAGAACTTTGTGACTGCTCGAAAACTGTTTGAGTGTATGAGTTTGGTTATAAAGAGGTTATTTAAATGCTGGATTGTTTTTTTCTTTACATCGGGTTTTTGAGCTCTTTCCTCTTTTGTGACCGTTAATTTTGTACTGTCATAGACGAAAATTATTATTTGAAAAGAATTACAACAATTTATTGAATTACAATTTAAATAAGTTTTTATTAATATTACGGCTCTCTTAGGCGGCTGGCGAAAGAAGCAGAATCAAATATGGAAGCAGTGCATCCACCGATATTCCTGCGCTTCGTCAACCTGTTGATGAACGATGCCATTTTCCTGTTGGACGAGGCCCTCGGGAACATGGCGCAGCTGAGGAACATGCAAACGGCGCAGTTCGTATTTTGAAACATAACTATACACTATAAAAATGTTACGATAACAACGAAATCTATAGACCTCTTTTTTAAAAATGGTATAATTTTGAAACGAGACTTCATATAAAAAGTAGTATTAAGGGAATGAAAAATAACAAGAATGTATGATAATATGATAATTTCAGAGAAACGGGCAGATGGGCGCAGCTGTCGAGCGCCGAGCGCGAGCAGAACCTGTCCAACATGTCGCACACGGGCATGCTGGCGCGCTTCGACAACATCCTGGGCCGCGACACCGTGCGCACGCTGGCCCGCCTCACCGCGCATGCGCCCTACGTCTTCTGCCACCCCACGCTGGCCGACCGCATCGCCTCCATGCTCAACTACTTCCTGCAGCACCTCGTCGGACCCAACAAGAAGAACTTTAAGGTAGCCCTCATTGAATTGATACTTTATAAGGCTGGTACTCACTCGAGCCTTTTATTCGTTTCGTATGATAATTTAGTCTGTATGCAATTACTCGTAAGATATAATTTTTGCTGTCAACCAATGCTACGCTGAATCCAAACTTAAATGCGAATATTTTGGACATATTTTAGACTATTCAAATACAAACTATAATGTCTCGCTCGCTTTGTTATACCTCGTCGCATTTGTGTACTTAGAACCAATTTTATTTACCATATATAATAAAAACCGCTAAAATGTCTATAATTATATGAAATAGAAAAAAATAAATGATTAAAAAAATATCTGTAATTATATATAGCCATATTAAGCTAATTTTAATTAATAAATAGATATAGAATGAAAAATAAACCAATACGGGCTTCGAACAGGCGACCATCTGGGAAACGGTCCCGTCGTTATAACAATTGATCTACCGCATCGCTATAACCGTACGAAACAATGTATTATTCTATATTAAAACAAAATGTAATATTTAATATTTGATCAGGTAAAGGACATGAAGGACTACGAGTTCGAGCCGGCGAGTACGGTGCTGGATATATGCCGCATGTACGTCCAGCTCGGGGACAACGAGCGCTTCTGCGCCGCCGTGTCCGACGACGGGAGGTCCTACTCGCCGCAGCTCTTCAGACTCGCCGAGGACGTTCTAGGTTATAATATTTACTGTCTCTTCTTGTCTCTCTTGGCCTCGTTTTGATTTTTGAATTAATTATTGACTACAACCAGACCCTACCACGAAATATATGGAATAGTAAAGCGTTGTTCCAACTATGAATAGCAATTAATATTCATATATTTATTTATTTTTGCTATGATGATTTTTGTATACACTAAAACTATTATCCCGTTAACTTCTCCGAATATACATTAAATATTCACCCAACAATTCTATTACTATTATATTCTAGTACTCTCATCATACAATCTGTATATATAATGTAAAAGAATAGCCGAAGCATCTTTAAGATTACCATTTTTTTATATTTTATTTAATTAATTTATTAAAAAAAGTATACGATCACAATAAGATCCATGGAACCTATATAAGCATATTTTTCTTAAATAACAGCAAAATATTGTACGAGTTCAAAAATATGGCAAAGTATCCTGAGTTTCATATATAGCTGTTAATGAATATTCCGGATCTGTAACATTTCTATAGTTATTTAGTTAAATATTATAATCAACAGTGCGCATCGGCGGTGGAGGTCTGATAACATCTCTCCAAGAAGTGGCAGCCAGAGTGAGCGCCCTGGCGGAACAGCGCCAACGTGATGAGGAGATCCTCGCTAATGCGCCGGAAGAGTTCCTGGACCCCATCATGAGCACCATAATGAAGGACCCCGTCATCCTCCCCAGCTCACGGATCACCGTTGACAGGACCACCATAGCTAGGTTTGAATTGGATCCTAAATTACCAATTGTCAATTCATTTGCATATGAATGTTAAAGAAAATCATGAACACTGATTTAAATCAAAAACAATTTTTTTTTATATTACGTATACATTGAAACGACCGTCTGTTGAAGTTACACCATAAACAGTTGACTTTTGAATTCACTGGTTTGATTCATATTTATTTTTGGCTGAAAATAATCTCGCTGTACATTTTCTATACACACATACATAAAATAAAGAGAATTAAACGAAATTAAAAACTCGTTGGCTCCAGTTGTCTCCGTTATGCCAGCTGAGCTTTCGAGTTGGAGTTTGTTTTAGTGTTGATGATTTTTTTAAAGTATTGTGGGTATTTTTATCCCTATATATATTTTAAATCGTTCTAGGCATCTCCTAAGTGATCAATCGGACCCCTTCAACCGCTCTCCACTATCCATGGACCAAGTTAAATCAAACACTGAACTCAAGGAGCAAATACAAAATTGGATTGCAGAGAAGAAACAAAAGATGGCCGCCAGTTCGACCTAATATCAAAAATAACATTACGTTATTAATACTCTTTCTGTAGCTTCGATCACATATAAAATAAACATATTTAAATTCGCAATACAGATGACGGTATCAATTATAAATTGTATTGTTAAATATCAACCACGTAAAATCAAAGAAAAAGACAAGTTTATTTGTCGGTTACTTATATGTCATTATATTAATTTTAATAAAGGAATCATAGACGTAAAACTGCTCAATTACATGTTATATTAATTTATGTAATAACGAAATATATTGTTTTGGGTTATAAATATGTTTTCATCAGGGTATTATTTAACCAACGTACGGTTTTTATATTACCTATAGGTATTCATTTATAAACGACTTTTTTTTTCCAACTAACTGTCAATATTTATAAAATTTATAAATATTGTATATGTTATCCGACGACTCTAGCATAACAATTTGAATCTGTGTGAAAAATTATTTGTATATCTTATATTTTAGGATGTAATTGACATAGAAAATATCCTAACTTAAAAGAAGTTCTATGATAGGTTCTCTGATACACCCAGCCAGAGAACATTTAGTGGCTTGAACTATAAGTTTACTTTTATTGTAAAGATTGGATTGAAAGAAGTATTCATATTTTTTTTATTTTTAAAAGTTAATATATTTCTGCATCTGTGTTTTATATGTGATCTGAGCTAAACATAAAACAAATGATTATTTAGTATTAATTTGTTATAATTGTGAATGTTTACAATCTCAATGTGGTGTTTGGGTGTTGTGATTATTTTAATGCATGAACATGAAAAAATGTTCCCAAACTGCCAGTACCATAGATAAATATAGAAAAGCCTGTTTAAGTTCCGTAATTTGTTTTGCATTTTTTATCTATTTCTTTTTCATTCCTTTATATAATCGGATCGTATTAAGAAAAATAGGTTTAAACATATTATGGTTGTTTTTTATAATAACTATAATATTATATAATATATATACAAGTCCCGTATATTGTAAACTCAACCGTATATTCATAAAACAATATGGATTAATATGAGTTACCATCAGTTTAAAACCTTGTAAAATATAATGTACTCTGACAGACATCTTTACTTATTGAAAATTATGTTTATTTTTAATATTAATAATTATCTTTAGATCAGCTCGTATGTGAACTGATGATTTTTTTCATTATAATGTTAAGGTTTTGAAAAGACATTGGTAAACAAAACACATGAGACAAAAACGTATGAGTTCTACCACTTTTTCATTACAGTAATAAATCAATTGGTGATCATACCTTTAAATCCATGTTCTAGGTACCTGTATGTATGTGGTGCATTCTGTTTTACATAAATAATATGTCTACTATATCTAATAGGTTACATTTAACTTCAAATACAATAGATAAGAATATCGTTGTGTTTAGTCAATGTAATGTAAAACAATTATGTGACACCTGCCCTATATATTAAGGTTTGGGATTGAATTAAGAGTTTATCTATAATTTCAAGTTAAAAAATGGGTTCTCAATTTGTCGCTTTATATATAATGTTAAATTTTAAAATTACACATTTAAGATATACAAGCGTAAAATATTAAAATTCATAAGGGATTAATAATATAATGATTATAAGACTTAATTAGGTATGCCATATCAAGACATGATGTACCAAACTTCTGTTTTAGATTTTTTTCTGGATATGTCTTTAATATCTTCAAAAGAAAGGTGATTATTTTCAGTTGTTACAATTTCCTTACTATTAAATAAATTGGATATACTGTTATTCTTTATACAAGTGAGAAAATATAGTTTAGCTATTCAGTTGTTCTTTTTTGTTGTTAGTTTATTTAATTTATTTAAGGATTTCTAATAAATCATATAAACTTCTGTGCAATTTTTAATTTTGAATGGTCTACATTAGATGTATGCTTTTGAATTAAGGCGAGCAACAACACAACAGCTCATTTGAATGAGCGACGGACGGTGCTCCCGAAGTCATTCATCAGATGCCATTTATGAGTAGATCTTTAGATCCAAGATATATATATTCATTTTATCTCTATGGAAAATCAATATTATGAAATTATATTATATAGCTCTATACTTGTCCATAAAGAAGAATATAATCCATAATGTTCAAGCAAGACCAACGCATAAAAAGAAATTAAATTTCACAGAGGTCATCCATTTTCATCGTGTTGGTGTGAAACATGCTTCTAGCTTGGCCTCTAATGTTCGTCTATCAAGTATTATATTACTAGATTGTTTTGTATCACAAAAATACCATTTATGGTATGTATCACAATTCACAGCAACACTGAAATTAAATTGTATAATTTGTTAGAAACTACCCAAAGACAATCTGTCATGGCGGAGTAATCAGCTGACAATTGCAATGCCGAAGAGTAGAAATAAAATGTTTCGTTTAGTTTCTAACTAATTAATTTTCGCGTACATTTGATTTCAATTAACACTTTTTAAAGTTGTATTTCGTAAAGGTTTTAAAAACCACTCAAAGAATGGCGCGATGTCCCTTGTCATCTGTCAGTTTTATTCATTCATCCATTGTAGTGCAGAAAAAAATGTGACTTGTTTGATAAATTCTGTTTTACTCAATAAGTGTTAGATGAAGATTAAGCATCCGCGTTTTATGACTTTTTATTCTTTCACGAAAACACCGCTACCCGTAATGCATTCTGAAATCTTATAGCCACACACATAGCGCATTCTTTTCTATGGCCTAACAAATTCGCTTTACAAAGAATCTGTGCGGCGTCGTCGATTCATGTTATTTTATTGGACATCAAAGTGTCGTTTTACTTTATAAGTTATAATTAGTGTGTAAACCGTTTTTAAGTGAGTGTTAAAAAAAAGCGAAGATGTCTGGCCGTGTTCGAAAACAATCGGATTGTCCTGTGGGGAAGCAGGGCCCTATGAGGGCGACCCTGCCAGTATCGTCTGTTATGAAAGGCGGTGGTCTTAAGAAGAACGCTGCAAACAGTCCGACCCTGTCTCCTACGAACTTGTGGCGACGAATATCACCAGATCATGCCCTTTCTGGACAGAGAAGTCCAGGAGCTGTCAACTACAAAGGTTGGTACTTCTTTAATCATTTACCAAATTTCCTTTTACTAAACAATTATTGAATTAATGAATGATAATTATAATATATTATAAATTGATGTTATGTCTAAGGTATGCATGTGTTTATTATTTATATATTATTCTAAGAGTAATTATTTAATTGCTTACATGTACCCTTATACAGCCCATAAATTTAAAAATAATTAGAAAAAGTTAAAATATACAAAAGTATAAAGTATATAATTATTTTTTTTCTAGTATCTAGAGAAAATAATAAACACTAAGTAATAACAGGTTTTTACTGAATTATATTTTTTACATTCTCTTAACCTATATAGTATTGCTATATACTATAATGTTCAAATATTGCAATGATATAATGATGGTGTATACTACCACATACTAACAAAAAAACTGGTTCAGTTATATCTTACACTCTACATATATATATATGCATTTTTTATTATAAACAACTATGTATATAGTCACAATCTATTATTAAACTGAGATAGTTACAAAAGTTCCCTAGAAAGCTAATACTTATGTAATATAAAATGAAATAAATACATACTTCATTGTATACCTGTAAGAATTTCTACTATAAAATTGTTATAAACTTATGAATCACTCCCTGATTTTTTTTATTAATTATATATTTTTTATAGGCAAAAGCAGATTTGGTTCCAGTGTTATCAGACGCACAGCATCTTTAGACACACTATATCACAAAGGACAATGGCCCAGGGATTTCTATTTTCATGCTGGCCAGCTTCAAGTAGACAAGTCTACACAAGTAAGAAAATTTTTAAACTATCAAAGTCAAACTATCATTCATTTAGTTTGGTAGTCAATTGAAGATTTTTTTATGTTCTTTGGCCTAAACATTATACTAAATAAATTAAAATACCCTGGATCTTTAAACATTCATCTTTTTAGTCAATCATTTAGTCCAAAATAACAAAATAAGTCTAGCAATTATTTACTTAATTATCTGAAGTGGGATTTTTTTCTAAGTGTTTTTTAATACCAGACAGATGATGGAGGTGGAGTATCTGGACGGTCCTCACGAGGTTCTGATGATGATAAGTTAGACCGTTTCCTGAGGAGCCGTCTACAAAGACCACATAAACCTTGTGCTTCTGGAGATTATTCATCACATTCTATGAGTCCTGGATTTTGTAAGTGATTATTTTAAAACCCAAGATTTCTTAGGATTACGATTTTACCTAATGAAAATAGTGATACTTAAAATTCCTATATAATAAATAATTTAAAAAAAATAAAGATGTAAAAGTGTTTTTCACTTAAATATAAATATGCTAAACATTGTATTATTCCACATTCACGCCATTGAACAATATATTTATGCAACGGACTGAAATATTATATATATATACTATAGTTGTGTATTTCTGTGTATTTATTTGATAATACTTTATTTATATTTAGTTCTAATTGCAGGGTCACGTTTTGGCACTGGCAGCGTCCCACTCCGAGCAGCTCGGTCGTCAGTTGAAGGACTTAACCAAGAGATAGAGAAACTCGTGCTTTGCCCAGCCAGTGGGACTCAGACCCCACACCTGGATAGACTACGGGACAAGGTATTAAAATGAACAATAAACTGGCTTTAAAAAACATAGCTTATATTCATTAAAAGCACCTGCTATCTACTTTACATTTCTTTATATGTAAACATATTATGAAATATTTATTATATACCTTTGGTTCTAACATACTGCCTATCTGTATTTCTTTTATTGTTTTTGTTCTCACAAATAACCTTGCTACAAACATAGTTTTATGGGAGTTGTAAATAAGGTTATCGGTGTAAATTCATAAATAGAAAAAAGCGCGGTAAAAGCTATGCCCAATAAGTTTTAACGTATTTTTCAAATTATCGTTATAATAGTATGCAGGCAGCCAGCAGCTGCTAGCCACATGTAAAAAACATAAAAGAGCTATTTTATGACTTAAATGACAAGCGCTGATAATAATCTTACTTGACAAATGCAGTAATATGGTTGTTTTAATAAGTGTATATCATTACATCTCCATTTAATTTATAATGTCATTTTGTAATTATACTGGAAATAGCTTTTTAAAATTCAATAATACCGGCCATACCAAGATATTTTGTGATAATATATTAAGTGTCATTATAAATATTATGTTCAAATTGGGTCATAAGTTTGTTTGTATTGATGTTATCTACGAAGATTTTTTATTACTGAGGACAAAAACGATTTCAATGGCCTTAATAAATTATTTTTTTGGCATCAGGTCACTCCGGAGGGGCATCGCGCTCCGCTTGCTGAACTTCTAAGACGCTCAGTCAACACCCAGACTCCACATGATCTTTGCCATACAGCTCATTCTTCAGGTAAACATGTTTTTTTTCATATAATAAAGTCTTGACAATACCTACAATGTTGTGTTCATATTTAATAGTTATGCAAATTTATGTAAGGAGTGTTGATAATTGAAAAGATAATAGTTAAATGACTAGGTAGTCGTTACTTAGTTTAATTATGAATAATTTTATTAAACTGTTATTGTTTATATCAGAATTAACATTTAGAAACTTTTATTATATTCCTTATAGCGCTGCTTAAATATCAAAATATATAACACATTTTTAGATTGCATAAAATATTTTTGTAATTTGAACTAATAACTTTAACTCAATGATTGTTTGAATAAGATTAAATATTTAAATACAAATGGACATAGATCCGCCTTCCCGAGGATCCCTCTCCAGTGCGGGCTCAGCTGAGCTTCTAGCCACAGGTCTAACATTATATATACTTAACTATGTAACACACTGCAATTATTTTATATTTGTTAAGTTGGTTCATTTAAAAACTATTTGCATAAAAATTGTCTTATTTAAAAAGGAACAAGATTTTGTAATTTAGGTAAATTTCTAGTCCTATAAAGGCATGTATACATATCGGTACAGCCTTTCAAACATTGCAGTGTGTGCACTTAGATCATCCCCAGCAAATGATAAGTATTGTGCACTTATTATAAGTTTGAAGCATGGGACTGACAATAGTTTATAATTTAATTATTTTCAATAGAAATATTTTCTTTTTAATCATGTAGGTTATTGCTGAATTGATTTATAAATTCCCTTTTCTTATAAAAAAGGCTATTTATAAAAACCTACTGGTACTTTGCCTTTGAAAAATAACACCCACTTAATTTAATAGTAATGTAATGCAATTTTATATAATTTTAGAGAAGTATCTCAAAGTAGAGGAATTAGATAATAGTATTGTTTTCAAACCAACAGTTTCATTGATCAAAACCAAATGCATCTATAAATATGTGTTTTTGGAAGTTGATATATTTTTTGTAGATCCAGCATTGATATGAATTATTGCTTTTTATTCTCATGATATTAATAAAATTGAATATTTTTAAGTTAATTAAATGTTATTTCCAGGTGGCAGTGTCTGCTCATCTCCAGATCTCGACGGTTCCAAACTGGGCACTTCTCCTCAGATTAATCGCTTCCTAGCACGCGAACCTCCAGATGGCTGTGAAAAGGTATAAAAACATTAATTTATGACCTAGATACATAATTAATTCTTGGAAACATTAATAAGTAATACAATTATTATGCTTTATCAGTATTATAGGTACTTCGGTTATATGTATTGTTTTTAATCCATGATCATAATTTTAAAAGTCTAGGCAAATCGTTATAGAGTAATATATTTTCCAGGTGAACCTAAAGGCAGGTGAAGGTTCATACTCTGAATCGATATCGGTGATCAAGCCGTCTGTCCAGGCGTTCACGCTGCGGCAGTCCCGGGGCTCCGCCTTCCAGCCGCTCAACCCGCCGCCGCACCACTGATACCCGCCACCCGCGGAGGCGCACTTCGCGAAACTGATCAAGATGGCCTTCTGCTGCTTCACCGCGCGTTAGACCGTCATTTTCAGTCCGGTCGCACGTACTCGTGTGAGCCATAGCCTCCTGGAGCGGGTTTTTTTTTTCCAAATTTATTAAAAGTACCTGGCTTTGACGTTATAAGGACGATTACCAATGCAGTGTTATTATTGCAGGAATTCAGGATTTTTGCTTAGTATTCCACCCTGTATATGCCTCATGCGATTTCAAATTAATTAGATTAGAAATTCACTGATATCTATTAGGTGGATAGATATTTCTAAATACACAAACGGACAATGAAAGCTATTTTTGTATGAATTATTATATTTTATTGAGTGGATTATTCTTTCTAAATTTATAAAATTAAAGTATTAGGCCTCAATTTAATGATGAATTGCTATGTCGTATAAACAATTCTTATAATAGTTATAACGTTCCTGGTATGAAAGAAATAATTATAAAAGATCTGATCTAAAAGTCAATTTATTTTTGCTTCAAAATAATCTACTCAATAAATAATGACTGCAAGGAAATTAAGGTATATACTGTTTCTGTTGTTCAGTTCTCTAAACTAGGCGTTATAAAAAAAAATGGCTAATGTCAAATAGATCATTAACTTTCATTTGTCTATATACATGTTAGCCATGTTAAGCTTATTTTTAATGATATACTAAGTATTCTGAAAGTTCCAGGTTCCAATCCTGCCCGTATCAATGATTTTTACAATCCATATTATTCAAAAATCAATCTGATTAAGATTTGTAATTGAACTCTGAATTATCCATTATGTAATAAAAATGGCTAGAAGCTAAGTTTGACTCTTAGTTTTGAGAAAGTCCAACAGAATAGGCATGAATGATGAGATTTCTGTGTTAATACTACTAACAAATCAATAAATAAATTAAAGTAGACCGTTTCGGTTAGAAGTAAGACATCTACAACTACGAAAATATACAGTAGTGACAATAAAAATATGTAAATAGACAAATTGAATATTCAATGATCACATACTAAATAAAACCAAATACATTTTAAATATTCACAATTTTATCTCGCTTCTTCATGTTAACCATTTATTAGTATGAGGGACTAATTAGGCATTTTGCCGTTACTTTAATTTTATTTGCTTATATTATATTTGTAAATGCAGATACAAGGAGTGACTGGACATAAGTTTGATCTCAAATATTGTTTAAATTTCGGTTTATATGTACTCATAAATGGTCATTGACAAATAACGGATATTCTTGTAAATTTTACTTTTAAAGTAATTAATGTGTGGTCTAAGTTGACAAGAAATATGGTATACAATTTATTGTAAATTTTAACTATTTCATTCATTTACATATAATAAGGTCAACGAAAGACATAAAATCCGACTTACTCAATTCTGAGTTACTGAGCAACTAAGAATACTTGAGGATTCGATTCAAATGAAATGGAAAACTATTATATGGTTTAAATAACATTATGATTTATTTACTATAAACTAAGTTGTAATAACAAAGTTTTCCTCTTCATTGCAAAAATGTCTGTTTTTAATTAAATAACTTTAACAATATTGCAATGATATATTGTTTAAAATTGTAAAACCATCTACTTTTATGGAGAAATTGAAAATTTTTGATCTTTGGTTGATAAAACTTGGACCAAAATTGACAAGGGCTGGAGAGTCTGAAACGTGATAGGATTAAGCTGGAGATGGACTGGTTTTCTATGAGATAGCTTTAAATTATGGGATTTGACAATGAAAAATGGAAGATAGACTGATTTTTAAATCTTTACTCGTGCTTTGATACAGGTATCTTGACAATGAATATGTAAAATGTTAACTCGAATAGCGCGTGCGGCATTTGTTCTCTCCTGGTATCAGATGGATGTTAAGCTGAGGTTGTAGCCAAACTGCAAACTGTCGTCTATTCTATTCTACGTGTGGACGCAGGCGACAGTCTAACGGACATTTAAACAGACATTAGTCATTCTATTTGACAATCGTCTTGTCACTTGTCTAGACCCTCGGATGTAAATATAAAAGTGTAACGTGACTCTTGAATCTGTACTGGATGTGATGGACAGACACGGTATTCGTTTTATATCTTTTGGATAGGAAAGTTGGACCATGCCAATTGGATCTCTCGTTTTGGCCAAAACGCATTTCTATCATCGAGACTGATAATGTAGAATGTTGAAAACATAGTTAGATCTGCTTTATTATTTTTTAAACTTTTGTAAATTACTACGGCAAATATATTTTTTCAAGGCTCACCTTTGGTATATAGAGTATTTTAAATCTTGACATTGCTCAAATCGAAATTTTAGAGCCACTTATGACGTATGCCGAATTTCGTATTATAAACATTGTGATTATGAATTTGAAGCTGACACCTATGTATTATAATTCATATATTGTATTGAATATATTATAATTTAACAATTGAATGTGATATGTAAGTGAATATTGATTGTTACTTGACAACTTTGGGTATTGGAGTGTCATTAACTGTACATTGGCGGGAAGTGAGTGGGCATGGAGGATGCCCGAGTTGTGAAGTGTTACCGAAGGTGCTGAGTGATGTGTAGTGCTAACGGTACTGTGAAGACTGGTGTTGGTGTGGTTCGGACTTGCAGTAACTCGACAGTTTATTTTTTAATTTTGTCGATGAATGTGACAAACTGTCAGTACATTATAAATTGTGGTGATGTGCAAATACATTCATCATTGTTTTAGTGGAGTATGTATTTAGAATACATACATTCAGTAGTATAATACAGGCCAATCAGCTATAATGTCACTTTCATAAGTAGTTAATATGTAATAATAGTCTTATGCTGTGCAAGTAAAAATTAAAATATGGATGACGAAGCCGAGCCAGTATTTAAAATCCGGATTACTGTGTAGATTTTTCTCATAAGTGCAATATCTAGCTGTAATGTTGACAAATTAACTACAATTAGCAAACCATATGTCATTAAACATTGCATATATGCTACTTTATTTGTTCCCATATCCTTTGCTTAGTTGCACATTTATACACATGTACAGTCTCCATATTTATATTAAGCTTTATTTTTGCATTGCTTCCTACGGCTTCCGTGATGTTAATAGAAATCCAAAACAATGTTATGCTTTACTAACATAATACTTACGATACTTAGGTTATGTCACAGGTCCAGGTTGTACTTTAGGATTTATCTTTCCCAATAACGTTACCTAATTTAAGATTTAGTATGTTTAGGTAATCCGAAAATATTAGCTGTTAATGGATGTGTGCTATAAAAAGGTACCCCTCTTACCACTTCATTATATTATTTTATGTAATCTGCTGTGTGCATCGAGGTTTTTACATAAAGTTGTCAGCACAGTCCCCATCTTGCATTGGAACAACATACTATAAACAATTGGACAACTTTATGCAGGAATTTTAATGTTTTTTAAAGTACATAAAGATATTTTTGTATGTTGAGGTTAGGAGTTATGCAAGATGTACCATAAAAGTAAATTTGCTAGGACCTTAGATTTGATAGTTCTTTTATAGATGGTTAATATTATTTTAAACTTTGCTTTTAGATGATTGATAAGTTTGTAATTTTTATTACTATGATATTAGATTAAATACTAACATTAAAATTTAAAACTAAACCAAAAGTGCCCATTGAGATAAGTTTATAATTCAAGCAAGCCTTTTGTTCAACATATTGTTAAAGAATAATGTTTAGGCGACAAAATTAGTAATTAAGGAAATTATCGAACGATTGTTGAGTTTTAGTTTTCTAAAATTGTTGAGATGTATTGAAAAAAAAATGTATTTTTTTTTACACACACTTGTTGAACAAGGGGCTAGTTTTTAGAGGCATTAATTAACATCAATAATAATAATATCTATATTAAGTAATTATAAGAATGGTTTTATTATAGTTTTGTTTCAGAGAAGAAATTCTAATTACTATTTTTGTTTCCAATATTTTATCACTTTACCTGTTTTCATTGTATTGTATCTTGCTGTATTGCAGACATATCCAATATACAGACTGATTTAAGAACTGGCGTTTTATTTCATATTATAACTTTTAATACTTGATTTTGAAAACAAACTTATACAAAACAATTTAAAAAATATTTAATTTTGAAAGATATTTTATTTTGGATCCTTTGAGACTAGTAATTTGTCATTTCCACTTATTCTAATTAAAACTGGCTGCAAACCGTATATACCGTAGTGTCCACCGCTTTCGTAAACGTAACGAAATCGTAGTTTTTTTCATTTCTATAATTTACAAAAGAACAACACCACTGGAATTCTTCGTCCTTTTGACTTATCTGTTCGCCTTAAACATACATTCAAAGGGTCTAACTCAATGCAGCAGAATAATTTATTTGGCAATCATAATTAAACCCTCTGTTGTTTTTTTCGCCAAGCAATATTATATATATATATCTATTAGCCCATCTTATTTGGTCAAAATTTATGTGTTGTCGTCGGTTTGGTAATTTGGTATACCTACCATACATTTATATACATGTAGCAAAAAGCGGATACTTTAATATTACAAACAAATACTCCAATTCTATTTATTATAAATATGTATAGATATTTATTTCTGAAATAAAAGTAGTCCTCTTTATTAAATCAATTACCTGGCATGTATATGTAGTATTTAGAAACATAAAACATATATACGTTTTTAATCAAAGCATACTAGTTAAGGTATCTATTATGTACCTGTTGTAATATCAAATAGTTTAATATAATATGAAGCTCTCACTTTATAAATATTCTTGTTTCATTTTAGTCAAACATGGCTGACATGAAACAATTACCAGAACCCATGCCAAGTAATAAAACGTTTAAATCCACTTGATTAAACTTATTCTGGAGTTTTAAAATCCTTAAAATCTATGGTCTTTAAGAAAGAAAGCATTTCTTCTAAATTCTAAGAGATGGATAAAATTCTGAATATTTGTTTTTTAATTGACATAATATGTAGTTATGTTTTTAGTTATGTATAGTATATCAAAAGATATGTAAATACTATTCACAAGTTTTTTAATTAATTGCTTTAATCATA
Source organism: Dircenna loreta (assembly GCA_963555665.1). Classification (NCBI taxonomy): domain Eukaryota; kingdom Metazoa; phylum Arthropoda; class Insecta; order Lepidoptera; family Nymphalidae; genus Dircenna; species Dircenna loreta. The sequence continues at coordinate 19,131,002 of OY743092.1, forward strand.
ATTAAATTACCTAAAAAGTAGATTTAATCCTCTTAAATATAATATCAGGTATCAGAGTCAAGATTTAAAGAAAATGTTATAATTAATTAATTTTTTATTATATTAATCTAGTATTGAATACTGCGTTTTGTTTGTATGTCATCTAACAATATTCTGAGTTCTTCATCTTCAAATCTTCCTTCAAGAGATGGAATCAATGCTTTAGCTTCTTCAGGTGTTTCCGGGCATAAATTTGCTAGGCTAGCCACTTCAAACTTGTGCAACTTTTTTGATTGTAAGAGGCTACAAAAATGGTAACTTGTTAATGAAATATGCAGCTTTAATATAGCATTATTACAAAGACATTGAATTACTAATTAAATGTAAACCACTTACTTTCTAACTGCAGTTATAGTTTCTTTATTTTTAAACTTTTTAAACATATTTGTATATGTAAGTGTTTTCATAAAAACTTCAGAAAATTCTTGCTCTTCTTCAGCAGATTCATTTTGTGCTTTTCTATGTTCCAGTAACATATCAACTTCTGATATCAAAAGAGTCTCTGCGTTTTCAAATTCTGTAATAATTAGATATTATGATAATAAATTACATTGCATTGTAGTAAGACACAGTACAGTAGTGTTAAAAAACAAACCTTTAGGGAACTGTAAATCTGCGGCGTCTTCTTCCACTACGTCTTGCAGTGGTCCAGCCATTTTTTGTATTTTATTTATTCTTTTATGTAAACTTAACTTCTTGGAAAAGATCGAAATAAAAATGTTATTTCTGAAAATGTTATAAAAAACATTTATTATTCCTTAATACACATCTGTTTTACCGCCTTAGCTCAGGCACTTGACACTTATGGCTTATGCCCACAGAATACTATAAACTTATGCATTATGTTCGTTGTCGTTTGTCAACTGTCAATGGTCTATACTCTATAGTACCCTAAGGCTGCTACATCCATATGTTATGGCTAAATTGAATTATACGATCTGAGCTTAACTATCTCAGCTGGTCTAAAAAGCTTCGGATAGTGAAGTGGATAGTGAGTTAGTGCTTCTCTCTGATTGGATGAGACGCGTACATAGTATTAGCTATTCGTCAAGGTCTAATTGCATGGTTTAGATCACATAATGTAATTTTTCTATTTTGTGGATAATTACAAACAGTTTATAGACTGCCAATATTACGTTGATGTTTTATGAAGTTTTGTTTCAAAAATCAAGGTTGTTAATATATATATATATAAATTATAAACGAGGAGTAAGTGATCTCTTCTTAGATGGTAGTTTTTAATAATGATAAAGTATTTATTTAAATCTTACTCTCTTATTATTTATTGTAAAAAAATCTTAGAGCTGAAAGTTTATTATTATTAATGGTTTTACATCATCACTTAAGTCCGCAGTATTGAGTATTTATCGTGAGACACCAACAAAATATCATTTTGCAGATTGTATGTAGGATTGTTGTAGAATTGTGTTGAAATTAAAATAAAGATTTTACTAATAGAACAATTTTGTATCGATAATGACTCAAGCTAGGAGTAATGTGTATATAATTTATTGATTTAACATCTGTCTTTTTATATATACATACATTATTTTTAACATAACGTTTCATTATTAATTCTTTTTCATCTTAATTATTGAAATTAATAGTGTACGTATAAATTTAAAAATCTTATCCTAGTATTTTAAAATTTAAGAAGTTGTAGCCCTAAATATATTTGAGATCAAAGTGTTCAGGGCGATTAGATGTTAAATAAGTTGCGCTGAAATGCCAAATTAATAAATAAATTCAATATTATGTGACGCACTCGTTTTTCAAACACTTAATTGATATTTCCTTCATACAAAGAAAAACTTTAATTATTACTTTAGTTACCGTTACGTGAAACAAAATAAAATAGTGAAATAGCTCGAGAAATGAGTATTGCATGAATTGAGAGAAGAACACAAATAAAAACGCATTGAGTGCTGCGTGATATTATTCAACCATCACAATAACGTTACTTGTAATGAAAAGTTGATCCGGTACAATCATTGTAAATGCTTATAACTAACAGCGAACTAGGCGAAAGTTGACCCCGAAAAGGTAGATTAGTTTGTTGGTGTAGTGCTGTCATACACCATACCTTTCTAATATTTGGCCAAATGAATACGGCAGTGCTGTATTCTCAGCAATTACAAACCATGATGGTAAAGCTAGCTGTTAAGCAACCGATACTAGTCTGCTGATCTGACCAACTGCTAGATCTCCATATTACATGATAAACAGACATGTCGTTAAATAAGACAGCTGCGATTTGAATGTTTCCAACACCCACCATGGTAATCTGAGGGAGATTACCATTTTGTTCGTAATTCAATTCAAGTATTCCAAACAGCCGTCAAAGATTTTATTGTTTTTCCTTTCATTATCCGGGTGTCTTTACGGCTTTTTTTTTTCATATAAAACTTTACTTATATAGGTAAGGAAGTAATATATTTACGCTTATAAAGTAGCATAACTAGGTAACTAAAAGCCCTAGTTTATTTTAGTTAGCTAAACTATTTAAAATCTTTTGTTCCGTATTTTTCTCGACGATGCGACTCTAAAACCAGATTAAGAATCAGTTCACGACCTTTTGGGCCCTATGTTTTTTCAAATAAGTTGATATTATTATAGTTGCATTCCTGGAACCTGATTTATTTATAATCAGAATGTGTGAGGAATTTTTACTTTTTCAATTTATAGTTTGTAAGTCAAATTCCGGGGGCTCCCTGAGCTTAGGGGCCTCGGGGCACTGTCTGACACACACTGTTAGAGATGTGTTTGTCGAGGTGTTTGAGAGCTTGTTAAAAAAAATATTTGCCACAAAAAGATTTAACTGGCTCTTATAAGGCCGAGTAACATTTATCGTGAGTTTTGTAATTGTTCTAGTATTCGTATTATTCAGTATGCTTATGAATTCAATGTTGTGATCTGGATCTTATCCTCGACAAGACGACCTCCACACTCGAGTGCCCTTAGTGTTACTGTGTGAACAGTCCGGCCCTGATTCTCTCATATTACCTAATATGTAGTTTAAAAATAAACATAGATATTTTTTATGTACTAAACTAAGAAATGATAAATAAACTAGACGTTATAAATAATAACAAGTGACGCTAGAGGCAGTATCATGTATATTCCTGTACTTATACCTACATATTCTCAATCTCATGTAAAAAGTTTCTGGATTATCGATCCAATTTTATTTACTTACAGTTTGTATTTATTACTAGTTATTAAAAACATTTTAATAAGATTGACCAATGGATTATTATTATACATTATGTAATGGCAGATACCTAATTATGCACTACCTATTTATTTTATAGCTACCTACCTATTCCGTACATTATTATTTTTATAAAATCCACTCAATCTATAGACACTTAAAATATTTTATTTAATACTTTTTATTCTCTCTGTTTGATTATCCCTTTAAGCAACTCGCAGAAGAACCTTTCAGAAGTGCCCTATTTCACTCATCAAGAGGCACATACAAGAAGTAACAGTGGACATCTGGTGAATGCGGTACCAGGACAGCTGTAATGCAGCAATCTCACTCACACAGTGAAAGATGATAAAGAGCGAGGAGCTGACACCGATGATGGTGCAAGTCATCTCACGCCAAGGCGGTCTTGGACAATACTTACTCGCCTGTGACTGTGATGACATTACTGAAGAATCGGTAACACACTTCCTCTGGATTCAGAAAAACATAAGAGAAGAAATAATAGTAAAAATAATACGACGTAATATAAAAAATTGTGTGACAATATATATTTTCTAACATTTTAGTGTTCAATATCACACCAATAGATGTATATATGATAGAATAAGGTAAACACAACAATTGTCAAAAATTAAAAAAATATAAAATATCTTTCAGTTATCCTAAGGTATGAAGTAAGACCTAAATGTATTGTAAAGTAGTTACGTTACGTGTAAAGGATATTCTTGTACAAACTGTAACATAGTAAGTGATATTAATATAAAGAAATAAATAAAATAAGTGCCATTTGCCTGTAACCATAAAAGAAGTCGAAAAGATTTATTAAAGATAAATAGCCACCCCTATCCAAAACCAAAGAGTTTCATATGTTAAAATGAGAAATAAACATTTCGACCAAAAATCAAATGTCAGATGGATTTTAAAACTCAACATATATTGAAACACAAAATCCTTCTTACAGAATTAATATATTTTTTTTCAATAAAATAAAATACCTTACGCCTGTGCCTACTTATAAATATTAATAATTATAACCCATTTTTTTGTATAATTACTCACTTAACAACTAATTGTGAAACAATATTTATAATAACATCGCCGCATACCTACGACTTGAACGTCTTTACAGGCTGACAAATATAATATAACAAATGCGGATAAAGGCTAAGGCGGCTATCCCCATCTCCTTATAAAGGTCGATAAAATATGTAATAGTACAATCATCAACCATAGAATAATGTCATGTTTTTTTTTTATCCTAGTATCCTTCAGTCGTTCTGTACTAAAGTTCAGAGAGTTTAAATTTAAGTTTGACATGTCCTTCAAATTAAAAGCTTTTCGGGTTAGATTATTGATTTCAGCCCCTTAAAACTACGATTTGGCACCAAAAAGTAGTCTGTATCCTTCCTCAGACCGCACCCATGTCTATATCAAATTTCATCACAATTCTGCTTGTATGCGTAACGGACAGTATCTTTCGCATTTATAATATAGATAATAATTATACTTGAAAATGCTCATAATTTTGTATCTTCTTTATTCAGTACTATCAATTACATATTAAATAACAAGCCTTTACAAGTTTTGTTTCGATTATTTAATTCAAATTTAAAATATCTATTAAGAAATTCTGTTCAAAGGAAGGTGAGATATTGATTTGCCTTCTATCTTTAACGGTGTATTATAGTTAAACACTGTACTTTTTCGTTAATTTCTAAATATACTATTGTCAAGATACAACAAATATCTTAAAATAGCAGGAAGAATAAAACACCAGCATAGTTTCGCAACAACATTTATTTTGTATGTACACTCAAATTTTTTTTATTTTGTAAAATGTACAAATAATAAATGCACGACATCAGCATTGTAAACCAACCGTCCAAAACACAAACAGACAACTTATCAATTTAGGATGTTACATTCAAATTTCAAGTTTGGTCCCAATTTATCCCAAGCTCAATCAGTTTACTTAAGAAATTATTTGACAGCTGAGGCGAAAATGGCTATTAGGTCTAAGCTACACAATAATAAAGTGATGAACAGAATAACGTTTTTGATTATAAATTCAGCTGAAAAGGTCAGAGACAATATTTTTTTTATGTTTTACTTCAAACCAACTGCGGTAACAAATCTGTTGACAATATACATACATGTGTTTTAAATATTTAATACATATACGTTTTTATTTATAACGTAGTAGCTGCCGGAGTTTTGCTAATAAATATGTTATTAAAAAAGTTATTGGAGACCTCAATCTAAGTTAATATTAATTAAATAAAAACAAAAAAAATGTATTATTTTCATGTAACAGTAAAGACTTAAAGATGGTGCAGTAAAAACTTGTACAGATACAAAATTAAGCCATTTTAAAAACATACCAAAAAGTTTATTCCTCTTAGCCGTTTATTAAGGACTAGAATGGAAACAAACGAATTGATATTACCAATATAAAGATATCGTAAATGAAATGTCAGTTTTAAACAATGTCATTCCGATGACAGTTGGTACTTGGTGTATTTATAATTTACTTCGAGTGCACACAAACGACTCTTTAATATAATATATTTAATTATCACAAGTCACTAGCTACTCAGTATAAACATTAAACATACTGACTGGCGTGCCAATAATTTAAAACTATTTAAAAGTAGAAATATAACAATAATTTTGATATGTTACATTGAATTGCGGGATGACGCGTCAAAGTTATTCCTCGTCTCAGTCAATATAGATTAATTAAATGCGTAAGTAGTTCATTAGGTGAATAGCAATCATATTATTTAATGAACCTTTTCTCATTTTATTCCATATTCTGAACACAAATCTAATTGAGCAAGGAGAATGACTCCTTCAGTTACAGTTGCCGACATTTTCTGTTAATTCTTAATTCTGTTACTGTACCAACATTTTTAAAAAATATTGAAAACTAAATTTATTTATATCAATGGCACAGTGCTTCAACTACAAAAAAATATTAGTTACCGTAGAAAAACGTGACGTCTACTTATAATACAATAAGATGAGAGTTCAAGCCATATGGAAGAGATTTTATATAAAGATACATTTTACTTTTCATAAACTAAATTACAATATATTTATAATAAATATATACAGCGGGTAGGTAAATTAAGTAACTAATTATTATTACTCTTTAATATCACATAAGTACACATCGTCCCTACTCGACCTACAGTTTAAATAAAATATAAGATCGCTTCATGTGGTGATATCAATGATACATTTAAACAATACCATAATACTCGAACACTCCGCGCGGCGGCCTCTGTACGTCTACACAAATACAAGACACATCACATGAAACAGCAGTCGACTTAAAGTAACACAGCTGTCCTGGCGACCCTTCATCTGATGGCCTGTTGGGGTCTGTAGGGGGGAGGAGGGGTCTTGGGCACCTGCGTGGAGGAGCGCGGCGTGTGCACGGGGACGAAGGCGGTGTGGTGCGCGGACGCCAGGGCCTCGTCCAGCTGACCCGGGATGATGGTGACCTCGGGAGGGGAGGGAACGTCGACCCTAGCACTGCTGGAGCTAGCGGGGAGCAGTCGCGCAGGGTTAAGTTTGATGGCGTCGTCGTAGGTGGGCGGCGCCCCCGCCACTGTGTCATAATCTGGAGGCTTCTGTTGCATCGTCTCCTCGTCTGGCATCGATATCACGTGGATGGGATCGTCAATCTGTAATAAAAACCATATTAGTTAGTAATTACTCAGGTTTTTACGGCAGAGTGAATCATCTTTCCCATTATAAATAATATCATTATAATGACTGTATTGAAATAAGGAAAAGTCATTGTTATGTGAAACTTCAATCTGCAAAATCTACCATGTTTTTCCTGTCAGATACGAGGAAATTTATATATATATCTATGTGTTGTTTCTTTTTTCTTATAAAACTTTATCGATATTAATTTTTAAAAATGGAATTTTCTAAATCGAAAAACAGACAAACCGAAAACACGAATACGTGAAATTGTAATCAGCAGAACTGGATATTATAATTATGAGAAAAACAAGTATTTTATGTAACAAAGTACAGGTATTCAAATTGCAATCGTATCGTATCGTATTACTAAGGATAAGAAAATATTTAATCTTTAAAAGCGTGTTACAAAGCTGAAACATTATAAATTAACATTAAATACAATTTGCGATGATGAACCTACTTGGTGAGTGTCTGGCGAAGTGCGGTCGTTCTGCGGCTGTCTGGCCGGTGACTGTAGCCAGCAGCACATGGCGGCGCAGATGAGGAGTGCGCCGGCGACGATGCACGCCACGCCCACATAGCGCACGGGCTCCGCATAATCTTCGGCCAGCCCCAACCAGTTGATCAGTGCGCCTGCGCATAGCAGAACCATGCCATAGCGGTATGGCCGCTGCGACTGTCTACCCTCGTCTAAGGACATCCCTGAAACAATAACACCATATTTAACAATTGATTAAACCGGCATTAAGGATCCATAATGCAAAATAACAAAGGAAAAGTTTCTGAATTCTTAGCATAGCATGTTTATTTGTGGTATTTTCGTTTTGAGATAAACAAGTAGGATGATAAGTAAGAATAATGACAGTATTGCTGGTATCCGCCTTTGATTATGTGTGTCACGGCAGCTTAGTACTTTAGCAGTAAACTTAGAGTGTAATCATCAAAGGCGTGGAAAGCGCCTGTCATGCAACGTTCTAGGGCAATGGCATATTATAACGGGATCTCTTTTCCAAAGCCTCTGCGTTTAAAATGAAAGTTGGGAAAGTTTTTGCAAGCGGGGATTAACATATCCAAATACATGAAGAATATAATATTAAATGAAATTAAGGACATAAAACGGTAATTTATACAACTGTGTTATCAACGGAGCTCTCGAATATGTTTTTTTTTTTTATTTTAAGGAGTTGTTAATATTTTTAAGCATGTCGCTGGTTTGGCATTACATCGAGGTCAGGAAACAATAGATTCTCAGGAGATGTAGGTCAAGTTCGGAGCGTGTTGCTGAATGGAGTTTCTGTCACGCTCTAACGAGACATGCGAATAGCATAGATTAAACAAATCTGTCTTTAAATCACAGCTTACAGTCACTAACTATTACTGGACATGCAATATGTTTTATTTTCAATGCCGTTATTCGTATTATGAATGTAAAATGTCTGCATAAATTGTGTTTTATTAAATAAATATATTTATAAGTCAAAAGTAAACAAGTAATTTAGTAAACGGTCGAATGTTTAAAATGAGGTAGTCTGATAGTTATTTTAAAAAGCATTCAACGGCTACAGATCCCGGAACATATTTTAGTGCGGATTGAATAAACACAATAATATTTACAAAATTGACTTAAAACAAACATTTTGTTATACTAAAACCATGTAAAACTATATTTCAGGGTTACGGTAATTATCCATGAATGTACTTGCCGGTTTTTGTCTTTGGAACGGTGCAACTAGAGTCAGACGTTTCATAAGCGAATGTAAACCTATTCGAAATATTAAAAAAAAATGTTTTTTTTTTTATATATAAGACTCACATGTATTTTGCCGTCTGTGGAGGTCGTGCTCAAATATAGCTGGGTACACAAGCCAAACCATTTTATTTAGATATATTATTTATTTATTAAACACTCCGTCATTTACGTCTGTCTCTTTAAGATAACTAAAGAATTGAGATCTCCGAAAAGCATTCCGATTTTATCTTATCTAAATATTTTCAGCATCGATCAAAATGTCTGCTGAATTTGGGGAATCTTTGTCACAATAAAACAAAGTAAAGTAAACAGTAAGGGGTGGCCTAACATTTGAATTTTATAATGTCATAACCTTACACAATTCTATTACATTGGAATTACCCAACATCTTAATTGAAAAGAAAGGGTTTCATGAGGATTTCTATAGTATATAGTATAGGAGACTCTTTCGTCAAAACCCAAAAAATATATCAAGAGATAGGTTTTAATTATTCCAGTAGACGTACTAAAGCTAAGTTAGATAATAATAATGATTAAAAATAATATGGCGCTAAAATTATCATCGTTCAAGAATCTTCCCAAAAACAAACTAACATATTTACTTAACTTTAAAAAAAAATAGGTTAAAATTTTAACGAATTAGTAAATTATGTTAATTATAAACTATGGTGAATAGTAATAAATTATCATTTATTATTTATTGATAACAGCGATTCATATCAAGAATGTAATAATATATATAGAAAGACCTATACATGTACGTAAGAGTTACAGAACATTCGTAGGTGTAATGTACTAAAATTATCTGGCTAGGTCACGTTACATCGCCTACATCTGACCCGTCTAGGGTTTCCTCCCTCGCCCACCGGCTCGTTAATGCGATATTAGATAATAAGATTAAAAACCCCTTAAATCAGGTAAACTCCCATATGTAAAGATTATTTTTAAAATGTATGAAATTATATAACATATGCGGTCTATTAAGTTGAATGAAAAAATCTATTAAAAAAAGTCTTTGTAAACTTTAAATATAATGTATTTAAATGTTAAATAAATACTAAAGTAACAAACCATACAATAATAGTCTGTACTGAACTTGTTGAATGACAATAGTGACGTATGTATTAAATTTACATAAAAGTTTCGCTTCAAAACCAGTTTTAATATCCAGTTATTAACTTGGTTTTACCATAAACGCTTTCTAATATACAATGACAGGGGAGTCAGATTTAATATTGACACAGACGTATTGTTCTCTGTTATTACTTTAGCAAAGGAGCTGACTATTTAAGTAAGTAGGTATTTAGTATCGTATATAAATATGGGAGCTTGCAGGCGTGCGTGTTACTAGAGGGAGGGAGGGGGTAAGGGCGAATTTTCAGAAAAAGGAGGGAGGCGAATTGTTTTCTTGAGCCATCCCCTATTAGTCAATTGGTTTTATGAGTTTTTTATGAGGAAATATTAACAAATGAACATTTTTATATTTTTTAATTTCATTGTATTATCAAATTTACGTCTTATGGCATATTTTTTTTTATAACGCAGGTAATTTGACGATATACGCAATTTTGTAACATTGAGAATTTACAAAACTATATGTGATTGTGGACAGACAGAACGGATGACACGGAAATTGAAACTAGATAGACGCCTTCCGAAATGGAAGTGGAGAAAGCATATATCTCATTATATGCTGTTATTATTTATTAAATATAACATCTCTATGTAAAAAAAAAATGTTTCTATAATGTAGAAGTTTATAGATTGTACATACAAACAAAATATATTAAAACTAATGTTAAAAGCACTCAAGAACATAACACTACTTCATAGATAATGACGTTTTAACGTTGTTTTAATTATGAATTGTACTAGTACTATATATTATATTATTTATTGTATACGTGAATAAAAGTAACAATTATATCGTATTATAAAATATAAGTTTTTGCAAAAATAATTTTCTTTTATTTATAAGTGTGAACGATCTGGGGTCGATTATAAAATTGTATATAGAATACTTTTAATGTGTACATACGTATGTATGTATATATGTATGTAAATAAAGGTAATTACACAGCTGGTCCCTGTAAATTATAATTTTATATTTCTTATGTAAATAATGCGCAATTTACAACTACAGGTAAACCAATAGCAGCCACTTATTCATCTGTTTTTCAACGTAAAAGAATTTTCTACATTAGAATAATTATTGTGTAAACTATAAATTGTTCAAGCATTATCATTCTTATAAATATAATATCAATATACTTTTATTCGTCAGTGGTTTTAAAATATTACGGGTTTATAAATAATTATGTCGGATGTATATACCCTTGGGTTAAGTCAAGTTAGAGTGGGATATTTAGTTAGCATAGATAATTATAAATTATAATAAAAGTTTAGTTTTGTTTATTATTATAATTGTCTTCTCTTGACACGTAATTATTTATAAGAGCTATATATATATAAATTATGTAATAAATAGAATACGTCACATGTTCAGAATTCTCGCCAGGTGTCAGGCATGCGGGGGCATAATTAAAATTATACCAATACTATCTGGCATATTTCGACATTTCTAAACGAGTGGGCAAAAATGTATCATGATTATTTTGTTATACAATGTCAGAGGTAAATATTTCCATTTTCTATACCTAATATAATAATAATCGTCTGTATTATAACTACATTATGTCTAAACTACATCAGATTATAAGCTTTGAATGTATTATTATTTACTATATAGTTTTATTTAAATTCCAATTAATAGTAATTATATATATATTACGTACATGAAGTATTAATGTTCGAAGCGTAACGACTAGAGCAGGATGCGGGCTTCCGACCACTCTAATATTGTGTGGCCTTTCTTTCATATTATCTGTTGCTAGCCATTTCCCCTGACCCCTAGTAGCACACTATTTATCATATACTTTAGAGACACCTTTATTTGCAGTTTTAATTGAAATTATAGACCAAAAAAAATCAAACAGAAAAATTCATTAAGTAACATGTATAACGCAGATAATAAATTTAAAAAAAATCGAGATTTGGTCACTTATTAGGGACAAGAGAATGATATTATAATAGCACTATATAAAAGTTAGGAAATCAACTTGAATACTTTTTGTTGCTTATCAAGACACGGAGGATAGTTCAGAACAATGGGTATTGCAGTGTCAATTACCAGACAAGTAGACTGACGGTAGAATAAATTCGTAAACCTGGTAAAGTACCGGTACCTTGTAGCCGACCGCTGCGCGTGCGCACACCGTAACCGCCTTTAGGGAGACCTTCCACGCAGAACAAGTACCTACCGCGTTACTAGGTATAAAATTAAACATTTTAACAGCGTTTTATCAATGTTTGTTTTAATAGTACTTTTTGACTCTTATTTTATTTTTGTTTCACTTATTAAATGTTGTTTTTTTTTATTTTATATATAAAACTTTTTAAATATTGATGAGTAATTTGTCCGAATTAAGTCCAATGTTCATTATTTTTTGTTATAATCCTACATAATTACGTTTTTAAAAAGTTTCTTCTAAATAAATAATAAGTTATACTACTAAAGAATATTTTGTACGAGAATGAACTAGGAATCCAAATCGGGATCACCTGATATAATATTCAGTATTAATATTATATAACCGGTCATTAAAATATTATTATCATTAAAAAATATATGTTTTTTCGCGAACATGACATTCTTTTCGAATCGAATTGAACAAGTGACCTTTATAAGCGGAAGCCGTATGAAACCAGGCTTAGCCTTCGTCAATACCAAGCTAAATAGTAGCGACTTATGAATATACTGCAGCTGCATACGCCCGTGAACTATGGTTTATAACCGCTTTGGTTTATTAGATTACCTATTCTTACATAATATTTAAAGTGTACACCAACTAAGTTATGATATATATATATATATATATATATATATATATATATAATGTTTTATAAAAAGTTATATTTCATCTATAGCATTTGTTACAACTTTATAAAAAATATATTAAAGATTGTATATAAATCATCAATTGTCTATGATTAAATTACTCATATGTATGTTGCTGTCCTAAAAAATAACTATTGTTCAAAGTTACATATTAATATAATAAGCTGGTATAATTACGCAAATGTATTGATTTATACAAACCGTTCCACCCACAGCCACCTTATATGAAAAACACTTTCATTTAAACACTTCCTTGAGTAAAACCATAGAGAATTGTTTTATTGTATAGTTAAGGATGTCTCTTACGCCATATTGCGTAATAGTTGTCGATTGTTTCTTTATAGACGTGTGTACATTCTAATCAAAATGAAGGCAATGACATGATATATTTTCAATCTTTTTGTGGGGATATATATAGGATCGAACAAAGTCCCAAGGCTGCGAATAATTTGAAAGGTGACTAATACCTTGAAAAAATCAAGCAAAAACCTACGATCGTATCGCGAGGAATAATGGAATACAGGTTAGCAACAGAAATTATAAAAAAATACATATTACTTTAGTTACGAGGCCGAATCTGTTCGAATCTAGACGAATATCGAAAAGTTTGTGTTACTTACATGTTAAGTTACAAATATTTTTTTTATTTTGGTCTGTTCGTTAAACTAACAGATTTTTTATGAAACTTGTCTGAGTAATAAACTTCAAGTGCTGCTAAGATAGAAAGAGTCTAACAAAGTTCAAGATATGTATAATAAACCAATAATAACCGAGATATTTGGCAAATAAATTTAAAAACATATGTAGATATATCTTGACTCCTCAAAGCCAGTTTGTAAATGATCTTATAATTATATTTAAAAGTCGATAATCCGTTGTGTTTTTTCGTAAATAAATGTATCTGGGTTGTGTCATTGAATTTTTTTTTGAGAATGAAAATTAACGACAGAGGTCAGTTATTAAGCAAGAACTTTGTTTTATTTATCTGTTTTACCAATGATATAGTGTTGTTCCGTGGACGAGGAAAATCTTACATTCAATTGAATTTTAATAAGTTTTACATTATAAGAGGAATGTTCTGTTAATTGTTAACACGTACATATTTAATGCAGATTGCTGAGTAATTCAGATGATGTAGTAGTAAGACAAGGTGATGTGAGCCACTATTAAGTAACTTGATAAATCACAGTCGTTCAGGAAAATTCAAAAGCGAATCATTCACTCTTTCTATCGTTTAATCGTTCTGGCGTGTGAATGAATGACTCAAATACATTGCAAACATGCAGTCCAGCATAAGTTCCAAAGTGGCTCACTTGAAAGTAGATAATCATTTTATGAAGGGTCAAACGTTTTTTTGAAAAAAAAACAATTATCATCTCATAATTTAGTTCACTAAATTCTATATAAATCAGATAAAAGAACGTTTAAAAAAACAAACGAAATACGATTCTGGAGCAAACGTCATTGGATTTTGATGGGAGTATTGAACTTTACGGTTAGTACTTAAATACTAATGTGTCTCGAATGGCTTATCGATGAAACAATCACGGTACATGGAATTATAAATAATATATATACAGGTAAAAATAGAGGCTTTAATTGGCGGCTGACAAATTTCCACACTCAGTCAATAGTTGTGCCCGGAATAGTAACTCTGTTGGCTCGTACATCGTAATGCAGATCGCGAATTAGTATTTGTTATATATTTTTAAATTGCACCGTCTGTCTGTCTGTTTCTACTACATGGACTTTAAACTTGTTATTATTATAGTTTGTTGTATTTGTATGCGAGTTTTATTTATTGTTTATATATAATTACAGTGGTGTAGGTTGTTATAGATAATAACTGCTTGTTAGAGGTAAAAAATGTAGGTGTAGCTCTCAGCTCATATTTAGTCGTGTTAATGGTATCTGCCGTCTGACTACGTGCAAAGTAGCATGCATCTGAACGTTGTTTCAAGTTAGTTGGGTAATTTATTTTCATATTCGCCAGAAAATAGCGATATGTTTCATATAAAGTTTTTAAGTTTCTATATTTTTTTTTTTAAATAGTTTTGAGGAACTTCTTTATACGTTGTTTGATTTACTTATACGAATAATATCTTTTGCTCTAAAGCATACTTAAAAGATATATTCAATATAATCAAATAAGTATCACACGTACTGCCTCTATATTAAAAGCGATGACTGGCACGAGAGAAAGTTCTTATATATCATTACAATCGTATCTGGCTTACAAATGAAGACGTATTCAGAACACCCACAGTGGGTCAGCGTGGTTGCTATTCCGTGCTCTATCGTATAGCAATTCCTCGAACCTTGCGCAATAACTGATAAAAGTCTTGCTACAAGTTTGTTTTGTTTTGTATCCGACTTAGCAATGACATTACGATATATTTATTTATTAGGATTGTAATAAAACTTATTTCAATTAGGTATCTTTTTTTTTTTTGAACGAGAAATGTCATTTCGATGTGTCATTTCGATTTGAGTGTTGAAAAAAAATAATTTATTTTTGTTATTCCAACATAATATCAAAAGAGGATGATCGCTTTCCAAAATATTTATATTAGACGAAAATCTTGAAGTTTATGATGTATTATAAAACTAATCTCTACAAAAAACATTAACGACGGAGTTTTTTCAAATAATAAAAAGGAGAATTGCTGAATAAATATTAACATTTTATTTAAAGGTTATAAATTGCGAAGTTTACGATCAACGGTGTTTTAATGATTATAAAGTAAAAATATTTCATGTAATATTCTATGGTATTTCCTATATTTTTATTATGTATTTAATAATTTATGTACATACATTTTTTTAGAGTTAAAGTCCAACGTAATATCCATTTATCAAGTACAGCAAACGAATGAATAGTTTCCGAGCAAAATTCAAAATGCAGTACAGAATGACGAAAAAAATAATAATACATCTGATTGAAAATTAAAATACACAGATATTCAAACAAGATACATAAAAACAAATGATAATTTTTTGTAATATATATCAGAACAATAAGCTAAAGATGATTTAAGAGAAAGTCACGTGCATACTTAAAATGGAACATAAAGTCTTCAAGTTTAAAGATTTATTAATTTACGAGAAAATTCTGACAGACGTACAGTCATAATTCAGAGAAGGCTTCACTATAAACATAATACATATATGTGTGTGTTAGTCATGATCCTTATAATAATGTAGATTATAATAATCCCCGCTCCGACACTGAAGATGAGATCAGAATTTCACTCTACTAAATTATAATAATCTGTCCCAAAAAAAAAAACAAGAAATATCGTTAAAAATGAATCGTTTAGATTGAGATTTAATGAACATGATGTTATCTTATAATAATTGATAAGGAAAAAGAAGCAATGAAAATTCAACTACTAAATAAATATATTTAATATATGTATATGCAATTAAAAATGCATGAAATGTATATAATATATATATATGTATCATAAAAAAAACTCACCTGAGTCAATAATTACGAAAATCCAAATAAAAGTCTACACTCTACACAAACACTAACAAAGCTAACAAACAACAATGTTACAAAAAAATAATAAATAAAATAAAACAAATACACTTAAATCGTTTGATATCAGGTAATATTATATAAGTTTACGTCCGACCTCTGCAAGGAGTTTAATACATGTGGCGGTTACGGTTTAAATACCGGCTTATAATTATTCGGTAAAATACGTGACTAGTTGACAGTGACGTATGCTGACGACACGAGCTACGCATTTGTCAAAACATTTGTGTTAAGATTACTGATGAATCGAGTTGTTGTGCAATCAACAGTTGATAAAGGTTTAATGTATATTAAATTAGTTTTTCAGTTTAATCTTATTGTTTAGTCAGTTAGGAAAACGATACTTTGTGTATGACTCATAAATTATGTTAAATCAAACGACAAATACATACAATTTCTTTGACAAACATTCAAATCTACTTTAATTGTGATCTGAAAATTTTCCATGAAACTGAATAAACGCTTTATAAGTCATAATATCTTATCCGTTATCTTCTTATTAGTCTGTTTACGAAGACAAATCGTTATACGATACTATTTGTTCTCATACGCAATGTCGAGAAGGCACCAACCTAAAGATTGCTCCAGAATATCAAGTACAAAGTTACGAACAACATATATATGTTGTATTCCTAACTTATATTAATGACATGTGTATATATATATACTATATAAGCATAAAAGACAAGTTCAGTACCTCTTTTTTCATCTCTTTGTCATACGAATTTATTGGGTTGCTAGTGACGGACGAGCTTTTGTTCATTGAAATAATGTTAAAAAAGCATTATTTTAGGACTATTTAATGTTTTTAAAATATGCAATTTTTTACTTTTATATTATATATATGTATTTTTAAATAAAATAACATAGAGCATAGTTATTTGCAGACAACAATGAACGAATGTATCAAATTAGAAACCAATGACATAAACATTCAAATTCATATATTTTTCCCCAATAGAGATTATCATCGACTGAGTGGGCGAATACTAGTTTCCTTAAAGCAAAAACCTGTTAAGTCACAGAAATATTAAAAAGGATATCTATATATAATTTATAACGCAAAAACGGTTTAACATAACACGTCATCATAATAGGAAAATCAAATGGATGCTTAATAAATTCTAGAAGATATTTATTATTAGTCGCGTGCAAAGACACGTATAAACGATATGTATATATATATACATATATATATATATATATATATATATATATATATACATATATATTAAGTGTAAGAAATACATCCCGCTTCTAATAAGCCTATATAAATCACACTGCGCTCCAAATATATATTTATATATCTCATTTACTAGCATGCTGAAAATAAACTTTAATATATTCAAATATTGATCTTCGTGAAGATATAATTCAGTAACATTCCAATGTTGTCTAATACAATCTCACTGAATTTGTAAATCAAATACCTACCTAGTATGCGTTCGCTTCGTATTATATTTACTAGTATCAAGTATTGTATATTTTTTCGGTTTTCCATTGTTATCTTTTACATACAATAATAAAAGTTAATATTTAAATATAGTAATAACATGAAATATTATCAACAATGCCACCTATTAAAGTAATGCTTTTTTAAAACATCAGTTCAATCCTCTAAGCAAATATGATTAACCTACAAATATATTATTTGTCTTAACGTTTTAAGATTATTGAGGTTTTAGATTTACCGTTTCATTGCCTAAATAAAAATCAATTTTATATATTATTATGCGGAAAGATTAGTTCGTTTGTTATCAATAAACTGAAATTATGGAACTAATTTAAAAATACATTACGATAGGCAATTTTTATACAAAAAAAAAAGAAAGTGTTCAGACCTCAATTTCGATATTTGTGAATCACGTCGTATAAAATATCTCTGGTTAGCTGTTTCGACGTTTGTTGGCCTTATTTGCGAATAAATATATAATTCACGAATAAAATATACTTTTTTATTTCATGTGCAGCTGAGGTCGAGGTAATAATAACGTTTAATTTTAATTATTTATATATCAGCAGACAGAGCCGCGGGAAAAAGATAGTTCAAAGAATCATTATAAAGAGGGTATTTTTTTTATAAAATTATGTTTTTTTTTATATTCCAGAGAACATACCTATTTATCGATTGTACTTGTATAAATAAACAAGTTTTATCGTCTGTTATCTATTAAGATTAACAAATTCAAGTGTATTATTATACGTTTCAGGATATTGCCTTCTACTTCAGTTATTCTATCGATTGTTAGCATTTCTATTCATTCTTCGTAATATAGTATATAAAGGCAACATATACCTATATATAAAGACAATATTTATACTGACATAGATTGTTATGAAAAAGTCATTAAATAAAACATAAATTGTACGGTAACATAATGGATCCAATCGATAGTTGAAATGACCCAGCAATTTCCATCCAAGTCCTCAAGCCATGCTCTATATAGGCCATTTGTTCCATTCTCATACACGCTTACACTCAGGGGAATTTATCCATAGATATATATTAATTTACTTGAGCAACATTCTGCGTCACATACAGGACATTAAAATCTAAATAATCATAATTAAGAACGTTTCCTGGTTGTCAAAATAATAATATACGAGATGAAACGTCCGGGTAGCTGCAGAACAGGAATCTATTTGCGACCAGTGTTAATGACTTCACCGATTTCAGTTATTTCTCACTTGACATTTAGGTCACTCTATAATGGTTTCTGACGTTTCTATACATTCATTATCGCTTTATTAGTAAAATATAATCTTGGACTTCTAAATTTATACACGCTAAGAGATAAATGTTTTTCCTCGACGCCTGTTATTTTTTTCCAATGATCACGTCAGATTTTAATTTGAAAATCGATGAGATAATATATAATATGACTATATAGATGGTGCAATATATAAATTGTATTGGAAAAAACATTATAACGATAATATGATACCTTATCAATAAAATAGAAAATACAATACAAAAGGCTATGAATGTATGTAGTCTTAAAATAAACGTAGTGGCCATTGCCAAATACAAGCGATTCAACATTGCGTTCCCTACCAGCTGTTTTTGGGTTAAAAATACATCATTTATAATTAATAAGGGTTGCTTTGCTTTGTATGTCTGTCAGTTGTTGGGTCGAAATCGTCACTCGTGGTTCTAGCGTCAATCAATATATGTATATTTTAAGTGGAGCCATTTGTGATGTATGAATACTTAACGAATCGTACGTCTTTGGTATACATTTCTTATTTAATTACTGGTATATATTTAATCAATCTGTATACAACAAGAAAAACGTATTATTGTAATTCATGTATTAAACGTAATATATATGGATTAACTGTTAATAGAATTGAAAACTATAATAATTCATAAATATAATAAAAAATATATAATAATTCATATAAAGATATAAAGTGAATAAATTAGTGAAGAAATAAACCGTATCTTGCAGAGATATGAGCTTGATTTAATTCAATGTACGCTTAAATATATTTTTAGTTCTGTGTGTTTTTTACATTTTAGTTTAATTGAAGTCCTACGGACCATTCTTATTTAATGATGCTCAGTGAATTGAAAAATTAAAAAACTCTCTAAACTTGGCAAGTCCGGAAAAGAAAGTCTCGAGAGATACAATTAGAGAAAAGAAATTACAATAGCTTCAGCAAACTATAGACTAGACAGACTAGACTAGACTATGTATGAACATCGGTATTATGAGGCCCATAGACAAAGCGAACGAACACCAGCTCATAGTCGACCTTCTCACTAAAATAGTTTAACATAACCGCGCTCAACAACCATGAGCGTATTATACGATAATACCACAATCTATTCATTCACTACGAATTAAAGAATCTTATCTTACACTTATAGGTGGATTTTGATGAACTAGTTTGTCAAAACTATGATAATATGTAAGACAAGCTCTCTACATGTATGTATGTATACAAAGTCTGTTTGGCCAGATTTGTCCCGGTCAAACAATTTACGTTCATTGACGGCAGTTAACATGAAATTTGGGAGAATGTCTAAAAAGTGGGTCAAATGACGCACTACCAACACCACTTTTGTTTGTTTTTAGTTAAATCTGGTGAGTTACTATACAGGTTTAATGTATTTAACTACTTCTAGTAGTACTAAATTTTTACCAACTAAAAGTTTCGTTAGTATTTAATTCATATCAGATGAGTTATATATATATATATAACGTTTTGCAATAAAGATAAAACTGACATTCATAAATGTCAATAATAATATATAACAATTATGGAAATATGTCAAGACTCTATGGCGACTCATTTTATCAGCAGAATATTTAAAAATGTATATAAAAGTTATAGCAGAATTTATTTCCTTGTGAGGTACATATTGTGATTTCATATGGGGATTTTTATGATCACACCACTTCTATCAAACCGGAAAATATAATATAATAATTTAATATTAGTTCCAGTACATTAAAAAAATAGGTTTTCCAGCACATCAGAATATTTTTCAAATGTTATTTCTGTTGTACCTACCTGTGACGTCAGCGTCTCCTTTATCTGTGGCACCGTAACTCCCAATCGGATAAATCGGTTTTGATTTAGTTTATATTGTTTGATATTTTTTATCTGTATTTAGTTATTTAAGTAGTAAAAAAAGTAAATGTTCATCTGTGTGAAGATGATCATCTTTTTAACGGTTAAATTTAATTTAATTATTGCTATAATATACTATAAGGTGTTTTTTATACAGTATACAATATGGAATGTGTAACACAATTTTAAATTATGATTTTTTTGAACTGAAGCCTCGTCATTTGCCACGCTCTAATTCCGCTAGATAATAGAAAACGAGTTGGGAGGACGAACGCTACTATTCTATACAACCTGAAAGCTATTATTACACCGTCAGTATGGCAGTCAAGATTAATAATTCACTTTTACGATATAATGGCGGGGAGTCCGCTGTAACTGAAAATAAAACACATTTATGGGTATTTAAGATCTTATGGCTTCTATTAATACTATAAATATAGATATTATACACTAACAACACAAATACACACGTTTCAAATAAATAAAAGACATTTATAAATTGCCTGTTACGTGAGTACAGTTAAAGCGACCTATCACGGCATTAAAATACCAAAAAGGTTTATAATTCATGTAGGTCACTCTACATGAATTATACTAACTATAAAATAGCCGAGCCTTCGTTTTACAATGGTTTTATTCACATCGCCCTCACCCCTACCAGCCCTACGCCCTGAATGCCCTGAAAGGTTACGACGGCAATTAAATCGTCGATGAAAGCCTTAGAAAATGTTTTTAATGTAACCATTAATATAGAAAGTGTTGCTTTTTATTCAGCTACAGATTACACAGCTCGTTAACTGTAAATAATTTAAGTGATTGCAAGAATAATAAACATAAAAAAGTTTATATATATTTAATAACAGTTCAGGCTGATTGCAAGAATAATAAACATAAAAAAGGCTACATTTTTAACTTGATATGTGGCAATAGTTTAAAAAAATATATTGAAATATCAACAAAATACTATGTAGTCCATTTGGAAGGTTTTTAAAACGAACTAAGCAGATTTTGATAATGTTTTGAAGAATTAATTCCAATCTTTTATATGATCACTTAAGACAAAGATTAATAAATCAGATAATATAATATTGCTTCAATGTAACAGCCTTCGTGTAATTAAGATGTAAATCATTGTAAGCCGTGCCGTGTATATGTTTACAGTACATATAAACAAACTTATAAATCTTCTAGGCAACATAAAATGAAAATAGCTATATGTTACTACATTTTATTGTAGAATAAAAAATAATTTATATTATTTATTATATTTCGTAGCTTCTTCTAGAAACTCATTTTATTTTCTTGAATTTACCCGCATGTTTATGAATTCGTCGAAAAAAGACAAAATTAAATCTGCGTACCTGTTTCTGGAACCGCGGAAAAACCCAATGATAATATTTGAGGATGTATTTAAGGTGTGTTGGTTTCTATTTTTTTTTTTTCAAATGTTACATAACATTTCGCAAGCATGTTGTTATTTCAAATGTATAAATATGACAGTTGTTTCAGATTTTTTCAAGTATTAATAAGAAACTAAAGAATTATTAATGGTATTAATACCATTAATAATTCTTTATAGTTGAGTTTATATGCTATAGTGAATATATTATAGTGTATATATTTGATATAATTTGAAAAAAAATACAATCATATGTCATGAAAGAGTTTGAAAGTTATATTTAGACTTTCTTTTGGAAGAGTGTCAAAATATTTTTATTCATGAAAACAAACATAAATTATAGTTCAGGGAATATTTGGGTATTTTGAAAGGGCAATAAACTGAAAGTAGTATAGTATGACGATTAATAAAATTAGTGCCCAGGTGGTAGAGCCGAGCTGATGAAGCTGCGGGCTGGCTCGACCGAGGTAGTACCAGAAAATCGGGGGTTTGGTAGCTATATGTCAGACTTTATTTCTAACTAGAATACTTATTACATAATAATTGATTACATCTGTATTCTACTTTCATTCGCCAACGCGTCTTCAATTAAGCTAATTCACTACAATTTAAGATTATTGTCTGGAAAGGTCAAAAGTCTGATGCATTGATAACATTTAATGGCCGCAGGAACTGGGTTATTACTTTTAATAATCAATTAATAAACGTGGAAAAACAAGTAATTCAAATTCAAAATCAGGTTTTTTATTATGTGTTATTTAAAAAATATGAAATAAAGGTGATATTTAAGTATATATTTAGACACTTTGTCACTATCAGACAGACACCATTATATATTTTCGCATTATATTATATATGCAAATTATTAAATCAGTATATTCACACGTCGATCATAACAACAAAATATTACATAATCAAGATTCATCAAATCAAATATTCATACAGCGTCATTGATTCAAAAAAAATAAACGTCCTCATGTACAAGGAAGCGGTGCAAAATTTGGAGGAGGACTGCAAATTGAGCCTAGGCGTGTTCTGTCTGAGTATTAACTAGTGGTATTGATTGATGCTGCGAATATCATTTGAATTTATTACTTTAATATTAAGGTACTTGTCACACAAAGCTATTAATACAGCTAGCTATACTTACAGTATATGTACAAATAATCCTGTTAATAGCTTTGCTCTTACTACATAACTATCCTTATAATTTATTTTATAATACAACTTCTATAAGCTAGTCAGTGCAGTGTCTGTCGAATAAATATTGTGTAGTACTGAGACATTTATATTAGTTATTTAGATAAATATAGATTTACTAGAATATTCTTTACAACGTCATTTTTGAATACATGTTCTGCAAATATCATTTTTTTTTATCAGCTTATTTTTATTATATTAACAAGTGGCTGTTAATCAAAGTATATAAGGAAATCTCCACTTAACAGGTTACTCGACCTTGATCAGAAAAATAACCATAAAAAATATAATTAAAATCGTTATACACATGTATATATACATAACTTAAATCCAGTTCTACAATAACAAATTACCCTATTATTTTTTTTTATTTATGGCTTTTGAAATAATAACATTTTTTATTTATAAATGTTATTATATTTCAAAACAACAAAAATATAATATACTTAAATAAACATCAGCAATTCAAAAAATGCTATGTAATTAAGAATAATTAATATTATATAAATTATTGGACATTATTTGTCTTTGAGTTATCACCAAATATCTAAAAATTAGACATTTAGATTGGATTTTCATTTAATGGTGTACGCTTTGAAGTTTGCATCTGAGTATTTCATCTAAGACATTTTTTTTTAATATTCATCGCTAAGGAGGATAGGGGATGAAAGTTTCTATAGGTCACCGTTTTTTAATTAATTAACATGACATTTTATGCGTTTTACGTGAAGAAGATAGATTCATTATTGTTTATATTTTTCTTTAAAAAAATTGCAAAAATAATAAGACCGTTACGTTTTTTCAGTGTTGTACTTTTGGACTTACATCAAATATATATAATACATAAGATTAACATTTTTTTATATGGAGTTTGCTGGCGTATATTACACAGTCACGAGTTCGAGTGAAACAAATGGATTTGTCGGTGACAATTTAAAACAAACCAATGGACTGGAACGGAACTCGATTAGAAATAACGCTGACGACATTTAATGAAAACTTCATATTATTGAACCTAGTATTTTGTAATAACTATTATATTATTTATATTTTACTTTAACGTTTTAAATATTACTTGGTTTTATTAATTATAAATTTAAGTACAAAAAAAACAAATATATTGTTTATATAGTAATATTAATAAATTCATAAAACAAATAAGTATGCTAAGAGTGAAGTACTACAATCAAGCCGTCAAGTGGTAATACATTATTGACAAATGAACAAACCTACAATTTTATTGATATTGATTTTTGAAGGACTTCTAACAAATCAGTGATCACAAATACACAAACTTACGTTGCATGATAGCTGCTCTAGTGGTCTTTCAACAGCTTCGGTTTGCATTGTTCTAATATAAATCAAGTCTTTGAAAACTAAAGGCGTTTTATCACAATCATTTTAATTGCACCATTTTATTGGATGATAGCACTTGAGTACACACCTTTATAAGGTTTACTCAGCTATCAATTTAATTAGCTTTATAAAATGCCAGTACAAGTAACACACATCAGCTCTGTGGAATAGAGATTTCTGTACTGTCATTGTTTGCATAAATTATTGAGGAAGTTGTAAGGCTTCACTCGCGTCAATAATGCTTAAAAGACTTGCGTCCTCTGTAAGCGTACACCCGGCGACTGCTTGCCAACACCCACCACTGTTAATATGTATAATAATTCATACGACACGAGGTGGAGGTCTGTACTAATCTGGTTATATAATTGCCGCATGAATAGATCGATTTACCCACCACCTTTAGACAATATAAGATGGAGTTTAAGTGACTATTAAAAATATTAATCAAATGTAACCAAAAAGTTAGTTACTCCAGAGCATTAGACACACGGTGGAGCAGCTCCTCAGAATACATCAATATATAAATACTAATTGATATGGAATGGCTTTTTTATGTATCTTTCAAAATATAAAACAATCTAAAGATTAAAATTGACCTTAGTAAAAAAATATGATCAATTAGTTGTAAATGTTATAATATTTTCTAGTTATAAGGTAAACAATAAATTTACACCTCACTAATAAACGATTCGATTTAAGAAACCTTGTCGGTACTTGAAGCCTCTCCAAAGCTGGTTATATGCAAAAAGTCGTCTAAGCACCGGTTTGTTCTGGTTTAAAATGCGTTTTTATAAATACTTATTTTTTTCTATACAAGTGTATTATTCTTATAAGTATTGCGACCACAACATTTGTTAGATTGTGACCATGATAGGGTGGACAGAATTAATCTATGTTTAACAAATGCATGTAAATTATTTAATGTATTTATTTAAGATTATTTTAATATATAAGCAGGGGTCAATGACCAGAACTTCAGGCCTACCGTGAACTCTTAAAAATTAGTATAGAGTAAAAGTTTCGTTGCAATTTTATAACGTACTTTATAAAACAATGTTGTTTTAGTCCGGCTCAGTGAAGTTTAAGAATGAATCTTTTTTAAATGTCAAAAATCACAAAAGCTATATAACATTAATATTTCAAATGTCAAAACATACTTCATGGTACGTTTAATAAAATTTCCTATAATAAAAGAATGAATGATTTAGATGACGTCATCAAAACTTGTTATCGAAACATTATTAGAGTGTAATATTAATTTTATGACGAATTCAAAAGTCATATTATAATATTGCTATAGGAGTTCATGGTGTGCCTGCAGATTGTAAGTGACAGCTTCACCCATTGACAGGTGTCAAGAAGGGAAGTTGCCGCCATGTTGCCTTTGAGGAGTAGGAAGCCGGAAGGGATGAAAAACACTATTACAGGGGGAGTAAGAGAGGGAGGGATGTTTGGTATTCGTATAAAAATAAAATACAAACAAAAGTGCCTTGTAATTTATAATAAATTCATGTAATGGCAACGAGACGCATTTATAATGAAATAATTATAAGTCGATGACGGAAATTACCAGAGAAAATAATTATTATATCGTTAATATTTATTATTACAAGTATAATGTTTAAGGCTATTAGTTCTGTGTCAGATTTACTTTAATTGAAACATCTATATACGTATATATATATATATATATCATTATTTTTTACGACAAGACAGAGAATCATAACAGTCTAACTTCATTTAACATGTACAAAATATCTAAATTTGATCTCTATTAGAGTCTGGTTGTATTGTTCTTATAGCCCTAATCATTTTTTTGTCTTTATCCGTCAGCATTGATATAATTTCCGCAATAACAAAATTTGTTATTAATTCATTTTAGGTAAGCTATAAAATGAAAATTCTCATAATATTTACGAAATCTTATTTCCTCTTTACAGAATACCATTGCTGCCACCAAAATATGAATTTTGTCATGCGAACAAACACACAAAAAACAATAAAAAATGAAAAAGTATTGTTTGTATCATAGAATATTTGACCTCGCTATTATATTGTCGTATGAATACAACTGGAACTGAATAAGCAAAGGAAAAATAATGATTCTTATATAAATATTAATATCGATTTTCCTAAACAAAGGTACTTTATATTTTCAAGTGTTAAACGTGTCTTTACTAGTGATGTAACAAATATTCGCATTCGCATATTTTCACATATTCGCATTCGCATCCGCATCCGCATTCGCATTCGCAAAATTATTGCGAATGTTCAGCGAATATGAATTTCAGAAAAAAAAAATTTCATGATATTAGTAGGTTCATCCATGCTACTATAAAAAAACATTTTTTGCTTATGTTTTTTAATACAAGAAAAAAGGACTTAACCTCATGATCACATTCTCAGTCCGTATTGTATCATTTGGTATTTTTTCATTTATTTTCTTTACTTTGGACAATGAAGGTTAACAATTAAATTGTCATAAGAATTTATGTGACAAAAAAAAATATATAATGCCACGTTAACAAACAAAAACCAATTCTTCTATGAAATTTGAACAAAAACTGAATATTCGCATTCGCATTCGCATTCGCCAGTGTCGGTAGCAGATATTCGCATTCGCATTCGCAGTCGCGAATGTCCCAAAAATGACATTAGTTACATCACTAGTCTGTACATAAGGACAAAAGATATTTGCCATTTAAATTTATATGTTTTGTCTTACGTTAACAGAGCTAAATAAATAATCCTAAATAAAGGACTGAATACATAATTTATATACTTTTATGTATGTATAAAGTGCAAAATTAAGTATCTTTCAAAAGATGTAAAATACACACTTAAATGTATGGTTCAGTACTAATCACCGCTAAAAGTAAATGCGTTCTTACGAAGTGCTATTTATATTTTATAAAACATATTACTGTTTTAAAAGTCATATATTTCAGCGTATTTATTATAGTATTGAGCGAAAAGACTCAAACAACAAATAATATGTAATCGTAAGGAATTAATTCACGAAATATGAATGCTATACACGTCCGAAAGTGGTTAGTATTGTGAGAGCCGACGTACTACGTGGGCTACAATCAACAAAACTATATATAAGATTCAATCACAACACTCATGATTATGAATCGTCGCCTTGAAATCATTTAATAAATTGACGCCAATAATGTCAAAATTGAACATGCTAGTACAAACTAAGACGTATTGACTTTTACAAGTGTTTGTACAAGAGACAAAAGCATCGTTTGGATCTGAGTATTTCTTTTATTTAGTACAAGTTCGATTGGTTTGTATTAATTTGGTGAGATTTGGCTTCAGGCCATACATGAACATGTTAATTCCTAAAGATGCAGACAATCAGATTTTAATTAAATGTACAAAATAATGAAGGACACACCGCTTACGACTGAGGTCAGCGATATATTCGTCAGAGTTAATCGAAAACAACAGTATAAATAGCTGGAATTAACCGCCCTGTCCGCTTGTGAATCTTGAAAATGAAAACAATAAACGTAAAGTGATGACAGTAGTCTATCGTGTATCAAATGATCGTTACCTCTCATTGTACCTCCGTGTCGCAACATACAGACAGGCTGAGAAATAGATATTGCAACTTATATTGGATTACCTCGCTATGTAGAAAGAGTGTCAAGGTACTGCAGGCAACATGAATTGCAGCTGATTCTTTTCTTTGATCAAACTCTTTGGCAATGTGAAAGAAGAGAATCTTGTGAATGTTTTAAAGCTTGTTTCTACGCGACATTACAATAGACATTTTATTGTACATTTATTAATATTAGCTCTCCAAAACCGGCCGCTATGATCAAGCCCATTCATAATGCTGGTGACCCTGATTCTTACCGAGGCGGAACTACAATCTCTCCTGTTTTAATTATTCTTTTAACATTGTGATATTTAAATATTGACTAAACAAACTACAATACAAACTCAAATTAGGATGTGTTATATGTCAAGGGTTTGAATCACTAGCGTGTATGAAATAACGAGCGCCAATTTTGACATTTTGTATATTTAAGGCTTGGCAAGAAATCATCGTCAGCTTTGATAGCTGTATATATTTGTGTCTGACCTAGTGGTAAATAGAAACCATATATAAATAGTTGCTCTGTATGTAGTATGTTTGTATTTAGAAAGTATTGCGCGTGTCGCTCACCTGCACCACATGAGTTTTTCCAAAAGTCGTAGAACTTGCTGCACGAGCACATCTCGATCGAGAGTTACTACAAATTATTTATAAACTTCACTTTAAAAGTTTCGCAACTATTCAGTTACACGATCGAGTCGATGTCGACAGTTGGAAAAACTTTTCTCATCTAATAAACAGTACCGGTGTAAACAAGTCAGTTTAACGGCCCAGATCGCGTCCGCCTCTGTACCGTTGGAGCGTAGAAAGCGAGGAGCCTACGAGTGTGTACAGTCATCGTACCGGACAATGTCAGATCTGTGCGCGTGATGGGCGGCGGGCTGACAGCGCGGCGTGTTGCCAAGGCGAGCGCCCTCATGCGACTGCCGGCGTACGAGAACGACACCGTCTACGCGGATCAAGACATATTAAACCAAAGGGAAAGACAAATTTGTTTCGTGATGAGATTATTATTACACGAAATAGACGGTTCCCGCGTTATACATTAAATCGAATATTTGATAGGCGTGAAATTACAATTTAAGATCCGCGACCGCCTCTCATTATGGAGCTATGTCACGAATTATTCTATATTGATATAGTTTTAGGCATTGTTTCTGTACTGTTTATTTTAACTTGTTTCCAAAATATTTCCATACAAAAGAGTTCAACGTTTTTTAAATGGTTATGTTTATTGTAAATATGACGCCTCTCTCGAAAGGAATTCGTTTCGGACACGTGCTTAAATTATAAAGGATTGATAAAAATAAACAATATTATTTGTAAAAAATCTTCTGCACAAACCGAACATCTGTCCAATAAAAATGGACGATTTTAAATTAAGAACATAATAGAAGGAAAAACAAAATTAAACTGCCAACAACAGTAACATATCTGATGATAAAAGCTTTCCAAATGAATATATATCTACATATTATACTAAACCTGAATACCTCATTTTATATAAAATTTCCACGTAACAATTCAAAATAAGGTAATATAATGATTAAAAAAATAAGTTTATTAAATATTATAAGTTGAATGAATTAAATAGCTACATACAGGCCAGAGAACACTTAAATTATATTGCAATAAGATCCAACGAGGTAAGGTTATGTCGCAAGATCCAAAGTGTATTTGTCTATAAAACTAGCCGCTGTTGTTTAGGTATCAAGTCATGAATGGTTTGGAGAAATCGAATTTGATTGTATGTCAATTGACTGCCTCTCGAATGCGGGCTGGCTCGACCAGGCTATTACCACTCTTTTAGACGCGATAGCTACAAACTAGCTAGATAGGTATGCCAATAGACTGTAGCTTGTATGTGGACTGGCTCGTCTGGGGTAACACTATCCTCATAATCAAGCTGGTCTAGCTGCGTTTGACTTCGTGACTGAAGCTGCAGCTAGATATCCCCTTTTCCTCTCTTAGCAGGACAAGAGATGGATCTCAGTGTCATTTTTCCATCCTATTCGTCGGTAGTAGAAGTGTGAATGGGGCAGTTGAAGGTGAACTTATACTTATACCTCAAAAATAGGACAAAAATTGGGTTCTCTGGACATTTATACCTCCTCTTCGCAACGCAACGCAGCTACTAGTACTATGAGGCTGGAATCTTCCTCTTTTATAGATAAAATTCGAATATATTATATAAACTACGTCATCGGAAGAATAACGTCTAGGAGACCGGACCAGTTAGTTTACTTTAAATGTCAAATTAAAATTATAATTTTATTATTGTCATATAAAAAATATTTTACAAGCTCAACGTATTTCCTGGGGACAATAAAATATGTTTATGATAACAGATTATTATTCTGAAAGTAACGATTTATAATTATTAATTTACCGATAATCAATATACAAAATTACTTATACATGTAAATACTTCATATTAAATTAACGAGTTTATTTATTATATGTATGTGTATGTATGTACCTATTCCCTTTCCATTCAATATTTTAACGGATACAGGAAGAAACCTTACAAGTCCTGAGAGCTGGGAACAGTTCATGAAATATTACACCGTCTGGACACGTCATTGCACTTTTATTTTAAAATAAATTCATCCAATCAGCAAAGTGAAATCCATATTCATACAGATATTGTATTTATATTCAGATAATAGATATATTATTCAAAAATATGTTGTATGTCTATGTTCTAATAATAAATATGTAAATTGTGACGATTTTGTTGTATTTGACACCGGAATTTCCTAGTGAGACAACCCCTTTAAATTCTTGTACGGATGTGTGTATGTGCGCGTGAGTCTGTGAGTGCGTATCATCAGTTTAATAGGGTCATCTTAAATAAAATAATGGAGTATTATTTAAATACCCATATTGTACTTATATGGTAAATTATGTGAATAAATATCTTAATAAACCCTCAGCTTTCCAATAATATCCAATTGACCCAGTATCATCAATAGCAGTGCGAATTGAAATAATTAATGTTCAATCACAAGACAGATAAAAAATAATAATATAGTATAAATATTTATATCATTTGTACGTCCGTACGGCTAACAAGGTCGCGCCATAGTTTACAATTATAATACGGACTCTTATAGAAATCGGGAAGTGTTTGGAGCTATGACGTAGGATATCACAAACAGATAGACTAGTGGACTTCATCATTTCTGGTTTAAATATAAATATATTTTAAAATATTTTTAACTAAAATAAAATATATATAATGATGACGCAATTAAAGAAATTGTTTATTATAACATTATTTCCTTTTTTTTTATAAAAAAAATGTGTTACATTTTACAATAAAAATATATTTAATAACATTACGTAATATAAAATATAAAAATTAAAGCTTCAAGTCAGTAATAATAAATAATTGCTCTTAACCTTAGATGAAGGTTTACTAATAAATTGCCGGTATTTATTAAAAACTTGTTTGTTGATATTTCAATGAGTTATTTAATTGTATGCATTTCATTAAAAAATCACGTGTTATTTCTTTTTTTACTTTTCTAACTGAATATTACACATAAAAATATTATTACTATAATTAATATTTATGAGACGCACTCCATTCGACACTGTATAAATAAACAAAATGTAATATATAAAAAAAAAAACATTCGTACACAAAATGACCGTGCATTTTAATTCCAAATAGTTTTTATATATAATATAAATTTACTTGAACCTATTACAAACTCTAGATAGTAATATTGTAAATGAACAATTAATAAAAGTTATTATATTTAAAAGAAATAAAAGATGTATATACTTTCAGTCGAACGCTGATAACCTATTCGATATCATAGTTCATTGTCGCCGCTTTCTACGTATTAATAACACCGAAATTATATACATATATATATATATGTCGAGATTTTTGTGAATCACAATATATATATATATATTGCTAATCAATAAAACTCGACATAATAAAGTAGTTTAAAACCTCGCCCCCATACACAGAACGCTAAACACGGTAGCTCAGTTTGAAGAGTGACGTTGACGGATCGCCAAAGGTCGCAAGTTCGAATCGATATTATTATATTATGTATTATTACAAAAAATACATTGAATTAAATAAATAATATATATATATTCTATTGAAAATAAGGATGTCATTGTAACATTTACGATTCATACACTTCAATCAAATAACAAGTACGGCTATAGAAAGCGGGTAATAAATAACCTTATCGCTATTGAATAGCGTCACGTTTTACCATCATTGAGTGGTTCTTGTCCTCAAATTATCGTATTTATATACGGAATTATATGAATAGTTCTCAACCTCGTTTATATATCGGATAACTCAATAATTATTATTAATAATGACCGTTCTCAATGTTTTATTGTAAAAAATATCATATGATTGATAAATGTATCTACTAAGTCAAAGTAAACACGATTCATATTTAAAGATAGATTTTATTATCTTTAATATATATCTGCGTGTAGTGATTATTTAAATTGCCTTTTTCTGTGCTTATGATACATTTTAAGTGAGCTATTCGGCATTGGACCTGAACCAACATTTAAAATCATAATACGCATATTGAAATATATTTACTAATACCTATCAATAAATTTATAATTCACAATACTCTTTCTTACATTGAAATGGTTCACATTTTGTATATAAATAAAATTAAATTGCAAGCTTCTAAATAAATAAATAGATTGACAGCTACTTTTTGTCTCATATATTTGTATGTTAATAAGATGGCCGATATTTAATATAATAATCCTTATAATAGAAGTGTATTATATTTGATTATATACATATATATAATACATGTCTGTCATTTTAAAACTCACTGATGTCGCTTTGGTAGGCGGGCACGACTCCAATCATCTTTCTGGCCAGTGGTCACCTCTAAACCTGTTGCCCCAAACTTACCTGTAACAAAATAAAAGGTCTATTATTATTAAAAATTGCAAAATTAAGGTATTAATAGACTCCTCTTGCTTGGATAAACAATTCGAACTCAAAACATTTTGTACGTTGTTTTACTTTTTGTTCGTCGATCTTCGTCTTTCATCGATATCACCAAATATGTTAACTTTTATATTAATGCACTTCTTAAACAACATATTGAAGTGAGTTTTAAGTTATGGCCTATTTAAATTAACAATAATTTTGGAATGACAAATTCATCTAAACGGGCCGGACTCGCACTCGCCACCTTCCCGGAAACCGTCCCGTCGCTCTGCAAATTGAGCTACCGTGTCATTGCCTCGATGAATCTAACATTCCATACATAATCTTCCTTATTAGGATGAAAGCGCTGTCCATTGGATTTGTTTGGACAATTTCAAACACCAACCATAGCTTTACTATAGGCATTTTTTTATAAAGGCATGTAATACTGAGAGCTCGATTCTTTTCATCCAATCAAATCTTGAAGATTTTTTTAACAATTAGCAATCTTGAGTATTATATATATTTAAGGATATGAGAAACCCGTAGCTCGTGTTATCCAAAACAACCACAGTGATAAGAAACTTTTTCCGTGTATTTGTTTCAGTTAAGTGAACAATAATTACAGTATTTTAGTACTGTACGGGTGTCTGTACATGTAATAATACGGATAATTATTGTTTTACTTCCCCATATATAGTTATCTGCTTCTAAGACAAACTTTAGTGTATAAATAATACGTATACATATATGTAAATTGTAGTGGTGTTTTTATTAATGTTACTTATTTTAAAAGACTAACATTATACTGTTACACTATTCACGTAAAGTTCAATTATTTGTATAAAAACCCATTATTTAAAAAAAAGTCGTTTATATTTGCAACGTATATCCTGCATATACCTTTCGTATACTCTGCATTTTATATTAAACGATATTGGCTTACATTTTTCAAGAGAAAATAATATCATGAAGTCATATTAACTCCTTGTATATATTGTCTCTATTAAAAATAAAATATAAATTGAAACTGACAATAATCTTTAGGTCCCATTTTATTTATGTAATTAGAAGTTGAAAGATAATCAACAATATTCAATAAAAACAATCAGTTATTAATAATAATAAAAGAAATGAATAAAGGAGCGAACTCAATCCGACATTAGAATAAAACATGATTCTGCCATGTGGTCAGATTGAAATTGAATTCTCCATTGGAGTAGACGATTTAATTAAAACTGTCGTGTGGTTCAATGACCGACAAAGAATAGATCAGAATTCAAACTAGCCTTTTTAGTGACTTTTCTCATAGGGATTGAATAAACAAGTCAAGTGGTTTTTGTGTACAACCTTTTTGGGTAGATATATATTTATCGATAATTAATGCATTCGTTGCCAATGTTATTTAAATATATATCTATTTGAAATATATTATACGCTTTATTAATTAGTGTATTAACATATATTTATGATAAGTTCATTATTCGTTATAAACCGTTTGTTTTTCCCACCGCAAAGATATCCTACAAATTTGTAAATTTATATTAAAATTATTCATTTATTATATTAAAAAAAATCCGATATTGACATGCAATCTAAAATACACACATACATATGTGTATGTATGTGTGTATTTTAGATTTATTTTATTTTATTTTAGATGTAAATACATTATAAATAAACACATGTTATACAATCTACGTCGTACAAATTCCAACCAATCCATATAATAGATAATATTAGGCGATGGGGGTGACATGACTGACCTAGTTGTGACTTTGTATCCAGACAACTGACATGACTGACACTTACTGACTGAATGACATTGTGAAGTCACGTATATATTCAATTACCTCATTAACTTTGATACTTGAAAACTTCTAAATTCTAATCTTACTAAGTATTCTGTATTAAATAAATTAATGATTTAATTAACGTAATATAAAATATTTTAAAAAAACTAGTAATAAACAGAATTTTTAGAAATAATTTATCGTCTTTTTTAAACGCGTCTCATTCAAACTTAAATGACTTTTATTTACTTAGTCATTACTTAAAGCTAAAGTTATTACTATTCAAATGAGAACCAACTAATTACTTTCAACTTTAATTATAAAAACTCAATTCATAAGTTACCTCTGAAGGGTCGTGGGAATAATTTTACTGCGGTACTACCGTACTATAGACATTGTCGCAAAAATAATAAAAATTCATAAGACGTACTTCAACCTTGACAGTAATCCGAGATAAATTACCTTTAACTATTAAAAATATACACAAAGTACTGTATAACATGTAAATATACATATACATATATATACGTATTGTTTAAAAGTCTATTCAAAACAAGTATAATGTTATAAAAATAGAGTAGACGATCAATATTTGTACGACACGAGAGAGTAACGATTTTCTAAAATTATCCCCTTTGCTCGATGCATCCTCTGTACCGCACGGTCTACAGTCTAGACAGACAAACCTTACACTTATATATTTACAATATATTATCAGACATCTCTACATATACGTGGTGTGGAGACGATGTTATCTCTGCTCTATATTATATTATTATTAATAATAAAGTTGAAGGGCGTTCTAAGTATTAAATTGTATTTTTAGATGTATATTTTTGCAATACATAAAAATCAATCTGCCCATTTTGATATATAACTACAATAGGAAAAGGAAATTTAACATGTCTTTTATTTAAGTAAAATCTCTATTGTATATATACATAATAAATAAATCATATTAACTGTGTTTCATCTTGCACTTGACCGATGCACAATGATAAAGTTCAACCTTACCATTCAGGCGTCGGTCTGTAAGGTTATCTTCCTCGTCCCACCAGGGCTGGTCTGGCAGTCGTCGCGTCGGTCTTTCAAAGTTGCCATAATACTGAAACTCCATCACTGGCACTTGTAAACTTCATTCGTTTTTTCATTTAAGATTAATCACTATATTCACAAACACACCGTTCCGGTTAGCGTTAACTCGCGTGACTGATTTGTTTTAACTTGACTACGAGATAATTCTGACATGAGTTATTGTATAAAACTTTGCTATACAAACTCTCTCGGCTACTGATAGCCAAACGTGTACAAATACATGCAGTTTGCGCGGGATTTTATTGCTTTACGTGTGAACAACCAGCAAAGCAATATAAGGCGTTATCAAATAAAATAAAGAGTGTTTCTGGCCAGCATTATTTATTTTATCGAAACTCTAAAAAGGATTTACTTTTATGTTTCCAAAGAACAATTGTGACATAGACGTATGTATATTATTTTTATTAGGCTTATTTCTCGAGTTTACTTTTACAATATACATTTTTATTAACACCTGTGCGGTCGTATTCGTAGTAGGATGTTAATAACACAGCTAAATATAGATATGTTATATTTGTTACAATTTAAACTACTTATAACATTTAAATAGTCGTGTTGCTGAGTCTGGTGACGCAAATGTTTAAAAAATATATTTCCTATGTACATTTATAATTTTGGTACAATATTAAGACTAATTGAGGAAATATGGTATTCGTAACTGATCAGAGTGGTTGCTGATCAGAGAACCCATCCCACTTGTGCAAAGAGTGGGAGATCCATCATGATGCTCCACTGCGGGATGGTAGGTTATATATCTTAGAAATTTCTCTAAAATATACTATTTTTGTTACATCATTCCATTTCATTGACTAGACCCGGATAAATCATAGATACATTTAGTATAGAATGTAAATATTTTTGTCCGGCCCCAGACCGAACCTGGAACTCGTCAATTCAATGGGTAGATAACATTGATGCGCTACATAAATAAATAATATCAAACTAATTTCACTCATCAATTTCGTATTTTTTTGAAAGCACAAAGTATTATCTTAAAGAATAGAAAATTTAATACAAGGGTAGATGTGAATCAAGCCAAAAGAAAAATATCTAAGAAGTTACAATATTAAAGTTCATACATTCTCCATCCCAGCAGAAATACGCATATATTTTAGGTTTTATCTTGACTCAACACCTAGACTAGATTAAATTCTGATCTCCAAACCTAGTTTACCTGATCCAGTTCCAAACGATGTCAAGGATGAACTCTAATAATTTCTTTAAACATCCATATCTTTTTACGTTTGTCAAGCGCTTAGCAACAAACATCACAAGGTAATAAAATGTACCATTTAGATAAAAAGTAATAAAAAACATTTATACAAGTTAATCGAGAAGAACGTTCTACAAACGATCAGATTACTAAATAGTTTACAATTACTTTGTCTTAGCTTATTTTGTGATGGTTTGAATTTGAACCAACCTGATAAAGTGACAGAAGAGACAGTAGCTAGTACGAGTTTTGACGTTACGAAACGTTAATAGTTTTCGAACGGCCCCGTAACGAAATTTTTATAGTATTTTTTTTTGTGAAGCAAACCAAGAACTCGTTTCGTAACTGCTCGAAAACTATCAACGTTTCGTACTATCAAAAGTCGTACTAAGGGTACTGATGTAAGTTTCGATTTCGTTTCATTTGCGATGGACATATGAATTATAAAAAGTTACAGATGCATTGCCAGTGGAAGAGAGAGTTTTCAGGAACTCTCTTTGAGATGAGAGTTCCGTGGTTGGGCTATAACAATGGTAATAATTTATAAAATAATATAAATATGAGCAAACGTTTTAATAAAATTATAAATAACCTAAAAAAGCAAGCAAAGATCAGAATATAATCAACTAAAAATACTGCTAAGATATTAGAATTTGATTGATTGACTTTCAAAATTTGTACCTCTCGTACGAGGTTTGACGTTACGAAACGTTGATAGTTTTCGAGCTGTCACAAAACGAGTTGTCATTTGTTTTTGGTTTACTACCAATCAGAACTAAATAACAACGAATCACAATCAAGAAATCATTTCGAGTCTGCTCGAAAAGTATCATTTTCGTAACATCAAAACCTATATTAGAGGTAGAGATCGATTCGCATTCGATAGCGACTCGTATTAAAAAACCTGCTAAAACTTTTTTTTCATTCTGACGCTTGCAAATTATTAAAATTTAAACGAGAGACTGAGGACGAAAAAATTGGACAATATATGTGAAAACATGTAACTAATGCTAGCTTAAAATTATTAAAAACTATTTTTTCAACTTTAAAACCTTTTTTTTTGTTCTAGGAATAAGAAACTTTTTTAATTAGTGAAAAATTAAATGATATCCCGAATATATGAAACCCTTATAATGTATTTAAGAAACAAAGTCCATGAAAAAAAACTTAAAATAATGATCCATTTCGAATAATGGACAAACGGTATCGAACAACTAAACATCATGAAAACAAATTAAAAAAAATCAACCATATACAATCACCGTCAGTGGATAATAAATAAAACGTGAACCATATTTAATAAACAAGTAAATACTCACACCGGTATTAATAAGCCATTTGTAAACATTGTCATTTAACATACTTATTTAATTTATTTGTATTATAAACAATGATAAACGCAAAAAGGCTATGCCTACGTCTCGCGAAGCACTGACTCTTGGAGATGACTTGAAAGTAGTTAAATCATGATACTAAAACTGAAAGACATGCGAATAATTCTTCGTCAAATAAACGACTGATCATTTTTACATACTTATATTACATTACCGTAGAAAATGCTAAATAATTTAACAGAATTAACATTGTTGTTTCAAGATAAGAGTATTTTCGTGTCAAATGTTTATGACGTACCGACATTGTGCTACATTATCTTCTTTCATGAGGATATTTGTATGCCTTATGAAGTTAGTTGTCAGCGGCAGTTAAGAGCATGTGACTTTAAAATGATAATGCTTATTAAAAAATGGCGTATATAACTATACTTTGAATGTCGTGTCTAGCCTTAGTTATATATTCTCATTTAAGTAAGGTTGCCTACAAAAGTTGCCACCTTATCCAACTATTTCAAACTTCCGGCCCTTCAAAAAAATATAGCTAAGTTCAACTTATTCAGCTTTATGGGATTTTTGAATAGTTTCATTTAATTAATTATATATTTAATTTAATTTATTATATTTACAAAAAAAACATTTCACAAATCGTTTTAAAGAATAAAATGAAACTATTAACTAGGTATTAACATTTCGATATTCATATTCCTTGTGACGCTCATTCTTTTAAGAAACTACATTATATAGCAACTTGTCGTATATTCTTTTATGGCGGGAAACATAAAATAGTATTGCTTTATTTTTTATTAATCGCTAAAAACGAAGGACTCCATAATCCGCAGCCATATTTACTTTTACATAACTAAAAAACAATGTAAAAAAAAATCAGTTGTCTAAAAAATAACGATGACTAGGAAATCAAAAAACTTCCAGATACGAATATTCAAACGAAGGCTACGAGAAATGAAGCCATCTTTGTGCGTTAGGAGATGATTTACAAGCTGTTATATTTGTAAACTTTATCTGATATGCAATTACATTCTTAAGTAAAGTAAATGTTTTTTTGCGTCAATCACTAAGTTCATGCAAATATTTTACATGTATTATATCGAGATAACAGACTCACACAACACTCAAACAAAACAGCTTTTGTATTTAGCACGACTGTTTGATCCCATTGTGTCTAGAAGATACTCTCAAGGCTTGAATAAATTTTACCTGTTCATTCTTATACCTAATGAGATACATACATTGTAATTATAATTAACATAATTCATCATTTATGTATCTAAAAGAAACGTATTCATCCTCGGAATGAAATTTAATTTCTGAAAATAAATTTAAATAATATTGCTGCCGGGTTCATGAATGCGATTGACACTGACTTTGAAATGATGTCCACAAAATGAGAAATACAGAGTCGTTCTCTATAGTTTGTTAAAAAGTATGTGAATACTATGTGTAAGAAATTATTCTATATATGTATATTGTTTCATCTGCATTCTCAAAAATATACCATCTATCCATCCATATTCCATAATTTTGTCCCGTTTTGTATTTTTACAGTTCTATATATAGATTGTTTATTCTGCTCTAACACCATAGACCACAGACATTTCATCAATCAAATAGCTTTCGTGTGATGCGCAGACAGACAACATTCAAATACAAAACACTGAAGAATTGTCTATATATATAGGACTTAATGCTAAAAAACGGCGTCACATAAAACACTAAATTGTAGGATGTAGAATTAATTGCTGAGATTAATAAGATATACTGCTTTATCCATAGCAACGCTTCAAAATGTTCACAGAGTTACACTCTTATTAACTTCATGGGCCTAAAGTGTAACTAGATTTATTCAGATTTATTTTATCTTTGACAAAATTACGAAGAACCTCACAAGTCAAGTGTGGTTTTGGTCATCAATGTTTATTTACTTATATAAATATGTTATTTATGTAAAATTTATAGCTATAAATACTAATTTAATATATAATTGCTCGTTATAATAGAACGGAAAATCCATCGACTAAAAGAACAATATAAAACTAGTTCTTTATCAGCGTAGTTACCTTACTAATTGTCATCGATCAATACGTACAATATAATTACATACAGATCGATATCACGTGCTTTATTTGTAACTGTTGGAACATGAAACATTGAGCTCATGACAGCTGGAGCACTTTATCCATCAATAACTCATTTTATAATAAAATGGCGTCTATATTACTACCTACGATATTCCAGAACGCTAAAGAGTTCATTTTATTGTATCATAAAACAATATTTAATTACTGCTGAGTGACTTTTAATGCCAATTTTTTATATAAAAACGATATAACATTAATACTCGTATTTAAAATGTCAAAAAATACTTAACTTTAAGAGCTAATCATGTTTCATTCATTCATTTCATTTTAAAAAGAATGAATGAGTTAGAATGACGTCAACAAAACTTCTTATCGAAACACTAACAATGTTACTCTTAGGACTTAGGAATTTGAAAGTTAGATCACTGAAGTATTGCTATATAGAGTTCATGGTAGGCCTGCTGAACGTAAAGCGCAGATGGAACCGCAGGCAATAGCTACTGAATAAAAGTAAATTAAATAGTCAAGTAATAAAAGCTATATCTACATTCAATGAACAAAATTATAGCCTTGTTCGTTTTATGTAAATTGTAGTAGTTCTTTTTCAAGATAACATATTTAAATAATGTTTGTGGTAGAAACTTCTTGCCCTTGAATTTAAGAAATAATATTTTTAATGTTGTAAGCATAGTCTGTTGTAAATAAGAACAATGAAAATTGTATAGTTTAATTATATGCAAACAATTTCAAAGGTCAAAACACAAAGAAGTTCGAACAAAACATAATAAGCTAGTTCAATTTAACTTATTTGTCTTCTACTTTATTCACTTTGATAAAGTCATAGATCAATTTTGAAGAAGTCATAGAAAAATAATTATAAATTATCATGACTAAATCACTTTTTTCCTAATAAATAAAAAAATGCGTTATAACGGCCCAAAATGTTTTGTTTCTAAAGTCAGTTTTTCGGTATAAATTTAAAATGTAATGGACGGTGACGAAATATTAAGGTGTTTTCGGAAAAGTTTTTAATCTCCGATAAAATAAATATAAGCCAGCATAACAAGCTGTATTGGTTTGTACAATAGCTTTCTCACGAGCTTTACTATATTGATTTTGGTGTCATACTGTCAAGGATCTATTGTGAAAACTACAACCTATTTATCATTATAATTCGTGTAGCTCTGTTTATTCGACTGTATAGAGTGGGTGTGACGGGAACGTGGGTACGTAGTCTATGACTTAGTTAATTGATTTTAGTAGGCGTTAGTTTCGAGATTTAATTTGTGCTTAATTTTAAAAATATGTTTGCAATTAGTAGACTAAATTTTTTTTGGTTATTTTGGTTTGGGTTTGTCGACAAGGTATTCTATTAGAAGTCTGAATATAATTATAGGGAATAAAACCAGTATTTTCTTTAGATGATTGTTTCAGAACGAGCAATAGAAAATTATCTTAACAAAGATATCAAGTTAACTTAAAAAAAAAGGAAATCGACTACTATTGAAGAAGGGAGAAATTTTCCTTTACTTAAAAAAACCTTTTACAAAACGAAAAGTTTTGAATTGCTTATGTACAAAGATTTATAATATGAACGAATAATAAAAGAACGACACACTAAAGTCTGAAGCAAACGTTACTAGGTTGCATTCTTAACAACTGTTGTCTGTTAGGCTGTTAGACTTTGAAAAGTTAGCATTAAAAAAATATAAGCTCTGGATTCCAGTTTTCAAATCTCTACAGGGAATTAAAAAGGTTTTATTAAAAATCATTAGCTTCTCTTATCATAAGTAAATACCTACATATAATTAACATTATTTAAATATTAAGGTTGAAGAGATAAAATTAAGCCTTTATTCGTTTAGTAATTAATTGTTATCATGTGACGCGACGTTTATAAATGGAAATATACGGAAAATTTTGCGTTTGAGACAAATAGCAGTGTGTCGTTAAAGAGAATTATCGTGTTGAAATTAGACTTTTCATTATGAATATTAAAATATATAAAAACTTATTTAAAAAGCCGAAAGGTTTTGGATACCTGCTTGGATAAAAAAAGTAATTAAAAACCTAACATTCTTTTAGAAAATACTTTCTTTGAGAATGAATGACAGGAAAGAAGAAAAATATCCGTCGTATATAATATAAGAAATAAATAGTATCCCTCTGGCAATATATTTGTGTTGTTATTTATTTATTAACAAGGATTGGACGTTTCTTATTATCCTGAAATAAACACTTTAAAACTGAGGAGTAACTTCATAATGTGCCAAGTTTTAAGAGGATTTGTTAATAAAAATATCCCTCTTAGAAACTTTCATTCCCCTCACCCTCTAAGATATTAACTGCCTTTTGTAATGTAAAATGACATTTATAGGTTATATGGCAATAGACAAACAATCCATTTATTATGGTAACATTATGTTTGTTTTCTGCATTTACATTATTAAATTAATAGTTAAAGGGTCACTCTGGACGGATATTAAACATTTCTATAAAAAATGGTGCGCATCTGTCTTTATGTGTACAATTTTCTGTGATCTTAGCATAATGTCTGAGTTATATAAATTACGTGGAGTCGAGCGCTTCCACTACATGTATCATTTAACATTTTCTTACTACAGATCAGAACTAAAGAACTGCAGAACAATTAGAATAGAACTAAATCTATAATCAAAAAAAACATTTACAAATTGAACGATTAGTAATTTATTAAACTATAATAATCATTTATCTATACCTCAATAATGAATACGGACCACTAGCCGTTCATCAAACCACCTCAATATAAATAACAAACGTCTATTATATAATGTACGTGCAAACATTATAGGAAAAACGTGTTAGGAATATTCAATATTATGAAATAATTATTCATATCATTAAATTTCAGTCTTATCTGTCTGTTCGTCTAATATTTCTTAACCATTTAATAACTGACAGACAAATTAAACACAATATGTATAATGATGGTGCAGATATTTTAATTAAGGAGTTATGTATTGTGTGTTTGTGTGTGTGTGTGTGTGTGTGTATTGAAGTAAGCCATACAAGTTTAATAAAACAAATACTTATTTTTATTTAATTCGATTTTAAGAATATTATATTATATTCTTAAATTTCGTATCTAACAAGATCTATTAGATACAAATTTTAATAATATATTTATTTGTTTTGATTTAATATTATACTTACCATATGCTATTCCAAGAAAAGAATACATACCTTTACATACGCATTCATTATTCCTATACTATCAATATATATCGTCAATAATTAAACCCATATAAATATTTACTTTGTTTTAAACTTATTCAACTGAAAAATAATAGAATTCATGAAAAACAAAGCATTATAATGTAAAGTACGTAATTGTTGACGTAAATATAGTTTCTTATCTTATCTGCGTCTTTAGCGTTACTAATGGCGTTAAATACGTTTAAAATATGAAAGTACTAACGATTCCTGTAATAGCAGCATTTATTTATATTTAAATATCTCATAATTATTATTTAGCGCTGGTATCTTTAAAAATATATTACCGTTAGTTTTAAAAAAAATGGAATTCATTATCACAAAGTCAAAGTATCATCAAGTTAATATGAAAAGTAATAAGTCAATAAATTATGTTAATAATCGTAAGTATTCTCACCTTCAAAGTCCTTCCCAGCACCAAGGATGTAAGCACTCCTCATCAGATGAGCCATGCTCGAAAGATTTACGAT
Organism: Dircenna loreta; assembly: GCA_963555665.1. NCBI lineage: Eukaryota > Metazoa > Arthropoda > Insecta > Lepidoptera > Nymphalidae > Dircenna > Dircenna loreta. The sequence continues at coordinate 19,175,571 of OY743092.1, forward strand.
GCTGAGCCTATCAAAATTTAAGTGTACAACACAATTTTCATATATTCTACTATTACATAAATGTTGCGAAATATTATGACATCAATATCTACTTTTATTAAAAGAAAAACAAATTACAACAATAATTATAAAAAACACCAACAGTTGTCGGTGAAACGGTAACAGGCTACATTTCGCCAGAAAATATAATTTAAATTCCCGATTCGTTATAGAAAGTTTCGTATAGTTTCGTTACTAGTGTACAAGTGATGTAAAACGAACGCTAACCGAAATTATAAGACAAGACCGCGAGAGGAACACGAAAAACCTTTGAGCAGCTTATATTTTATATGCGCAATAAACTTCTGTTTGCTTCATAAATATACATCTTCTTATTGTTTGCGTATATATAAAACTATCTTTCATAGCTTCTGTATTGTGCATAATTTTCTAGACATTAAATGTAGCCGACAGACTTGATCATTAAATTTATAATATATTACATGTACTCGTAAATATCTACGTCGTTTTTAAAGAACAAAATAAATGAAGTAGATTTAAACATATTATATATAATAATTTAATAAAAAATATATTAAATAGATCAATAAACGAATAGTCTATACATTTGTAGTCTTGGCAAGAATATATCAACACGTTAAATAATCATTATTATCACGACAATATATTTACTCAGCTTTCCTGATAAGAAGATGTATTTTCCCATAACTCATGTGTTATGTGTATATTAACAATCTCATGGTAATTATTAATTTTCTTCAGTCTATTTTTATAAATATGTAGACACAAATAATCAAGACAACTCTATATATTTTTTAGCTTCATTGTTGACTTATGCGAATTAACAATAAAACTAGACGCTGTAACAGCCAATGGGGCTAACAGCATAGACATAACAAAAAAAAAACAAAAAACTGTGAACGAAGTAGAGACGAGCAAACAAACTTAAATACAGCAGTTTTATGACTTATATTTATCCTCTCTACTAAAAGGTTACTTCGTCAGTCAAAATAGTCATGTAATAATTTAATACGTTGACATTATATATTATAATAAACCAACATTTATTTTTAAAATACAATAAATAATTTACGTCAATATTAAAATATCCTTACCTAATCGTGAATATAGAAAAATCATAATATTCATAACTAGGAAATCGACCACGGCATTGAATTATGACCTTGAACATTTTTACGCTAATTAAATTTACCGACGTAATTCTAAACAGCGCCGTATAAATATGATTTCTAAACAACATGTTGTTCTTTATTTTATTACCAATCTTAAATAAATATAAAAACTTTATCAATATATTACATAACCTGAAAATTAAGGAGTTTAATATAAGCATTCCTCGTACTAAGCCACCTTTAAAGTGGCATTCAAAATATAATCTATGTGCATATCCACCCAGTCCTTGTCTTTCAGAAATTCCACACTGAAAACACTTTCCCAGTTGTATGTCTTTCTAATATGACGTAAATAAATAAGTAGCGTTTAGAAATCTATATTCCCGGCGGCGGCAAATTCTAATTTAGGTTGGGATGAATTACAGATCCGTTTTTAAGTTATCTTTTTTATTCCTCGTACGGAAATAAGGATTTTTTGGAAAGTAAGTTATTCAAAAACAAAATAAAAATATACCTTACAGCGTAAGAGAAAAAAATTATTTCAATAATTTTATTGCACTTATGAAACTGCAGATGATAGTTGTACTTCATATGTACCTGGTTTACAAACTTCATTAATATTGCCTGCTTACTGAAAAGTTATGGTGTCTCATTATTATATAATTGTAGGTAGTGTATTTCTTAATATTAATTCTTATATAATCCTAACTAATCACAATCTTACACCTTACATAACTCCTAATTCTTAATGTAATCCTAACCCAATCTTAATCCTTGTTTGTTTCTTAAGCCCAATACTAATCCTGATCCTATTCTATATCCTTAGATATATATATTGATATTATAATAATTGAGGAAGCTTATAGGTTATGTTATAATATTATACCTTTACCATAGCAAGGAGGTAAAATATGTATTATATATTTCCTGAAAATCTAATAGATGTATGTTCAGTACATGACACAAAAATCAACTTTTCAAAATTTGGAATGGGCTATTATTACCTAAAAATATAAGGACTTGGACAAAAGTTAAGTATTTTTTTGAATATTAAGAATGACTATGACTTGAGCTGGATGCAGATGAACACGCTGGAAATAGCTAGAAATATGTAAAATCACATACGACTTTTAAAACTAAGAGTGCCTTCAAAATGGTTATAGCAAATACGCAAATATGCTCTTCCCCGGGTTCTATAAACCTTCAAAACACATACCAACTTAATAATATGTAATTTTTTTAACTCTCCCTTATCTAGGAATGTGTTTTTTTTTATTACACACTCTGCAATGGAGAAGAGGTTAAGGTATCCGCCACCTCATCGATGCCATGTATCGTCGCGTCATAAACATGGAAAATGTTATTGCATTTACATATCATAAATCCATGTTTTCGTAAAAAAAAATTGAACTTAATAAATTTAGTTTAATAATCAATCGTTTTTATATCGGGCAAGTATAGCCTCCTTAGTTATAAGATAATTAAACTTTAGAAACAACATTTTTTATGTTTTTGGTTTCTGTGTTTCCTCTGCTGCTGTCATAAATAAGTTTATAGTTAAGTGTTAAGTAAAGTATATTTTATTTGAATACAAGTGACAGAACGCATCTTGGTCATTAATAATCCATTTGATATTAATTAGATTTATTTAAATTATTAAATTAATTGTAGACGGATTTTCCAAATGACCCTAATAATAATACGTTTGACGCTTATAGATTTATTTATAACTATTTTTATCGGTTAATTATAAGTTAATAGGTAGTAGTGAAGTTCGTAGCACCAATGTATACGTAAATAGATAAAATTAACAATTTATTTTCTTAAGGCTTGTGAGACTAGTTCAGCAAACTAAAAATCGATAGCTAACCGTATCCAAGTTTTATGTCTGATTTAGTATCTTACTATCTGAGGGGAGTGCCTATATATGTCATAGACAATTATCTATCTGGTAAATTCTAGCTTCTGCAAATACTAGAACTGTAATTCCTTTACCGACCTGAACCAAATACTACAGAAGATCGATATGAAGTCGATGTTTTTATATAAATTAGTAAATATTGCATTTACGAAATGTACATGCAAGGTTCTTGTTATAGCTAATTCCATGACGAAAGGTATAGACACTTTTTTAAATAATTGAGTATTATAATTTCGTTTCGTTTTCGCTTCTATAAGCTTCTCCAGGTTGTGATGTTGCAGCTGACAACCCATCTCCACTTAGGTAACATCAGGTGGTAATTTGCTCACTAAACATAAAAAAACAACAAAAGACATCTTCAAGTATCAAAGAACTGCTTACCCTAAATAAATAGAGTGTGAAATTATGAAGGGTAATATCTTATAAGGATACGCCAACGAAATTAGGTCAATTTGAAAACCCTTGGGGTTGGAAAGCCCTTACAATTTAGGTTGGAACTAATGATACAATTAGGTGGTATATAGAATACAAAATAAAAACTTAAGTACATAAATACTTTTTGAGAAAAAAAAATAAATAACAAACAAAGCATAACAATAATTTTGAAAATTGTTGTTTGTTTGTTCATTTTACTTAGGTTTTGATTATAGCTTTTTGCATCGGTCACTCGTATAAAAAACTTGTTACTTTGGAAAATTCTTATATTTTTACAGTTAAACACAACATTGTCGTCGAGACGTAATTACAACACAATGAAACTGCTGCACGCTTTTATATGGGTTTCGTTTGAAAAACCCATTTTAATTCTATTCAATAAATGAATCCTAAATTACTTGTCACATCAACTGATTCATACAAAACATGAACCCAGATAAATCTCAACCGAAACATAAATAAAAAAGCAGAAGATTGCCATTCAGTATTTTTTAATATTTTCTTCCTTTCATTTATTTATTAAAGCTAAGTCCTAATCAGGTCAGTAATAATTTAATGTTTGAAATGTATGCCATGAGTTAAACCATTGAAATTTACTACCCTTAAAATAGCCAGTAAAAAAGTAATGGTGTTTTGTACAAAGTTGCCATGGAGACAACCTTGCTGACCTGTAATTAGGTATCGCATCTCACGTGGACGTAGTTAGAATAAAGTTCATGAACTTCTGCTTCGCACACATAAATACTTATGAATAAAACATATAGATTAATTTAAAACCGGTACAAGCTAAGGTCTCATATCAATACCTATAAATTAATAATAAAACAGGGTTTAAAAATAATTAATAATACTACAATTAATTATATAATTATTTAATTCTATTGAACCGATTCTCTAACGTTATTTAGATTTATAAATGTCTATCAAAAAAACATATTCTAAATAAATTTACTCGTTCATTTTTAAATTCTGTTCGCGTGTCAAAATAAATCATATTATTCAAATTATTCTGATAAAATACACTCATGTGACCATGATAACGATGTTATTTATTCGTATTCCATGAAAAATACTTTATTATCCATATTTACTTTATTTTATAGATATTATATAAGAAAATAATTGATTAAAAATATAATTTTCTATTGTATTATTAAAATATTATTGTGGTGCTAGAATCTGCAGTTTTCATTTTAAGAAATATCATACATATTTTATAACTCATACACTGGCGCTATCTCTTTTCGTGCAGAAATTATTTTGAAATACATAACTATTTACAGATATTTATATTATTAACAAGACAACAATCTGGTAACCGACATCAAATACAGTTGTCACCTTTTCCCATGTTAAATGTCTGCATTTTGTGCTGGGGTTTGACTAACTGCTGCTTCAAGTGAATTTAAAAACAGCGTTGTCTACAATTACCATTACTACTTTTCTAGACAGCACTTCCGATAGTTCTGCTATATTTTATTAGAAGGCGCTTTCTAATTGTGGTTGCAATTGGAAAGGGTCTCAGCGTGAAGCTAAGTTTAATTTTCCACAATAAATTGGATGTCAAATGCAAAACTATTTTATCGATCCAACTGACACTTCTAGAGAATAAATAGCACGTTCCAAAAATTAATCAGCTCTTTTTAGCTGGCAAAGTAAAAGTATAAAGGATAATATTAGTTTGTGATTATTGATCTACTCAGCCAGCACCTAATGTTTCCTGATATAATTTTTCCCATTAAAAACTACTATATAGGTAAATACCTTTTTAAATTGTTTCTGATGGCATAAAATATTAATGATTTAATGTGATATACAATAAAATAGAACATACAAATATATTATTCGTACTCAAATAGGTACCTACATCAAGCAATTTACCATTCTATAGCATATAAATTTGTATGTCTGTATGCTGTTGAACAGATTTATAATTTGTATCTTACACAAAAGTACATAGTACACTTTCTGGTTAAATTGTCTAAAAATTAAATGATAAATATAATCATATTTCATATCAAAGAGTCAACCCTTTTATTTATATAGAAGTAAATAATTTTACTATGATATTTATAAGCAACTATATTTTTCCAGTATATTAGCAGGTTATTACCAAGGGGCAGGCTGTCTGTCAGTAAAACACTTTTTTATCCGGTGAATCCCATAAGACAGAATTGTATAAGATTAACATCAACTACATGGAGTTCTATGGAGGAATTAGATGTGTACTTTAGGCACTTTTATTAAAATGTATATGTATATTTGATGAAAATGACTTTGATCATCTTGCCTGTCAAGTCAAAAAATGAGAATTGGCGATATATATGGGTGACAGAATATTTACTTGTTTTCTAATAAGATAAAATATACTATTACCAATATTTTTATCACATTTGTAATACTTGTGTAGATGTTTAGAGAGCAATAAAACAAAGCTTGTTATATAAATATTTATGTTATTCCTGTTAAACCCACTTCAGCAAACAAATAGGCACTCCCATCTGTATTGAAATATGATTCAAATTCCCAAGCACTTACATACACCTCTATTAAGTTCTTGTCTCTACAATGAGCTATATTTTCTGAAACAAATTATAATAAAGTTTTTTTTAATAATCAACAAATTCAAATGTGCAGTGTATGGAATAAAATTTACAGTAAAGAGGTTTGTACTACAAAAATATAAATGCATTACATTTACTTTATTTACAATTAACATAACTAAAGGTCTTTGGAAATGTTTTCTTTTCATTGAGTATGGTCTACTTTTCTTTTAAATAAGCACAGTGATGAGCTATTAAGTCTTATTGAAGTTAAAGGTTTATTTATTATATTTATTCTTTTACCTGTTATTACTTTTTTCAATGTAATCTCTTTTTGTAACATGTTTGATATTTCAGAAATGGCTTCTGAAATTTCAGTACAGGACCAGGTATTTATTATAGCTTCAGGTGTGGATTCTAGTTGCGATAGAGCTTTCATTTGATTATTTATTATTTTAACACCTGGAAAACATATAAGATAATATTATTTCAAGTAATGTCAGTCAAGTTTTTAAAAATACTTTCCAATAGTCAAAACATACCTTCTATAATATTTTCCAAGCCATTAAGAGCTTCTACTAAACTTTCAGTCAGTGGTACAGTCTGGTGTGGATAGTAATTGTCAACACATTCATATAACTTTAAAGCAGAGATAGATTTACATAGCTTTACTCCCTTCTCTTTCAAACTAAACCAATCATTTATCAAACTATGTAACCTAGAAATATGTGTGTAAACTGTTTTGGAAACCCCTGATACATCTTTATTCGGCGAAAATATCTCTGAAATATATTTTTTTAAATATATAATCAATAATAAAATGAAATATTTCAAAAGAGCTATATAATATATTGTACCTTTTAGAGTAAAATAATTCAGAGAATCTACATCTTTGGAAGGAGTTTTTGACATTGTTTTGAGTAGCTATGTAAATATATCTAATATCTATATTATATTAAGAATAAATTAATTTATTAGCTTTTACTAAACTTTATCTAATTTTTTTTCGTACTTTGTTTCGACTTTTTACTGTGCTTTCAGTTTATCTGACAGTTGTCATAAGTATATTGTTTTCAATATTCTCTGTGGTTGGGATATGGAAAAAGTAAACAGAAAATAATATTCTAGATGACGTGGCCGCGAGTGAAGCAGAATAGTTATCGAAGGTGTTGTCTTTAACAAAAAATTAAACAAAAAAATTCGACCCGAATAAATATAATTTAATACAGAAAGAAACATTACAATAAACATTAAAAATAATTTAATTTAAAGGATGCATTTTTACACATATACGCCCTGCCCTAATTTTATTTTGTCTTTATAAGTTTTCTACATCGTAGCTAGAACTCATATTGTGAAGTATAAGTGTCCTGCAAAAACTTTAGTCTGCATCGATAGGTCTGTTGGTCAAGAAAAGTCTTCCTTTATGTATATATAAATAGAAAAAATAAAATGTCATCTAAAAATGTATATCAGCTTAGATGTTTAAGCAGTAGGCTGCAGATTATATATTTTTTAATAGCAATGCAAATAGTTTTTAAATATCAAAAAATCTGAAAAACTTTTATATAGTTAAAAGCGTTGTAATTACGAGTGAAAATAAATCGTTAACTTTCCTTTTAATATCATCATTACATTCCAATATAAGTTTATTTTAATCCTTGTAATAAATATTTCGACTAATGGTTTAAGTCTCTTTAGGGGTCCGGCCCAAGTGGATTAGTAGGATCTTAATTCTGAGTGCAGCCAATATATTAATGCTATCAGCTCATCTTAAGTACTATAATATCTATATACTTGGGTAAAGAGCTTGGACTGGAGCCCACTACACCCCAAATAAAGCGACAGTTCTAGAAGCCAAATTTCAGGGAAGAAGAGGATTAAAGAATATATATTCTTAATAAATGTACTGCAGTTCTTAATAAATGTATTGGAAATAAATATATACATTTCTAGTAGCTTCGTAATGGCATCCATCTAAAATAATTAAGTACCGACATTTGTATGAACTAAATATCAATATAAAACTGTAAACAATTCAATTCTTTTAATGTTGCATTCAACCGTCCCAAATCGTGCACGATAGATTTCACTAAGGTCAAGTACAATTGACAACACAACGAAGGAGATTGTTCTTTTTCTACAGTAATTACGATATTTTTTAGAAAACTGAACCACAATAATAATATGCTGAATTAGTTAGGTGTCAAATGTCAATGTCAAATTATTAGAAACCTCAAATTTGCCATCTGACGCCTCACAAGAGACAACAAATATAATCATTGTTTACCGTTTTTAATTCTTAAAAAATGCTAAAATAATTAATAATCCTAAAATACATAATAATATAGGTCGTATCTATTACATACGAGTAAAATGCCCGTTGAATTAAATAGTCTCACAGAGGGATGGCTGGAGTTAGAAAGCGATCCCGGCCTTTTTACTTTACTCCTTGAAGATTTTGGGGTTAAAGGGGTTCAAGTGGAGGAGATATATGATTTACACAAACCATTAGAAAGTCCGGTTTATGGATACATTTTTTTATTTCGCTGGATAGAGGAACGACGTTCACGACGAAAATTTGTTGAACAAATTGAAAGTTTTGTTCGAGATGAAGAGACAATTAATAATATCTTTTTCGCCCAGCAAATGGTTCCAAATAGTTGTGCCACTCATGCGCTTCTCTCCATATTGCTTAACTGTCCAAATCTTCATTTAGGAGAAACGCTGAGTAGATTAAAGGTTAGCGTAACTTTGATCGCATTGTCATTATGATATAGAATACAAATACATTTTTTTTTCAGCACCATACCCTAGGTATGAATCCTGAAAACAAAGGCTGGGCAATAGGAAACACACCTGAATTAGCATGCGCTCACAATTCACATGCAATACCCCAAGCCCGTAAAAAAACTGATAAGAATGCTGGAGTCTCAACTGGCCGGTTCACAGGTTATTTATTTTTATCAATGATTGTTACATAATATTATTTGAAATGTAGATAATTAGTTTTACTTGTTTATTAATCAACTTCAGGGGAAGCATATCATTTTGTGAGCTTTGTTCCTATAAACGGACATTTGTTTGAATTGGACGGGCTGAAACCATGCCCCACTGACCATGGACCATGGGCTGCTGAGGAAGACTGGACAGACAAGTTCAGACGAGTCATGGCTGAGAGGCTGGGTAGGGATGCGGGAGAACAGGTACATGATATAAGGTAGGATTATTCAAAGTTAATTATTTATTTTTATTTCTATTAAAACACTTTTTGTTTTAGTTTCAATAATCAGTTTTTCGTGATTTTATTCCACTGTATATTATTATACATTATAGGTTCAATCTCATGGCAGTAGTGCCAGACCGAAGAATAGCATTCACTCAGAAATTAGGAGCATTAGAAGTGAATCAAAAGAGAGTTAAGGATGCAATCTCAAAAATAGGAAAACATTTGAGACATTTACTAAATAAAAACAGAGATTACAATGGTAATTATTAATATATTCTTAATCATTAGTTAATTGGGACAAAGTAAAATTAACTAATACTTATATTTCATTCCCAGCTACTGACAAGTTTTTTTTATACATGTTTTTAATATTATTGTCATATTTCCAGATGATTCACACTCTGAATTGAATAATATTGATGCAGCTAATGAAAATTCAGTTCAAATATCTGAAGATGCAATCCTCAATGCGCTAGATGCATCAGAAGTATTATCTCTGGATATAAACTTAACAGATGCCATCACAATAGAAATTGGTTCTTCAGACTGTCCGTATGACAGTACCATCACTTTAGGTAATAAATATGAATAGAAATTAAATTGCTTTAAATACTTATTAATGTATTAAAATAGCATCATAATAATATATATTTTTTACAGCTGATCCTATTGATCAAAGTGCTATTGTAAAATTTGTGACAATAAATGGTGAAAATCAAATACTATCAGATGTAAGTAATATAAACTAAATAAGTTATTTTAATATTATTCCAATTATTATCCTTACAAAAAAAAAACTTCAGATTAGTAAGAATATATTAAAAATAAAATGTGGTATTAGAACCTTAAAACCATATCCATATATCCTAAAAACCCGAAGCAAAAAATAAGTAAATATATATATATATATATATATATACTATCTGTGCCCGCGACTTCGTCCGCGTGGAATTAAACAAAAAGTTATTAGTTTGTTTTCGTTTTTGCATTTTTATTTGAATTATTAATTATTTTCAGATTTTTATTTACATGTAGTAAAAGCGGTTATTTTAATACTACAAACAGACACTCCAATTTTATTTATTTATATAGTAATGTAATCTTATAATACTAATAGTTTTTTTTCTATTTAACCAGATTTACCCAACATCTATAACTGCTCTCATCAAAAGTAACAACATACCTATAGTATTGTGCTGTGAAGTAACGCCGGAGTTGCCATATAGAATGAGAAAACTATTATTTACCCACGCAGAGTTAAATTTTCTCATGAATAGTATTATTGGTGAAGTGCAGTCGTGTCAGCAGGCTCTGAACGACGAGAATGATAAACGGGATATGTATAAGGTAGAAAAATATCCCGACAATTATAAACTATTTCGTCGCCCTTATTTTTAGTTGGCAATAATTTAATTTTCCTCTCCTTTTAACTTACTTCATATCTAGCACTGTAGAGTTGGCTGGCAGAAGTTGCCGCCTTAGAATACAATGTGACTTATTGTAGCTTCACTTTTATTTAATGTTGTTACTAAAATATGTCAATTATTTTTTAACACTATTTCCAGGTGGACGATTGCCGGCGCACGCATAACTACGACGAGTTCATATCCACGTTCCTGTCGATGTTAGCAGAGCGCGGAGTACTGGCAGAGCTAGTGGCAGCGCAACTAGAGCGAGGGAGGAACGCACGGGTCCGTCGACGACGACCGCGGCCCCGCCCCCGTGCTCGGCCCCGCCCACGACCACGAGCGAGGAAGTGATAGAATGCTGTCTCATTCTGCTTTTTAGAATTAGTAACGTTGAAAAGTCGCCCATTATTATATACGCGAGTGATTTTCTGGAATACCATAAATTTTTAAGCTACAGGAAAAAACTATTTAACTTATTACGAACTGAATTCACAGATTGTTAGAAAATACAGTTGGCATACCTAATTGTTTGGTTTTACAAAAACGCTTTTTCTGCCATTTGATCTTGTTTTTAAAAAAAATAATTAAGTCGCTGTCCTATTTAACTATGTCAAGAATCCAGAATGTATGAGTTGGTGCTGTGAATTGTATGTAAGTGGCATCTAATTCTGTTTTTTTTTGCGTTTGCATCTCTAATATAATATGCTAAGGTATTTTTCATTATTTCATATTGATTTGGACAATTAATCACGTTATAGGATACCTGTTGGTGTTAAAAAAAGAAATGCCTATATTTAAACTATAAACTGTTTCATACACGAAATAAATTATACAACTTATTTAAATAATCTTTTATTTTAATTTAGCAAAATTAATATATTATGCATATTATTAATCTATTTTCAGTTTAAATTAATATATACTGAATTGTAATCAAATAATCTTGTAAGTTTTTTTAATTGTTGTACATATATAATATGACTTCAAAATGACCTTGAATCTTTGATTCAAATCAAGTTATATATTTGTAATATTCTTTTTTACAATCATTAGTTAGGACACTTATCTCATTTTATTTATTTATAATTACAGTAATAAAAAACATATGCACTGAAATATAAAGTGTATTAGTATTAGTCAAGTAACATAATACAATAAAATCATGACAGCATCATTGAATAAAGTAAATTTTAAACTTGTCTACAAAAAGGTAACAAAAATAGCAAAAAAATATGTAAAAATATTTTTTTCATTAATTCTGTCAATAAATAAGTAATTAAGTCTTAATATAATTGATTGAAGAGATATTTTAGTACGCACTTTTAAAATACTCAGAAGGATATTTTTTTTTATTATGGATAATGGAGTTACACAGTAAACATAGCTTTTATATTAAAAGCATTCTTTTAGCGCCCAATCACGTAATCAAGTTCATATAAATACACCTTTCAAATAAGTAAAAGCAGTAATAAGCAAGAGCAATATTTTAAGAGTAAAAAATCGCCAGCTTTCTAAATATACTACCATTGAACAATTACTTTTTTTTTTACAATCTTGAATGCCTTATTAAAATCTACTGAATTTCCCCAGTGTTATATCATATCTACTGAGATATTATATAATACTGTGTTAATCAGTCCGTATAGACTGAAAATATGCGAGTGGTGCTCCAGTCTATATTTCTCTCAAGCTTTCTAGGAAATATCAGATCTGCCAGAACAGCCTAAATAAGTTTTTGTAATGTATATGCTGTTAGCCACATTGGCTGTTACAGCATCACTGCAAAGCCTATCTAAGTAATTTACTTTTGATACTCAAAAATGGAGTCGATTTAACTATTTCTATTATCTGATTATTACATTTAATATTATTTATACCAAATATGGCCCAACGTGTTTGTTATTCCATTATTTTAGCTACAGAAATATTATTTTGTAGCTAGTTTCTATTTGCAACTATGAATAGCCTTTCTTTCTTTATTTCTGGCCATTTAGCCAGTCCAATACTTTTGTCAAAAATTGATATATTTCATAGCGTGGGGTGCAATATACTGTGGTTCATAACTAACCTCTAATATATTGGTGCCTATAGAATTATTATAATATTTGAAATAACAAGCACCCCACGCACTCTAAATTAAATTATTTTGTTTAAAACTTAAATTATATTATAATTTTATTTAGAGGTGATTCAATATGACTGATTGTTTGGTTTTCTTCCCCTGTAATATGAACCTTTCATAACTTAGAATTATTATACTTTATAACAAATGTGACGGCCTCTGTAAATAATAAAACCCATATTTTATTATATCAATAATATCGCTAATGTGGTCTTCATTAGCGATATTAATAAAAAGCAACAATATAGAGGAATATAATACTCTAAATATTCCTTGGAACTCCACACCCATAGTAAGAATAGTTGAGCACAATTTGTTTGATTTATAATATCTACAAACCCTCGTTATTTCTTACACTTTATCCTCTTGAATGTGGACAGCTTTCAATACACCCCATACACCATATTTGTGAAATTTATATAACAATAATAATAACTGTGAAACAAAATTGAATGCTTTGCTAATATCCAAAAAGAAAATTAATAGAAAAAGTAAGTTCTAATAGAGTTATAATTGGCAAAAGAGAAATACAAGCAAACCTTTTCTAAAACTATATTGTGTTTTTTAATATATTTAAAATAGTTAAAAAATTATATAGTTTCTCAGTGATTACTTTGGATAGAATTAGTATCAATGCTATTGGCCTGTTATATCGCGGTGGTTAAACAATTGACGTTATTAGTAAATTTCTAGAGAAATCTTAATGAATAGCACAAAACAGGTGCCAATAATTTATTATATTGCTTAATTTTCCAGGTATTTTATTTCATCATAATCAACAGATTTAGTGTTCTTTAAATGAGATATAATTTTGATTATATCAACATTTTAAAATAGATTAGAAACCTATTTTTTTATTTTTCTAGCATTATTATTAATATTGCTGAAGTTATTATAAATTCTGTATCTAGTTTCGGCGATAACGTATCGGAAGCCAGATGGATAATAAAGATTTGGGATTTACGCATTTGCAATCAGATTTCATGATATTAATCTTTAATTTGTTTTACAGAGTTGTAATGACTAGTATATTTTATAACCACTCAAATAACTAAATCTAATAATTATTACATTTTTATTTTGTTAATGTTATTTAATTAAAAATGATTGCAGATTTGCTGACAAATAAATTGAAAGGGGGGTGTGGTTTAAAATGAAACAAGGTTTAATTAAAAACGAATTATATTAGTATACTACGAACAGCGCCGTATTTACATGATCGTCATATTGTTAGAGAAATGTAACAACAACAACGTCACTATCGTATGTTTTAGGCACGTACTTCATCAAACAATTTCCTTAAAATTTAATTAACATTAGGAATAATGATGGCCGCAACACCAACACACTAAGATAGCATACAATGTAAGGGCAATAGTGTATGAAGCAGAGAACCGACCGCCCACTGATTATTCATTTGAATAAATATCCTTTACACAAATCGATATAGAATTATTTTTCATCTGTACGATATGCACGATTTCTTTTCATATTGCCATCAAACGTCGGTTAACTGCTCTTAACTTGCCCATACAATTAACATTGGCTTACGGAACGCTATAAACATCTACTCAAATTTAACTCTACCCTAATTGTAAATTGTTTAGAACCCAAGTCATTAACAGACTGAACATTTGATTTAATTCATTATTTATTTCATCTATGGACACCCAGACTCAATGAACTTTCTAAAGATTTGTATACGAGTTGTGTCACCAGATCATTTATTTTGATAAAAGTGTGAGAATTTTGGAACACATTAAAATATTTGTAAAGGATGTTTGTGCCTGTTAATGTATTGAGTAAATAAACATACAGTTGACATACATATAACACGCCAATTTATATAATATAACGCCAAGTCATTCACCAATATGTAACTTTATAACAATATAGATATAATTAACTTGTAAGTGTACATAATTTGAATACGTTGTTATACAATTATTTTGTGTGGAAGCGGTATTTTTATTAGAAAACGTGTAAATAAAATTTAATATCCTTTATAATAAGCAAATATATTGTGAGAGATAATCGTGTGGGTGCGACGACAAGGCAAGCGGTTTGATTGAAAGCACTGTATATCACAGACTAACAGAAGTTTAAAAAAAACATCCTACTTTAACTACATATATGGCACTAACAATACTAAAAACAGAAGAAAGAAGAAAATAGCTAAGGCAGTTCTTTTTCAGTGCTTTTTCATCAATTCTCAACCTCGTCGTAAATTGAAATGATACGTAAATGATATCAAATCAAACGACATCGCCGCAGACATATCCAATCTGTTACATTTCAATCACAATACAATCAAATTTATAAAATATTGGGTTTTCAACAATATATTCCCGCAAACATAAAAAAGAAATAATACTCGATAACAATTCAGTAAAACCATTATATATTGAAAAGGACGAGTCGGCAGTGGCTCCGGGACGTCTCGGGTTCACAACCAAAACTTACCGCTACTATCACTACCTCTACTCTCGGCGTCAGCTAAAAGAACGCAAGCGCACGCGGCCGTCGCACATCGATTCATCAAATTAATAATAATTATACATTATTTATTCTGTTCGAAAAATTTCCACAAAAACTGAATAAGAAACAAAAAATCTACATCACACCTTAGCACGCTATCCACTACGGCATACCTCGATATTAAGGAACAATTGGATCGGTCGATCGCGGGAGGGGCGAGCCCGGGGAGCGGGGCGGAGGGCGGGGCAGGGGGCGGGGCGAGGGGCGGGGCGAGCCGCAGCCTCGCGGGGCGCACCGCGGCCGCGCGAGGCACACGCGGGTTTCAACTCTCGCCGCGGGCCGGCGCGACCGCCTCTTCGCCGTCGTCGGCGTCGCTCTTCTCCTTCACCTCGGCCAGGCCGGGTATAGGCAGGTCTTTGAGTTGCCTTTTCTCTATTTCTGCCTTGAAATGCTCTATGTCTTGAGGACTGCAATAAATTTGTAACATTTAGATCCTACTAAAATGTAGAACTACCCATATACTCGTACAATGTTTAAATAACTGTCGCTTAATACCCTTCATTAAAGACTCTCTTATTCCGGCACCTACCTGATCTGAACGAAGAGTATGCCATTAATAAGATTGAGCATGTCAATGACGGAGGCCATGGCCGGCGGCTGTATGTGAAGGGGCGCGGGGTGCGCGTGGTGTCCGCGCGCGAACGCCTCGGCAAGGCGCTTCTGCACCACCACCGCCTGCTGCGTCAGGTGCCGGAGGCACTCCGACGACTCGCGGGTCTTCTCGTGTTTCTCACCCAGCTGCGGAGAGTAATTATATTATAATTGACTCAAGTACAATCATATGTACAACGATGTCAGTTAGTTTCAGTCCTAGCATAGAATCAATAAAAGTTTAGATCTATAGATGGCCGGTCACACACAGGTCGACGGGCCAACCGGTATTGGGGTCACCCATACTGCGCCGTGAGTACGAACCAGCTGCTTGTAAATGGAGTAGGTCTCCTTCTCGTGGTGCAGCGCGGCGCGGAAGTCCCCGAGGCAGGAGAGCGTGCGGGCCAGCAGATGGCGCGCCACGGCGGCCTTGAGCGAGCGCGGGCCGTGCGTGGCGCCCGTCACCCGCAGCGCGCGCTCCGCGAACCGCAGCGACAGCTCGTACTCGCCCACCGCGTGCAGGATCAGCGCGATGTTACTCTGCGCATGCGAACCATTTACACGAGGAACTCTCATGGAATATTAACTATCTGGGGTTTTTAAATATATACTTTGGACGTGGTAGTTGTAGTCTTGTACAGTTGTGGTTATTATATTGATAAAATATGTATAAATATTTTGAATTCGTCGAAATTTGATGTTAATAATAAATGACCTGCGGTCAACATTTGTTAGAAGTTTTTTGTCATACAGAAGCCGCCGTTTCTTTTGACTTTGAATTCAACGAAATCCGCTGTTAACCACAACCTTTTTTAGATATTTTTTTTTTGTTTTTCTTAGATTAAAGGAGTTTTAACCAGGGAAGAGTTTCGAGAAATATATTTTTTTATAAAGACCAAAAAGAATAGTTTAAAAATACGTACGTCCAATAAAGCTATCTCCGGATGGTTTTCCCCACACACCAGTAAAGCGAGGTAGCGCGCACGGTACAACAACTTCAGCGCAGTACTCACTTGACCATTGGCGAAACAATACAGCGCTAGATGAGACTAAAATAAAGACAAAAGCAATCATTAAAAACCATAAATATTTTGCAATAATTCGTCATATATATATACATTATTTCAAGAATAATGATAAAAAATATAAATAAATACTCACATATTCAGTAATAGTATATGGGTGGTCGATACCATTGACTCTCTCGGACATCAGAACAGCCTTCTGTTGGTACGCCATGGCATCCCTGTGCTCGCCGGTCACGTAGCACAGCCGCGCCACCATGCGGAGACATTGCGCAATTTCCCCATGCATCGCACCGTACACGTTGTTTAGGAGATTCAATGCCTCCGCTATGAGCTCATGACCCTCGGAGACTGCTCCTGATTGAATTTTATTTTGACCTGTCGTGTAGAAGTTGTAAGCATCTGAAGCCTGAAACATAAGATATGATATGAAAAAACCTTCTTAATTGTCAACCCACTAAATTGCTTCAAGGTTTGGTTGGTTTCCTCAAAAAGGATAGTGTCATTTTTTTTTATCACAGATAATGTATACTTTATTAAAAATTTTTGGACAGGTTCAAGAAAATGTTAACATTGATTAATAATAAATTTAACAATTTAAAAACTTATTTACCCTTGGATTGATATGTTTAACAACGGGGAAAATGTTCATTATGTCGGAACTGGAAAATGCCGTCTTGTTCTTGTTGTCGAAGTCGTATTCGCGAAGCAACATTTGCAAACCTACTTTTAGTGCGAAAGATCTGAAAATAAAGAATTATATCAAATCTTATAAATATTTATGTGTCCATAACAATATATTAAATACTTTGGTGCGTTTGTTACCTAAGAAGCGAAATTTTTTGGAGTCCATTCTTTTCAATGATTGCATCCATGTTATCAGCATTCAGCTCATATCCCCAATAAGACTGTAACACAATCAAGCTATAGAGTTAAGCTTATTTTTCTTTATTTTATAGATAATTAAAGGACATCTAAAATTCTCCAACCGACCTTAAGTTCTTGTTTGATCTGGGAGAACAGGGCTTTGGGGGTAAGATTCTGCCAGTCGGGTGTGGGTGGAGGAGAGGCCGAGGTGTGGTTCTTCTTGGCCCGGCGGCCCCTGGAACGAGTGGCCTTGGCGGGGGCCTCCGACACGCTGGCGGCCGGGCTCGGGCACGCGCCCAGCAGACAGTTCAGGAAATGCGCCACGGCCGCGCTCGTGCACATGGCCTCGCAGCTCTGGATGATTTGTTATTTATTATATTATATGAAATATGGCAAACGTTTTGTTTGTGAGTTTGTATGTAGGAGGTCATCTTTGAAACTAGGACACAAGCTGTGTATAGTTCCGTTGAAATTAAAGGGGATTTCGTGGAGATAATTTTTTCAAGGTGAATCTAATACAGAACGGTCGGGAATGCGTTTCTTACGAACGCTGCCTTTTCATAATCCACGAGGTAAGACGAAGGCAATGGCTAGTGTTTATACACATCTCTATTATATGTACATATACTGTATATATTTATTTTCAGTCATAGTGTTGACAACAAGACGTCGCCCTAAATAAATATCTAATTACTGCCAACAAACTCTTTGGCAGGAGGGCAAAGGCATTCTTATTACTGATTGTCGCCATTGTTCAAAGTAAAAAAAAATAGAATTTGTAAATTAAACTCTTTTAAGTTGGTGATGATGATCTAAATGATGATAAATTTGGGGTAAATAAAATAAAACAATTTTTGTTATTTGTAATACGAAGTTCCTTGTTTATACACCCTACTTCATTTCATGAAAGAAAAACTGAAATTTCATTATAAAACCAGATTTTAGGTGATTAACGAGGTAAATTATTTTTTATCTGATTATTGATATACAGTTTGAAATAATAATCAGCTTTTTGAGTTTTAGACACACATAACCAACCTTTGGTCAAAACACCTTTAAGAACGTTTAACATCAGTACAGGTTGGTTTCTTGATTGAATAATAATGAATATGGTATGTCGGTAGGACCGTCACCTGCAAGTAGGGTGTGTATATATGTTTGGCGGCCCTGAGCAGCAGGTCTGCCAGCGCGATGGCGTGCAGGTAGGCGAGCGAGGCGTGCGGGCGCAGCGCCACGGCCACGCGGCCCAGGTAGCGCACGTTGATGCCGCGGGCGTGCAGCGCCTCCGTCAGCCCCGCGCCGTCCATGGGCGCGGACGTGTGCTCCAGGCATTCTCGTACCTGTATACATCCAACCAAAGAATACAGACGCCCATAGAAGCTCATAAGTCGACTTTTAGTGTACCCTGAAAATGTTAGTACATATCTTGACCACCAGAGAGCTGTAGTAGTGTGATTTAGTATTAAATGTTTTACTGATAGAATTAGGTTACAGTCGCTGACCACCAGTCGGCCGGACCACATGGACGCCAGGATATTTGCGAAATTTTAATAATAATATTAATTAATAAATTGTTTTTTTATTAGTGAATTTAAAATTTGTAAAAAAACTTTTGAAAAAAAAAATATTGAAATTTAAAATTTGTAAGAAGTGTTTTTTTTATTCATGCATTTAAAATTTGTAACAAATCTTTTGATAAAAAATAATATTTAAATTAAAAAAAATCTAAAGTGAAAAGTGTTTTTTATTAATGACTTTAAAATTTGTAAAAAAAACTTCGATTAATATTATTATTAAAATTTCGCATATATCCTGGCGTCCATGTGGTCCGGCCGACTGGTGGTCAGCGACTGTAACCTAATTCTATCAGTAAAACATTTAATACTATATCACACTACTACCGCTCTCTGGTGGTCAAGGTGTGTCCTAAAATTATCGGGGTACATTAAAAGTCAACTTATGAGTTTCTATGGGCGTCTGTATTCTTTGATTCAACTTATTAATTTTGTATTATTATGTAGAATTTGAATGAATTTACCATAGATTTCACATTCTATGCCCGGAGCTGATATAACATGAAGTTTTCCCTCCCCAGCTTACACTTTCACGAACGAAGTGTATATGATATAATAGATGACCACTCACGAAGGCCGGTATCTGCGTGGTGAGTAGGAAGGCGGCGGCCTCTTTGACGAGGTGTCTCTGGCGCGCCAGCTGCTCGGGCGCGGCGGCGTGCTTGATGCCGGCGGAGTACACGTCGGGGTTGAAGCGCACGTCGAACTCCGACTCCTTGAGGGACGCCACCGCCCGCGCCGCCGACGCCACCACGGCCCGGGAGCGCTCGCCCGCTGCGGAGCAACGAGTCGATGACTAACACGTACTGGTTTTTTTTATATTAATCTCTTGATTTGAGAGCACTGGTCCGGCGGTGGCAGAATGTCATTTAGTAGCTTCGAAATCAATGGAGAGGCTATTGGGTGATCCTAATGTGCTAACAAAATTATTCCTCATTCCCAAGGAGGCTTCCATCACCAGAACTTTCGATAACCAAGGAGGCTTCCATCACCAGACCTTCCGATACACGGTTAGCGTGATCACCTACCCACCTGTCCGAACGCTTTGTCTCGTATATATATATAAAGATTTACTTTAATATTCATGGTGTTAATAAAAAACACAATAAGCGATCTAGGCTATTAAAAATACAATCCACTTTTAAGTCATCTGTACAATTGATTTGGAGAAAACTGTCAAAAATTGATTTCAATCTCAGCTTGTAGATCGATTATTAATTTCAATGGTGAGTGGATAAGACGATTTCGTGAAATATATATATGTATGTATTTATCAACTTTAATATTAAGGAAGTCCATAATAATAATAATAATAACAAATATCATTTGAAATAAAACACAAGTATACCATCAGCAAGAGTTATAAACCGTGTCGCAGCGTCATCGCGCATTAATTATCTGCTATATTACTCCAACACAAATATAATACAGAATGACAGAACTACTCGTAATACAATTTTGGAAAAGTCTTCTACATTTCCATTCCTTTTTCTCATTGTGTGTGTGCGTGTGTACATGTGTGCCTGTGTACATGTGTGCCTGTATACATGAGTGCGTGTGTATATGTGTGCCTGAGTACATGTGTGTCTATGCACATGTATGCCTGTGTACATGTGTGCCTGTGTACCTGTGTGCCTGTATACATGTGTGCCTGTGTACATGTATGCCTGTGTACATGTGTGCCTGAATACATGAGTGCGTGTGTACATGTGTGCCTAAGTACATGAGTGCCTATGCACTAGTATGCCTGTGTACATGTGTGCCTGTGTACATGTGTACCTGTGTACATGTGTGCCTGTGTACATGTGTGCGTGTGTACATGAGTGCGTGTGTACATGAGTGCGTGTGTACATGTGTGCCTGTGTACATGTGTGCCTGTGTACATGTGTGCGTGTGTACATGAGTGCGTGTGTACATGTGAGCCTATGCACATGTGTGCCTGTGTACATGTGTGCCTGTGTACATGTGTGCCTGTGTACATGTGTGCCTGTGTACATGTGTGCCTGTGTACATGTGTGCCTGTGTACATGTGTGCCTGTGTACATGTGTGCCTGTGTACATGTGTGTCTGTGTACAAGTGTGCCGGTGTACATGTGTGCCTGTGTACATGTGAAACTATGCACATGTGTGCCTGTGTACATGTGTGCCTGTGTACATGTGTGCCTGTGTACATGTGTGCCTGTGTACATGTGTGCCTGTGTACATGTGTGCCTGTGTACATGTGTGCCTGTGTACATGTGTGTCTGTGTACAAGTGTGCCGGTGTACATGTGTGCCTGTGTACATGTGTGCCTGTGTACATGTGTACCTGTGTACATGTGTGCCTGTGAACATGTGTGCCTGTGTACATGTGTGCCTGTGTACATGTGTGCGTGTGTACATGTGAGCCTGTGTACATGTGTGCCTGTGTACATGTGTGCGTGTGTATGTGCAACCAACACTTATTTGGCCTGTAGAAAAAGTTTTAGGCCAAGTTTTATTAGAAATTATCAATTATTAACTGTATCATATGCATATGTTATTGTTTTACATATATTCGTTATTAGTTAAGTACAAGGTAAAATATTAACGACATATGTATCGTGTTGTTTAAATAAGTTTTTTTAGTAAATTGTGTTTTTAAACTGTTTTGTAGGTACAATATAAAGTATAAAATATTACATGGTATGTTAAATAATAAATTACTAAATAAAAAAGTACACTTACAGTCTGTTTCTTGTTTGTCTCCGCTACAAATAGAATCAGTAATGCTCTCTACAATCTTTTTAGCAACATCTGTATCAATGTCAGAGTAATTTTCATTGAGGAGAAGGTCATCAACCTTATCTTTAAGTTCGGCTTTTTCTGTGCTTTCTTCATTCGCATCATCTTTTTTGACATCATCTTTTTTGGCAGTGTCTAGCTTTTCCATCTTTTCTTTCTTATCTTCCTTCTTCTGTTTCTTGTCCTTAGTTTCCTTTTCTTGACTTTTATTGTCTCTCTTGGTTGTCTTTTCAGTCTCTTTAACAGCCTCTTTTTTATCATTATCCTTATTTGCCTCTATGGATTTTTGTTCAGTTATTTTATTCTGACGCTTCGCACTTATCTGTTGTAGGTGGAATGCAGCGTAACGTATGAACATGAAGTAACGCGCCCTAAAATATATTAGCGTTACATAAATATTTTTAACTACAAAAACCAACCACCATATAAATACAATACTTACTCAACGAAACTGTCGACCAATTCCTGTCTAAGGCAACACAATTTGTGCTTATGTATAATAGGGAAGCCCATCGATTTAATATCCTCCCTTAATTCATCATCTTCCACTAAAAACATTAAAAAAAAAAACAAATTTACTCTATTGATATGTCAATGACACAAATAAAAAAAATAATTTACTATACTCACACTGAAGGAAGTTGACATCTGGCGGGAAAGTGCGTAACAGATCGAGGATGTAATGGCGGCCGTCGTTGCCTATAATGCCCTTGCATTCTACACTCGAACACAACTCTACGGTGTCTCCGTTAGCGCTTATTACTGAATGAGGCATTATCTTTAACTGTTGACCCGCTTTGCTTAACTAGACCAGAAAAATATATGTTAATAACAATATTCAAATAATTTAAACGTGATATTATTATTTAGACTTGAAAATCAATTTTAATTATTCTTTTTGTCAGCATGTTATTTATTATTTTACAGAATTCTCAACACTCAGTTAAGTGTCAGATTCTCAGTTACTAACATAAATAAATCATACACCAAAAAATATGCAAATTTTTTTAAATTTCTTGAAGCAACAATTTAAATAAAAATATTGTAGAATCACAACGACGTTACAAACAATTGTCATATAAAAATCAGAGTAAAGTCAAACGAAACCAAGAGCACTCGTAAAATATAGAGCTAGAATAGACACTCACCAGTTCCATATACTTGGGATGCGAGAGCACGGTAGTTCCAAAGTCGATGCTGCCGTACACCACGCTCTGCTCTTGCTCCTTCTCCAGGATGCCGGGGATGATGGACTGCGCGGTGACGCGGTACCCACGGTAGTCCACCACCACGGTGCCCAGCGTGTGCAGACCCACCGCGTCCACGGCGCTGTACACCCGCACGCCTTGCAGGTCGTAGCGCTGGGGGCCATAGTAAGTAACTTAGCCTCTGCCTTTACAGATCTCACTGTTGGTGAAAGCTGGACACTCATTTATATAAAAACCTTACCGGAGCTACAAAAGCGGCTGCATCTCCTCCGAGGTCCTTGTAGTGATCGCGAACATCGAAACCGAGGGAGAAGAATATATTGTTCCAAATAAACATTTGCATCTTTGGTTCTTCGCCTGGATTTATAGCCATAACATTCCCGTCGACCACCGCCATGGCGCCGCGGGTAGCCGCCGCCACGAAGTCACTGTGCACCTGGAGATAACAAATATTTAAATGTCTCGTCATCGTCATGTGTTGTCCATGAAACAAATTAAAACCAACACATTTCAACGCAGACCGACAACAGATTTATGTAGAACTAGAGCATCTATAATACCTACTCTTAATCCAATAAAATACTGTTTATATAATGTATTTTTGTTTTGTCTACGATGTTGGTTATACTTGCTAGAAAAACAACACTGCATATATAGCATATATATATGTATATACCTTAAAGATGGCCCTCTCCCGCAGCAGCCTCTCTGGCAGCGCGGTACGCGGCAGCTCGCGCGTGGTCTGCAGCTCCTCGTTCCAGTCACGGGTCTGGCCGGGGATGTGCTCCTCGTAGCCCAGCTTGGACGAGAACGCTGCGAAAGAACAATCAATTACTTCACTTATATAGATAGATACCATCAATTGGTGCTAGAAAAACAATTATTGATGTACAATGTATGTGTGTATGTACAATTGATGGCACCATCAATCAATACCAATGTATTAACAGAGTACCATTCATTTGTATCAATGTATTAATTGGAAAGCTTTGACTGTATCTCAATAACAATTTTTGTCGATAGAGATGGAGACTTGAATTATTTTTCAGATTTGTTTCTTGTTTACTATAAAAATGGATTTCAGGCGCTCCTTTAAAAAATGCAACTTGTCATATTTATTGACCGTTTCTTATAATATTTATTTCGTCAACTTCACTCACTGTCTTCAGCTCGAATGGCGTCCACGGTATGGTCCAGCATAGGTGAAGCCCATTGGTATACTTGGTAGGGGGTGGCGACCCTCTCGAAGGGGTGTTTCTGCATGCGTCTCTTTTGCACCAACGCAAAATTACGTTTGAAAGCAGGAGACACGATACTGAGGAGCTCGATTAAGGAATGACAGAGTAGGGACGGGTTGAACG
This sequence comes from Dircenna loreta, assembly GCA_963555665.1. NCBI lineage: Eukaryota > Metazoa > Arthropoda > Insecta > Lepidoptera > Nymphalidae > Dircenna > Dircenna loreta. Next base: position 19,200,289 of record OY743092.1, read on the forward strand.
GACGTGGATTGAACACTTCTTCGGTGGATCTGGAATGGAAATATATTTTTTACTTAATCTAAAAAACTATTTTACGCATTTAACTAGCTTATATTCGGTTATATTTTCACTTAAACCCGTTCATTTTATTATTTTGCGCTATCGTATTTATAGGAAGAAATAAAAACATGAATCAGTCAGTCCGTTAACTCATCAATAACCTTCAACGGTTTCCGGGGTATAGAATTCAGGATTGCAAAATAACACAATTCCGAAAAATATTATTTTAGGGAATGCTAACGTTATTATATATATAATATTACCCGACTTCAATTATATCGTAATATCAAACCTGGGTCTCTTACTCATGAACTCAAAGCATGGCATGGCGAATAAAAGAATAGTCATCATGAATCACGGAACTTGACGAAATACTAACGGTTGAAAATAAACTAATTGTTCAGATTTCAGCTTTCGAAACCAGGTTGTGTTGGCTGTGCTAAGTGTAAATAAACTCACTGGTTGAGGTAGAACCCGCGCGGGCACGCTGTTATATGGAAATGGCGATCTTCAAGTGTAATAACATGAAGATAAAGCAAGTCACCGCACATTTTACGAGGACCGGGAGGGGGGTTCCAGCCGGATGTGGTTAGGACCTTAAAAAAAAAAATATTATCACTTTGTTTTATTTTGAAATAATCTTCAAATTATAACGATAATGCAGAAGGTAACATTAAATAGGGAAATATACCTTAAGACATTGGGGAGCCTTATTCTCTTTAGTAAGTCCCGGATGAAGAGGTAATAATGGTCGCTCTGCACTGCCGGGCATAATGTAGTCTGGTGGTGTGCAATCTACACTCTCTGGACGTGACTTTTTCTTTTCTGAGAATTATGACATAAATTAATTTATGGACTTTAATTCGCATGATTATTAGACAAAGGAAATGGTAAAGCACCTAAAATATCACCCTGGGTGATAACATTCAAAAAAGCTAGGGAGCTGCACTCTTGTCCGGCGTACGCATCCACATAGTCTATGGACTTGAGGAGGTCCCTGACATGACGGACGTGGATGCGAGCCTCACGCATCGTGTATGATTCTTCCACCACCTGCGCCAACAGAAATGTGATTAAATGAATAATGTTACAGAAGTTAAACGTTTAAAATTTTATTAATTTAGATTCAACATACCTTTATCACTGAACCTTCTTTAAGGCCTTCAATATTTTTCAATTCCGCAAAATTATCTAAAGTAACGCCATCTAGTTGAAGAGAGAAACAGGTCCTATGACAAGTATCCTCGCGGTCCATAAGCACCTGATGTATTTCTTGAACTAGCTCCATACTGGAAACCTAAAATTTGATATTATTAAGTTAGTGGCTTGCCAAGGCATTTGAATTAATAATTCAACGATAATTAATATACAGTACCTGTATATCTAATGGCTCAGCTCTAGGGCTCACTATTTTGACAGTAAATCCCATGTCTTGGATGAACACAACTTCGGCATCTCGCTTTTTCTCATCAGCATCCTCAGTTGGTGATGATTCTCTTTCATTTTCACCATTAACTATCTTATTTGAGTCCCCTTTAGCTTTATCCATATTAAGTTCCGATTTCTTCGCAGGTTCCTCTTCTTTAGCAGGTATTTTCTTATCAGATTCTTTGTTTTTCTCCGATATTTTTTTATCTTTCTTCTTGCTCCCAGCCGATTTTGGTACATTCACTTTTGACGACACCTCTTGAGGAATAGCTGCTTCATTACCTTCATCCGACCTATTAGATGTTGTATCTTCTGAATCACTGTTAATACCATTAGAAACTACTTTACTACTACTTCTAATATCACATTCAGAAAGATTTTTCGGGTCGCCATTGACAACTTTTGTATTGGTATTATCAGTGCCATTTAAAATTGGTTCTTTGGTACTTAACTTATCGTTAGAGCTATCACTATCGTCCGATAATGATTTTTCTCCATTTAATTTGTTAGTAGTTTTAGTCAGCACCGTTTTGTCAGTATTTTTCTTTCCTTTGGGGCATTCTGAAAACCAGCCGTTACTCAATGCTAATACATTGCTCGTAAAATTACGACTTCCTAAATTACTTTAAGATAGAAAGGATTACAAAATATTAAAACTCACCTGCAGTTTGCGGAAACTGAGGAGGTGTGGTGTTAGATTGTGGCGATGGGGCCTTACGCGCCGCAGCTGCATACGAAACACGTGGCAAAGCACTGCCACCGCCCTCGTCATCTGATCTCCCATTTGTTGTTCCAGTGTGTCCATTGCTACAATTCACTATTTTCACATCTGTATTTATTTCTTTTTTCATCTTTCCTGCCTTCTCGGTTTTAGAGACTATAACAAAAATACAAATTCGATAAAAACCTCATAAAAATAATTCTTTAATTACATACAAATCATGTATTCTTGTATACTACGTCTATTAGAACGCATTTAATTATATACATTTAAAGGTTATAAAAAGTAAACATTTGAGCGTTATAAACAAACATTATTAAGATTGATGCATATTCATAGACTTTTCTGGGGAGCAGTCTTCTTTCGATGTTCTAAAACTTGATGTTCGGTACGTCAGAGATCGAGAACGCCTGTCTTGTCCCATGACCGATGAACACGTGGTTAGCGCTGGCGCAACGCCAAATATCTCCAGCCGCGAGTCAATAATAGACGGCTACGGGATGCCGCCAACAATAGACGCTATGGACGCCGTTCATTCGGCTTTGCTCTTTTTAGAAAAACTAATTACTTGGTACTAGCCTTCCTCAAAAAATAGTTGTCAAAATTGTTATTTAAAAGAACATTAATAAAGCTCAGTCATCTTCAATAAATGTAATAACTGGTTATTGACCAGTTATATCTGTCGTTATAACAATAGCTACGCCACTTATTTCATTTGTCCTACATTTTGATTATCAATCTAACGACATTAAGCGTAAATAGGCGTGTGCGATAAAAGCACACAAATAACAATAATCAAAAAGATAGCAGGCTAATAAACATCATTTTAAAAGCAGACTTAACAATTTGATAATTTTATATACAAAAAGTCAGAGCCATGATAGAGTGAGTGGAGATATGGAACGAAAAGTTTATCTTCGTTGTCTTCAGTAAACATGATAACGGAGGTAAACCGCCCATGTCTTGAGATATTAAATCAAAATTTCTGATAAGCAGACGTTGACACTATTAATTTTCCTGCCGTGTGAACATTACCATAGCTTGCAACCTAATCTGTCCCTGTCTAAGTGGGGTATTTTTTAAAACACTCACATGAAATAGACGCTCAGAATAACAATCCAATATTCAATCACTTTATCTTTCTCTTTCTCAAACAAGAGCATAATTTTTATTTTGTTACCTGTATATCCTATCAGTATTTTTTGTCCACAGTATGACGTCAAGACAGACAAAGCATCGCATAATCAGAAATGTTGATTTTGAATTCATACAAACAGTATGTCACCGTCGAAGCGAACGGAGCAGTAGCTACGACGTTCAACAATAATTAATGCAAGAGGAACTCGCGTTGCGCTCGCACCGATCACAGAATATTTAACCTCTACTTTCCAGATTATATTATTTCTTATTCCTCCTTAACTTTGCTTGTATAATTTTGCTTCAATTTATTGCTTACTGATTCTCCACTATTATTCAAATTTTGACATATTTACAATGACTGGCTTGAATATATTTTATTCGTCATTTAATGGCAATGAACACAGACAATATATAACACACCAATAAATATACAATAAATGTTAAAGAAAAATAATAAATACGTTAAATTATATTTAAAAAAAAAACTATAACGATCTCATAAAACCTGATAAGAAAGGCCAAAGTCTTTAACCATACATATATACGAAAGAATCAACGACACAGAGTCAATATATTACATGTCGCATTGCATTGTCAATAAAATTTAAATGCGCAGATAGATGCGTCGATGAAAATCAAAGTAAGGTACAATATTACATATAAATTATTATAATAAAACAAATTGCATGGCAACAAAACTACTTACATAACACTTAAGCTACAGCCGCTTCAAAGCACTAGAAATCTATTTTACTCAAACGTAAATTATATATAATTTCCAGACGATTGTCACTTCGTCTATGTATATGTTTAAATATGTTCAAACACATTTTAGGGGCCAATTTTAAATAAAATTCGCTTAACTTTAGATTTAGATTATATTTAAACTGATAACTCAATACTCTGGTTATCGCAAAAAAATATATATATTTATCTATTTCAATCAAATAGCAAATAGGGCATATATGGGAATATTATATCCTATATTCAAGTTTAATATTTTTTACGTACATCGTAACAGTACACTTATTAATATTAAGATTGGTTAATGTTAGTCCATCTATTTTAATTAAACTGTATCCACGTTAATAATAGTAAGTGCAGTTTATATCACGCGTCCATCTTGCTTATAAAAATATGACGTGAAAACACTGAACTTAATATATCTTCTGTTATATTTATATTAAATACGAAATAATTGTTCAAATCCTACAAATTGTGACATTATAAATATTAATAAGTAATATAATAAATCTTTAATTACATAATACTAGTTATAGTAGCGTTATTTCATTCTAAAACCCCATCTACACAGGTATGCCGGTTATTTTTTGTTCAACTTTTGTTCAAATTAGTGTCTCACGACGCAGCGGCACAGTAACGGTGCGGCTTCCCAATGCATTATTATGTTAAGCTCATATCTCAACATTCAAATATAACACCACTCTGCTAGTTCATTGTGACGTACGTAAATATGAACATTAACTTGACAATAATATTTCATGGCTGTACCCAATACTGAACATGTATTATTTCCCAGTCAGTCATTCAAAATATTTATTATAAATGCGGTGATCCAATAATAAATATAAGTTATAATTTATGGTAAGAAAATGTTAAATTTAATAACATTATTATCATTCAAGCAAAAATCTCATCACATTAATTCTTATCGCAGAGCAAAACCGCTGCAATCACTAAAATCGAGATCATGCATTCTTGCTGTGGGCTATAAAGATTTTTCTTGTAATCTCTTTCTATCTCGTTGAATTGTTTTTTGTAAAATGACAGAAACTTAGAAATCATATTTAGATATGTACATTGTATGTACATTTTAAGATAATTGAGCTATATTGTTAAACTTAGGTTGGTTTTCAAATCAACTCTGCATTTGAACGTGTTTTTACATTCAATCTTAGAGCCGAAAACATACCTTGAAAGTATTTTTTGCTTGGGTGGATGTGGATTTCATTGATTTTGTTTTTAGGGCATTAGACACATGCTACTATTACGTAAACTGGTTTAAACTGATTAAAAAACGACCAAGATATCCATGCTCGAAAATTATTTAAGAAGAGACGGGTTTAAGAATAGTACATAAGTTCAAAATTATAATGCCTATAGATTGTAGGTATATATTATTCTTGCATGTGGGCGTAATTGTGCTATTTAAATATACTATGTACAACACAACACAATTATGAACAAAATCCTTCTTCATTTCTTAAGAAGAATAATTAAAAATATACCAGAATTTATAAGAACGATAAAAAAATATAAATTAAATTTTCACAACTACTAATGATAATAATTTCACTTCGCTCGATCGAGGGCACTGAACTATCTTAAATAAAAATTAAAAAATACACCAACTACAGCGCAATTACACTGGCAAAGGAAAAACGGAAACATCAATTTGTTGACCAGACTAGCAACTCGTCTATAACGTTAATATGATAAGAGGATAACAGATTTCAGAGAAAACACTACCCGTATTGCCTTTGCTGTTTTTTTCCCTATCTATTCTAATCAAGCGTATTAACTATTATTACCAAGCAATCTCGCAAGTCACCACCAACTCATTTGAAACCACTTATCAAGATTCGCTGTTCGCATCCAATGTTGTTTCAGTAACTGTTGTCTCTTGTATAGATCTAATAATATTAAAATTGTATTGAACTATAAAACTCCCGAATACGTAAATGCCAAGAAATTTAAATATAACTAAATAAAAATAACCTTGTATCGTATATTATTAGCGGATATTCAGCAGAATTAATAGAAAATATTATAATTAAATGCAGAAAATATAATAATCAAACGCAGATAGAAAGTGGTTCACAATTGTGAATTCCATCTCTCCCAAGTTGTAAAATAGTAACCTCAACTTAACTACAACATATGATAAACATATGCACCGTATTTTTAGATCTCATTGGTTCTTGTACGTTTTATAATTAATGAAATGAGTGACAACTGACAAGTCGTTAACTTAGGCACTAAATCCACGAGGGAGTGGTAAGCGACGACTCCGCTATTCCATTGTTGAGTATATTTAACTGTTAGACGATTATTACGTAAGCATCTATATTTTATAATATTATTATTGTTTTTCCAATGACACCAATGGTCGCGTGACATCGCAATAATGTAAGCGAAGCGATAAAACTGAAAAGTAGGCTTCTCTAGGCGTTTTACTTGTGAAAGCGCCCAGAACAAAGATATTGGCATAGTATATGAATATATAGCATTTCTTAGCTATCGCTTTGATACAGTTGCCCATGTGTATGGCACCTTAAGCCCAAGGTGTGCACTACTAAATACATTCTACCTTGTGATGGCTGCCATTTGTAATGTGACAGTAAATTTGAGACTTTCTTAGCAGTCGCAGACATTTTAACAGTAATGAAATGTTTATGATTTGCCTTACTTATGAATCTGTTAACTTAACAGGTATGGAATAAACGACAAACCTCCATCATTATACAATATAACAACTCTTCTGTATCTAAGAAAATGTAAGAATCTTATTTCTGTTGCTTGCTAACTATTATGTAAGGAATTGAGATACTGATACATAATTTTGAATCTGAATTGAAGAAATCATTTTTTTTACTATTAATTTATAAATAAATAGTTACTAATATATATTTAAATATAATTAATATGTACAAAAATGTGTCAGTTAAAATCTTTTTTCAATATTTTTGAACTGTATTTAAACTATTATATTGACTTTAATAGCCTTTTAAAGACTTTTTCAAAATATAGTTAGATTCCTTAGTTATGCTGTTTCTCGAGCAAGTTACCAGCATAGATGGAGATAACCCAGTCTCGGCTAAGGTCAAAAGCTACATAATATATAACAATACCAACAATATACCTGAGTAACAAAAGCTTCATTATGTTTCCCCTGACATCTCTAGATCATATCAATAAGAGTATTCATAAGTTAATGCTATTGAACACGGAACTATATATTTGAATTTAGATATTTTTATTCTATTACTATGCCAAATATAATCTTACATGCAAGCAAACAACATGAATTGATTTATTTAGTGATGAAAAGAAAATATTTTTAAATACATAAGCGAACCCAATTATATTACATGTCTGGCTAGTCAGGTGACCTAACACACATGTCAAATCAAGTACTGAGACATTAGTTGCTTAATTATACAAGCATTTATAACAAATATAAGAATTATTACTCAACCTAATAAACTATTACTATTAGTTTAGTTCATTTAAATAATTAACTATTTGATAGAGTAATTTTATAGTATGTTGTGTAATACCGAAAATTATTAAAATAAATATTTTCTGAAAATGTTGAGATATTCTTGCATTTAATATAAAATAACTTATAATTATTAGAAGATTTCTCTAATTAGAAAATGAAACACCAAAAGTGCAAGAACACGCGATTTTCGGAAAATGAAAATGTGATCGCATCACAAATTATCAATCACATGACTGCAGATTGCAGTTGATGGTTTTTTTTAAATCAATAGTATATTATCTAATTCGTAAGATTTATTACCAACACAGTCAATGTTACATAACTGTGGGCATGACCATTCTACAACTTACCTTTATTAACATTATCACCGCCACTTTTTTCGCTAAGATTGTTAGTCACAGGACATTTTTTCACTTTATGTGAAGATTGTTTAGTAGCATTATCATCATTCACTTCACTGCCGAGAGCCATAACAACACGAGGAATAAATCCGGCACTGACTGACCGCGAAGAGCACGGTTTTACACTCAGCTCAAAGAGCACATGCGGTACAGATAGAGTTCAATTTTGTATAGCGCAGGTTGAAGTTCGCTTATTACCCAGCCGAAAAAAAATAGATGTTGATTCCTATAGGTTTTGCAAATTTTACATACCTACTCAATTTTTTTACGTAATACCTCCTTACTGGAAATAGTTTTTAGAATATTTTGAATTATATTGCACAATATTTCGTACAATATTTTTGGTGCGTAGAAATTGTCCAGCAATGTATGGAAAAGTATTTACTAAGTACAATTGAATGGAAGCGACACCTAGTGAGCACATTTTATAGTTTTAAATGCAGAAAATCAATGACGTTTTTAATGGATGCATTCTGTGTTGTAATAATTCTTGTCTTGTGTTCTGTAAAATCTTTCATTTTACAAAAATCATAATAACTTCAATATTTACTATTATAAGAAAACAGTTATTGAAATTTGCACTAAATATAGGAATGCCAATAAATTGAACCTTCCAACAACAATATTCTGGATATCTATTTAAATTTAAAAATGAGTGTGTGTAAATTATCGTATGTTGTTTTATGTGCATTTAAATAGTGAAAGAGTGGTATATGTCAATTGTTTATATATTTATGAAACCCTTACTGCACGGTACTGTTAGTTATTTTTGTTTTTAAACATAATTATTTTGTCATAAGTTGCGCGAACTATAGGCATTTTCTACTATTTATACAAATGATTATTTTGATAAGATAAATTCAACAAAATTAATACAGCTAAAAAGAAAACAATTTTATTGCAAGCGCATTGAATCCTTTGTCTAACAATTTGATTCCTTCTTCCTTCAAAATTAAGTGACATTCGTGACGGATATTTGACAGGCTACATCAAATTCGACATATATTATTATTTTAAGTTCTTCATAATTGAAGCTACTAGCCTTATTTCATAAATATTTTTAGTTTATTTAATAAGCCTAAACGTTCTCGTATTTGCTACTTATGAATTTTATTTTTGTTTGAATTAGTAAAACTAAATACCGCTAAGCTGGCGTCCGAAAATTATCCTAAGGTTTAAAAAGTGTTTTTGTTTTTGATTGGCGCCTTTATATTTGAATGTTTTTAAATATCACTATAATTTACAGAAAATGCTAGACGGATGGTATTGCCGTTCTATAGCTAATATGCAGGCTAATGAAGCGGCAAGTGCTAGTAATAGCGTTAGTGTGGAAAATCCTCATAGCAGAGATTCTCGCAAAGAATATTCTAGTGATAGCAGCAGTGATCCTGAACCGGAGCCCAACTACAGAGCTCAATATTTAACGTTAAAAAAGAAATTGAAGTACCTCATATATGTGAGAATAATTATTAGTTAAAACTTCCAATTACATCAAAATAATAACTCATACCACCTTAAAACTCTTTCATTTCCAATATACTAACAACCACGTGTTATAGGAAAATGAATGCTTTCAAGATGCTCTAAGATGCAGTCAAAAACGGCTACTAAAAGTATCTCGGGATCGCAGCTTCCTTTTAGATAGATTGCTTCAATATGAAAAACATGAGAGTTCTTCATCAGACAGTGAAGATACAGAATCTTCTGATGATGCTACATACAATAGTGCTGATATTATGAAACGGTAATGACAGACATGTTAATTGACTGTAAGAGAGACAAATTTTTTTGAAAATATACTTTATTTGGAAGTTATCTTTACTGTCTTATTTTATATCAGCAATTTAGAATTATTAAGGCAATTGGTTCATATTTGTAAACAATAACTTGAATTTTCATAATACATATATATAGAAAATAGTATTTTTATAAAAAATTAAATTTATTATGGTTTTCAGGAAAAAGGCTGAGACCGGTGCAACTCCACAAGCTATATCCACACCATCTGCAATCAATAAAGGTCTCAATAATACTATGAAAAGGAAAAGAGCTGTTGTCCCTAAAAAAACACCAAATACCAATAATCCTGTAAGACAAAAAAATATATGCACATAAAACTAACCACCATTTAAATTAAGCCTAACTTTTATTAAATGATAAAACACAAAAACCAAAAATTGTGATGTAAATATAATATTAATAGCAATACTACATATACAGTAGGTTATTCCTTAAGATATCAAATGTAAAATATAAGCATCATTCCAGCATCAAGCTAGTGGAGCACTAATGGCCAAGGCATTGCCTCTGGGACTTGGTGTATCTGCTGGGGATGGGCACATGACGCCCGAGGAAGTGGAACGACATCTACAGTCGCGGCAGTCATTCTTGGAACTGCTACCTGAACGCGCGCCCCCCACTGTACCTACTGAAATGTTCAGCAATGATCCTTCACTTGATAGGTTAATTTGTCTGCTTGCAAATCACAATTTATATTATTATTCATTCATATTTATCATGGTAGATTATTAAAATGTTAGTATTATTTAATGAAATAAAACTTTTTGTAATTAGAAACCTTGAAGCTGGAATCGAAAATATGGCTGGTTTATTTAGTAAATGCCTATTTGGTTGTCTTTCGTCTTCACACTAAAACTCAAAAAAAATGCTGAAGAAGACAAACTGTATGTCTTATAATTGTCAATAGGTACAAAGGTTACAAACAAATTGGAGCATATTTATTGTTTTGATTGCATAATATTGATTTAACATACGTTTCGGGATCTCTTAAAATATATTTTTATTTCACGTATGTAATGTAGTAGCATCATTTTACAAACACTTATTTATACATCTATGCTATAATGCCTACTTAAGATCCACTAAAACTCTTTAAGTGCGCTGCACAGACACGCTTTCATTGTTACTGCATTGGTTATATAACTTTTTGAACGAAACACTTTGCGTAATATAAAAATTCATTGAATAGATTTGAAGGGCGATGCTGACAAGTAGGGCGATTTTATTAACTTATCTTTGCCTTTTACTTTATTAATCATAATTGACTTCTTTTTTGTTCCAGCCAGTCACAAAACTTACGATATAACTTAGCAATCTTTTTTTTTGCAGTGAATCGAACGACGTTCTCGAAAATTCACCAAATGTGGATGAATGGCTTGATTAATAGTTCTTGCTTGTCACTTCAGTGAGGATGAAGAAAGGAATACCATTTCCAAGACAAACTGTCTCTAGATTTATATTTATAATATAATGTTCTTAACAAATATAAATAAAATATTAGAAATATATATGCATTTCATTGTCAGATATTAAAGTTTTTAAGGAATATAGAAAACTTATTAGATTGAGCAAGAAATTTCAATTGGTAAATTATAAATAAATCACTTGATCTCTGAAGCATGTACCAACATTCATGGAAAATAAAAGGTCATGATAAATATGTACTGGTTAAATATTTATTTAGATAATTATTCATAGGATACAATATAATTTCAAAGCGCTAGAACAAACATCTATTTGAACCACACTCAAATTTCTCATGCCATATTTTACAGTGTAATCCACACAGTACTTAATGTATTCATGTTATCCATTAAGCGTTTATATTCTAATATAATCCACAAAATTATGTAATATTTTTTAATAGATAAATATTTGAAGCATAGATATATTATTATTCTATATCTCGTACAGTTCTACTATCCAAAAAGCTTCAGCATGCTACATATCAATGACAACATTAAATATTCCATATAATGCTACTGCGCCTAAACTATCTCTAAACAACTATGATATTAACATAAAAATTACTTTTCTAATTTTGTGAGATTCCTATAAACTGATGAGTACATGTAACAAGTTATTTATAGATCAATTCTAAATACAAGAGCTAGAGAAAGTACATGGCTTTTACACAATGATATGAAATGTAGCGATACATAACATCTTTTGTTAAATAGGTTCAATACATTGATAATGTATAGCAAAATACAATTACATTTTTGTAATGTGATATAAAATTCAGCTGCATTTGATGCCCAATTAACTACTGCATAAATATTAAAAAATCTATACTTCGTACTAAGAAAATAATATTGAGGTTAATATTAACAAGAGTATATTAGTTTCAATATTCAAATTCATTGTTTTAACTTTACTTCCTTCAACTCTACAACAGTTATTATTAAAGTGCTGTTACAAATACTCAATATACCAATTATAAATAAACGAATATAAATATAGTAATGTAATATGTTTAACATTATATTAAAGGAACATGGGAAGATGTTATCTTAAGACATTTGCTTACCACCATGTCTTAAATCTATTACTACTAATATTTTTATTCCAGAAAATGCTTCTAAATCTAAGTAACTCCTAGATACAATTTATAATAAAGATTATATATAAACAATGTTTTTTTGTATTTAGTATAACTACTTTTATAACAAGATGTAATATTGATTATAAAATATCTGGTAAACAGGTTATACAATGATAAAAATATAAGTAAGGTTTATACCACAATTCATGATATATAAAAAAAAACAATTGCTGCGTCAAGTAACGGGCGTAGTGTATTATAGTATGAAATAGCAACAAATTAATTTTTAAATTAATTAAAGAAAAAAATAACATACAATTTTTGTTTTATATTTGCTATCATAATACATTTTGGAATACCTAAATGGTTGCTCCCTTTAACCAAAAGTAATAAAAAACAATGATACAAAACTATATAACTTATATACACATAAAATATTTTTGGTACATTTATATTTTATATCATATTTGATACATCACTATTTTTTGAACTGATTTCCTTGAAGCTAATATTAAGATATTGAAATTTTCATCCAGTTTAAAAAAAAACCAATGTACCTTGTATGGCTGTTTGCTATAATAGTATAACTAACACTTCTTTCTCTAAGAGAACTGAGTTATCAGAAACAATTGACAAATTAAAAGAAAATTTATTAAATATTATAAAACACTTTACTCTCAAAGTAACCTAAAAAAACAATATATTACTTTGTCTTTTATATACCTTATGTGTTGATTAACAATTTTCTATACTTTTACTTGAAGCCATTACTAATGATAAATAAAAATTATACACAAGATATTTCAATATTTCAGTGTATAGTTTGACAACAAGTGAATCTTTAATAAAATACTATGTTAGCAATTTACAAACACTGAAAAACTATATCATTTTAGAAGAAAGTGCGGCCATTAAATATTTCATTATATCATCTTAGAACTGATCACCCAACAAATTGCAAACCTCCTGTGAAACTGTTTCTTTACTTGATCTTACTGTAAGTCTGAACATTTGGGCTTGTTTGTTAGGTTCCAATCTCATGAGGCATCCTACCTGCTGTACTCTTGTGTGTACAATCCCCGCACAGACAAAGTTATCAGGATTAGGATCAATTCCATCCAATAACTGCATACCAAAACCTGCCAATTTAGTGCGTGTGGCTGGGATATCAATTGATCCTTGGGCCTTAAAAATTTTTTGGGCCCTTTGTTGCTCACCACCCAAGTTCTTCCATCTTGCAAAGAAAGACTCTCCATTCATTTCAGTTGGTTCAAAGAATTTATTGAGAGTTAGTGGGAGTTTCATAGAGATTTTTTGTGGGACATTGTTATAAAGAAAAGTCACAGACATACTGGGGACATCTGCAAAATCTTCAATACATTCAGCTGTTAGCATCTGTTGAATTTGAGCACCTGCTTCCAGGACAGGTTCCATAGGCTTCATTTGAACATTTAGCTTGTGCAAATCAGTCCAATGCAATTCAGGATGAACATTTTGAATAGCAGTTTGTGTTTTATTGCCATAAAACAGACCAATCCTTCCTAAGTTCTGTCTATATTCACTTTTGACTCCAATTTGTATAAGATCATTCTCAAAGAGCACTCCATTGTTCTTAAACAAAAACTTCTTGATATTGTTTTGTTGGACAGTAGTTGGACTTATTTTAGGAGTGGTGTATAAATCTCCTAAAACATCTAGCAAACCATTTCCAGTATTGGCATTAGTACCAGGTGGAGTAGATAAGCCAAGAAGATCAGCACTGGAATTATTTGTATTTATTGAATTATTTAGAATTGGTGCTGGTGTCACGCTAGGTTGAGGGCTCTTTGACTCTCTTACATCATCAGGAATGCGACCTGGCTTTTTCTTTTTTAGCACAGCTAGTATGGATGATTCACGTTCTGGGAATGCAGGCATTTCCTCCAAGACAGTTGCTAATACATCTGAACTTGCAACTATACTCAATTGCAGATATTCTGATGCTCTTTGTTGTAATTCTACATCAGCCGAGCGTAGATTTGAATCAGCACGAAAAACTTCCTGTACTCTGTTTTTAATTTCAGGAAAGAGGTTAACAAGTTTAATATAAGTAGACAGTAACAGAGCTCTTGTAGCTGCAGAACATAGATGATACTTAGAATGGAGAAGCTCAAACTGGACTTGAGGTGAAGATCTGGTGTCACCAGCAATTAAATTACCAAACTCCCCAAGAATATAACCACCCACTTTTACCATATTTTCATGGCATGTTGGAGCTTGAAGAGCTTCAAAAACGGTTTTGGCTGCATAGCCTTGTACTTCATCTCTGTTAATAACAATTTGAATTACTCTATACCACACCTCCTCAGAAACATAATCTCCAGCAATTCTTATAAGATTTAAAATTACATCAACATACCAAGTGAAGTCAGTAGCATATTTTTCTGATAATATGGCAACTTTCAGGACCATTTCCTCTCTGATGGAATAATCAGCTGTTTCCAGATAAGCTAACATTTCTTGAACAATTTCTTCAGCATTTGTTTTATCACACATGGCATATAACAAATCAACTGCTTGCTGTCGAACTGATACATCTTTTTCCATCTTCATAGATAAAATGACAACTTCTTGGTGCTTTTTAACAGCTTCATGAGAGAATTCAGATGTAGCAAGATGGCACATTGACTCAAGGGCCAAGTATCTCAGATTGGTTTCCCTGTTACTTAAGAATTGTCCAAGCTGATTGCATGCTCTAACTAGTAAATTTGGTTCACTGTCATTATGAATTATAAGACTTATTGCTTCAAAGAGAACTGCATTTTTTGCATTAGAATGCTGAACTTTCTTGGACTTTGGTGGTTCTTGAGCTTTATTGAATATGGTTTCTAAACATTCAGACAAACGGCCTCGTACTCCAGGTTCTTCTGAAGGTGGTGTATAGTTTTGTAGCAAGCGTAAAAGTTTGACAGACAGCCATGGAGCTGGTACAAAATAGTAAGTATAATCCTGCAAATCTGTATAACTTGCAGTAACAATTCTGCTCAACCGGGCAACAGCTAGGGTGACACACCCTTTATATTCTTCTGGGTTTTTCTTCACAAGTGCATCTATGAGAGAGGTAGCTGCTGTTACGACCCCCATATGTGGGTCATTCAGCAAATGTATGATTCTAGATGTCCATTCACCTCCTGGAATAATTTCTGGACATTTACGGAACAATCTAAGAAGACATAGTGCTGCTGATTGCTTGACAACATCCATGGTATCACCAGAAACTAGTAACTTTGGAATCTCAGTTCCAAATGCTTCAGCCATATCCTTGCTGCCAATATTTGCTATACATTGAAGTGCCAGGTTTACATGTATTGGGTTTCGTGACTGCAGATCATTTTTAATGCTCTGTATGATAAGTTTTATGAGATCACTGTTGGTATTAACCAAAACTGATATAAAAAGATATCCAATTTGTTTCTCAGAGTATTTATTGGAGGACAGCAAGTTAACAGCTTCCATGTGACCGAAATCAATATCATGACCCAACAGAAAGATAAATAGCAATTTGCAGACATACTTTTTCTTCTGATAACCATCGAGAGTTTTGTCGCCTTTAAACTTACTACGTATGTTGGCAAGCTCTTTATTAATTCTTTTGATTTCTGCTTCTTTACTTTTACAATTCCTTATATCCGATATAAAGACTGCGAGTCCTCGCATTCCATCTCCCCTGACGGCAGGCATATTGCCAAGAGACCTATCGAACACCAGTTTTACGCCTTTTTTAACTTGCAACAACAAGATTAGTTTAAGCAACGAAAGGGATTCAAACCCAATTACTGAATTGGTTGCGGCTTTAATACCTTTCTAGCCGTCATTAAACACTAATAATTCAGAATCGGTCACCGAGCTTTCTTCTACAACGCCTTCCCATATTATCTATGAAATTGAAACGTCAGAACGTACAAACTCATTGTTTATGGATCAATATCGCAGATCGGAATATCAGACTATCGAAAACTATAGAGAATTAATTAACATTTATCAATATACATATTGAAAGGGAGAAATAGATTAAAAGTGTTGTATAATCAAATAATCTAAATTTTATTTATTTTTAGGAATTAGGTAAAACATAACGTATGTTATTGCTCACTTTTTTATTAAATAAAAATTGATGGCGGATGGATATATAATAAATGAACGGACGACTTTAGTAAAAATATAATAAATGAAAACTAGCTTTTGTTAAACTTCGTCCACTCATTAGTTGGCTACAGAAATATCAGATAGACCTATACCGATATTTGGAGTTAAAACAATATTATAATTATTATAATTACAATGACATAAAAACTATGCTATTGTGTGATACAGTGTGATATAAAAAATATATATTTTATAATTTAGTATCAAACGATTAACGAGGTAAAAGGTTTAATTACTTTTTGAAAATATTTATTTCTGATTTTTTGTGAGAGAAGTACTATCTTATGGGAATTATAGATCAAATATATTTTAGTTACAGATAATACAGAAGACCATAAAGTATTTAAGAAAATGTACATATTTCTCTCGTATTCTAAATTCTCCCTTCCCCTAACGAATTTGCGAGTTGTGAATTGGTGATTGTGAACGTGAAGTGCGTACTGTTTGATTGTTGGTAGTTATCGGTCAGAAAGTCACAAGATTAACAAAAACACGTAACTATGAAATTCTGTGATCAATATCATTATAACCTATTATAATTTCATTGTGATAAACGTAATATTATGTAATTTTATAGGCAACAAAAATGGACTGTTCATTATTGGTTAGGCAATTGTGATTGAGGCCTGGTTTCAAAGTACAAAACCAACTAATGAATGATGCATTCTATATTTTGGCCAGGCAGAGTGCTATCACGTGCTATAAGAAATGGATTGTCAAGTTTTTCTAATGCTGCTGAATTAAACGTTTCGACAAAGAAACATCCTTATTTAGTGTCAGTGGTTTGTGGATTTCCTAAAGATATTGCTAATGGACGGTCTCATAAAGGACAATTTGGAGACGACGCATGGTTTTCCACTAATTTCAACAATGCAGATGTCATTGGTATATTTTTAATATTTACAATATTTTTATGTAATTTTTGTATTATGGTTGAGATGATAAGTATATTATAGTAGAATATAGACGAGGCGCTTACAATACTAAATAATTTTATTTAAAAAAGTGGCATATGTCTGAAATGCCTGTGTGCAACACATGTGGTATAACAATAATAGATTGAATAATGAAATCCAATATGGAAAAGTTTTCCTCTTGTTATATATAATGTCGCTAATGCTAATCTCTATGACAAAAATAGTAGGATGTCAGAATCAGACTAGGATCATAATAGGTCCTACAAATGAGTTTCCATAAAAAATTATATACAAATTGTAACAAATTAAGAAATAGTACATATTATAGAGTTATCTTGCATATATTATTTCTAACAGATGACACATTAAAAAATACAATTTATTTTATGTACTAGGTGTTGCTGATGGAGTGGGAGGCTGGCGGGCATATGGCATTGATCCTGGAGAGTTCTCGTCATATCTCATGAGGACATGTGAGCGGTTGGTCAAGATGGGCCACTTTAAGCTGTCTGAACCAGGAGATTTGCTGGCTAAGTCCTATTATGAACTTCTAGAGCATAAGAAACCCATATTAGGTAAGTTATATTAATATTAGGTTTCAATAATGTTTATTTGTATTTGATTTCGAAAACAGATTTTTTAAAATTAAAATTTCACATTATTTATAATTCTATTTCTTGTGGTTGGTTTTATTACTTAATTTGTTATTAACAAATAAATATATTTTGATGGCATTGACATCAACTTATTAATTAATTTATAGGTTAGTTCTGACGGACTTGTATAATTAAAGAAAATTAATGTTAGATCATCTATGTTTGACCTAGTGATGTATTGTACACAAGATAGTATGAGTATACTACAGTTATGTGTTGCTTATAATAGTAAAACTAAGTACTTCTAAGAGAGACAAAGAGATCAAAAAAATACCACAAATGAAACATCCTTTATCTTGTAGGTAGCAGTACAGCATGTGTAATGATACTAGACCGCAATGAGAGTATAATGCGTGCAGCAAACATTGGTGACAGTGGTTACATGGTAGTGCGGGGAGGACGGGTTGTGCACCGCTCCCATGAACAGCAACATTACTTCAACACACCCTACCAGCTCAGCCTACCACCTCCAGGACATGACAGAAATGTGCTTAGTGATAGGTAAGTGTTGAGAAATTAGTTAACAGACATTTGGTTTATGTAGTGAAATTTTACCTTTTTTCTCTTTGATCTAATTCTTTTTTCAATTTAGGATACATTTTTGGAACATCTCTCAATAATTTCAAACTTATCCCATTGTTAGAAGTTTTTGACATTTTAAAAATCTATCTCAATAAAAGAAAACATTATAGTTAAAGCATTTATAATTTATGATGTAAAATTAATATAATACTATTATATATATAAATTCAAATTACCTCGGCAATTATGTTTTTATTGACTTAACAATATATCTAAGCTGTGGGTGTAATATAAATCATCACTTTTTCTGTTTATTCAATACTGTATGTTCTTTACAATATTCTATGAATAATATGTTTTTATGTTGATTCCATTTACATACTCATATTGAACGTATAGAAATGCTAACATTTCGTAATTGTTGTTTGAAAACAGTTTTATCAGATGCTATTAGAAGCAACCAAAAAGGTTAACTCAATAAAGATAACTGTATAATTATTATTATATAATTTTTGATTGTATTATTCATGAATAAATAATGACATATATTTTTGAAAATCACTGGCATTTTCTTAAAAGTGCCATAAAGTTATTTACATTACATATTTTGTTTTTGTCCTAAAAGTAATATAACTTTAATAATAACAAGTTTTTACTAAAGGAAACATTAACTCATGCTATGAAGTGCGTTTTGACATTTGAAATATTAATGTAATATTGTCTTTACATCAAAGAAGCATTTGTTCTTTTACCTCACTAAGCTGTAATAAAAATATATTGTTTTATAGAGCTCATTATGCATAATAAATAGCTCACCATGCTGTAATCTTGCATCAAAATTTCTCGTTCATGGTAGCCCTTATATAAATATAGATTTATTTAAATATGTAGGTAATATGGCTGTACTGAAAGACCGATAGATCCCTTTTACTGATAATATATATCTACACTTCTCTGAATTCTTTAAAAATAACAACCTCTCTTCTTTTGTGTCTGTCTGACTTTATCCATATCATATACTAATATGATTCAAAGGTCAAACTACTGGCAATTACATATAAATAAATCAAATTAATTTACTCTGCTTGTAAATTATTTGTATTAAAACAAAAAATAAAGTAGATAAAAGTTAAACTCAATACCTGATGTAAATTTAGCCCAGCATATATTTTTTAACAATTATAAATGCAGACATACGATAAATAAAATGACAGGAATGTACCAACAAAAATATACATTTAAATTATTAAGTTAGGTCATACCAGTAAATGTACAAAAAACTATTATGCCTTCTTATTTATGTCTTGTCATGAGTGAAGTGCCAAGAAATTACAAAGACTTCTAAAGTTTTTAAAGATTATATAGAGGTTGCCTAGAGGTCACGGGTTCGAATCTGTTTGTAAAGTGATGATCAATAATCGTCAATTATTGATGTGATTATGAAGATGGTGCTGACGGACCCCACCTAGTGTGAGATAAGGACAGGGGGATGACATATATTATTTTTTAATTTTATATTGTAACAATATGTTTGCGTGCCATTGTTATTGATAGATACTTATAATTTCATTTAATCTTTTAATATTAATTGATGTGACTATGAACCATTTTTATTCACATCAAGTCAATGGTAATCGTGTAGATAAGATTGTATTGTGATATGTATCCTGCGTCTGCCCACAGACATAATATAGCACACACGATAATAAAACAACCTTATCACGTAATTAGCATTCTCTATATATCTCTCTCTCTCTCTCTCTCTCTCGGTCACTCATTCTCTCTCTTTCACTCTTGTAACTCTGTTTTTTTAGATCAATCCATGTATTCTTGTGATTCTATTTAATATTAGCTATAGCTTTCAACTAAGTCCATATACATCTAAATATTGGTATTGATTAGAATTAGGAGTCGGATTCAATAATGTTGTATTTACTTTTAATATTTTAGTGTATTTTTTACAACACACATAAACAAAAACCTTCCTCAATAAATGAGATATAAAAAATTAAGAGAATAACCTCGTCAGATCTATTATTTTAATACTTATAGATTGGGATGCTGTTATCGCGTGTTTTTTTTATTTATTAGCTTTTGTTTTTTAAGTGTTAGAAAAGATATATGTATACCGGTTGCTCGTTTGCCGTTTGAACAAACAAACGTACAGTAGTTATAATAATACTTGGATCATTATATTATTTCACTCTCAGTGGAAAATTTAGAGATTTGTTTGTTACGTCTTTGTTGTATTTATGAGTATTTATTTTAAACTTTAGGGCGGTGCAGTTTACATATTCAGTTTGTAAGTTGTGTAATATTTTTTCTCATGTCACGAGACCGCTAGTTAAGTGTCAGTCGACATTGGTCATGTGCTCATTCCAGTAACTTTGTATTTCTGAATGCACTAATATTAGAATTTTTAGTTCATTGGATATTTGCCAGATCTTGATAATCACGTGCGCTGTTTTATTTGTAAAGTGGAAACATGTTTACAATTAACAAAATACAATATTATTTTCATATTGTTACATAACATACCGATATTTATGTAAAATGTATCATAATGACGTCTTCATTCAATTGAAAATAAATAAAAACATTATCTATATTTGGAGTATTGAAATAATAGCCTTGGCATGAAGAGAGCTATAAGACATTATAAAAACAAAAAACATTTCTAACACTGTTCAATAATTCATATATGTTTGTGTACATAGACGCCAGGCCATATCTCCGGCTGATGTTGAATTACTATGCCATGTGAATAGTGTTGCCTGCCACATGACATGATATATAGTTCGTATATCATTGTTGTAACGCCCATTTATTTTAGTCTCACAGCTTACAGAGTCGCAATTGTACCATTTACTGAAATATTTTAGCTGTTGATTACATATATTTATTAATTAATTAAGAGGGTAATAATTTTGAAATCATATGGGTTTTTATGTCATTTGAATAACAATTAATTGGGTAACACCAATAAAAAATATACAAGCTTTATGAAATGGAAATAATTTAAAAATTCATCCTCAGTTCAGAAATTATTTAAGATTTTATGATATTCGTAAAACGATTATAGTGTTTTTAAAAGCGATGGTACTCAACCTGACCGTAGCATAACAAGTACGTTCCAGTCTCTAAAAGATGTTTACATTTAAAACGGTAATATGTTTAAAAACTTCTAGGTTTATATGTTTCTATTAATGTTTAATGTCCGCGTTCCTTTTATTGTTTAACATAAATACGACGTAAAGGGAAACTTTTCCTCTATGTGTAAAATGTAATTTATCTAAAAGTTAATGCTATTATTACAAATTAGTTATTATATGTAAATTATAATTAAATAAAACCTATGCAATAATTGCAGGCCAGAATCAGCTGAAACGGCTGAATTCAAAGTGGAGTGCGGCGATGTAATTCTCGTAGCGACGGACGGTGTGTTCGACAACGTGCCCGAGCCCGTGCTCGTGGCGGAGATGAGGCGCGCGGGGGAGGGCGCCTCGGACGGGGCTCGGCTGCAGGGGGTAGCCAACTCTATAGCCTGGATGGCCAGGAACCTGTCCTTCGACGGGTGCTATATGTCCCCGTTCGCGAAGAGCGCACGGCAGAATGGCATTGATGCTATAGGTAAGTTTGTTTACACTTTTTTTGACGCTTTTTTTTTATTTTTGTCCTAGTTTAATATGCAATTGATCGGAGTTTCATATAAATTAAATAATAATAAGATAACCAATCTCAACTGCAGTGCGTAAAAGCTAACACAAACGGTACGAATAAAGACCGTTGGTTCTCCGATATCGATCGAAAGCGGTGTTCAAACGCCTTAATAGCATTGACTGGAACGTGTGCGAAATTGGCGCATTTTTTGTATAGACTAAGTAAAAAGAGGTTATTTTTATCTGTCATGTGATTTTTGTTTCTACGTTCTTTCGTAATCTGTATGTTTTGTCTGTAGCGACACTTAAATGTTATTATGTCGTCATATAGATAATAATAGCCTTGTGTTCATTATTTTTTAATTCTCGCATGTAAATATATAAAAGTGCACATCGAAACGTTTAAATATATCACGTGAATGTCTATATTAATGGTTTGGACTTTGTCATCAAGGTCGATTACGTAAGCCGTCGTCTAGGAAACGAGATATCTATAAACTTTTTCCTCCTTATGAGAACACGTTACTGTACACGCAACTTTCCTTGAGTTATTATTTTTACACACGGTATGGAAAATGTACTGTTATTATTATTATATGTTTATATATATTATTCGTTCTTTAATTCATATTGATTAAAGTAAATTATTTAATTAATACAAAAGTCGTACAGAAATAACTAAATGTGTAAATAATTTGACAAATATGTAATCTACAAAATGTAAAGTGTATGAACAAAACAAATGTTACGCAGACTTGAAAAAAAAAACAAAGAGTACGTACGTTAGTGGCTGGTTTCTTATTCTAATGGTGTATGTACTCGTTGAAAATTGATTAAAATACATAAAAAAATAGGACAGGAAGAGAACGATGTAAATTTAGGCATACTGTTACTTTAAAATATTGTAGGTTTTTACCGTCAACATAAACAAGTGGTTTTACATCATAGTGGATTACGGATTTATTATTGAATTGAAAAATGAATACCAGGTCGTATGTACTAGTTTTAATAGTTCAAAACGTTGAGAGTTATCGAGCACCATGAAAAAAGTTATTGGCTGTGATTGTTTTACAATAATTCACAACCAAAAACTCGTGTCGTGACTGCTCGAAAACTATCAACGTTTCGTAACGTCAAAACTAGTACTAGGAGTACTGATACATCCCAAAATAATTAGTCGCTTATCATCATATACATTTTGTACAAAATTCGCACTTATATATCTAGGTTTATTGGTCTTATTATTAGTATACAAACCAGTTATACAACTGATACATGGCTACGGCCATGAAAATTAGAATTTTTGCACAATAAAATATATTCCATATTTACAAAACCACAGTAGATATGTACTAATGCGGCCTCGCTAAAGAAGACTATTATGTACTATTATTTCAAAATGAACAATACCATTGGTTTCTTCTTCTTTTGTCGATAACGTCCAATTTTTACGCTAAATAAGTAAATAATTTAAAATAAATAAATATTGAATATATTGTTAATTATTAAAATATATAAATATGTAATAATATTTCGTTTTGTTTCCAGGTGGTAAACCAGACGACATAACGGTGCTCCTCGCTATTGTAGCACTATAAAGACGTCATCATGTGAATTGTTAGGTTATTTTAGATACAGTTTTAATCAAATTACTTGCAGTTAGCTTAATAAAGATACCAAAAAATATACCGGTATATAAATTGAACGATTTATTTCTGTTTAATATAAAAGATCTGAAATTCCTAAATTCTACAGACCAGTCAGTGGATACATAATTTTGTAATTTTTTTTTTTTCAGTAACTTAATCTATCATCGCTTATAAATAATTATCATAAAGTATGGTTATCCATATATGTATGATCTTGTTATTGTTGTGATTTTTGAAGATTACTGGAAGGAGTGCGTGATTGTGAATCATATTATGTCAATTGTATTTTAAATTTGTTTTTTTTTCTATTATTTTTTTTATTTATTGACGCGAAGCTTAATTTCGTAATCGGAGAAAGAAATATACTCACCACAAGTAACCATCTATGTACGAACAAATATAAATTATATACTTTCAAAGATTGCGAACTTGAATTGATAAGATTGCGTTATCTAAATATGGTTTTACGGACTATCTCCATAATGTATGTCTTATGATGGCCGCTGATGCCAAGACAAAGGGGAAAGCTATTTGTACCATACTTAAAAGGTTTTTTTAACAACGAATTTAATTATTGTTGTTTT
The DNA here is from genome assembly GCA_963555665.1 of Dircenna loreta. Classification (NCBI taxonomy): domain Eukaryota; kingdom Metazoa; phylum Arthropoda; class Insecta; order Lepidoptera; family Nymphalidae; genus Dircenna; species Dircenna loreta. The sequence goes on from OY743092.1 coordinate 19,224,781, forward strand.
GGTGTTTGAATGAAGACTGATTCTAGTTTAACTGTTCTTGTTGATATTTAAGATTTTACTGCAACATGTACAAATCGCAAAATATTTTTTTTCACAATTACATCCAAATTTAGATATCATAGTGTCAATGTTTTTTTTTAATTATAAAAAATAAAATAAGCCGCAGTCATTAGTTTTCTAATCTTTATGTAACACAAATGAACAAATTTAACATTATTGATTTGTCACGGAAATTACGGAATGAGTGACTTTGCGGGTATTTATTATATTTCCAGCGCAGTTGAATTACTTATTTTGCGATAAATACAAGCAGGCGGTACAATATATCCAAACACAAAACAATATGTAATATTCAATGCATTTGAAAATCACCTCGGTAACAATGCATATTATTAGAGCAATAATTCTAAGTTAATTGTACTAGAATGTTAACCTGCAAGAAGTTGTGTTCTTGTGTGAATTTAATGTAAATTGTAAATGTTAAATATTACATAAGTATGTTCTTCGATGGACGCGCTGATGTTTCTTAGTTTGATTTGAACGGTCAGCGATCCACTTGAGTGTAAAGTTGTAATGGTTGATATCGTTCACTTGGTATGTTCATTTATGTAAATTAAAACGCTACGTATACATGTATGTAGGAGACTTGCAAATAAACTGATTTGAAAATATTTTGTATTATTGTTTCTGCTCCTTAGGGATGAATTTAATAGCCGTTTCTCGCTATCAAGACTACCTAACCTAATAATACTAAGAATTTATATAGTTTAAATAATCATGATACTCTAAATTTAATACTTGAAAGTAATAAACATTTTATATTTACCTATTATAAAATGTTTATTACTTTCAACTATTATAAAATGTTTATTAAGTTTTTAACCTTAAAAACTTCGAAAATAACTAATTACTTTGACTAACATCAAAAGCTAAAATGGTTCTGTGAGTTATCTTTAGCAGATAGTAATTGTTTGATTTATTAGAAACAATTCATTCCATAAATTGTTTTCGTTAAATTTAACTAATCTCTCAGCACAGGCCGTGGAAGCTCTTAAGATGTATGACGCTTTCAGTCTTATTTGACGAATATACATACTCATATGACTCTAGCATACATCAACATAGTCTGTGTACCTTCAGACGAATGTAGTGAAACATACATATCTGGTAAAATATTTTGTCATATAGGTGCCGTGGCTCCTGATTATACATACAAGCTGCCAAGATAAAATGTACTATAAAATGTCGAGTTTGAATGAAAAAAAAAACGTACAGGGTTCTCAAATAAAAAGTAGATATATATATATATATTATTATTTAATTCCACGCATTATGTAATCACAATATGTATCTCATGTACGATTAACAAAATAAATGGATGATTATAATTTTCCTGAAGGTTGAAATCAGCAACAGAATATCTTTCATGTATTATAGTACATTTTTTTTCAAAAAAGCCTCATCCAGGACAGATCCAGGATAGTTTTGGTTCTGAATTATAAAAAAAGTATGCAATCAATTATCTAGGACAATTATAATCCTCCTTTTACTCCAATTATATTATCAGTCACCTAAAGTATAAATTACAGTTGTGGATAACGAGAGCAGGATTGATTTTGTGAGCTGAGTATTTACAAAAAACTGCCATGTGCTGCCAGAGTGCGAAAGTTACTGAATTTCATTATTGATCAGAAAAGAAGTGAGGGCTAAAGTTTTAATTAATCCATGTGATTTTGTGCCGTTTTATGAGTTTAATCCAATGTACTTATGCAGCTTACAGCTTACTCCCGGATAACTAGTTTGAATAGGTACATATTCAGAGAACCATACATTACAAAAAAAATATTTTGGCTTGATTCTTAAAATAGAAGTTAGCTTATTATCTGTTTTCATCATTATTGGGATGAGGATTTCGCCAATCAAAACCACCCGGGCGAACATTTGCCAGTTCATTTTCTACTTCCGGTAATGGCACATATTCTGGTTCTTCTGGTGCCGGGTCAAACAACTTTTTCCTTAAAAAAATATAAAATCTAGTTATGTATTACAATTTGTGGAGGTAAAAATATTAAATTAAAAACACCATGCTTTATGGCTACTCCTGATAGCTTGTATTTTTCACAATAAGAATTGCTATTAAAAGGGGAAAATGCTGTCCATATGCTTAGAACTAATTCACAAAGATGTGGTCTATACAACAAAGGTATCTTGTGTTTTAAATCCAAGAATAGTATCCATAATAGTAATAATGGTCAAATTATTTAAGTTGAATTATATATACTCACAAGATTTTAGGTGTTTTTAAAATTTTCTGGCCTCCTCTTTGACGTGGAAGAACATCTTCAAGAAAGAAATAAACATGACCTATAGCCATTCCAACCAAGTCCACTGATATTGAATTGCCAAGTAACACTGAGAATCCCAGCAGCACCCATGGCAAGTATGGTGCCTGAAGTATGATTAAATTTCATATGTATTGCCATTTCATTTGAAACACATGTAGTAATAGACAATATACAATTAGATGTAATATACTACCTGAAAGTTCATTAGGCCAAAGAAGTTCATCCGTACGTGTACATTGCGTCTGGACCATACATATACAATCATGATTGTAAAAGCCTGTCCTAAAAAGAGTAAATTAACAAAAAAAGCACATATCTGTAGAAACAATTAAGAATATTATTTGATCATTGAACTCTTCTTAAAAGATAGTAATACAGTACACATTGTTGAAAAGGATACAATCATCAAAACTCCACCAAAAATAAACATAACAACAAAATCTGCTGTTCTACCCCTAAAGGATCCCTCCTCCAACATTCTACAATATCTGTATGTAAATATCATATTGAAGAAGAAATTGAAACCTAAGTTCCCAAAGAAAAGGAATGTTGTTAGAAGTCTCCATAATTGATACTTCCTCAAAATAACTATGGGATTAAAATATAGCTGGAAAGGAGACACCAGGTCCAGTTGCTGAAAGAAAAAGAATAGAATAATGTTTTGTGTGCATTAAGTAACAATAATACAGAAAAAGTTATTACTTACCACAGCCAAGGTGGTTATTACACATGCTGTTGTATATGCTCTGGTAACTGGTGGTACCAGCATATATTCTTGCAAAAGAGTCTGATAGGCCATTTTTGTAGCTAAGTTTTACAATAACTTCATATTAAAAATACTAAATTATTTGTATGGGCGACCTACACACTGTTAAACTCAACACGATTGGGCCACATCAGGATTTTCTGAAACTGTAGAATAATAACACTGTTATCTGTGTACAAAACCACCGACGTATCACTTTGAACATCGGATGACTTAGCAAATAAAAAAAATATAATGTAGTTTTTGAATTGACATAAATTAAATCACGTATTTACTAACATTTATGCTTGAGTTAGTAAGGTTTATTATATTATAATAGCTTATTACAAAACAGGAAAAAGTCAGAAAAGTTAAAATAAATCCATAGAGATACGTTAGATGGCGCTATATTTTATTATCATTAGAAAAATTAAATTAGCTCAACATAATTTTATAATACTCTGTGCACATGGTCAAGACTAGTTTAAAAGTACCGAATTTGGACAGCCAATAATTAAATATTTTCTTTTTTTGATAAAGAAATCATACTGAAAAAATGATTTTAATTTGACACTAAATTATTGATTGTGCTAATTAATGAGCCAAAAATTTAAGATTTTTGTATTAGAGATTTATCTCTAAATAGAAAGCAACTTTCTTTAAGAGAGTTAATCGAGATATTATAATAGAAAAAAATACTTTTTTCCTATTTTGTGGTTTTAGTCCTGTACAACATAGACCACTCAGCTTATGATTTCTACGACGTCAACACTGCTCTTAAGTCATATTGACATTGGTGAGGTGTCAATGTCAAACTGTCTACTTTTATAATGTCACAACTATGAACGTCCAAGATTGGAAATATCTTCTAAAATCGAAATTGAACGCGACTAAATAATCCTTATTTATGTTGTCTTACCAAGTGTAATAATTTTATAAATTACTTTGTATGTATCTAAATATACAGCGTATTTGAATCATTGCATTATAAACATTTAAAATGGAAACGAAGGAAGTTGTCGAGCATTTGGTGGCTCTCAAAGTTATGAGACTTACCAAACCAGCTCTTATAAGCCCTAAGATAGTGACTTGTGATTTTAAAGATTTGCCTGGGAATATTTTGAACAATTTTCTGAAAGATGATGCGACTTCAGTGGTTCAAATGGAGACACTCGCTGCTGGACAATTTCTTTTATTGCCTCAAAGTTTTGGTAATATATATCTGGGTGAAACATTCTCCTGTTATGTATGTGTGCATAATGAAACAAATCAACCAGTTCAGAGTGTGTCCATAAAGGCAGATTTACAAACCAGTTCCCAAAGAATTCCTTTAACTACTCAACAAAATCAGTCCCCTGTAATGCTGGATGTTGATGAAACACTCAGTGACGTCATACACCATGAGGTTAAAGACTTGGGTACTCATATTCTAGTCTGTGAGGTTACATATATGTCCAATTATAGTACTTTGGCATCGTTCAGAAAATTCTTCAAATTTGAGGTAATGAAACCTTTGGATGTCAAAACTAAGTTTTATAATGCTGAGTCGGATGATGTTTTTGTTGAAGCCCAAGTACAAAACATAACATCGGGCCCGATAATATTAGAAACAGTTTCATTAGAAAGCTCGCACCAGTTTTCAGTGAGGTCTCTGAATGAAGATAGCAATGACATATCAGTTTTTGGAGACGTAACCTTGTTACAACCACAAGAGAGTTGTCAGTATTCATATTGCCTCACACCTAAAGAGAATATATTAAAAGATATCAAGTTGTTGGCTGCAGCTAAAAATATTGGTAAATTGGACATCGTCTGGAGATCCAATTTAGGAGAAAAGGGAAGACTACAAACAAGTCAGCTACAGAGAATGATTCCTGATTATGGAGATATAAGAGTAACCTATGAAGATTTGCCAAATCAAGTTACAGTGGATGAACCATTTCACTTTAAATGCAAAATAGCAAATTCTAGTGAAAGAACACTGGATCTGATTCTGAAACTTCGTTCTCTTCAAGATTGTTGCTTGCTCTGGTGTGGTATTTCAAATAGAAAATTAGGGCCATTGGAACCGGGAAAAACCACATATGTCAATCTTACTGCTTTGCCCATCAATTCTGGTCTCCATAATGTAACTGGAGTATCCTTGGTAGATTTATTCCTTAAGAGGACCTATGATTATGATGATCTAGCCTCTGTATATGCATGTTAATGAATATTTCATTAGTATATATAGTAGTAAAACATATATTTATTGATGAATAAGATATTAAATTATTATGTAATTAATTATTTGATTTTTAGCTTTTGCTTAATGTAAATATAACTTGTTCATGTATTGTAATATTTTGTTTATATTACTTTCTGAAAAGAAAGTGATGAATATATTTTCTTTTTTAGAGAGGTTCTTCATGTTTGTTTTTTTATTTGCAAGAATGTTAAAAATATTTACTAGCTGCGGGATTTTAAAACAAACATTTAAATATGTGATGACTGTTTAATTACAATTAAATTTACATGGATTTCCAGAATATTATATGGTTAATATTTGTATATCAATGTACGCATCTTCAGTAGATATAGTGAAATAGAAGAAAGAATAGATTAGTAACTTAGATTACAGCTGTTCTAGAAAAATCTGGCAGTAACATCCATGCACAAATAATTCACAATAGATTGGTCATTGACAAATGGCCTATGATTATATATTCTTTCCAACAGGGATACAGGTTTCTTAAGAAATTTATATGTTATATAAATATTTGTCCTAATGTATATAACACAAAAAACTAGATTTTAAAGAAAATCTTATTCATATAGGTACATGTATACAGCTTATATCAGCTACTTTTATTGTGTTAACCTAATAAAGATAAAAAACTTTTTTTCATATTTATTTAATTAATATTCCACTTCGAATGTGTGTTGAGTTCTATTTAAATATAAGAGAATATATATAAATACTTGTTTTACTTATGAGAAAAACACAAAATCATAGGGGATGTACTGTTTAAAAGACATTTTAAAAGATAATTATTTAATTTGTATTATTGACTGGTGATTGTGAACTGGAAACAAGTCTCAGTCATGGAGTAATCATCGATCATTATATCTAACAACCACATTCGATATTGTTCGGAGAGATTATCAAATTAAATAAAAAAATGTTGTTTAGTTTCAATTGACGAAAACGATTTTAAAGTACTAAATGATTGTTTTACTTGCCATTGCTGTTATGTAACCGCAGGTCATAGCATTAACCTGCCGTTACATAGCTAATAATTAACTCTTATTATTTTTTAATTTCAAAACATTCCACACAGAATTGATATAAACCATTACAATGGAACAATTTTGTATACTACGAAAAAACAGATAGATCGATGTTTTGTAAATTGTTTATACTAGATTTATTTTCGGTTTGCTGCTACTTTCGCTACTTCGGTTCAATAATGGAGGACGATGACGAGTTTTAAAGAATAGTAAGAAATAGAGTAAATGCAGGATGGATGAAATGACGATGGGTCAGAGGTTCAAAATGCGAATACTTCGCATAAAATCATAGATAAGGGAAAAAATATTTAAGATCGTCATGTTGAACTTTATAGTTTTTTGTGTGTGGAACGACGAATGGAGCGGATGAAAGAAAAAAATATTCTGCAGTGCCAGTGTCGCAAGTAATGCTAACAAGTAACTAGGATGCATAAAATCAGGAATGGTATATTGTCTATCAAAAGGTATAAGATTGTTTCCAAAAACTATAAAGCCATCACAAGTTTGGAGCTTCTATAGCTCGTGAGTACCATATCTTTATGTAATGATACAGCAACAAGAAAACAACTACTTAAGAAAAAACAGTTTTAGTTTGCTTGTACGTTAAAGTAATAATTGTTTTATTAACTGATTCATTTCAACCCTTTTTTTCAGATGGTTGCCTGCCTGGCTTAAGGAACTTTTCTCAGATAACTTTTTTCATTGATTATTGCTCCAAAATAGGCTATGCGAGAAGTATGAAACGTTGATAATTTTCGAGCAGTCACGAAACGAGTTCTTGATTGTATAGTTATTATATGGCTATGATTTGTAGTAAATCTATTTTTTATTTAAACCTAGTTTAATCAATCAAACTGAATTATGTAATAATCTTTGTTAAAAAATGTACTATATCCAAATATATATATTGTTACTTTCCTTACATTGTAATTATAATGAGATGAAATAGTTAAAATAGGTGTAAAATTTCTGTGTACTGCTATTTATAAGGTACTTTCCATAGAGTAATTAGTAAATAATGGGCCAGTCCTATTATAATCAATTGAATTCGCTATAAAAACTCTAAAGTATGAACTTAAGCTGTATGACTATGTTCCTTCACTTACCTCTTGACATACTGTATAAACTACAAGTTGCAGTCTGCACTCTACAATAATCTGATCGTAGCTACTAGCTAACATTTGTTGACAGTTTTTTTTATAAGAAAGAAACGTCAAAGTTTAAACCCCGTAAGAAATAAACCATTTATTTCCAAGTTTTCTGAAATCAATAACCACGATGGTGCTTACTAAAGAATATAGAATTTGTATGCCAATGACAGTAGAAGAGGTAAATGTTATTGTATTCTAGGCCTATAATTATGTATTTATTAATATTCAGGTTATGTTTGTACATAATAACATTTTTTTCTGCCTATTTTAGTACCGTATTGGTCAATTATATATGATTGCACGTCACAGCTATGAACAATCAAGCAACGGCGAGGGTGTGGAGGTGATAGCGAATGAACAAGTTACCGATGAAATAAACGGAGTTGGACAATTTACGGAAAAACGTATACATCTCTCGAGGTATTGGTTTTCTTTTGTATTCTTTTATTGATACAAAAATAAACTATCTTCATCTATATGAACTATTTAACTTTATCTTCTATATGTTATAGGGAAATTCCCGCCTGATTTTGTTTTCCTTCCTTCTTTCCTTCCTTACTCCATCTGATTCCTGTTATTAGAACGATTATTGAAAAATTACCTCCTGATACTTATTAGTAAAGAAAATAATAATATTTATTTGTTCCAGCCATCTACCTTATTGGATCCAAAGTTTAATACCAAAGATATTTTATGTAACTGAAAAAGCTTGGAATTACTATCCATATACTATTACAGGTAAATAGTATTTGTAACAATGGCATTTTTATATCAAAATGTGTGTTTAATCTAATTTTAAATTTTAATTTCATGTACCTTCAATCTTCTTAGAATATACTGTAAGTAAAACATATGTATTGCTTATTTCGTGTGTAAAATGTTAAAATAATAGTTTTTGTTTTTTAGTGTTCCTTTATACCAAAGTTTTCAATTTCAATTCAAACTCGTTATGAGGACAACAATGGGATGACTGAAAATGTGAGTGTTATTACCATACTCTTTTTATTTGTATTGTGAATTTTTAATTCAATTTTTTTTCAATTTATGGTGAATTCATTTCACATTTAACCATCTGGAGAATTTAAGAATCCTAAGTAAAGTGAATGTTAATAAATGATTGCGAAGTATATATTAATATGTATGTTTATTAAGCTTTTTATCTACTCACATGTACTGGCATGTATTAAATAATGTTAGCATTGTAGATAATAATGAGTTATTAATGTGATTGGGTTTCCTCATGCTGCGTCTCTTTATTTTCTATATAATTTATATTAAATAGAAATTGTAGTATTCACACTATATCTTGGTCAATAAGTAATAAAGGCTTCATTGATATTCATATAATAAAATATTTGTGATATGCTGTTAGATTTCTATTACCTTTTAATATGTCATCTATTAATATACTAGACGAGGTAATGAAAAAGAAAAGTGTACTAATATTATGATATATATTAAATGTATAACAATTGTGTTCTACTATTATGAGAATGGGTTTTATTTAAAACTTCAATAGTCAAAGGCAGAACACATTATCTATAACTAAGATCAACTTCATCTTCATTCCACTGCTACAATACCATCTGCACTTATATTTATATTTACCCCCTGTATTCACATTCCAGAATTAAATGGCATATTCCGAATTAATTGTGTGAATACAGCCGGGTAAATATAAATATAATAGTCATGGGTCACAAGGGTTTGACTGTTCTCAAGGCATAGATAGATGCATTTACATTTGCATCTGTGGGCTAACTTCCAGTATTTGATGTGTGTGTGTGTGTGTAATGTATTTTACTTCTCACTACTGGTATTGAGTTTTTCAACTGTTTTTATCATTCAAATTAGGATTCCTTATTTTTTGTTGTTGTGTTGATATTTTAGCATTCGTTAATTAACATTGTTTTCTCTTTTTGTTAATGGTGCTGGCTAAAGATAATTCTTAGCCTTATAATTGAAATAGATATTGTTTAATTATTGTCAAACAGTTGCACATGTGTTAGATTGTAGAAGTTCATGCACTGTAATAGTTTTTAATATCCTTTTAAAAACACATACATTTTCTTAAATATATACTTAATCTTCTTTTAGTTTAAAATGTGTACAAGTCGCGATAGTTTAAAAACATTAATTCCTTATATAAGTTTATAGTTATAACATAATTTTATTGGCGAGTTAATGTAATGGCCACTAAATCTTAACAAAATATTCCAGTGCTTAGGTTTGACACCTGAAGAGCTAGAACTGCGTGAAGTGGATTGCATTGACATAGCATTTGATGAAATAAAACCACATCATTATAAAGAGGCTGAGGATCCGAAGTTGTTTAAATCGGAGAAGTCTGGTCGTGGTCCTCTCGTTGAAGGCTGGAGGGAGACTGACAAGCCGATCATGTGTTGCTATAAAGTAGTTAATGCAAAGTTCGAGGTCTGGGGACTGCAGACTAAAGTGGAGGAATTTGTCCAAGGAGTATGTATATAGTTTTTATTAATCTCTAATAATTATAAATCATTTCAATTTAACTATTTTCAAGTTGTGTAATTTGATTTGTCAGACAACTACATCTCGTCTTTCCTTGATAGACCGGGATCCCTCGCCCTTTTTCGTAAGTGATTACTAACCAGCTAATTTTTCGTTAGTAGCTTCATTTTGACGAGACGCCCAACATTAGCTAGTACAAAACTTTCGTAAGTGGTAGCTAACGGGGGTAATGAAGACATAATTTGTTGATTTAGTGGTTATCAAAAATTCATTACTAACTGGTTTTTTTATTTATAATTCTTATAATAATAATCTAAATTAGCCGAAAAAATATTTGTCCTACAAAATGCTAGGTTTGATCAACGAGGTCCCATTTTTGCAACATGTACTATTTACGAGGTCATGAAAAATTATTACTAACCAGCTGATTTTTTTTTTGTTGGTTAGTTAATAATTATATAATTTAACGCCCATATTGTCCTACACATTACGTGGAACGTTTTTCTAGTCCTAGACTCCTAAGTTGTCCATACCACAGGACCATTTTTTTTATTAGTAACTGTAGGACAAAAGTATCACGTGATACATTAGTGTGTTTTTTATCCGAATAAAACAATGTCCTACAAAAAAACTGGTATGCATCCGTAGTCCTACAATAATCGTAATTTTTCTTATTCCTATGTGCAACATGAGGTAAAGTGAAAATATATTTATTGAAATAAATCAACTTTATTATGTAACATACATGAAAAAGTAGATACTTTTATACAAAAAAGAAATTAATTTTCATCTGACTCATCAGAAAAACATTCATCCTCACTACTGGCATCACTCTCCTCATCTTCATCAGTATCTTCTTCATTCTGATCTTCCGTGGTATCTAAATCTGTAATAATATGAAAAAATTAATTAATGTCGCCGAAAAATTAAAAACCAAATTTCAATAATATTAATAGGGTACCTTGCAATTGAGAAGATAATTCTTCAAAGGATGGGCTTTGAGGACCATCAAACCAATAATACTCGTATTTACCATCAATTATTGTCCATCCATAATTTTCAGGTACTTTATCTGTGGGGCACCGCATGTGTGTATTACACCATATATTGCTGATGAATACCGTTCTTTTAATTTGTTGCAACAATTCTTGTTTTGTTGGTGGCAAACTGGAAGGATCATATCCTATAATATTTTTTTTTAATACTTTTTCACTTCCACTTTTTGATCTATAGCCTTTTTCAAATAGTTCATACCGTCCTCTGTTGATATCATTTTTGGTTTTTAATGAGTACACTCTACATACATACTCTTCAATAATTCGAACTATTTCATTTGACGTTGTTAATACTGTATGATTAGCGAGGGTTATCACACAATACACTGCATAAAAAACACTCCATTTTTGCTGAGCAATTAAAAAAAAATGTAAGTTATTTCAGAGCGTCCAACACGTGGTCAACAGAAAAGAACAGCACGGTTATAGTCGGCTTCAGCATGGAGTAACTAAACACAGTACGCAGCATCGCGCGCATTCGTACTAATATAACTAAACTCCAATAGAAAAATGTACAGAATGAATAGATTTTTATTGTTATGAATTTCAAATTCCATTGGAGGATCAGCAAAATATACCATGCAATTTGTAGGACAATGTGGGCGTTAAGTTATATAATTATTAACTAACCAACCAAAAAAAAATCAGCTGGTTAGTAATAATTTTTCATGACCTCGTAAATAGTACACGTTGCAAAGGTGGGACCTCGTTGATCAAACCTAGCATTTTGTAGGACAAATATTTTTTCGGCTAATTTAGATTATTATTATAAGAATTATAAATAAAAAAACCAGTTAGTAATGAATTTTTGATAACCACTAAATCAACAAATTATGTCTTCATTACCCCCGTTAGCTACCACTTACGAAAGTTTTGTACTAGCTAATGTTGGGCGTCTCGTCAAAATGAAGCTACTAACGAAAAATTAGCTGGTTAGTAATCACTTACGAAAAAGGGCGAGGGATCCCGGTCTATGAACATGTTTGCTACAAAGCATTCGAAACGTCGGGCTAAAATTACAAGTTTTTAATATATAACATATAATTTTACGCGAATTCCGTTAAAAATAGTTCTTTAAATGTGTACTCTGGAAAATGTTAGAAAATAAGTAATTTACTAATAACGTAGTCTTTTCAGGAATTTCTATTTATTTAAATATGATCCTTTTTTTAAAGTAATTTTTTCTCGCGTTCAGTTTGATTTAAACTAAGGTTTTATTTTATCGTGATTAAAATTTTTAAAACTATACAAAAATGATTCAGACATAATTTTGCATGTAATTCCAATAACTGTATTTGAGGTCTCCTAATATCATAAATGTTTCCTTGTTGCAGTCTATACGAGATATACTCCTCCTCGGTCACTGTCAAGCCTTCACCTGGATGGACGAATGGTTTAACATGACCGTAGAAGACGTTAGAAAATATGAAAAGGAGATGCAAGATAAAACTAACATGAAGGTCTTACTTTATTATTAAATATATTATTTTACTTGTATCAAAATAAAAAAAAAGATTTTTTTTTTTTAGATTAAGATTGCGTTGGAAGAAAATGAACACACAAATGAAACAGGTGATACGAGCAGGAAGTCGTCTCAGCCCTCAACACCAAAAAGCCCGAAGGCTACCACTCCCTCAGCGGAGACCAAGTCATGGTTTTCTTGGTCGTAAATTATTATAATACACAAACCAACAAAATTTAAAAAGATTTGTTATTTATGCCGTGTGACGGGTGCGAATTCTTATGGCTACCGTCTGAGGAATGGTACATAGCTTGGAAAAAAAACCCTTTTCACATCTTTAATGGTTTACAAACAGACAGACGCGGGTAATGAAAACAATAATCTTTCAAATCTTAAATCTGTAGGTTCACTGGAGACTGCATAGTGTGTCAGTCAACCATCTCTTGATATAACTTGCACACTGAACTGCGCTTTGACTAATGAACACTTTTTCATTGTACGAAGCCTAAGATATATATTGAACAAAGTTACAGATTATAAAAATAAAATTAAAAGATAATTTATAATTTGTCTACAAGTTCACAGCACTAGCAGGTCTCTAGTGGCTCATCGTTCGAGGTCACAGCACTTTTATTATGAAACCTCTTCGATAACTGACTATGTTTTAGTCTATGGTATAGTATTATATTACAGATTAAAAAATAGAAATGAGTCCAAAAAGTTGGGAAATCCCACAACGCCGATTTCTGTTAAAGATGTTTGTAGGTCATTATACTGTTTATATGAAGCGGTAAAAGTGATATATTTATTTTTTGTTGGTCTGTGGACATAACTAATGATGTGTGTGTGCGGATTAGTTTTACACTCAATGTGTTCACCGGTTGCCTTTCTCATATCAGATGTAGTTCCGTTTGTGTGCAATCACTCGCCTAGGTATCCCAAAGTGCAAATTATTTTGCTTAGCAAAATACTACTAGTTACTTTTAATATTAGAATATTTTTAAACTATATATCTGTCCGTGTGTCCAGATAAACTTAACAAATAAGCTTGATAGTTTAAACGCGGAATTCCAAATTGTATTATATTGTTAAGATGATTGTAATGTTTGTCTCAAAACAGCATTTTTTAAATAGTGTTGCGCTCATTTTATTATACAATCTAAGCGACATTCTCAACTAGCTTACATCACTTCGTACAGTGAAATGGCTGTTAGTGAATTAGTACTTTAGAAATTGTATAATAAAATGGGCTCGGTAGATGAGCTAATACGATTATTAACTTTGGTACCGCAGTATACTGACTGCATACAAATCTCAGCGGGGTTATTGAACTTGCTGATTAATATTCGCATTTAAAAACACACTCTTGCAATTTAAATGTAACATAGAAAGAGTATATTATGTTGAAATGAGCTGCAGATATTTTTTGTGCTTCAATCTAAGATAAAAAAAACAGATAATTTTCTTGTAGTTTAAGATTCTATGATATTATTACTTCGAAATTCCGTAGCCTAAACTTTTTGGGAAGCATTGGCCTATTAACATTCTATTAAAAGGATTTATAAGTAATTGTTGTGGTATGATATAGCAGTAAATTTGGTTTGTACTTAGATGTGCAAACTGTCGATGAGTTTTTTTGGATATATTTGGTATTAGTCTCCATTACTAAATATAATATAGTTATATAATCTTTATTAGTTATTGTCATTATTTATACTCATCTTCATATATCTGTGGAACAAATAGCACTTGTCATGATTGTAGACCATAATGTAGGCTTATTTACTATTCTATATACTCAATACCTGATATTAACATCTTTTATATATGTTATCAATAAATATAAACTATTACTCATCAAGAAATTAACTCTTAATGCTGTCTTTATTTTTTTAATTTAACTGCAGAATAAATTTAATATTTTCACTGATATTGTAAAGAATAACTGTCAAAAATTTTATTTATTCTCTGGTTTAATTATAAATAAGTATTAAAAAATGTAGCGCTATATCATGTGTTGTAACTTCCTAACGGTTTGATAATTCTGAAATAGTAAAAAGTATTTTAAATAGTCAAAAATTGTTTGGAATAATTTAATAAACCGTTGCTCAGAAACCTTTGAAAGATTTGTAAAATGTAATGGAATATTAAACTATTCAGACTACAACCGTAGTTTAGTGCTGTGTCTAACTTTTTTATAATTTATAACATGAACATTCCTTCGGTGGTTTGTTAACATTAACTCTGTAACAAAACTATATTATAAGTGACTTAACTTAAATTTACACAAATAATAATCTTGGTTCCCCACATAGCAGATAACATTTAGGTGTTATGTTAAATTTGGTTATAATTACATACTCTCACATACTGGTATATAAATGCTTATATGTTATATAAGGATGGAACCGTTTGGTTCAACTCCGCAGGCCTCCTCTCACTAGAATTAATGTTAAAAGTAAACTTGCAACACCAAATTGTTGTATATGATGATGATGTATTGTCCAATAATGTTATAATATTTCAATAATTTGTTGTAAAATGTTACCAACTTTAACATAAGTTAACTGTTGTCTGCGAGCAGCCTTTTTATCTGCCAATAATAATTTGAAATACAAAATTGCTTGCTTATAATATGTTATATATTGCCTAGTTACAGTATTTAAAAAATGAGTAACATATCGACTTCCGGTGTATTGACTTTGAAATAGCAAGTCAATGAGTAACTTTGCAAAATAAATTTCTGTGATAGTTATCTAAATTTTCAAATTAATAAATGCATGTTAAAATACTTTGTTAGTGTGCGTACCTTGTTAGTATATTTAGCATAAAAAACAATCGTTGTATGATGTGAAGTGTTACAATTTGATTCGTTGTTTAAAAATTATTTCTTAACTTAAATTAATTATAAATGTTATAGATGTGGTAGAGAGATTCTGGAGGATGGAAATTATATATTTATTAAGCTGACAATATATTATTGGTGGCGTTCGAATCCGTTTGGTATTTTCGAAAAAAAACCATTTGCCTCAAAACAAATCTCAAAAATCTTAGTTCACGCTGAAGATGGAATTAGAGGACATGAGGGCTAGGACCGTGCGCCGTTAATATATGGACAGTCTTATGAATATAAGTTAAATAAATTGTAGTTAAAAAATTGACTTTATTTTTCATTCCCATTTAAGTACCCCTTAATCCACTGCAGATGAGATCCTATACTGGTGTAAACTCCAGGCAATCCTTCCATAGAACAGATAAGACCATAACTTGATAAGCCTTGAAGTTTTCCCGCGCAAATAAGTGGTCCTCCAGAATCACCCTGTAAAGAAATGTTGCACGCATAATAAGGAAAATACAGACAGAGTATTAAAAAAAAACAAAACAGGGCTTATCACTTGTGTATTTTTCTAGGCAAAATAGATATATGTACAAATAAAATTATAATATTATTATTTAAATAAAAATTATGAAAATTAAATACCTACATTAAAATACCTAATTATATATTTCAGACATGTAGCAGTCGGAACCAACCAATAGCAGCTGATGAAATATTGACAGAAATAAATATAGCTAAAAAAACAACTGTTAACAGCGTTAGAAAAATCAAGCGGTGCCAAGGTTGTCATCACAATCACAAATGTCGTAACGACTAATAGGGCTGTGCCCTCTGCGAGATTAAGGCTTTTCAATCTAAGTATGTAATTTTTAATTTGAAACAGCGGAGCTTAAAAGTTTTTAGAAGTGGAGATAAGAATAGAAATTTGGCTAAAATGTGAGAATTGGATGAGTGTTCTTAGGAGTAGGAATAACTTTCGCGATGCGCCAGGTACTAGGGAAAGTGTTACAAGAAAGGAAATATATTGTCTAAAGCCGCCATCTTGTGATTAAACCCATTATTGCGCATGACATCTGATTTTACTGCAATTGTATATTTTTTACTTTACCAGGACTGACTGTGCAACGATGGAACATAAAAACATTCGAATAAATAAGTATTCTGGTCAAGTCAAGGATGAAAGAGTTTGCAATTTATTAAAAGAATTCGATGAAACTTTATAGAAATGGCTGCTTCGAGCATTATTATATTTACAAACTTTATAGCAATGGCTGCTTCGAGCATTATTATATTACATTTACAATTTGGGCAATACCCATGTGCTGCTCTCCGATGCTTAGTCCTCTAAACAGTTTGATACCGAATTTAGAATTTATATATTTTTTACCACCTAATGTGCTACAAATATAATTACGTTGAAGTTCTTATAAATTATGATTTATGAGTAGCTGTCGAATAATTGGCAACCTACGATATTTTTATTTTGTATTTATTAAAATATTCATTCGTTACTTGAACAGCTATAAAATTAGTTAGTTGACATGACGCGTTAACGAAATTACATTTCCAATGACGTCACTTTTATACTGTTTACCTTCGCAACTTCGAATCTCATTTCACATTAATGTCAATGTCAATGCATTGCCTTTTGACAGGGTGACAATAGTTAGGCTAAAATTGTATTTACTGCACGCACTTACGGTGACAATGACACAATTTATTTATTGTTTTAAAAGCTGATTCTGGATTCGGTCGTTTGCGCACTCCACTGTGGAGTGATAGACTGATAAGAGGAAAGTTCTACACCACGTTTCTAAAACTTCGTGATTATCCAGGCAATTTGTTTCGCTACTTTCGAATGAGTATCACAGTTTTCAACGATTTATTAGAGTACTGAGACGTGCCATAACTTACAACAATACAAGAAAGAGTTTATCAATCCCATTGACGTTGACGCCATTTCGAGAAAAACGGCAGGCCTCTGAAGCGCAAAGGAGCAAAGATGAGGTGACAATTTGTTACCTATGCGCGCACGGTCATTTAAGCCTAGGGACGCGGTGACAGTGACGTCACTGGGTTGTCGTCACATCCCGCAGACAATAAGTCATCCAAAAGTCAGGAGTTGGTGCATCAAACCTGTCCCGTATCAACGAATTAACTAAAACTAACTTATTAATTCATATTCATGATATAAGTCATTGTTATATCCATTTCTAGTATCTAATGTAACCAAATCTAAAAACTTGCACCTCATCCTTACGTAACTTTTTATTTTTTAACTATTACCACTGTGAGAAACTCATTTGATTTTTGTTTCTTTCCCGGATTCGCCAAAGCGGAAATAAAATAAACTGTATAGAATGATGTAGACTGATGTAGATATATTTTTGCAATTTCATAGGTTTATAATTAATGATAGTCTAAGTTTTAATTAAACATAGATAGCGCCATATCCACACGAGGTCATAGTATTTTTTATTTAGGTCTGGGTAGGGGGGCGAAAGTTACCTAATTCTTAAGAACCAGTACACCGACGTAGAAAAAAATAGCATATGAGAGGGCACAATAAAAATAAAAAAGTTGAAAATAAATCATAGTTATCGGTAAAACTACTTAAATACATACGTTTAAAAGTATACATAGAAGTCATATAATAATGCTAAACATAAAAATAAAAATATACACACATACATAACCTAATTAACTATATACTATAAAATATTCAGACATAATATAACATATATTGTTTTCACTTTGTAAGTGTTGTGATATTTAAGTATATTTAAAATAAGGTTACCTACACTATTTTCTCAAAAAAAGTTATTTAGGGATATCATGGGCTTGTTGAAGTGAATCAGTAAAACCGTTACCGAGTTTTTTTATATCCTTAGGCATTGTATTTACCTCACAAGCATCAGCCCCGTTGCCTGAGGCACACAGCATCCCACTATTAGGTTCTGGAGCTACGTATTTACCTAATACATCTGTACACTCATCGAGTGACATCAGCTCTAACTTAGCAGCTCGCAAAGTTTCAGACACTCTTTTATTCCGATCGTAAAATCCATATCCGTAAATAATACAGTCTCCTGTAATTAAATAAAAGCCTAAATAAATATATGTGTTTATATTATTAAAAAGAAATGAAAGTCTTCATGTAATCATCTCATTAAAATGGAAAACACATTATTTTAATTTATCTTCTAACAGTAGATATAAATAGAGTCGCAAGATATATATAATATCTTTATAGTAATTTTCCGGACATTTTGCATTTACGTTTTATTAACAACTTTGAGTGCACGAAGTAATTTATGAACATTGAAATAGACTTTTCGTTTAACCTTAAAAGGAACCCTGAGGTGACGAAGAAAGGTTAATGCGATTGGTTATTTCAATAAAAACTTAAAAAAGGTTATTTAACCCAGTCGCCCATTTGTCATCGTTATACTGGTCAAAGGAAAATGTAATCTGCACTATACATTATCCATATAAAATGTAAAACAGTTTGAACATAGCGTTTTATGAACCTTACCTTCCATTTATTGATACTGCATTTAAACCCCGGTTTAGAAACTATAAATAAGATTAGACGTTAGTTAGTTCATGGCTTGTGTAATATTGAGACTCCGTCTAGACTTCTGACATACTCCTTCTGTTTATTATAAAATAATGATATTTTTATATTACTTATAGCTGAATATTATAACTGCCATATAAACTTCCTTCTACGATTTAACTAAGGGGTTAAATTTTGTGTATTATTATTAGTCGGGTTTACGTGAGAACATATATAAATTAATTACATACTTCGTAAATTCTAGTGTCTTAACTCTTAGTTTATTTCAGTGAGGTTTATTTTAACGTTTAAATAATAAATAAAATAAATTAAAACATCTAAGTTCGGAAACATATTTATTTCACGATTTGTATTAGGATATAAAAGTGTTTGTTGGGTTCTATATTCCCAAAGTGTTTTTGAATTGTTATGACTGAAGTTCTGGGAACAAAATGATCATCAAAGATGTTTTCTGTTTGGGTTTTTAGATATATGGCGCTATGAACGTCAGCTGTTACTGTTACAAAATAACAGCGATATATTACGTGTCCAAGATTTTTTATGTGACGGTTCGTTTCTTTGTATGTTTGTTTATCTTGAACCACGAAGGTTTCTAATAGGACTTGTTTGATGAGGGTCTTCACATAATATAGTAGTATTGAATTTCGTACAGTAGATACTATTACATTTTTTATTAGTCTGCTTGGAGAGAGCGCCATAAAAATGTTTTTTTAAATAATAAATAAAAAGAAATAGAAGGAAGTAAAAGTAAGGAATATTTTAGTGTATCTTAAAGATAAAAGTTAAAGACGAATTTTATAATATTAGTAATAGATATTTAGTAATAAAACAACTTTTGATGAAAACAGAAATATACAATTGTAGTGAATTTTAAGAATTTTTATTTGTATTCGATGAGTATTAACTACTTATTTTAATTTTTATTACACATTTCTTGTTACTTAAGCTGTAATTTATATAAAGAGCCAAGTAAATTTATAATTCTATTTCAGATTAGATATATATAGACCATTATGAGTTTTAATTGAGGCAGGTGCCAACAACTGCCTAGCTAGTTGGATGTGTGGTTTAACGAACGTTAAACACATGTATTAAATAACCATTTTGTTATTTTTTATTATTATAATTTTAATTTTAAAGCAACTTGTTTCTGTTACGAAATAATAATAAATGATGACTTGCTATTAATAGTGGAATAACTTCAGCTACATTCTCAGGAAGTTCTTAATTTCTAAATTATCGGGGTGGTACCAACTGTAGAGCGCTGTATAAACTTGTACCAGGCACGATGAGGGGGGGGGGGGGGGGTTTGTGGATAGTCCTCCCTCCCCTTGAATTAAGGAATATTAAATTTTCAGCACTATACATTTTTTTACTGTATAAAAGTAGCTCTATTCGCACCGCAGGTATCAAGACTTAGAATACGACAGAGTTACTGTTTTAGTTTAGTACATATAGATAGTTATTTTTATATTTATTTATACTTTATACAATTTTGTACTATACGTATATAATATATCGTAGACTATGCCTTTTCCTAGACCAAAATATGCCTCCCCTAGGTCAAATCCAGTAAACGCGCCTAACGCGAATAAGGCATACCTAGTCTAGATAATCTAAATCCGTTTTCATGCACATTTGAATATATTCTAGGAAATAATATTTCATTTTCACGGCCTTTAATGTATTTATTACTTTAGATCACATATTCCATAAAAAACAATTGTTTAATAGTACATGTGACAGTCCCAAATCACAACATCTTTATTTTGATTGAGTTGTTTGGCAGGCATACAAAAACGATGCAATAGCCGAACTAAAATAGCTAGAACTGACGACTTTAGCGGTAAGTAGGCTCACTAGGATTGGTATTTCATTCAGGTACCTGATATTCCGAATGAGGAGTCGGGTAGCATACGTTTAAGCCACGTCATATTATCTAAATGAAGGTGTAACCTCAATACTGCGATGTCGTGCGCTTTAGACGATCTGAAACCATACAATTGCCTTGTAACAGGTTTGAATTAAGGGTGAGGTGGTATTAGTTTCCTTGAAAAACAAATTTGTTTTCGATAAGAGGTCGGTTATCTTATATGAATTCTACAAACATATGTTGGGCGGAATATCGATGAGGCATCAATAATTTTATAAGAAACCAACAAAGAAACACTGTTCCTATTTCTTTTATTTTTTTAGTAAAAATATGTTTATAAATTCATGTGGTGATTCTATTTTTTTTTTAAAAAGTATAAATAATTGAATATGGAATGAAAAATAACCCGATACGGGCAAGGATTCGAAACCTCTAGGAAATCGTCCCGTCGCTCTACCAATTGAGCTACCGTGTCGCCATATTATGTCAAATATTTAAATTAGCTAATCATGTTTGTACATATTTTATATATAGTTTCTAATGGAAACAATAATTTTGGTAATTATGTATTAGGCAATTTAGAATTATTATTTATAAAAAAAAATATAATAAACAGTAATAAAAAAAAAACAACTTACTCGTCGTAGAGGGGGTGCAAAATAATATCCAACACTTGGGCACGGGGTATGTCTTTTTTGTCACAGCAATAGTTATTGAGGAACAGTTTGTAAGTGGCTTTAGGGTGTAATACACAGTGCGCAGCTGTTAACGCAATCTTCTGTGTTAGAATGACAGCCCCACACAGGTGTTTGTCGGTGGCATTTCGTAAAGATGCTACCTGATTTTGAACTCCTTAACAATACAGAAAAAAAAACAAACACTTTTATAAATGACACATAGTTTTACTCAAGGATTAATTACCGTCAATATTAGGCTGGCATAACACTTGTTTTTTTTTTTTAATAATTTGCCGGCCTACTTTCATTTATCTACAATTATAAATACCGCATGGTACCTCCATCCCTCCAACCACTCTTTTCACCCGCCTAGAGTTCACAAATTGCAAATGGCTAATTATAATGAATATAATTGCGAGAAACAGTACACTATTTACATTGATTATCATGACTTGTTTAATTATTATCTGTCATGGCCTCAACTGTTTTACAACTAGTGCTTATACATTTTTTAATTTATATTTCATGTATTCTGTAAAATCGTGACGGAATACCGAATAACGATTGTTTAAACAAGTGTTAATGTTCACTGATACCAGCTACTTTGCTACTTTTAAAAACATAGACACTATATTATTATTTGTACGTATAAAAATACAACTTTTTTTTTTATATTTCCTTCAGTATGTATAAATTCTCGAAATTGTAATTATTATTATCTACATATCTTGTAGTTATTTTTAAAGGGCACCTATTTATATTTATACTTGTTTTATTTAAAAAATACGAAAGTAATTTTTCAAATATTGGCCTTAATTTCTATAATATAATTAGAAACAGTTAAATATTTGGTTATTATATCGTAGGTAGGTGCTCTACTCTTTATATTCACATTTGCATATTTATCTTTTGCATACTTGGTAATTAAGCGTATGTTTTCGATTAAATATAAAAAAATAAGTTTAGAGAAATATTTATTATTTATGTAATACTAACCAGCGTGTTTATATGTCGATAGTAATTCAAAGTTTGTAATGAACCTTGTTAATGACTAACAGCGGGAAATACAGCCACTAAGCTTAGATTATATTTTTAATTCAATTATATCTCCTGTTATAATTAATATCCAATGATAGCTATAGCATTATGTACGACCGTGGCCGTAATTACATATTCTTTATAGCTAAATGAATTCTTTACATTTTTTAGAAAGTGTAAAGAATTCAGTTAGTCGACGTTTAAAATTAAAAATATCAAATGTCAATATTACTCCATTTTTATTATTGTAAATTATGCTGTTTATGTGAATATATAATTATACACGTATCTTGTATATTTAGAAACAGATTGAGATCGTGTTTTAAGAACGAGAAGGAATTGTTCTTCAACGAACGGTTATTAGAAGAAAAGTTCAGTTAGCACTATTTAGTATCCATGTCAATTGTAACAATGATAAATGACAGTCGTGGAATAAGCGCCAAGTGTCTGGTGTATTAATAATAATTAGTCGCATGTAGGCGCTAATGATGAAACGTTTGAAATTAGTTTTTGTCGTAAGACGCGATGAGTACGCCAAAAATAATCACGTCTATAATTATTTAGTGTTTTTGTTGTTGCATGCGTTGCCAATAGGCAGAGAGCTCTACAACAGACAGGTGGGAGCGGGCGGCGTGCTGGCGACGGGCTTATGTAACGCGAGGGAGCGATCGCGGCGTCAGCGGCAGTGCTCCGCGACCGCCGGGGCACAGCGCACCATGGACCCACCACCGCCCCCCGCACACTCCGGCTTCGGCGCCTTCTGCAACGCGATCTCTGGAACGTTCTCGGTACGTACGGGACATCTGAGCGGCTCGGATGCGTCCCTGCATCTGAACCTCCGGCCGGCTCGGGAAAGCATCGCCGCCAAAAACGGTTTTTGGCGGCGATTTACTCTTCACATTCTATTGCCCATCAAATATGTAACCCGCGCCAATTTACCTAATTGAAGTGTCGCATCGTAATCTATTTTGGGACGCACGTGGTTTCCGAGGTCGCCCAACGAGGTCCACGACGACAGGCTTTGGGCGGGAGATAGCGTGGAATCGAAAAAGTTATCACGGGAATAAAAAATATAAACAAGTTTATTATTAGAGTGCTCATTCGTGCCGGGTCGCACGGCCGTGATTTGTCCGATCGCTATGATATACCAAAATACCCGCGCAATAAACGCACCGACGGTACAAAGACCGGGCGACATCAGCCACTCGCGCGAACTCTACAAGCCGCTCAGCACGGGCACCTCGCGTCCAACTTGACACCTCGGCTCCTGATATCCAGCTAACTTAAAGTAGGTACTCTGCTGTTACTATGGAACTTGTGTGCAATCATTACCTAAAACTTTAAATAGTGGTACGTTTTTCAAGCGCAGTAAGGTAGAAGTATTCGTTACATTCAAAATGCGTGTTCAGTGACAAGAAAACAGTGTAAAATATTACATACGTAATACGTGTCTTCAGTTGAGTCGTGGAATGTTTGTTTTCATTCCGTTGCCACGTGCTCTCAATTAACATAATTTGTGTGAATACGAGCGTCAAATATGTAGATGAAAATATATGGACACGTCTGACCCAAAGTGCTAAAACTAATCTATGGGATTATCTATTGATTATTTCTTTAAATACATTTTATATTAACAAAAAAGCATGAATTAGAATCCATTATTCTTTTTTGTATTAGTTTAAAATACATATTATAATATAATTTATTGTAATATATTGTGATTATTAACTGTTTCGTTAATCCTTAGAATGTTACCGTTAATTCAATATTAACATGAGATCATGTTTGCCGCGTCTTGTTAATTTGTGAGGCAGTTACTGTAAACAGACTTTTATATGCATTCTACTTATTTCATTTCCTGAAAGCACGTTTGCTTTTAAATAATTTTAACAGTAAATACATTAAAAAAAAACAAACAAAACTGAATAACAAATAAATATATATTTTGTTGCTGTCTTATAGAATTAAGAAAAATATATTATTTTATAATCGAAGGTAATATGTTAGTATTATCGTAATAATTTTAATTTCATTTTCTGTATTATCATATATTTGTACACGTTATATGCACATTTGTCATTAAAAGTGTTTTTTTTTTATTAAGAACGATAATGATATTTGTTTCAACTAATTGCTTTTCTAATAACCGAGGCGTTAAACCAATATATTGGAATTTCAATCGGCGATCTACGGCGTAGCAAGGCTTTCATGAATTCTACGAATAATACCGTCATACCCAACGTTGTTTGTTTTGGAATAAAACCCTGCTTTGTTAAATGAAATAAATTTATAAGAATGAATCATTAATTGAGTAACGATAAATCAATGTTAAATCAAAATAAAAGCGGTATCAGGCGGTTGAAAACAAACATTGAGCGCTTTAATTATAAAGTATCGTGTGTCAAAGGCCCAAGGGTGACCATTACTTAGGTCACACAAGTACACTGCAAGGTTTCGACTAAAGGTTCCAGGGATCGATAAAAAACGTCAGCATTGCCCTCTATTACCCTACAAGATTAAAATTCCTCTGTGACTTGCATTCCACAGATTTTTATCTATTGATCTTTTGAACTGCTCTTTCTTTATTCGTATTCTTCAAATGTCTAACATTTTATTAGATTATGAATCCCATTAGGCTCCGACTATCTATAGGTAGATATCTTTTAAATATAATGTTTTGTATTATTTATCTTTCAATTAGGCATATCATAGAGTATCTGCTTGAAAATCGCCAAGAAATTAATATTTATCATATGGTTATAAATTGTATATAATATATTCAATGTATATATTATAAGAAGAATCGTATAGCTATAGAAACATCAGGAGATTTTAACTCTAAATTAACAGAAGATTGAATTATGTTTTATAAGTTTTAATGCTTTTTGTAAACGGTACAAAGCAGTTATCGAATGCTCTGCTATAGATGAAATATGTATATAATTTGACGTTTCTTAAGACGCGACGTAAATCGCAGGTGAAAAGAAGTTCTTCTTCGCTTGAAAAAAATATGTTTTTTACATAGTAAAGTTAAACAAAAGGTTTGCTTTTGTGTTGTAGTTTCAAGAAGAAACGTTATAACTTAGAATAGAATCAAGACTTTGAAAGTAATTTTTTATTACAAGTTTAAAACAAGAGCGAAATAATTTAACTAACGTACCGATAATACTTAACGAAAGTTGTTATAAAGACAGGAATTTTAATCACAATTTCTAATACTTATTATTATAAGATTAAATATTCAGACATGTAGATAATACGTCAAGTATCGATTAATATAATATTGTTACTTTGACAATGTTAAAGAGTACTGTCTGTATTTTTAATCTGTAGAAGCTTGACTAAGTTCCAAAAATTCACACAAACATCGCTAAATTGTGATAATTGTATGAGAGTATGATGACTAACTAGTGACCGCTTACTACATAGAAAATAACCGACAAAACGATTCGATCATCAGTCGGGATTAATAATTCTAAATAAGACAAGTTGACATCTGTCAGTTCTCATTGTAACCTGCTCATAGCGGCAGTTCTTCCGTGTTCAACTTATAATGAAATCGAAGTGTCATTGGAGTCATATATTTAAAAGTATACGACAAAGCATAGTACGATATGTAAGTTATATTTTTAACAGTCTTATTAAGATTGCTTTTCATTTATTTGTCTAGAATGGAATTATAACATTCTGATATTTCAATACTTATATATTATATACTGTGAAAGCTTTTGTTTTATAAGTATGGATGGTTTAAAATTTAAATATGCATCGGTTGTCTGTGAATATAAAAATGTTACAGAAACTTGGGACATTAATTGCCGTAGCCTTCAGCTGTTCAAGACCGTAATCCCATGATTTAGTTAGGTTATCCCTAATGCTTCAAACGAAATTTAAAATACTTCGTTCTATTTTTTCTGGCGCGCAGCCAAAATGAAGATTTCAGGAGACAGTTGGTATGCCAGCAGCCACAAGCTTGGTTTACCTTACATCATTACATTATAATTTGTCATTTATACATTTGTAGTTGAATATGAATACCCCATGAAATATTGTCGAAGGTCTTTGAACTTTTGTATTAAGTCATCTACGGAGAGTAACTCATTACGTGAATATGACTTCGGTAAGGGTTTTCAAATGAAATAAAGAATAGATTTCATTAGTCAGAGTTTAGTTTAAATTAATAAAATAAATACTAACTTAAATAATAGATAGTTTGTTCGTCATCTTTTCTCTTAATGGTAATTTTATATATTTTATTACTATTTGTTATTTTGTATTCCATCTTTTTTAATGTAAAAGTGCATCCATTTCGTACAAACAATATTATATTTAGTCTGACTCTTCATTACAGTAATTAGATGCATGACTGGCTAGTGTTATTTAACGTAAAAGTAAAGTACGGCAAACTATTAAAAATGATTAAATTCAAACAATACAGCAATAAATAAAAATTGAACACGACGTTTGACTTTAACAACCGCTAAATAATAACAATTCAGTTATTTGAAGTGTGTCTTTGTAATCTATGAGATGGTATGTACCTTTAAACATATGTTTTTCATTCCTTAAGGTTTATAGACAAAAATATTGTAATGTATGAATAGCATTAAATTGCCTTAAAGTTTGTTACACGGGCCCTACGCAGGCTGGGCCATTAAGACGAATATATGCACGTAATTTCGTCTTTATTACACATGAAGCTACAAACCATAACTCTGTAATAAATCAAGGTTATGTATAATATTTTTTTCATTTTAAATGTGAAGGTCGTTAAAATACGTTAATGTATTCGTAGTACGCTATCATCATCAATTCGTTCAAAATGTTATTAAAATTAAATAAATTAAAGCGATAAGCGAATAAATATTAAAATATTCATTTAAGCTTATTTTATTTTCAGGGCATGGCGACCACTTCCAGAAGTAGAAGAAAGGTAAGGTTCTATCTATTATTATATTTGTCGTTTTGAAATGTTTTGACAAGTTCCATGCTGGTGGAATGGAATCTTTTGGGGCACGGGTTGCCAACACGACGCCGTAATGCGATGAATGTGAGGATGTATTCAACTATGTGGCTAATTTGAAACATGGCGGCCCTTGAGTTTGGTCACTTTGTTCAGTTAAATTCTTCAAAGTATTGCGTTTCTGCTTAAAATTATTAATGTTGTCCAAAATATTAACATATTACAGAATAAGTACTTCTTAAATAGATAGTTTCTTTAGGTGAGATATCTCATCTCAATATCTCTCTATGGCTACTAATTTTAATAATTTCATATATATTTTACTAAAATCAAGAATTAGTAACAAAAAAATGTTTAACGCTATCAATGGCAAGAAAGATATTAAAATCCAAGTGTAAGTAAATAAACTATTCACAGATTGATTTAATGAAGTCTTTGAACGTTGCTCGGGAACAATTTCCTTTGTACTGGAAGATGTTTAGATTTGTTTTTTACGAGATTAGGTATTCGTAAGAGAAATGTATCATTTGCAATGTTGCAGAAATGTTTACTGGCTGTTCCTCAGTTGATGTTGTGCCAAACGCGACATTAGCTATTTGAATGCAACACTTCATTTGGTCTTTACACTTAATATTTATAATATACTCAAGTGTGTATCTTCCATGTAATTCTGGTCTGTGCATGTGTGTGTCCTTCAGTCATTCTTGGCAAAGGGCAAATAACGTTAATATTATAAGCGTAGCGTTGACATTCAATTCATTCCTGTGATAAATAGAAGCAATAAATTGACAATAACATGTTATTACTGCAAGTGGTGCATCTTCATTCATAATTAAGTAACATCTTTTATTATTAAACAATATAGTAATATTATAAAGCTGAATGGTTTGTTTTTTTTTTAATACCTAAAAAAAATGCATTGACAGCAGACTTCAAACAAGATGCGGATGCATCATAATGTATTTTAAAAAACACCAAGTATTTTGCAAGTGAGCTTGCAAAAATATGGCAATACGAATAATGCTGTTTTCTTCCCGAGTTCGATCACTAGAATGGAAAGAAATGTTTTATTTACCTTTTAGTTTACGAGGACGGTATTTTACAAAAGTAGAACATACTAGAACTGGAAAATAAAACAATAAACATAATACAAATAAGTGAATATCTATGTTATATAGTGCAATATATTGACTTAGGCGTAAAAATTTTTAGTTCATGATCGATCGAGCTGTTAGAAATGAAGGTCAGAGATTTTGTGAAAAATGCTTGGATAAGAGTCATAATTCGTGTTCACTGAGCTCATGCAGTCGCAGAGGCGTCGCTGTCTCTGTGATCGAAGCTTTTAGTGACTCGAGTACTTTATAATGAAAAAATAACTTCCATTCTTTGTTCTTTGTGCAAGTCAAATTATTTTACAAGTACTGTTATTTAGTTCTTCAGCCATGCAACTCTTATAGCAATATTATAATAATCTTACTTTTAAATTCGTCGTAATTCGTTTTTTGGCCCTTTTTTAACCCCCCTCCCCTCTTCCCCTTGGTGATACGTGGAGATGTTTTGACTACTTTAGTGACCTAATTGAAGTTCCATTTGAAGAATGGAGGAATACACGCCTCTTTTCGGTTAAAGAATCACGTTTAAAAATCGTTTAAAAATTACGAAAAAATAAATACACGAGAGTTTTGCCGAACCCCCCCCCCCTTTCGAGTCTCACGTGATTAATGGTAATAACATTACTTTAATAACGTTATGTCATTTTATATCATTCATTCTTTTCCTATAGGAAATATGACAAAATGTCAAAACGTATGAAGTGTTTTTGACATTTGAAATAATAATGTCCATATTGTTTTTAGGTAAAATATTGTAAGAAAATTTTGTGAGAAAAAATTATTCTTTCATTCATTCTCTTAAGTCACTAAGCAAAAATAAAAGGATATAGAACTTATGTTACGAATCAAAGGAATATTGTTGAAATATTTCGACAAAATTTTTAAGGCAATTATAGATTTTCAAAGATTGTAGCCTTGCGTATCTGTATCTGCACATAGATTTTCAGTAGGTATTATAAAGTAACCAGAATATGACATTTTGATAAAAGCCTTTTGACTTAACTTTGAATGAATAACAAACTGTGGAATGAATAACAAACTGTTGAATGAATAACAAACTGTTGAATGAATAACAAAAAAAAAGTTTATATCCACGTGCTAATAACATTTTACCGACGTATCCTTATACACCATGGCATCAAATAGGTATTTATGTCTCAACTTACTTTGGCTTCTCCGACCCTCACACACTTACATGTGTTATTGTTATTTGGTTCTTGTAATTAATCCACCTTCGTAAATACTAATTAACCCTAAAATCTAATTCTACTATATTAAAACTATAAAAGACATATAACATATTAGAAACATGACAGTCAAGTCTCCTGTGATGAATAATAACTAAATAATGATTTATTCAAATATATAAGTTACTTACCATTGGACGGTTATTAATTTGACTCAACAAGTAAACTTAATGAAAAGGGTGAAAAGGGAATTATAAATAAACAGATTGTATCGAAAGAAGTTGATTTAAGGAATAAATATATTAGTTTTTGATATTACTTACATATTTAAATTTCCAATAATGTTTAGGAGCAAGAATTTTAATGCAGTTGTTAGAATTTGTAAAACCTAAGTTTTAGACTAATTGAGAGTTTTTTATCTGTCCTGCAACACCTTTGATAATATCTTTACATATTGAAATGAATATATTGTGTTACATTATTCTATAATCCTGTCTGTCTGTTTAATACTCGGAGACAGGAGGTCGTTAACTCATTATCGTAACTGACGTCCCCGTCTGCGAGTGCGTAGTTAAAAACTAAATTAAACTAAAAGAGTTTATTAACTGACCAGTTCTTTTAAATGTATGGACGCGTTTCATCAGTAAGAACGTAATCAGACACTCTGTAATCATCTATTGATCAAACAATAGCTGATAAACAATACATAAAAAAACTGATAACGGTTTGAAAGTTGATAAAAAATCCCCTTATATATATATCGCTGGAGTGTACTTACAGTGGAATCGTTGTCTTTATCAACATTTATAAATAATTGTTTTAACAATAGCGTCGTGTATGTCTAACTCGGACGGTTGTGTGCTTTTGCAGCAAGAAGATGAAAAGAAGAATAAAAAGAAGCAGTCCCCGGTGGACACCAGGCCGTCCGTGCCCGCGCCGAGCGAGGCCATGCTCAACAGTAAGTAGACCTTGACTTATCTTGTGAAAGGTCAAAGGCCGAATATCACAAATAAAAACCTTCTGTCATTATATATCATAATCCTTTTTTATTTCAAATAGGTAGTGTTTAAACAGCCAACAAAGTAAAATATCAATGACATTGAATTGTTGGATCCATTATGGCATTAAATTAGCAATCGATTCTAAAGGTCAACGCAGTGACGGTTCCCAAGCTTATAATTTTCTTTACTTGCCCCAACAAAACATCCGTCTATTTCTTTTATTTCAAAAGACTTTTAATAGTAGCTTTGGTAACAGCTATTTTCATTGTACACGAATACACAGGTTGGATGTCATGTGAAAAAACATTGTACGATTGTTAAACAAATCTATTCACATTTAATATTACTTATCGAAACTTATAATAATCTTTGATGAAAATAATTATTAAATGTGGAGTCCTTGAAAAATATTCAAAACGCATTTTAAGTGCCATTTCGTGTCAGCATCGATTTAATGTGCCTTGGCTCTTATCTATATTAGTTTATTATTACTTTATGGTGATTAAGATTATTAGCTATGGTTATAGAGATGGTAATTTTCCTACTCAGATAATTCAGGCTTAGATAGTGGAAAGGATGCCTCTAAGTTTGTTATATCTAAATGTCATTTAAATTTAACGTTTTTCACTCTGAATCACGCATTGTTTTGGACATTTTTTCATCCGGCCTTTGCGTGGGCGGGAAGAAAATTTGTAGAAATAAAAAAAAAAAAAAACGTTAGAGAATTTAGTTCATTGACACGATTTAGGATTGAGCCAAGAATGTTGTGAACAAAGCAAATTGAAGAATAATCGAGTCACAAAAAGCCGGTCATCATCCCACGATAATCGAAATGATTTTAAACAATGATAAACCCGAACCACTAGTGTTTACAAGTCATCAACTAACCTTTAGTTATTTGGCAAGCGATGGAAATTAACGAAATTTTATTATCATTTTGCGAAGACTTTATTATCTCTTAAATTAACGTGGATTAAAATAATTATAATAAAACAAATGACTCATTTATAATTATATACTTTCTTTAAATTTTTAAAGAATATATGAGTGACAAGAATGAGTTTGTTGACTGTCTTTAAAGTCTAAGATGTGAGATAAGAGAGACATGGCCTAGGTAGGTAATCTTTTGTAAATATTGTCAACGTTATAAGGCACTCTGATGGTATGGCGCTCATTTTCATAAACACGTTGCTAAAGAAACGTAATTAATCTTGATATATAACATTAATAATTATTTTTTTAAATATCAATTTTAAACGTCATTCTATTATCTGTGGGTATTTTATAAGTGGGCCATGACTTACCAAAAGAATAACGACTTCTGTAAGTAAATTTACGTAAAATTCTGAAATATTATGTAATCATGTCTATTTAGGAAATAAATTCTTTAATTATGATATTATTTACATGAATGTTTTGTCTTGTTCAAATATGATCTATTCGGAATAGATATTATCTGTGTTTGTAGTTGTTTTGTATAGATCTGATAAAAACATAATAATGTAAAATATGGAATTACGATAAACTCATAAAATGTGTATAGAATTTAAAAATACTTTACCAGATATAACTTTATACATGTAATTGAAGATATCAAATTATGTTTAATGTTTTTGTACAAATCACCGTTTGAAACTGAAAATAATTATTAAGACTGAAAGTGGTATATAATTTGAAAAAAGTTTTTTATAAAATCTTATTAGCGTACGATCCAAAGAGATGATTCTGCAAAAGCACTAATGGATGCTCTTTAAATTGTTTCTTTATTTTACAGACATTTCATATTTATTTTACATATGGAGTATATATGATCTTACATATAATCAATATATGATGAATTATATATTTAATATTTATAGTTTTCCTCAGCTCGTTGCAAATATTTTAAATACATATTACTAGGTAATTATTCCATATTAGCATAATTATATTTCGTAAACATTTAGCAACAAAACATAAAATACACACTTATCTAGGAAAGAAAAAACTAACGTCGTAATATATATCTTTTAACAATATAAAAAAATACTTTATTATTTGAACTTATACGATATTCTCACTTCTGGGAAAATAATTATATTTTCATGGCATTACAGCTGCATGTCTGATAGATAACGCTATTTTCTAGATCTCAGAACAGCTTTCGGTCTGCTGGACAGAGACAGCGACGGCCACGTGACGCCAGCGGAACTGCAATTCATGTTACGCAACCTGGGTATCGAAGTCAGCGACGAACTCATTGCTGACCTCATCAAGGATGCGAGTAGAACTGGTGAGTGGCGTCTAATAATACTCAATTATAATCTGTGTTATATACTTTGACCAAAGAGTGTTTTCCTAGAAATAAGCATAGACAAAACAGTTGTCACTCGACGTTTTTTTTTGCTTGCAGCTGCCAATTAAGAGCTTAAATCTCACTTATACAAATTTATTGGAGCGATTTATTATGGTTTATAGAAAAATTAAAAGTTCTACCAGTTTAAATTTTGCTTCGAATCAACGTTTTGTTGTTTATTTCTCAAAGTTTGTTTACATGAGTGCTTGAACTTTTTTTTTTGCAATTGCGATTTTATAAATATTATTTTTCCATCGATGTAGAGGCGAATATATACTTCATATAAAACTGTGTATTCTTCATATGTGCAATGCTAAATACAGTTTAACTGTTTATATTTAATACATGTGATTGAGATATATTTGTCTAGAATTTTCGTGACCTGTCTCAATAACATCGCTCTAAATATAAATTAGTATTTACTGGACTGTCGTAAAATATATGATTTCAGATTAGAAGTGAACTTGCAATTTCTAATAAATCATATATAATTCACACCTTTAAATCACAAGCCAAAATAACATTTTGAAAATATGGTGTCCTTGTCGCAGCGTCGCCCACTTTATACTTTGATTTGAAATGTTGCCAAAAATGAACACGTCTTGCATTGATCCATTTTAAAATGCTTGACCATTAATCGAATGAATAATAACTTAAAACGTATTAAGATTCTTATAATTCAATTCAAAATTAAATTTATCGTTATTTTCTTTGGTTTGTTATTATTGGCACGAGAAAAATGGGGTCGAAAGATTGATTTATTGTGTGTGTTGAAAATAAACAGCACGTGATAAAATCGATGAAGATAATTTATTCCAAGTATTATTGTAATGGCGTGCAGGTGGGTCGCTAGTTCCGGTGACCTCGCCTTCGCAAACCTACCCTTACAGCTCCCCCACTGCTACCCTTACAGCTCCCCCACTGCTACCCTTACAGCTCCCCCACTGCTACCTTTACAGCTACGTTGCCCCAACATTAGGTGCACGAACTTCATTGTTTTTTACCATAAGGTTATAAACTCAATCACGTGGAAGTGATCCATTTATTCAAACTTGCATTAATATGTTTTATTTTCTGATACTTTAAGTATATACATATTATATATGCAGCCATTGTTTTTTTTTTAAGATTTATTGCCGTCACTGAATAATTTCCACGATTATAATTTATTTTATGGATTTAGTTATAGTTATAAAAGTCAGAACGGTTTAGTTCTGTTGGCACGAAAGCGTTATATTATATTTCTGTCAATAATGAAACAAATTTAACATTAAATTATTATATCATATACTTTTATGTAATATTATATAAATGTTATAAGATATATAGTAAGTGATGAAATGTTTAACCTTAGAATAATATAAAAAGATACATTTCAGAAGATACTTTTTGTTGATCTCCATGCTATTTATTTTCATGTGCGCGATACCACAAAGCCTTAAAAAAAGCTATACCTGATGAGTTAAAGCACTTTGTAATCACCAACACACACAAACACACAAACACACACACACACACACAATATTTTCGAAATTTATAGTATAAACTAAAAACTTCACGCATCTAACGAATTGGTAACCAGCAATCAAATATTTAACCAATAGTATTTTTAGATATAGTTTAATCATTTTGTTTATAGGTTTAGTAATTACCAACTCGTTGACAATTCTACACATGTTGCTTCACTGCCATTATTTCCGGGTGTTGTCTGCTGGCGTTGTTGGTTCGAAGTTAAGGCATAATGTTGTTTTGAATGTTTAAAGTCAGAATACTTTAAGGACTTGTGAGAGATTCTTAGAATTAGTAGGGTCGTGGTTCATTATTTTTGTCTCCTTTTCGATTCCACTCTTAATAAGTTCTAATTTATTCTCACATATCAATTATGACTGTCATACCATGGATAATCGTATTCCAATTAATAAGTTCGAAGAGTATACATTGTTCCTTGTCGGGTCTTCTCCTTGGAACCGTGCATCTAGAGTATGACGTTTCATAAGTCCAATGTATGCCTATTTGAAATAAAAGAAAGACATTTAATTTATTGACATGTTTAAAATTGTTTGTATATAAATAATAGTGACATAATATTTACGTACCGCTGTACGCTAAGCTATCCGTTATAAAGCGTGCGTCTCTCACCTTGGCTTAAATAGGATAAATTAAAGCCGTGGTTAGATTTGCGTGTTGAACTTCGTAACGATATATCAGATTTATATCTTACTTACTTTTTTCATGATATGAGATTACATCAGACTTAAAACAGCATTTGTTATATGATGTACTCGTAATTTAATATAAATATATTCGTATTTCAACCTAAAACTTTGTTCTTTTAAAAATTTTGCGTCTGTCAGCTGGGTAAAAAAGTGTAGCTCTTTTTCTAAAAACGTGACTTAAATTTGTTGAATATTTAGTTAAAAAGACTATTTCAATTCCAAGTAGCATCTATCACATATATTAACATAAATTAGTTTGTGTTCTTGTTTGTTTTTTTCTTGTATACTTAATATATTCTTATCTTTTATATCCTTAACAATTTGTCAAGTTTTTTTGAACAAGGAAAACCATTCTGACAAGTTGGCGCGGCGACGGCCATGTTCTTACAATTAAAAGAAATCTAATTATTTACGTTTTTAGTTCACACCACAATCGTATTAATTTCTTTAAGTACAAATGCCAGGTAATAAATACTTAGTTAAATATACTATACTAAATAATAGATATTACACTCACTTACTATATACTAAATAAAATCAGTTAGTCTTGTTTTATCTACACAGAAATAAAACAAATATATAATAATTGTAATAAATTTTCCATATTATTATATATATTTTTTGGCAATATTGCTCATAAACATTTTTAGGTATGCTAGAAATGAAATAGCTCTGGCGTACGCCAGCTCTTGGTCTACTTCATTTTTACTCTTTTTCGGAAATGTCGTTTAAGCTACAGCTTCTGTTTCGTTTTCAAAATGACAAATATTATCTTGTGATTACGTTTTTATTCATTCTAATTTAATTTTATAATATAATATATTTATACGTTTATTAACCGTATATACTATGTGGGAATGCATTGACCTTATTTTTTTAATATTGTATCACAGTTCTTTTGTAGGTTTACTTAAAGAGTCCACAACTTTAAAAAAAATACGCACGTAAAATACATTAAAGTGTTTAAATTTATTTCTATAATAAACTAAAACTAAGAGCGTGGTCAGCTGCTGACGTCACTCTCGTAATGACTTTTCCTTTTGGCGCCTTAATTAAGACTTAATGACTCTCTCATAGACTATCGCATTAAGAGCAAAGATTGTGTGTGACCAGTCTTGAATGGAGTCACCAACCATCACTACATTCTTATTAACGTGTGGTTACGAGCGGTTACCAGTGGTTACGAGCATAAGCTTGGTTGCTATTGGTTACCGGCTTTTATCGATTAAATTCAATAAAATGTAGAAGTAAATTATGTCTCTATTATTTGAGATTAATCAGCAGTTATAACATTTTAAATCAGTCCATATATTTGAGTTTTTAACTGTTTTTTATTTTGTTTAATAGGCTATATTGTATAGCATAAATGTAATAACGGCTTTTACGGTATTAACCTTGACCACTTTTGGAACATGATGCGTCACTATGGATAGATTAGTATGAGAGAGCAATTTTTATCAGTAATTATTTACATTTTATGACAGAATTATATGAAAATACAGTATATAATTCACCTACTATATTTTTAGTTAAATAATGCTAGAGACAAAAATGCCAGTATATTTTTTAAAATAGAGTTTATGTTTTTATGATTTGTTATTAGCGTTTACGTAATGTATATCCGATAAATTAACGTGAATACAGCCGTTTAAATATATACTTAGTTTATTTTATATAAAAGTCATTATGCTTTACGAAAGTTTAAATATGTAATGTATTTTTTTTTTATACAGGTAATGGCCTCATAGACGAAAATGAATTCATGCAATGGGTGACGAAGATTCAGGCCTTGCAAGGTTTAGACGTTACTACGAGCGGAGGAGATTCTGAAGAAGAGATCACCAGAGATTTACTCGCAGCATTCAAGTATGTAGCGTAACTTCTATAATAAACTTTGTCTTATTTGAACGATTTTAGAAGAATAAGAAATAATTACTAATGAGGATAAATAAAGAATATTTCTCCAAAAAAATATTCTTTAAACTACCCTTTAACTGATGAAAGTTACTTTTATATTTTAATCTGCAGTTAAAACATTTTAGCAATAACCACGTTCACAATAAAACCCAAAATTTATATCTACAATTTTTCCTGACTGAGTTTGTTGATGGCTCTTCTTATTGCAGAGCGCTTTCAAACCCCCGTAATTTTATTTTTTGACATTTAATCCCATAACCTTATAAAATTAAATAAAAATGTACGTTCAGAAGTGTAAATACTAAATATTTTCTAAGTCTTATTTAAGCAAGTACCTCGTACCAAGTAGAATCGTATTATTTGTAAATATATATATATATAACGTGACGTAATATTAAAATGTTACAGAGTGTTCGACCGCGACGATAACGGCTATATAACGCGCGACGAGCTGCGCTCCGCGTTGGAGATGATCGGCGAGCCCGTCACCGACGCGCAGCTCAACCAGGTGCTGGCCCTCGGAGACATCGACCACGACGGACGGATTGATTATGAAGGTACCCACTTGTATATATACAGAAACCAGTCTGAGTAGGCCTTCCGGACGAACCACCAGGGCCCATTACGTATTTCCAATACTAAATCTGTCGTAGCAACCTAGCTACGAAGGAACACGCGCTACACTACGTAGAGACAAAGAAAGCATTAATTCTTTTAGGGTATTAAAGCAAGAATAAAACAGTATTGTTTTATAAAGTTTATTCGAATCTTAACCTATGACAGTTTTTAAGAGTTCATTGTAGGCTCGGTATATAATATACATCTTTGGCTCTGTAATATAAAGAAAAGAAAATTAAAGCCTACTAATAGTTATATAATGTGGAAGTACATATTTACAAGCGAATAATGCGACGTAGCTTAGTAGTTACATTGCGTATATTTGTATGTTTTGATTGATTACTGATTACTAGTGATGTAATATTAACAGATTGACCATCTTTTAGCTACCTATGATGAGCCCTATATATTGTGTTCTCATTACTGTTCAGTATTATATGTTCTGTAATTCCAATTTTAATTCCTTACAATTTTCATATATTTTAGGTTATTAACACATAATATAATGAATGTATTACTGTTTCAGAGTTTGTGAAAATGCTGCTGTAAAATACCTCAAGAAGCAAGAAAGACCTCACTAGATGTAACGGTAGGTGATAAAGGATTTTTGTCCTCAGAGTTTATGAAGACGAGCCCTAGTTTTGATTAGACATTTAGTTTTATTGTTACCGGACATTGTCCGAAAATTGTTTTAGGTTAATAAAATGTATTTATAGATTTTTATAGGTTCTGATAACCATACAGATGTAGATATAACGCTTCATTTTATCACCATATTGGACCTAGATATGACATATTTTAAATAAGATTGTAGAGTCTTAATTATTTGACGTATAATCACTTGAAATCACCGGATAGAATATTAATGACTGATGTATAATTATTATTAAAGAGATTCACATTTGTTTGTTTCCTTGAATATTATTTTCGATGCTATTTAATATAATGAGTTTTATTTAGAAAAATACATTACGTGTATCATAAAATGTAATTTTATGGTTGTGAAGAAAAAGGAAACGAGAAGATTTGATATAATTATTTGTTATATTATTTTTTACCAAATGAAACACCAAGTGCCCACATCTTGTTAATATATGTAATATTTTATGTTAAAACCATTGCAAAAGTGGACTGTTCTTAATGTTTTTTACTTCATTCAAACGCTTTTATAGCTACTAACACTGTTGGTAATACGAGTACTAATGGCCGTGTTCATTTTTGCAATAGTAAGGTAATTATCGCCTTTGTAAGGCATGTGATGTGGATTATAAGTGATCAAATAAAACATTAATTTGTATAAATATCATACATTTTATTTTATTATTCTTTTATTTATACATTTCTGTTTTTAAATAGTTTATAACGAAATCCTGTTCGTAAAAAAGGGTAGCGGAATTTAAGACATGGAGTTTCCACATATTTTAAAAATACTATTGAAATCAAAATAAATCGTATATTCCAAACAAAAGCTAGCTTATAAAAGAAACAGAAAATTTAATTTAATAAATAAATAAAGATAGGGAAGTGCTTATATTTTGTCATATATTTTTATTTTAAAAGCTATTCAAAAATAGAGATTAAAAGAGTTTAAAATAAAAAAAAAGTCGACATAAAAACAAATCTAATTGTATTTTGAATTCATCTATCATTTTATCATCACATTTTCATATTTTAACGATGAAACCAGTTTGCTTTATGCTTACACGGCAAGTGCTCTATACTTAAAAAAAACATCTATGAAAGGAACTTGTTACATTTCAGAGTTAATTAAAGTTATGACAGATGTGCAATAGATGGCGCTAATAAAAGACAAAATTACTGCTGTTACCCATTTTAACTTACCAACTCTCCTATTACAAATTGTTACTTTTTCTTTCATATTATTAGAGCTTGGAGAAGAACAAAATATCTAATGGGACTATTTAAAAAGTTTGAAAATATTTCTTTACAAGAAAGTCTACACTCTTTTGCGAAGATGGTAAGTCTTAGTGAATTATATTAATAATTCTACAGCAATGGTTTAAATCCCTTTTTGATCCCTTCGATTATAAGGTAAAAAAGCATAGCATTATTTAAGACATAGCATTATTTAACTAAATAACTCTTGTTCTGTGGCTCATCCAGAATAAAAAACCAGTTACACTTTGTTTACATCTTACTTAAAAATAGCGCCATCTAGATTATTGAAATTGAACTAAACTGCGTTAGTGTTGTACGCTATAATTTATATCCTGAATAGAGGTCATTAGATGTATCGGTTCTATGACTGATTTATCCACGACGATGGTTTGTTTAGTCCATTCGTGTTTCTCTTCTACAGTTTATTATCAAAATATTATAATTATTAGAACGTTGACTTTGATTATTTCCATTGTTTAAATTAAGTAGTATTTAATGGATCAGCTATTATTCACAAGCAAGAGATGGCAGATACGGATACTTTCTTACTGAGTTTTCGTAGAGAGTGCAAGAAAGATAAATCGAAAGATGCTTCGCAAATATTTATAGGACAAAGGTTATTTATAAGATAATTATTATAAGACATTAAAATATAATGAAATCCTTTCCTTTTATCTCATATTCTCTGTTGTACGTTAATTCATACAACACAACCTCCTCCAGACACAAATATTAGCATTTTGTATGTTAATGTAATTAAACCTGTCCCAAAACAATTTTGTGTTATTCCCGTGTAAATCATTTTCCGCAGTGAAAACCTCAGGTAATTAGTCAACAGCAACTGAATTTTGACAGAATTTCACAAAAATGCGCATGATAGTTTCGTATGGTAAATGTAGCTCAAATATTTTATTGTAGTTCCCTTATTCTACTTTAAGAGCGTACTAAGTTATAGCTCACGTACGAACGTACTTTACATTCAACGTTCACAGGACTATCCCAGAGATCGCGGGTTGAAGTACTGTCCCTAGGGATGATATTTTTTTAGAAAAATATTTTAATAATATTTAATATTTCATAATAATTGCGATACATTTATAAGATAAGCTTAAATAACAAAGATAATGATACATATACGTACCCAGTGTACTATGATTTTGATCACAAAAAAATATCGTCGTTGTGTCGTCAGATTATCGTGAATAAGGAAAGTCATCCTTGACCTTTTCGATTCCAACCGACGTAGAGTAGTTTTTCCGTACTTCATATACACATATACAGTAGAAAATAAATGGTCCCAATTTAAAAAAAGTGTTTTTTTAATTGGGACCATTTATTTTTTTCCAATATCGTCAATGTATATGAACACCAATTATTACATATTTAGTAAATAAAACAATATCCTCACTTATATATCTGAATGTAAATTATTTTTAATACATAAGTTATGTTTTCTGGAAAAAAATATAAGTGATTTGTTTTTGGTATAGGGATGAACGAAATTTCCAATTATCCTTTGAGCTATTTCTTCTTTTCAATCATGGTAAAAGTATATGGTTATTTAGATATTTTTCAATAATATATAAATATATATATATTTTACAAACGACAGATTGTTCATCTGGACAGCACGGACACTCGTGGATATCTCCCGCATAAGTAGAGTTCTTACGAACAAAAACTAGAATAAAACAAGGAGTGACTGAGAGGAGAGATTACTTATTAAGTTAGTAGGTCGAAAACTAACTTGTCCTAATTTGACAAATGTTGTAAAATGTTGTAAATTGACAAAGCATTTTATATTATAAGGTGATACGAATTCGTTGAGTGAAATAATTGAAAAAGAAATTGGCGAAATTTCGAAACATGTTTGACACGTAAGTTATATACCTTTATTTTATTGAATTGTCAAATAATAATTATCATAAAAATAACTGGACACATTTCTAAATCCATTAAAGACTTCTAACGGGTCGAAATTTCAAAAACTAATTGTTGCCGAAATTGTCTTCAAGCATGTTTAGGCAGAGAAAGCTTATTAAATAAATAACGAATAAAAAATTCATCGATATGGATAGAACTGGAATCTGCGACCCTTGAAATTCTTAAAAACAAAATAGATAGTGTGAAATATTTCATGGGTACGGAACCCTTCCTGTCATTACAATTTACACTTGGTCGTGCCTAGAAATTAATAAAGGCGGTCCCGGATCATTGCCTAGAGAAATAAAATAACCAACCATTCAGTCCTAGAATATAATATGAGTTTCAGCTGCAATTTAAAAGCGATCATCTAACACTAATTGGTCTCAAACACATTAAAATTCAACGAAGCTTACCAAAGTTTACTTTCAAATTTAATGGAAAATTAACGAATTTCTACGCCTTGTTTACCGAGTCGATAATTTCGCCGAGTTTATTTAAGGGCCCCCATTTGTCACTGGCTGACATTTTGTGTGTGCCCTTCGACGAAAGACAATATCAATACCAGAATGGTGATACCTGACCATCTCTTTGACGAGAGAATAAACAACGCCCTGTATAGTGATATGAAACACGTTCAGTTGAACAG
Organism: Dircenna loreta; assembly: GCA_963555665.1. Classification (NCBI taxonomy): domain Eukaryota; kingdom Metazoa; phylum Arthropoda; class Insecta; order Lepidoptera; family Nymphalidae; genus Dircenna; species Dircenna loreta. The sequence goes on from OY743092.1 coordinate 19,267,123, forward strand.
AGATGTTTATACGAAGACCCAAAAGGACTGCGTGAGTATTCCTACACATTTATAGAAAATTCCTCATTGTAAATGCTAATAAGAAATGGAAGCACATCGACAAGTATTATAGATAAATATATACTATAACAAAATGAGAGGAATCTGTGAAATGTAGCTATGTACCATATCCAAGTTGATCTTCCGTCAGGAGGTGCTACTACGAATACAACAACGGTCGAGTCGGCCCGTGTACGAGCTGCGGCTGAGCGTCTCCAGCTATTTGTCCTTTGACACATGTATCATGCTGTTTGTAGGAACGTGAACAACGTAACTTGCTGTCGTCGCAGGATGGCGACACTTGTGAAATCCATGATCAGTTTTATAGAGACCACAAGCTGCTTTTAGTTTTGTTTCGAGCTCTGGCTGTCATGCCCATTACTCGTTCAAGGCCTGGTACGTGAAAGATATTTATTTGAGAATCTTAAATCATATTGCTGTCTATGGATAGCTTTCTTTTGCATTAATAATTCTTTTCGATACGTAAAAGAAATAAATTATTGCTTGATTTTTATATTACCTGAGATTGTTGTAGATATTCAAACTTAAATGATTGTTACATACAATTAATATTTTTTTGTAATAATAATACTTTTTCAGGTACAATAACATTTAGTTGGAAGTCTCGAGCTACTCTTTATGCAATATTCTTTTACATCGTGACAACTGTCATTGTTCTCATAGTTGGGTACGAGCGTGTAATGATCCTACGTTCTATAACCAAGTTTGATGATTATATATATTCTATTCTGTTTGTCGCTTTCCTTATTCCACATTTCTGGATCCCCTTCGTCGGGTGGGGCGTCGCACACCAAGTGGCCATTTATAAAACGAACTGGGGAAAGTTTCAAGTAAGGCCCAAATTTTAACATCGTAATGTTACACGAGCGAAACTCAGCTGTCAAATATACGTGTCATATTTACAAATGTAGTACATGTAAAACTTTTAAAGTGAAATAAACATGACTTGAATGAAATATACATTTAAATTTCAGGTGCGATATTATCGCGTTACCGGAGAAAATTTACAATTTCCAAATCTCAAAACTTCTATCGTCATCATCAGTGTTGGTTGCTTGCTTCTAGCTGTCTGCTTCCTTCTGAGTCTATGTGCTTTATTGGACGGGTTCCTATTACGTCATACGACGGCATATTATCATATAATTACAATGATAAACATGAACTGCGCGCTCTGGTATATTAACTGCAAGGGAATTAAAATTGCATCACAGAGCCTTTCCAATTGCTTCCAGCGGGTACGAGTGACATGTACTATTATTTATTCATTTATAAACTACATTGTTTTTTAATTACAGGTTAGATCATTCGAGAATAAAAAAAAAATCGCTTTCTAAATACTTTTGAATCTACATGCAATGTAGCTATTAAATATATATATTGTGATTTATGTTATGTATTTTGTTTAGAGGCTTATGAAAAGATGAAATACAGACAGACAGACAAAAATTTCGACAAGGCATGTTAACTATTTGTTCATAGGCAATTGCATACATAATATTGAATGACTATTGAGTGATATATCTTTATCACGTCATATTCTTTTAGAATTCACACCGGCATTATTTAAGTATATTTAATAAAAGAAGGAGAGTACAAAGACATGTCTTTCCAACCACAATAACAACTCTGAACACTATTCAGTGGATTGTATAAACGTAATCTAAAGTGAACGAGAAGTTCTTGTGCGAATAAATTCACTTGAACAATCAAAGAAACTTTATGCGTGTAGATTTAGTCAAAGAAACTTAATGTCTATCCATATTTTTATATATTTCTTATAGGACGTGGACGCGGAATGTACTGCGACATTGATATCGAGTTACCGCTACCTCTGGTTAAATTTATCAGAGCTGCTACAATCGTTGGGGAACGCTTATGCGCGCACGTATTCCACTTATTGCCTTTTTATGTAAGTTATATAAATTAATAATTAATAAAGTTATATTTATTTATATAAATTCAGTCTCTGGATGTATAACGTCTATTCCAACTAGTTTCAGGACGTCCGCGTTGTCGATGTTTGCCAATATTGTGTTTATAGTTTTTATTTTATCGTTTTTTTTTATTGAATATCCTTAAAACATAATATCAATTTCGGAAATGTTTATTCGTTTCAAACCCGCGATATCTGAGATGGTTTCCCATACGATTAAACGTACCTTTTTGTCTTTCATTCCATATTAAAATATATATGTTTCAATGTATTCGGGAATGAGTCATCGTTGCCATATAACATCCAAGAAATATATTAGTAAAAATAAAATATTTTATAAACATTGTTCTTTATGTGTCAGGTTTTTTAATATTACTATTGCGGTGTATGGAGCTCTATCAGAGATCGTAGACCACGGCTTCGGCTTCAGCTTCAAGGAGATGGGTCTATTCGTAGACACCGCTTATTGCTCTACGTTACTCTTTATTTTTGCTGACTGCTCTCACAAATCCACGCTTAAGGTAATGTCTATGTTATGTAACAAAAGAAAGAGAAAAAAGAGAAAGGGAAAGAGAGGGGATGGGATTGAAGAAGAAGAGACGGGAGAGAGATAAAATTCTTTAAATTAAGTTATAAACGTTAACAAGTTTACAGATATTTTAAAGAAAAAAAGGTAAATGTAAGTTATATGTCATTTTTAAAGGTCGCTGCTGGTGTTCAAGACACTCTTCTATCCATAGATGTCTTGTCTGTGGACAGACCAACACAAAAGGAGGTAACCATTCCTATAAAAAGGTTTTACTATAAATATATTATACAATGTTTGTATACAATTAAACTATGAAGGTATAGCTTATAGCCAGCCAAGTTGAAATGTTTTCCGTGTTATCCTTTGAAGGCGGAGAAGTCTGAAATTAATGAAACGTGAGACTGAACCAGATATATTTGTTTGTATTAAGTTCAACGGCTTCTAAAGACATATTCAATAATGGTATTATAATTAATTTCCATTCGCTAATATAAGATTTTCATCTGGTGTCTGCAGTTATTGATATTTACAATTTTAATTTGAACAATACTGTGTTACTTTATTATATTAGGCCTTATATGAAAGCATTATAAACATGAGGACCGGTAAAGAATATTTTAAATTTCTTTATTTCCTTATGTTATAGACCCTCTATTCTTATTCTTAGACTTTAATATAATGTTTTACAAGTATGTATATATATATGTATGGTTTTTGTCGCTATTTACATTATTTCAAAATTAGAATAAGTAAGTATTTATAATGTAATTTTCTCTTCTAGATAGATCATTTCATACAGGCTATTGAAATGAACCCGGCAGTGGTGAGCTTGAAGGGATACGCAGATGTCAATAGAGAGCTCTTAACGTCGGTGTGTATGAACAGACGTTAGCAAACACTTCTTTATATGCATATTTAAATAGTTTTAATACATGACAAGAGTTGGTATAATTAGAGAATTATAAATTTAAATAAACAAAAATAATAATTTAAAGTATATGAAACTACACATATTTAGTACAAAAGCAATCTTATCCAAAAATATATATAATAAAGGATATTTTAAATTAAACAAGTTGTTGTCCTCGACTCCGTCCGCGTGGACTAATAAAGAAGTTCGCGGGAAACTCATTCGACAGAACGTTTTTTCGTATACTTTTGCAAAATTTGTCTCTACAAAAAGCTCTTTCAGTTTAACAACATAATATAATATAAAAATATAAACTGCGACCACCAAAAAGTTAATTCTAAATATAGTTAAAATAATGTAGTTTTGTACTTTTTATTTACTTAATATAGTTAATATAGTAAATTCTAAATGCATCTCGTGAGTAGGTTCTGAGAGTACACGAAGATACGAAGTAAATGAACAACACTCTGAGGTGTCATAAACAGAAATGCAGTTAAAACGAAAGAGAACTCCAACTATTATGATAACTGACTCCCATGACGATTCTATTTAGCATTATATTATGAAATTTCACTTAGCATCTAGTCCGTTAATTAATAAGGGCTGTGTAATGTCGTGCTTTATATTAAAAGTCCGTGCTATTGTACATGGATGTGTATTAATATAGGAATTAGGCCATGTCTGTTTGATTATTTTCTTAACAATAGTATGTATTACGCCTCATGTTTCATGATGACTAAATAATTGCTTTTCTTACTTTTGTCTCTTTTTTATAATCCCGCAAAATCTGTACTGTTTTTGATGAAATTTTAAAGCTTATTAATTGAATCTACTCAATATTTTTTACTAATAAGAGTAATACATTTCTACGAATGACATGAAAAATTATTCAATCTAAAATACATCAAAAGCTATAAATATATATATATATATATATATATATATATATATATTATTAAAATTTTAAAATAAATTTTGCGGTGACTGAATATATAAACTAGTATATAGTAGACAGCTAGGTATGACCGTGTAACAAACAAACACATTTACAATATTAGTTATATATCTACGTATTTTATATGATATTAATATAAAATATTAAAATTATTTGTTTCAGGCTATAAGTATGATCACTGTTTATCTCCTCGTCCTCCTCCAGTTCAAGATTTCCTTGCCCAAGGATCTGTCTGCAACTGAATAAAAATTAAATAAACATTTAACTTAATAGCACAGTATTCATAGACAATGCACATAAAACTTTTATTAACTGTAACAAAATAAATTACTTGTAGAATATGCAAATAATATTCCTAAGAAATTAAATAAAGTTTAATTCATGTGTAATTCTGATTTTAATCACCAGGTAATTATCTAGAAATGTCGTAAGCTTAACATGTCATGTACTGTATTACTGAATAATTTACTGTATTACTGAATAAATAATTAATATAATGATAGGTAATTCTCATTATATATCCAATGAAAATGCTAATGTGTGGTTGGTTGGATTGTCTGAAATATTCACATGTAACAAGCTACGTATTCCACGCTCTATCGTCCCGGGGATCAAATTTATCTAAATTTATTAACGTCCTAATTATGTAAATAAGATACCTGTCTTTTTCATCATAAGTTATTACTTTGGCTTTAGTTACTCTCTATTGTATTATGAGCGTAATATCTTTAAAGTTTTTGTTTTCTTTATACCCATAATAGTTTCAATATTTAAACAGGACAAATTGATTTTTTAATTGTCAGATCGCGCTTGGTTGATTGAAATTGAATTATACCAACCAGCAAACTTACGTCCCTATTTAAACTGTTTAGGGTAATAAAATAAATATATATCCACCGTTCCACAGAGGTCACAGTTTCGAGTCCTGTCCGTATTCTTTAAATTGTAAATTTATTGAAATTTTAAGTATCTTAAATAGCTAAAAATGTTTATACACTACTTTTAAAATTCTTAGATTTAATTTTTATAAAATAATAATTTCCCATGTTCATTTTACTAACCGGAATTTCCATTATAATATTTAATATCATTTGATCAACAAACCTTATTTTTTAACTAAACTTTAACCCTCCATTAACTCTTGGGGCTGAAATCACCGGCTTACATCTTGTTTACATTATACAGCATTTTTATGCAAAATTTCAGCTTTATATGTTCAAGTGTTCTTATCGGACGTTCATGAAGACAATAACCTAAGATTATATATATACATATATAAACTCACTCTGCTTCTACGTATTATTTACTTTTTATTATTTTTAGATTGAAAAGATCTAATTTTATTATATTTTTATCCATATTTATATACGCTCATTGTAAGGTTAAAGGAAAATTTTTCGGCCCTGTTCATGAAAAGGTTCATTTCCCTTAGTGATTTTCCATATCCTACACGTCTGTCCTTAAAGATATTGTGATTAAGAAACGTGCTATTATTAGGTAATATTAGTATATAGTATGTATTACCAAATACATAAAAAATTTAAATTAAAGCATTAAAGTTGTCATTCATTTTTATCACATTCAATCATATAGGTAAAAGGAATTAATATTAAATACTAATCAAGGAATTATCTTAAAATACAACCTTGTTAAATGTTAATAAATGTTGCGTTGTTGAGGAACAAATATAATTATAAACTGAGCATCGAACGTGCTCTAACCATCTGACGAGTAAATAGGTATTGTCGTATTTAATATGCAGATATGTCTCCGCTACTACTATTATATGAAAATTGGATTACTGGACGGAGCTTCAATGTGGTAATACCATCAAGATATAACTGATGACGTTTTAAACCGTACACGGAGTTAGTAATTATCTCCTGATATACTTTTGCTTAGACTTATAAAGTGTTATGAATGGAATCTATAATTAAAAGTTAATTTACTTTTATATTAGAGATTAAATAATGGCTTATTAAACAGACAGATAGATGTGTAAATATTATATGTATTGCATTGTTAACGAGTTTAGAGTTAGTTTTGTTTAGTCGAGTATGTTTAAAGTTTTAAGCCTCTGGCTATAAGCTACTAAATGAAAACCAAAGTAATAAGACAAGAGATTTAATTTCGCTTCAAGATCAGAATTAACATACAAAGTTAATAATTAATAGATATCAAATTGAAATTACATAATTGAATTCTAAATTGAATCATAATAATTGAATTAATTTAATCAAATCCTATAATTCCTTTGACGTTTATTCCTATATCTCAAATGGTGTTCTTTATCACGTCTCAGCACGTCTCGTTCTGAACCATCCACGATCAATTCCAAGTCTCGCGACAGCCACAATACAGTTTCATTAATCAACTTTTCCAATTATGAATTTTCTCGAATATTTTAAAATAATTCCATTTTCCGGAATTAGATAAATGTTGAGTGAGTCGCGACAATTTTAAAGTAATATTTATATTATTTTAATAATTTGAAGCTTATTTCGTATATTTTACAAGTGCGTTGGTATATTTTTAAATGCCATTTTATCTTCTTTACCGCTTCAAATAGGCTTACAAATTCTCAGTACTCATTCATTAAAATCTCTAAAATTTGTTCTCAAACACAACATATTACAGAATTTATCAAAAGTCACCCTACGTGGTATTTTTCGTTCAAAAATATATATTATAAGTCACAAAGACATTAATTATTATGAATTTACCGTCAATGTCGTCTTCATTTACATTTCTTAGTTTCCTGTACGCTGATGTATGTTTGAGAAAATGCAATGGGATTTGTCTTTTATCTTATTTTTATTACTATATGTACATAGTAAATAATATATTACTTCTTTAACTATATAATTATTACCAGTGCCGCCATCGTACTTAAAAATAATAAGGAACATTTTGAAAGTTTATAGGATTTAACAAATCTTATATAATGATTATATTATTATAAATATTTTCAAAAAAGTTTTTGTTTTTATAATAAACAAAAATAATAAATGGCCAGTTTAGTGTCATGAGCACGGACTATCAATTGACGCAATAATGTTGATGACATCAGCCGGTGGCACATCGCGCCGCGTGGACTGTGGAGTAGAGATCTGTATCGCACTTCGTGTCGAGTGCGGTTATTAAATCTCAAGAGCACTCTAGATAATGGAATTAACTCGGACCCCATCAAAACGACCATTTGTTTCACCGGAATATTTTGCTTTTCGAGTGCTTTAAACCTTCAGTAGAATTATGTAGATGTATAAATAAATATTGCAGTTTATATAACCTTAAACTGAAAATTAAACTCATTAGCTTAGCTGAAATAACTTTGAAAGCTATTTCATGGAAAACTTGTTGTTTTCAATAACATAATGTTAATTTATAACTGAGCTTTAAAATAACATTGAATATGCAATCATAAAACACAACAAACCTACCTAAATATTTAGATATTAACTTTGAACAATAAATAATATTGTACTCTCAGTTGACACACCGCCATGTTGGAAAGTTTTAATAATCCCGCCATGAATGCGGTTAGCTAGTTTTGTTTTACTAAATGTACTATATCATGTGTCAAATGTAAAGCATAAGTAACTAGCTCTCAACTCCGACAATTATAAGTCTAATATGTTTAAACAAAACTATTTTGCGAATTTAGGTTATATTTGACATTTAATCTGACGTTTCTAAAACTTTACGTGATTTTACTCGTGATTCTTTGAAAACTTTATATGTAATATGCAATGAATTTTATTTCAATTGTTACAAACACCTGAAAATGGTTTTGGTTTTCCCGTTTGTATGCGAGATTTGCTTGCAGTGAAAATCTATATTGACTAAGATAATAAGCTATCACCAAACTCTATCAGATCAAGCTCATATCATTAAATATTGCAAATGGCACGAACAGGGAATGACAAACAGAATTAAAAAGGATTGTGGATGTAGCTGTCATGGTTTTTACAAATGTAGCAATTATATTACATTTTTTAACTACAATTGTAAAAGTGTGTCTTTTTATAAAAAAAAAACTTTCTTAAAATAAAAACTTTCTTTTAATCTTACTGTTTTTAATTTTTTAAGTAATATTAAGCAAAGTTGATAATTTTCAACAGATCAAAGGAAGCGTAAGCTTAAAAAATGTAATTTATCGATAGAGTTAAGTCTTTATTTAAAACAATGCAGAGTATGTTGAATTAGTTTGAGTTGAATTATTATTGATTATTTTCTAAAGTTGGCTAACTGCTCTAACCGGGACAGCACTATCTACGGCCGACGGTAACCATATACAAGTGGACCGTCTCATTGTTTAGCTCCAACAATGAATAATAATTAACAGGACTACAGAATTTAATAAATATATAGTAAAAAGATGAAGATAAGTTTTGATATTATCTGAAACAAATAAAGTCCATTATAGCAATTCATGCTAGAATTTCAAAAACTACACCGGGCAATATAATTGGGCCCAAAAGAAAACACAACAAAGATTTTTATCTTCATTCGGATGAAATATTGTTTCACAGAGGTCATGGTACTAATCAAAGTAATATTATTGTAATGTTGCAACTTTTTTTTTAACTATGATAGTTTTTAAAAGTACATGGTATCCCTGCAAGATAGAGTTTACAAATAACGAGATATTTAGTATGAATGTTGTAATTTAGTTTTTGTAAAATAGTCTTATCGTTACAGTTAATATTGTAATACCTAATATTAAAATGTTCTTATTTGTGCTTAAATATTAAATTTCACGTGTTATTTTGACGCAAAATATTTTCTAAATGAACGGGCTGATGAAGAAGCGCAAAATTTAAGGGCTCAGTTAACTTTTACGCATTTCATTGATTTCTTAGATTATTTTACTGAAGATAATCTTTGAAATAACTTTCAACTTATACTGATTTTTTTATATGTATAGGCTTTTCTAAATTAATAAAAAAATAAAGATAAATGTCAGGACAGAAAGATTCAGTATATTAAATATCCACGTAGATCTGTTCTGTATTATTACGACGATCAAAAAAGATAAAATTCGTATTTGAGATTGCCGTAAATATATTATAGATATTGTCTTATTATAATAAAATAACAGTTTTCATATCACTTTATGTCTCTTAATTAAATATTTTTTATTTAATAATAAACAAGTTTAATAAGAGTCTGAAAACCAACAAAGGTCTCAGTCTACAAAAATAAGCGGGTATCGAGTTTGTGATCTATGGCGGTCGTAAAAATAACATAATTACACGAATATCAATAAGTAGAGGGTGAGCTTATTAATATTACTGAATAAATCACTTTGACACTTTTGATAATTGAATCGATAAACATAAAACCAAACGACGTCTAAGTATATGAGTAAAAATAACTAGTTTTAACAGACTTACTTCAACGTTAAGTTACAGGACACGCGTGAAATAGTAAAGTGATATAAAAAAACCGGTAAGCAGATGTATATTCTTAAATTATTTATTAATTCAAAATGTAGTAATCGGCTTGATATATTCTCTACAAGCCAATCGGGAGTTGCATTAAAAGCCGGCTGTAGGCGTTCACTTCTAAAGCCGTACATGCACGATGAGCGGAAAAATCGGATACTTAAAGCTTACCTGTAATTTGCTTTTAATTTTTAATTTATATGTATGCTGTCTCAGAGTCGTAAATAAACTGCGAGTTCAATTATATCATGTTGTAGACGCGGTTGTCACTTACCATGGAGTTTATACATTTTATACATTTATTACCCCAAAAATAAAAGAATATACTCACATATAAGACGTTCGGAATACGACAAATTGTACTAGTTTTATGTAGGTACTTGCTTTGAGCTCTTAAAGTATTACAAGATGTACTAAGCTCACTACAAAGGTTATCAAATCAGCCTCTTTATTATGTATTACGTGTTACGACTCCACGGCCTATGAGCTACGAGCACTATATAATTCCCTAAGATTATTCCTAGTATATGCAATGAACTAAATAACTAGGCAAATGAAGAATGCAAATTGAAATGTATCAGATTTCAAAACCTGTACCTTTTGTAAAATAATATCGCCGGAAAGTCTGTACATTATAAGTTTTTTTGGTAAAGATGGCCACGTGTCCATAACACAGTCCTTATACGACAGTTTATAATATATCTTTGTTTGCGCGTCAAGCAATTAAGTTTACGGGAAAATTCAAAATGTTGTGAGGAAAAATTGATTTGGTTGATTTTGACGCATTTTGATGAAAAGTGCTGTTATTGTTTCTTATTATTTAAATGAAAATACGGGAACATTCTCATTTATGTCATAAAGGCAAAACATAAAAATTAGCTTGAGCTATAATGATAATAAGACAACATGGATGAATTTGTGTAAATCATAAATTATGACAGGCTTATTATTTAAATTTGTCGCAACAGAGTTGCTGCCAACAGAGAGAATATAATAATGTAACGAATATTGGTCAAATACGACATATTTGATTATTCTACAAATAACTTTTACTTTGTTGATTTTAAATTAATAATATCAGCCTACTTTGAAACTTAGAGTACGTTTTGTATTGAAGTTTAGTTATTGTTTGAGTCTGCCTGTATCTTCATTATTTATGAATGACCTATTTTTGATAATGTCATTTTTAAAATACGAAATTGATTTGTTATTTACAATGAAAATAGTAAAACATTCAAAAATAGTGTAAGAGCTGTCGTTGTTTTTTAAGATATGTCTTTCTAGTTAAAATCAAATGAAAATAATTATTTTAGCTTTCGGATTCATTTTCATATATTTATATCTCATCGCCTAAACATATAAACTTATGACATGAATACGTCAAAAACAATTAGTGTTTGAATTATAATGCTCTATTACGTCAAAAACAATTAGTGTTGCCAGAGTAATATTATAAAAAATAATTAAAAAATATGAATGATGTAAAACTTAATGGTTACTTGAATGTCAGAATGGACACTCATCAGGCGCCGCAGCAATAATTAAGACCGTGACATAAATAATAAAGTTGCAGACTATCTGTAAAAATGGCGGCTACGTGACGGAAATACAAAATATGCTAAAGATTTACAAACTTAATGTTTACAATGATGGATGACCGAGAGACGGAGAAATTATTTAAACTGACGTATTGTAAACAATATTTCAAATGATAAACGGATAAATTACAGAAATTATTTTCGAAATATGATAATATTTTATTGTAATTAAGTCCCCAATTTCAAGTCTCGACTAAGTTTCCGCTACGAATAAATAACGGTTAATAAGGGTTGGCGGAATAGCGAAATATCGTAATGGTAATATGTTATTTTTAATACAATATTGCATTTATTTAAATGAATGTAATTAAATTAAACTAATGACATTATCCCGGTCACGTCTATGATATAGAAGTAAAATACTGACCGCATTCCCGCCTTGAATAGATAATTTTAAAGTTTATAATACATTATTAAAGTGATATGGCCAGAATGGTGAAGAATTATTTCAATAATATCAGATAGCATACATTTTATATGGATGTCAGGTAAAGGAATCGTTTTTTAAATGAACCAACGTCAAAATAATCAAATTATCAAAATAATTTTAAAATAAGAACTGTTTTTGGTTAAAATTTTTCTTTCTTTGTAATTCAGCTAGAGTCTAAATTTTTAACACGCTATATAATATTTAATTATAAATACTAAAATAAGCCATTTTAGTTAATGTACTATTTATATACAATATATATTTATCAACTACCTGTAGGAAACACGCGCATGTCGTGTCGTGATGTCAAAATTAGCCGTTACATTGCATTTAATATTAGTTCCAATATTCAACACAATACAGCGTCGAGGAATGACAGTATTCGAATATACGCATAACTGTACTCGTATATCAAATATATTTCACTGTCATTTTTGCTTCACTTGTGCTGAAGCTTCAACTTTAAGGAATAATAACTAGCTTTTGCCCGCGTTTTTGCTCGTTTAGAGGAGAAATGAAGAGAGTAGAAAAAAGAGGACTACTTAAAAAATAGAATAACTAAAGTAAAAGAGAATCACAGCGAAAATTTTCCCTCTGGTGTGAAATAGCTTCTCGTTTTTCGCGCTAGAAAATTGAAAATTCCGAGATTAAAGGCTATGACCTCATGGTTCATGGTGCTTGTTCATCAATCATCCAATCATACAAAATGTTAGGTGTATAATATTAGTAAAGTGGATATAATTGATGATGGACTCGCTGGTCAGAGTAAAAGCAAGGAACATCTCAATGTACATCCTACAATAATTACTAAAAATTTACCCAAAAACAACACATTATTAAGGTATACTATAGCATTATATAAATCGCAGAGGAAGATAAACTATAAAAAGCTGTACGCAGAAGATAAAAGAAGACAGACTATCTAGACTAAAAGAAAATAATACGCAGCAGAATTGAATCAAAATAACCAGTTTGGATTCAATTAAATGCTACGTATATAAGTAAGCGGAAATAATTTGGTAATGTTATATTATCCCAAAAGGCAATACCGCAAAAGATAAACGGCTTCGTTGAATGACAGCCCATACATACTTTGACAAACTTGAAGGTTGAATATTATCACAAACTACGAACGGTAACTGTAACTGAAAAGTATTGTTAATATGTTAGTTATTTAATTATATTTTCATGTTTTTAAACTGTAAAGATTATACTGGCATTAAAATAAACTCATTTAAAGTAAATTTTGCCGACGGGCGAACACAACGTACTGAAGTTTCATTTCAGAATTATATGAACGATGTCCTAAAAAATGAATAATAAACATTTAAGTGTGTGTACTTTTAAAAAGTGTATAGTAAATATATATGTTTATTATTAACTATACAGTAATTTTCAATAATAACACCAGTTCGATATCTATAATAGTACCACGATAAAAAAAGCTCTCAAATATAATGCAGGATTGCCAAACAAATATTATTAAAAACAAATAAAAATGAAAAAAAAAACATGTTAAATATTAAAAATTGTTAAAAATATCTTAAAACCAAAAATATAATAATATAATTATCAGTAGTAAATGGTAAAACATCAGTCATATATTCGTTATCATTGTACGGTGCACGGTGAGAGGGCGGGATCGTCCGCCCAGGCGCGTATAAAAGCTCGCGCTCTGGCTGCTACGGCACAAGGCAGTTCATCCTCCGCTCAACCGCCCTGCACCAGCGCCCCACGTACTACAGGTTAGTTTTCTACATTGTTATTAATAATACCATTATTTATTATTTTTATTATATATATATCTCGTTTTAAAATTATTTACAAGTTATTTTCGAAATAAATTTTCATTTTCCTGTGAAATTTTCCAACAATAAATACGAAATATAAACATTTTGTATTATTATTACAGTTTTTTTTTTCTTATATTTTAAAAGTTGTTGATAATTTTCTTAAGTTATATTTCATTTTTTTTTTTAAATACGTGTAAATACGTAAATACGTGTATAGTGTCTGTATTCAAACTTTAATTTTTATATATTTACATAACTTTCTTGTATTTTTTTTTATTTTTAGTTTAATATTTATTGATAATAAAGTTGTAAAACAGAAAGAATCACTAATGAAAAAAAGATGTTTAGTTAAACTTTTACATACGTTTTTTCCAACCTATATATTGAAAACGTTAAATATATATGTAACAATAAAACAATAACTTCAAAGGTTTTTTTTAACACTAGAATATTAAGAAATAATATTATTTACTTAATTGAAAAATTATAAATAGAATGATACATTTATATTTATATAAATCAACTAATAATATAATCAATTACATTTATTTTCATTATATGTCATCGTCTATGAATAGATGAAAAATGACAAGATATCAAAATATTTGATTGCTTGCACGTGTCTGTAGAACACGTGTACAATTCCAATGCCATACTAATAGGCACACGAATCTCAATATCTTAATAAACATACATAGAGGTCTATATTGAATATTAAAGGTACATAGAAGTTAATTTAAAATATTATGTTTGCAAAGCTCTTTGTCGATAAAGTTTAACTTTCTGTAAAAGCTACTTACTTTACACAGAAGTTGTTTTCTTCGTAGCCTTAGCCGCGTTGATGTCTTTCAATGTACATAAATTGTTATATATTATTAATATGGCGTTTTATAAATTGTACTGGTGCCTGCACTTGAATATTTTTTTAAAACAAAATTGCTGTGTTAAAATGGTACAGAACTAGAAACTGTATTTTTATTTTTTCTTTTTTCTTTGTTACTTGGCGCGTCACTCAAAAACTACTAGACTGGTTTGAATTGTTAAAAATGCCGCAGTCAATATATAGAATACGTTTTAATCCTAAAAATGCTCTAATTGTCACGGAAGAAACTAACTGATGAATAAAACTGATTAAAAATAACTTAAATTGCATTTGCGACACCAAATTGAATATTTTTATACATTTTTATATAAATATTTTTATACATTTTTATATAAAATGTTACCGATTGTATAATAACTGGAGTTTTCAATAGAAGAAACCATTTATACATTCAGTTTACGTATTTCCATTTAAATTTCTATAGGTGGAGTGGCAACAACAGTTCTATCGGTGGTAAGGGTTCTCGTTGCAACTGTTTCAATAGGAGACCCCGCGACGTCAAATGCAAAGCCTCATAATGAAGGGTGCTTACACAACAATATAATATACTCCTATCAATAAATATAGCAATGAAAAGTCTTCAAAATATACTTTGTTTTAGAATTTGGAATCTAATGAGATAATTGTAATAGAAAATCATAAAAATATAAAACATTTTAAGGTTTTATTAATTACTTAATATATAATATCGCTCTAGACCCAATGCCATTTATTAAAAAAAAATCAATAGAAAAAGATTTATTTGAGAAAAACATTAAATTGTAAACTAATATATTGGATCCATTACGCGTTTAAATTAAATGTTTTAATTATACACAAGTCCAGTTAGTTTAAAAATATTAATTGCAAACCGCTTCGGGATAGAATTTGTTTGTAATATAGAAGACGTAGAATTCTTCGGATTATAAAGAAATCCCGTTAATAGGGCGGGGGAAAACCGGCGTATATAGAAAATGTATTTAACCTTTAAATGTGTACATGTCGTGATAGCTTAAAAAAAATATTTCATTCTATTATGAAGGGATATCTATGGAAAATAAACTAAAGAGATATTAATTGCTCTGTTACTTTATCTGATGTACGCGTTCGTTTATTTAAAATTGATAAAACCCGCCAATTTAAATGTCATTTTATACTCTATGCGGTGGCCTACTTTTGAGTAACGATCTAAAGATGAATTAATTTTCTAGGAGTTTATGTTCTATCTTTAAAAACATAAAACTCCTAGCATTGTTTTAATTATAAAGTTTATATTCCAAATATAGTACCAGGAACTAATACAAAGCTTTCGTGGCTATTCTTTTATATCATTTTCGTTTCCGATGTCGGGTCACTGCGCAACGTCTCTACCGATTAGTCATCTTTGATGCTTATTTCAATTATAACGAGGCAATATAGCTGTGTCCAAAAAGAAGGAAGAATTTAATTTGGCTTCTTTATTTAATACGTAATTAGTAATCGCTCTATGGGTATATACAATTTGTTTTGAGACAAATTTAAAAACAAGTTACCAAGAGATTACAGGTGAAACTTCTTTCAGTATTTTGAAACAGGCTTAAGGTAGCAAAGAGATTACAGACAAGTTTATTTTTTATTGTTTATTTTTTGAGTTACGTTCCGCTGTTACGTCGTGGTTACATACACTAACCATGTATTCATTTAAATTAAATATGTAACGAAATACAGAAATTTTAATTACTTATCACAAATAATGTATAGAAAAACAAAAGCAATATATTATATTATAATAAATTATGTATATATTTAATTATTATCTCTCGTGGACATAATCTGACCCGTTTAAAATAAGTTAAGTTCCAAACGTTTTCTGTAAAAAGTTTCTAAAATAAAATCGTATACGAAAATGGCTTCAAGAGCTATTCCTATTTATTATGATAGTATTATTGGTAGTTAGATTATTGTATATTGATTTTAATATAATATATAATCTACACCTCAGGTACAATGATGCGAGTACGAGGTCCGCTGGCTTTAGCCGTGGCCACTTTTCTGGTCATCTGCACAGCTGATACTCATCAGGTATAAACCAATTTTACTTTTATCATAAAAGTCTCTGGTAGAGAACCTTGGTAAGATATAAGTCCCCCCTTTATGTTTTATGTTAAATAAAATAATCTGGGGGTATTAATTTCAAATGTCGTGACGTAGAATTCACAAAATGTCTTAATAACAAGTTAAGCTTTCAATCAGTTACTGATCGTTCTCATCGTCAAAAGGAAATTCTTGTGTAAATATCGAAAGGACAGTGAGAAAATTTAACGGAGCCTCGGATTATAAGAGCTTTGTTCAACTAAATGCCACTCAATAATTAATATTGTTAGGGAATTTCATCTGAACAGAACAAATAAACTGAAAGTATTTTAAGTCGACAAACAATTTAATACAAAATATAACTATAATATTGGTTTTATCAAAAAATGTGTTTGTTTAGGAACAAGATATAAGAGTGGGAGAGCAGTCTGGAGACCGCTACATGCCGACTGGTAAGGTCATAGCCATATAACGAATTCAAATGCACGGATCCCAGAATTGCGTTGCACTCGGGAATGTTTACCCTTATTTACCCTTGTTTACCCTTGTTTACCCTTGTTTACCCCTCGAGCACTAAATTCACGTTTTTAATAAACACCACGTCCGCGTTATAACCACATTCACATTTTAAGTGATGCAATATTTTATGATAAAAATTCATCAAACCCCCTGCACTATAAAAGCACTATGAGTTTTATAAATCTATTGCACTAATTCAATTACTGATTCAATTCAATTACACATTTTGTTCACGGTGATGGGATTTCGCACTTCACAGATTTATATCTTGGCACGATATCTGCACTGTATCCATATTGTTCACTCTCACCAGTCTCCAGTCACCAGTGAGTACATGACTTATTATTTACACGTACTAGTACAATTGAATGATTAATACGAAGGACTTTTTGCAGATCTGAGACAGAACGAACAGCTGGAAAGCTTTTTAAGGTTTCTAATGCAATATGAAAATGCCATTGAGGAAAGAAATATGGGCCGGATTGGGGGATCCAGTTTGCTTGGAAGAAATGCTGAAGGGAGGATAGGTGGTTCCTCTATGCTTGGTAGAGACCTGAGCTATGGTTACAACAACTTGAATGGAATCGGTGGATCTAGTTTATTGGGAAGAAGCTTAATGGAAAAAAGATTTCTAGATCCATTGGGAGGTGGTAACTTTGTTCGTAATTTGGATTCTATCGGAGGTGGCAATTTCGTAAAGAAGAACCTCGATCAAATCGGCGGGCCGAATCTAGTAAAAAGAAATCTAGATTCATTGGGAGGTGGAAATTTAGTTCGCAATCTAGATTCGATCGGAGGTGGAAACTTTGTCCGGCATGTAGACCCACTAGGAGGTGGACACTTCGTTTAGATGATATCTCTTAATTTTAATACCATATCATTTTCATAATATCTTATATATGTGATATACTTGGCAAATGTACAATTTTTATTGATGTCCATCTTTGTTAGTATGTCTGTATGTACTTTAAATAAATGTAATGCAAATTAGAAACTAAACCGTCTTTTAATACGCGACCTATCCTCGTTTAATATCAGAGTGTAAGAAGATTGTACATAATGCTTTATACGAGATACGAGTATAATATTTCTTTAAATATGATCGTGGTTTGGACATAAACTGTTTTAATTTAATCGTAAGGTAAGATATTACGTGGTAGATATTATATGTTTTTATTATTACATTATAACAGATATATTTAATAAATGTATTATTATATAGGTCATAAACCAAGAAATTTGGATCCCCTAGGCGGCGGGAATTTAGTCCGCGAAATAAGAGAACCACGCCGCCCTTATTACATGGGGAGAAGATATGAGTATGGAAGGTATGTTTATTTTTTTAAGAAATTATCGTATCGCATAAGCATCGTATCGCACACGTCAACAAGCTTAACCCCAGCTACGAGCGAATTTTATGATAACACGTATATTTAAATTATTCTATAAATATTTCATTCTTTATTTATTATTTTTGTAGAAATATATAAGGTTTATAATAGTTTTGACCTGAAAGTTTATTAAGTGCATTTGCAAATGTTATAATAATTACAACTAAGAATAGTACTAAATGAGTGAATTTAATTAAATTTCTCACAAAGCAAAGATCCTTCAAGCTCTGCCAAGCACTCGTTTATGTATTCAAAGAGATAATTTACGAATTTAGTTTAAGCAACGCCATAGCGGTTATAGTTTAGTGTTTACAGAAAAAGGTTTTAATTTTTTAGTATGTCTGCAATTTTTATTGACCAGATCTTAAAAACGGAAAGGCTTTGTTTATTGATTAAGCTCTTAAATGAGTTTCCGAGCTGTTATTTAATTAACTAATTATATTATTAACTCGACTGAACTCTCTACGGAGTAGCGCTAATGGTTCGCAACAGACAACAAGTTATGTTAAGTAAAAAGATACTTAATTGTGAGTAAATTTACAAAACTTGTGAAAATTGAATTAGCTGTAAAAGAACCCCTTTAACTAAGCTTTTAACAATGCTTATAGCATTTAATCTATTACAATGAAATATTATATTTCGATTTATTGCATCCAATTTTTTTGTTTTGTTTTCATGTATGTAAAAAATTTGTAATGTAAACAGAGATATTTAACTTTTTCTTGTATTTTTTTTTTTAATTTTTTAAATTTTTATTTTAATGTTGGCACGTATGTAAAACGTTTTCTTATCGTATTTATAATAATGTATCGTGTCGATATCATATATGTATTTCATCCAACACTACTCCTCCAGTGCATACGGAGGGAAACGTGACCCCTGGCTGTTTGCTTCTCCTATCGACTACGGATATTACGGAGACGTCCCAAAGCGAAACTTTGATGAGATCGACCGGTAAGTGGAACTGTTCTGAATTGTTCTTACCATTTCTATATTTTAAATTTTATCCCCCATTTTGTTTATGTCATTGACAGGAATTCTATTATATTTTATAATGTACATATATATTATTATCGATTATTTTTTCTTACGCAAATAATATATGAGCTGTTTTTAAACTTGTTAACCCTCTGGTTCCGTTATCCCCTATACATTTTTAATACTTGAAAAGAGCCAACGAGGGAAATTTACTTAAGTTTGAACGAACATTAAACTTTACGAAGTACGTTTGTCTCTGAATATTATATTATAATAATTTAATTTAGCTACAATTACCGCAACTTTTATTTATTTTTTATTTTACATCTTAGAAGGTATATATTAAATTTTCAGTATTTACTTGTTTGTAACTTTAGAGATGATAAAAAAATTACAATTACTAGTACTTTATTATCAGACATCATCTGTAGAGTTATAAAACAAAAATATTTTTATTTATTAATATATTTCTTTAATATTTTGAAAAAGTTTAATATGACCAATATGATTATAAACAATTTCAAACACATAGTACTTGGTAATTATTGTCAAGTCAAAGTCAAAGTTAAAGTCAAAATTA